>OU779866.1:31255726-32486453 GCA_916999025.1 Orgyia antiqua
AAGCCAAACTCTTCTTTTTTTCTTTAAATTATTGTTCTTTTTCTTTAAGTAAAAGGTCTATTACAGGCTGATAGATCGCATATCCTTCAAAGCTAAAATTGTTCTAATTTTAAAAATGATTCCTTACAAAATAAAATTCTTAACTTATACTTAGTACATACTGAGAATAACGGCCATTACTTTCTTTAATATTACAGCAATCTATTACATCAATTTAAATAATATCACGCCTTTCGTTTGTAATATCACTTTTTGTCTTGTAAATAAGCTTGTCATTGTAATTAGGTAAGGCTTTTCCGGTGTTTGTTTCAACGGTGACTCACGGATTTTCCGAATTTTCGCCATGCTTCATATATCAACTCCTGAAAGCCTACAAAAGCAAAATGAGCTCACTATTACTCACTATAGAAAGTCTACGCCTTAGATCCGTCTAACACTAAAACGATTTGTCATGTCTATTCTATTGATTTTTAAGTGCTACGAAATCATTAAACGCATAAATAAAATTTAGTTTCATAATACAATAATTCATCGCACATGTAGACGTATTTCATTCTGTATTTACAATTTACCTGACCATTAAATTATTAATATAAATATATAAAACGTTTGTACGTTTTTGTGTCATTATGTAGACTTAAGAATATCAGTAATGTGTAGCATGAATTTTAGATATGTCAGTTCTATGTTTAAATGTTTTGAATAGAGTTTTGTTTTTCCCTGTGTGTGTATTATTTTTTAAAGAGATGACGTTTTGTTAGCGCCGCAAGCAAAGTTACGAGTATTCTGTAGAGTGAATATTTAAAATGCTAGCACAATGGTGATATGTTGCATATTGTTCAAAGAAAATATAATCCATCTATCCGTCAACCTCAACGTTTCTGTTGAGATATGTTTCGCTTTGAAATGTTGCTCTACAATTATTGATAAAAGATTTGCCATTGGCTTATATTTTGTAAATTGTTTGTTTTTGAAATCTTAAGTGGTGTGCTATATAATACTGACACTAATAGAAGCGGATACAAGTATATGTTATGAAATCGTACCAAGATCAAGTTCGGAACGGAAAAGCAATATTTTTTTTGATGTGATTATAACTTATTAAGAATCATAATAAAGTGTCACCACCCTATGTCATTGAAAAACCAGCTAAGGGAATAGGAAACGGACGAAATCTCGAAACTAAATCTCACGACAATACGACTCAGTCAGCGCGGTATAGTAAATCAAAACTCTTGAAGTGGAGGAGGACTATGCCCCCCAGTGGAACGGTATTGGGCTGGGAATGGAAGGTTGTAATTATTTTATGTAGTGAGAATATCTTTTACGGGGAAATAATCTACCGTAAAATACATTTCCCAACATAGTTTCAGCAACTAATTTAAGTTTACCGTAAACTTAAAGACTAGCTTCCGCGACAGTCCATTGCGGCTGTTTGTGTATAGTCAATACATGAAATGGCATTGTTTGCGAGCCACAATATAAATCATTCGTTGTGCTTACAATTGGAAAGCTTTAACTCATTGTGTACATACCCTTAACCCCTTTGAAGACACAGGCTGAACTAAACATGGACTATAAAACTAAGAAACTCCCAGTGTGTCAATTATACAACAGGAAATATTTTACACTGTTACAGTAAAACAGGCTTTTGCATTTTCTGAAAAGTCTATGCGGTCTTTGTCGCGATTGCGTTGTATTTTATTTAATCTAATGCTATTGAACTATACGTATTGGATTTGCGTCGAAAATATTTTAGTACATCATTTTTTATAAGCGACTGCAGAAAAAGTTGAATGATTTGTTCTTTTTTAAATTCGCTACTGTCAGGACAAGGTTTGTGTTAAGAAAATTAAAAGAAAAAAAAAACAAAATGACGTTTAGAAATTTGGCGGTTCAGCCATATTTTGTAATTAGAAGAATGTTTAAAACTTTTAATCACATTGAACTAGATATAGTAGGTACTACTTTTCACTTAGTAGTAAATCTTAAACTTTAAGCAGGTCAACTTTCATCAATTATTTGATGACTAATCATGAATTGATGTAATTATTTTGCTCTATTTTTGATAAAACTTATAAGCTTATTGATCAGTTTGATTTTACTAAACTAATTAATCATAGCTAATAAAGTTATCAAAATAAAATAAAAAATTAAATAAGGTATGTTACTGTAAAATTCTCTATGGTTAGACAAATTCTAATGTTAGTGAATAGTGCCTGTCTCTAGTTTATGACACAATGTAAATATGATTGAATAATATACAACCATAGTGACTAATGACTTTAGAATGCTTTATGTACATAATTTCCTTATATTATCAGTGTAGCATAGAAAGTGGTCTATATACTAAATAATAGGTTTCATAGACAAATTTGGTTACCGAATTATTTAAGCTATCATCAAAATATTATTAGGTAATATTCACATATATAAACATTTAAAAAAAAATTTAAATTATTGGTACTTACTGTTATAGTCTCTAATCTTTGAGCATCCGTTATACGTGCAATAGCACTTATCAAACATTTTAATTTTTTAAATATATCACAGATCACAATAAAAAAAATCTTTGGCATCAACCGCCACTATTACGGTCACAGATTAAAAAGTAATGTAACACTGGCACTTTATAATTTTCAAATAAAGAACAGGTGATGTTGCGTGTTCTTATTGAATTTAAATGATTAACAGGCGTCGCGGTTGACACGATCTTAGCACGCGGATACGTTCAGTTCGCCGAGTTACATATAATGTGTGTCCTGAACGGATTTCCACGGCTTTTATGTGGCCGTTTGGCGCTCCCGTGATAAGGGGTGCAAAAAACTGATTGTTTAAATTAGAGGGCCCGCCATGCGCCATTACGTCACGGATATGACGTTGTCTTCGATTAGAACGTAAGCGAACACATGCTCTTACGCAATACCTTGTTCAAATAAATACATGTGGCTCTGAACCGGATCCTGAAGGTATGTGAAAATGCGTTCCTGGCCATGTAAACATATTTTTTATATATGCCTTTTGCTGTTAAGACGTTTTAAAAGATATATTTTATTTTTGACAGCGCATGTTGCTAACAGTAATTATAATGTATTACTTAACTATTAAATTATATCGTAATAGTAGATGACTATTAAAAAGACAACTTAATTTTTTAATTTTATTATTAATATTTTAGTATAAAGAGGCGAGTAATTCTTGACTACTCTTTTATAAATTATAATTCATTTTAATATAAAATAAATATAAAATATAAATATTCACGGACATTTCACACAACGTCTTCTGGTACCAAGCTAAGCTTATATGCTTGTCTTATGGATACCAGATTACGGATATACTACATATACCACTTTTCTTTTGTAAATACATACCTACTTATAATAAATAGAAACACCCAGACGCAGAACAAATATTTGTATGGCATTTGAAAACGTCACATAAATGATTGTCCCATGCGGGAATCAAACCCGCAACCTCGTGAATGGCAGTCCGTAACATGAACCACTGTTCATAATAAACTGTATTGTAGTAATATTTATTAATTACTTTCCTTTTAAGAGATAATGTTTAAGTTATCTTGATCGTTTTCACAGTCCTTCGAATGGCTAGGTGTCTCGTAATTTGAATGCATTAACAAATTTTCAGCGGGCTTTAAATTTTCAGCAGGGGTGTTGCATTATCCCGCCTCCGAGAGATTCCGCCTTCTTGCCTCATTCCCGAAATAGTACCATTCGATTGGTCGCTTGGTATAATCTCTTCGCCTATAAACATGCAACAAGTCGCTTTAAACTTTACTGCAGTCGTAACGAGCATTAATAATTTTATGTTAGAAGGAAAAAGTACTTTTTTGCAACAAAACTACTTGTGGTGGTTTTAAAATGAGATTTATGGTGATTTATGGCAAGTTTTTTTTATTCTTAGGTAAATATTAACTATTCTGTAATTATCATCATTACTTTGCACTTATCCCTTTATTTGGGGTCGGCGCAAAAAGCCTCTTTCTTCCCTGCTCATCTGTCCGACGTTATTTCTGTATTTACTCCTCTTTCTTTCTAATCTTCTATTACACACTTCACACTAGTATTTTATTGAACATAACTATTATTCAATATTTTACTGTGGTTCCTTACTTCTCAAATTTTTGAAAAGATACCTTTTTAAATAATACAATTTAAACATTATGATACTTTTCATTTGCTATTTCATTGTCATTCTGTTCAATTCATTGCCATTTTGTTCAGTTTATTGTCATTTGTGTGATGTTTTTAATTGTCATACAAATGTTTGTACTGTCTGAGTGTTTACTATGTATTATAAGTATGTTTTTACAAAAGAAAAGTAGTTTATGTATTATATCCGTATTCTGGTACCCATAACACAAGCATATAAGCTTAGCTTGGGACCAGAGGACATTGTGTGAAATGTCCATGAATATTTATTTATTTTATTTATTTTTTAATAATCAATCTAGATTACCGATAGGTTGTAATTCTCGTTTATCAGTAAGACATTTCTGTCTCCTGTTAAATTTTTAATCGAGAATGTTGTCATCAGTAGCATATTAAAATACAAATAAGAACAAAAGTTTAGATTCGTTTGAGTTTGAGGCCGGAATCGAGGATGGCTAAAACATTGAAAATGGCTGAAAACTATAAGATGGGAACCCACAATGGGCATTGTTAATATTTTTTTAAAACTCCTAATTCGAAAACCATTTCGGGGAATTGAGTTTCTGATCATGATCCATTAGTTTTTTTCGGAAAATTTGCTATATTAACGATTATTTTTCCAAAAAAGCAGATGATCTCTATTTGCCCTTGAAATGAAGGACTTAAAATATTAAGGCGTTTTTAGGGATATACTACTCTGAAGTGGAGTTGAAATTGGTCTATTATATCAACTTGTCAACTTTGAAAAGATAAAGTACAATCTGTATTAAGTCTATCAAGAAAAGTCTATATACAGATTGCGTAAAACGATGACGTCACAACATTTAAAGTAATATCTTCAAGAATTTTTAAAAAATTCTGTATAGTGAATATTTCAATAATATTGAAATTAGTTTCTTAAAATAGTCTATATTTTCTGAAAAGAATATAAAAACAGTAGGTCAAAAATTATGAACAATCCCAATTCTCCCAGACATTCTTTCAAATTTACTGCTATTAACCACAGTTAAAAATAATAATAAAAAAAATGAATTATTATGACAATTAATTCAATAATATTCCAATTATTTTATTAAATAACCACAAAATGATGATTAATCTAAGGAAAATACATAATATTAATTAATACTCCTAGACCATTTATAATATAGGTGACCTATATATTCGACGAATTTATGTATCAATCTGTATACAGAAATTTATTGTGGTTGTGGTGACGGGTTAAGTATATATACGTCACTAACATTACGTCACAATCACCCCATTCTCTTATAAGTACATTAACTGTAAAATTTAAATTAATTATTTTGTATTATTTTCATACAAAAATATGTCATACAAAAAATTATCCTGTCAATTAAGTGAAACAAAGGAAAACACATTTATGAATTTGTTAAATGTTTGGAAATAAAATTTTATTATTTCAGATTAAATGGCTGTCGCCCACAACTTCGTTCGCGTGAAGTTCAGGGACAAAACCATTAGGTTATTAGAGAATTTATTAAAATATTATTATTTTGCTATTTATTTAAAAAAATATATTTTAATTCAGTAATATATATATTATAATGATTTGACATTACTATATTCATATTTGACATTAATCTTTACAATTGATATTATTATATTTTATTCATACTCAACCTCAATAACTGAGACTTACTAATTTATTTATATTGTTAATTTTATTTCTACTATTTTTTTGGGCCTAATAATGTTATTCACATTGTAATTTAATTAAGTACCTACCTACTGTAACAAATTTGTACACCAGATATGGTAATGGACAGTTCACCTGTATGATAAATGTAAAAACTTTTGTAACCTGTGTTATGCAAATAAATGAATTTGAATCTGAATCTGAATCATATTGGTCTTTCTTGTGGTTTGTGGTATAGGTTCAAAATTCATTAGGCTATAAGGTGAATAGAATGTTTAATACCTATTGAGTAGCCATTAAGAGGGTACTGTACTCCTAATTTAGGTATTTGCCTTAGGCATGACTATTCCCGAGCGCCGCGCTGAAAGGGACAAATTTAGCTGAAGCAGATTTTACCAACAATGTACTATCCAACACGAAAGGTATTTTTTAAATTGAACCGGATTCCTGATATTAGCGCTTTCAAACAAACTCTTCAGCTTTATTATATTAGTATCGATAAATGAAAAATTTTACTAGGAGATCACACGGGCTGTTGAATGGGTTTTTATAAAATCTTACCATCGTTATAACTGCACTTGGATCTCATACTATTTCATTTTGTCATTCATCTGGTACAATTATACATACATACATACATACATACATACATAACATCACGCCTTTTTCCCATGGGGGTAGGCAGAGACTAAAGAGCGCCATCTGCTACAATCCAAACATACTTCCTTGGCTTCATCCACACTCATACATCTGGTCATACATGCCCGACGGTTGTAACTAATTTTGAATAAATTGTATTTATAATATATTATAAATTGTATAAATCGGTACAATTATAATAATAATTAATAATTGCTCCCAGTACCCGATGCCGGTGGAGTACAATTTTTTATATTTTTAAATTGATTATTGTGTGTGTATGTGTTGTGTATTGTGTTTGTAATAATTAGTTTATTTTCTTTGTTCTTTTCTTTGTTAATTGTTATATTGTATGTATATATATTATAAACATTTTAAAAATGTAAAAAGATAGGATGTTAAATAAATAAAAGAGAAAATAATAAGTAATAAAACTACTTTTTACGGATTTAGACGCGTATATTTGTTTTAAATTTTGGCCCGACGTTTCGGAGACTTTGTAGTCACCGTGGTCACGGGTGAGCTGTAATGTGTCTTCTACGATCAGTTATTACAGGGTTTACCCACATTCGATTTTAATTTTACATTGACCATAAAGATAGACTTTTACTATAAACTATATCATATTACATTGTGCTCAGACTACATAAATTAATATTATAATATATATAATTTAAAACAAATATACGCGTCTAAATCCGTAAAAAGTAGTTTTATTTAAACAGATGAGTCGCGCAAGTGTTAGAAAATAATAAGTAATAATATATTTATTTGGTTTTCTTCCACAAAGGTTACAATATATTAAGTACAATAATACATACAGGCTAGTAATTAAAGTAATTGCGAAGATCTACTAGTTTATGTTGCTAAAAAGACGTCAAAACAAGCCTAATAAAATATTACAAAGATTAGAAAAAGTGTAGAAAGATTTTATAATTATAATGAATTTTTGTAAAGGAATTATTTCCATACCTTAAAAATAACAGCATAATGACAGCTATAAATTAACATTTATGTTATTGGCACCACTAAACAATTTGAAAAGTTTTATTTTCAGCATCTTGTATGAGGAAAATCTAAGTTTTTTATTCGGCGAAACCGAACGTATTCTTTTCGTATTACAAGAATTCGAAGTATGCCATGACGGTCTATCATAAGCATGTGCCGGGTACGTCATCGTTCTGTAACATTCATATTTCATATGCCTATTAAAATGTTAGCTTATGATTAAAGTATGAGTAACTGTCTGGAGGCTTGTTCGCCGAAAAAGCCCAACAGGTACCCCGCCAAAAGGAAATGCCACAGTATGCACGGGCGGTTACTAGGAGGTCAAAGAGGTAGCCGTGGGTTACGTGTTATCTTCAAATCCGTGTGTGAGTTCATTGTTTGCTTTTACTCAATAATTTCAGATCTAGGCCTTGCTGATTACTTAGAAATTTATTCTAAATTAGTTCCGTTTAACATTGTCGATATCACGATAATTTTGTACAACACAAATATTTAATTCTGTCGGTTTTTAGAATACCAAGTTCTGTTTAAGTACGTAAACTAGTTGAAGATTTCCAATAAAAAATTAACTTCTTATATTATTATATAAAATCACAACCTTCGTTCCCAAACTCCTCCGAAACGGCTTGACCAATTTTTATGAAATTTTATATGCATATTCAGTAGGTTTGTGCGAGAATCGGCTACTAGGTATCTAGTTTTCGTACCCCTAAGTGACAACGGTTATCTACCCTTAACATTCTTATGACATAACGTTTGCCGGGACAGCTAGATGTATAAATATAATCGAAATTTCGGAAGAATCTTCGACGATTTCCGTGAACTTTAGTATACCTACAGTGAGTTTCAGAGATGATTAATTTATATAGCTGCGTATCAGTTCCAAAAAGTAGAAAATAACTTACATATTGCGGTAAATTATGCATAGATTATGCACAATTTTCAGCAATATGCAAATTTCAATAACATAATAGATTCACAGTCACGTTATGGAATACCCAGTTAGTTTTTACAAATGTATCGATTCTGTGTATTAGTGGGTGGGCACGTGTATTAAACTTTTTTGCCGCGTAATTAGACGTAAAGATCGATTATGCAAAGATAAATTACATACTAGGTAAGGCTGTGAACATAATGGTGATGTGATATAAATATTAAACGATATCATACTAAGAATTGATTGTAATTTTTTTATTTAATTAATAAGTAACTGTTGACGGAATCTTCGGACGCGTGAAATTTAAAAAGTAAAACAAACCTTAACAAAAATTACTAAACCTAACTTAACCTTAATTCGCTTATTTATAGGCTAGATTTAGCTTAACTTCAAAAATACATATTTTGGGCATTATCATTTTGTATTGGATTCATGATTTTTTTTTAAGAAACAATTTATCAATATCGTAGTAAAATATTGTAAGATATAGTGTGACTTTATTATCGTTCAGTACCAAACGACCGTGGGATCGATGCATAGTTACAAACGTATTCAAATCGAATAGCAAAAAAAAAACTCTAGTATAATGGAAATGCTTTCCAGTTTTTCCGGTAGTATGAGAAATATTGCGTTTCATTTGTTATTTAAAGGGACATAATTAGAATAATAGGGAAACAAGATGATGTACTTTTATATTCAAATAAGCCTTTATCCAAACGTTTGTATAATTACAATATTGTGTTATTATTACATTTGCATGGTTGTTCTATATTTATTGGACAAGTGTTTGTGCTAAAAGAACTATTGTGATAAACGACAATGTGTTTTCTATCGTTTGTTTAATTAGATTCTAGTTTATTACATGGTTATATACTTATAAGATTTATTTAAAATAATAATGCGCACACATGCAGCTACTCCTCTTAACAAAACGGCAAGTAAAAGCAAACGACGCTCAGATGTTGTCTGTGACCTGAAGCGCTACAAGACTACGCTAGCTAGGCATCAATTTTATTTCTTAAGTCCAATGGTGTATAATAGAATCAACAAAATTCTGAAGATACATCCATTAACTTCATTCAAATGTAAGAAAATATTGACTGAATGGCTGCTCGGCCTGTCTTACGATGAGACTGAGAATATTATTATAGCCAATCGATTTTGACGTTATATATCTCATGACATTGCGCTATACCTTAAAATCCCTCGATGAATAAAATATTTAACAACTCGAACATTTTATCAATTACAGTTTTAGCATATCTTTTCAATCATCCAACTTTAGGTATATAATCATCCCCTATTCCCACACCTTAAAGGATACATTCTAACTAACCGTCTCGCAGTACTCAACCACGGTGCAAAACAATTAATATGTAAACATTCTAGTGCCTATCTCCAATTATTTCGCATAACACTTACACCACACATTCACAATTTATTTATTTATTTATTACATATAATTAATAATAATATAATAGAAATATATACATATATATATTTACACACATGCACTATACTTACACACATACACACACTCACACACGATTTTTTATTGCTTAGTTATCACACTAATCATTTACCTATTAGTTAAATATAAGCATGTCTCTCTTTTATAAAATTTATTGTCATCACATTTTTGTTACTATAAAGGAGGTAGATAATAGCTGCGCCACAGTGTATCACTACTGCAGCTGTTATCGCACAATTATTATAGTTGTACCCACTAATTTGTTAATGGTTACCAATAAATTTTAATTTTTTAATTTTTTTTTAATTTAGGAAAATTTGCCAGTAATACATGACCTCTTTATTTAAATGCATGGGCTTTGGTTTGAAAGTTCTATCTTTATTTCTCCAGTCCATAAAAATCCCACTGTTAATCACGTCTCTTCCACTTCGAATTAAAAGCGTTTTTAGTCAAAGTGTACATATGGTTTAATATTAAGTTTATCGTCTATCACAGAGGATGTTAGCTGCAAATATTATCCCTGCGTCGTCGGTTCCTACAACACCCAGTGGAGAAATTTTATTTAGATTTTTTTCTATCAATAAAGTATCCGCATTGAAACCCATTATTGCTTAATTTCGGATGAGAGGACGTTGATAATTACTGACAGACAATATTTATTAAATTCATGTGAATATGCATTACATAACATATAAAAGTATATATCATAAAATAAAATGGCTGCCACACAACAACGGCTAATGATTACACTTGATCGACTTACCGGTCCTGTATTTCCGGTTCTTGGTTCTTCAGTTGTCACGCAAAAATTCTTGTACCAATTTAAGATTCCATCAGTTATTCACGGCCATTGTAAGCTGCAAATTAGTTCTTAGATATACATTTGCTTTTTTTACATTAATTATTGTGAAATCGTTACGTATTTTCACAAGTTTTTATTGTAGAGTTGAGAGAGTAGATAAAACAATAGCTTTAGAAGGCTATTAAGGTTAGGATGAAATATTCTACAGTTTTCCATACTAATCTTTACTTAAGTCCTTATTTTTATACATATGTTTCTACATGGTCCGTGTGGTGACGGAATAAGAATACAAGTGTCACCACCCCATATCCTCCCAAGGGTGCTGTAAAAGTCAGCTAAGGGGTATTGCACACAGATTACATCCTCTGTGAGAGATGGAAAACTCGTAAATAAACCATGTTCCAATACGCCTGGTCAGCGTGGTACAGTAGACCATAATCCCCCAAAAGTGAAGGAGGCCCGTGCCCAACAGTGGGACGTAAATGGGTTGGAGAGGAAGTTCCTACATGAGCTTTTATCTTCAAAATTACACAACGGATTTTAATGCGGTTTCTTTTAATAGGTAGGGTGGCCTTTTGTATATTTTGTTAAGGCTTTGTTTCTAATTTCTACGCGTACGAAGATGTGAGCAACAGATAATTTCTGAATAAAGAGCTAAAATATGGGAGTTTAAACGAAAAGAAAGAATTATTATATGTCGTGAATGAAATACCAGTATAGTAGGTATATATTCACCATGGAAAGACTATCTTAACGCATCATAATGTTTTGCGGATATAGATAAAGATTTAATGACGTGTAAAGCATTACTTTCGTATTGTAACAATTAGCACTTTACTTGTGTGAATGGAAATAAAATATCTATTACAAGTATGAGGCTGCATTACAACCGTTTCAAATATTAGGAATAGAAAAATGTTTGTCTTGAGGTTGCTCCTACGTGTAAGTTCCACAGATCTCCGAATATGCGCTATAATTTTTAGGGTTCCGTACCCAAAGGGTAAAAACGGGACCCTATTACTGAGACTTCGCTGTCCGTCCGTCCATCCGTCCGTCCGTCCGTCCGTCCGTCCGTCTGTCACCAGGCTGTATCTCAAGAACGGTGATAGCTAGACAGTTGAAATTTTCACAGATGATGTATGTCTATTGCCGCTATAACAACAAATACTAAAAATAAAATTAAATAAATATTTAAGGGGGGCTCCCATACAACAAACATGATTTTTTTAACGTTTCTTGCTCGATACTAATAACGTTGCCTTATGTTGCATAGATAATGGTACGGAACCCTTCGTGCGCGAGTCCGACTCGCAGTTGACCAATTTTTAGAGCATAAATGGCTGCATATTTACTATGGGTTCTTATTTTGCCTGTGCGAGAGACGGAAAACTCGTAACTAAATCCTATGCCAACACGTCTGGTCAGCATGGCGTAGTAGACCCTCCCGAAGTGGAGAAGGCCTGTGTCAAAAGAGAGAAAAGGAAAGAGAGAATCATATCCTCAAATATGCATATATGTACATGCCTAAAAGCCTTTACATAACATCTATACTATTATTATAAAGTGAAAGAGTTTGTTTGTTTGTTTAAACGCGCTAATCTCAGGAACCACAGGGCCGATTTGAAAAATTCTTTCAGTGTTAGATAAAGCATTTATCGAGGAAGGCTTAAGGCTATATAATATCACGCTACGACCAGTAGAAGCAAAGCAGTAGTGAAAAATGTTGCGAAAACGGGGAAATTTTCTGAATTCTACGGGTACGGAGTCACAAGTAACAGCTAGTTTTCTTATAAAGTAACTAGCTGTCGCTCGCATCTTCGTATGCGTGACACTGGAAACTTAAGGTTTTAACAAATTATACACATAGTAATCCTCTTGAACCATCTATTAAAAAAATTAAATCAAAATCCGTTGCGTAGTTTTGAAGATATAAGCTCACATAGGGACATATATACAAAAATAACGTCTTTGTTTTATAATAAGTAAAGATTGCTTATGTGTTGCTTGAAAAGTATTAAATAAATATTCAAGACATTTCACACAACGTCCTCTGGTCCCAAAGTAAGCTATATTTCTATGCTTGTATTATGGGTACCAGATACGGACAGACTACATATACTACTTCTTTTATGTAAATACATACTTATTATACATAGTAAACACCCAGACGTAGTACAAACATTTGTATGACATTTATCGATATCATACAAATGATTGTCCCAAGCGGGAATCGAACCCTCGACCTCGTGATCGGCACTCCATTACATAAACCACTCCACCACGAAGCCCTTTATATTATTTTATAATTTAACTTATTTCCGTAGAAAGCAGTTGAGTTGCAACTTTTGTATGCTCATTTAATTAGTATGTTCCTCAATAGTGTTCTGTATATATTTTACCTTTAAGTCTATAAAATAAAACCAGAATTGCACATTTCTTATGTTTTTTTTTAAGTCGGTCGTGTATGTTTACTAATTTGAAAGTCAATACTAATTAGTAAGTAATTTGTACTAATATAGCTGCAAATAACATCACTATTTTTATGCAACAAAGTTTTATTAGAATGTGAGACATTCATGGTCGTATATGGTAGGTTAAACCTATTCTAGTTATTTTTTAAATGATGAAATAAACTTTAATACAATATTTTTTTTTACATAACAGAAGATGAGTATGAAAGAAAAAGAACTTAATAAAAATATGACAGCTGATAGCTTAGAAGAAAATATGTTGAGCTGAATAGACGAAACCAATCACTGACGACTATTTTTATCGTAAGATTAATTAAAATAAATAAATTTTGTTTACATTCACACAACGTCCTCTAGTCCCAAGCTAAGCTTATATACTTGTGTTATGGGTACCAGAATACGGATATACTAACCCGTGTTCTCCTATAAACCACATACACTCTATTGGCGAAAACTTGTAATTGGCCTTCAAGAATATTGTTATTTTCATATAATGTAATTTTTAGCTGTAAGTTTTCTAGATTTTTAAAATAAAAAAAAATACACCTTTTTAAACTACTTTTGCTTCATAAGTTGTTCGAAAAGGGGTGGTGACACTTGTATCCTTCGGATATACTTGTACTTGTGTACTTGTATTTGACGGGCTTCTTGGTGGAGTAGTTTATGTAATGGACTGCCGATCACGAAGTTCGATTCCCGGTCAGGACAATCATTTGTGTGATATCCATAAATGTCATGCAAATGTTTGTACTGAATCTGGGTGTTTACTATGTATATAAGTATGTATTTACAAAAGAAAAGTAGTTTATGTATTATATCCGTATTCTGGTACCCATAACACAAGCATATAAGCTTAGCTTGGGACCAGAGGACCTTGTGTAAAATGTCCGTGAATATTTATTTATTATTATTATCCTGAATCCCTCACCACACGGATATATGTACGTACTAGGTACAAGTTGTTACTTACAAGCTTCATAAAACTAACTACTGACATAAAAGTTAAGGTTTCTGTAATGTCTAAAATTAACTACAAAACAAAGATTTGGCTTTATAAATCAAACAGTATTACACCTTATGTTCTCATATTTTTGCAATAATTTTCACTGTAATGCAAATTTTATGTCTGCTAAAAAATTACGCAAATTGTATGAGACATCACTTTGATAAGTAGTATTGATTGGCATAACAAATAAGATAAATAGTCGAATAAGACAAAGAGAAATTTACGTACATATGTTTATATTACGTATGATATGTTTTGGGTTTCGCGACTTGTTTAATTATTAAGTAGGTACCAACTTTGTTATTGTTATTTCTTATTTTTTTGATATTTTTACTTAGCATATAATGTAATTGTTTGTGCGTGTGTGTGTGTGATCTGTGGACTCGGGCAGATTGTCGGGCGTCACTGACGGGGCTTTGCTGAAAATCAGCGTTGCGGTGTAAAAACCGCAACATTTAAGCTGAGTAACGTCCCTTTTTTTTTCCTATGGGTGGGGAACATTGGCACTCATTATTCTGTCAGCTTATATAATATACTCATCTTTTTATTTTATATTATTGTTTTATTTTGTGATTTTTCGTTATTTTTATTTGTGCCTATTAGTTGTAATATTATGTACCTTGTTGTGTCCCCATGGGGGAGAAATAAAAACTTTCTTTCTTCTTTCTTCTTCTTCTTTACATAAATACAAATAAAATGTTCGTCATAATTTTAGTGTAATGATTAGTGAACTGACGACCCGTAAAAGTCGAAGGGATAAACCCTTCGACTTTTACGGGTCGTCAGTTCTAAATATAAAACGCGCTTAGCAGAACTCTCGATTTTTTTTTTATTAATTCTTTGTCATCGGTGTTTATACGTGTGAAAAATTTCAGATCAATCAGACTGCTGTAAGTGGTTGAAAATCTCTTTCAAAGATTCCATTACTCGACGGGCTTCGTGGTGGAGTGGTTTATGTAATGGACTGCCGATCACGAGGTCGCGGGTTCGATTCCCGCTTGGGACAATTATTTGTGTGATATCCATAAATGTCATACAAATGTTTGTACTACGTCTGGGTGTTTTCTATGTATTATAAGTATGTATTTACAAAAGAAAAGTAGTTTATGTAGTCTATCCGTATCTGGTACCCATAATACAAGCATAGAAATATAGCTTACTTTGGGACCAGAGGACGTTGTGTGAAAATGTCCTGAAGATTTATATTTATTTATTTATATTTATTACATACATAATACATTGCTTGATAGCGTGTAAAATTGCGTGTTAAAAATACAAAGTCACATCACAAATTGATCATAAACTCCAAAGAGAAAATTTACGAAAAAGCTTACAAGTGACATGCCATATTTCCGCGAGTGCCCAGCATAAAATCACACATTATAGGTAACCCTTTTAATTAGGTAGTCTTCGGTAGTCTAAATATCGATTAATAATGGAATAAATCATATATTTCTTTAAAATAAGTGAGCACACTCCATTGTATAGCGACCCCAGCTGAAAAAGGTACGCAAGCGATATTCATACTCATTGTGTACGGATACTGTCGTCTTTTAGTCTGTGTGAGGCGATTTAGGGCGGGGCCTGTGTAGCGCCCAATGAAATTACGTCATGGTGTTTGTGTGCGTAACGTCGGCACCCCACCGATCTGGCTGTATATTTGAATAAAAAAACAGCGTGTCTCATATTGCTATAATACTCCAAGTATTTAACGCATTGTCATTTACGCAAGATGCGGTTTCGATTCCAGCACAGTATTTTTAATTCGTCTGCACTCCACACTCATATCATGTTATAATTTTCGCTAATCGTTAAAAAATTCAAACCTCATCGCAACCTCGTTATCTCATTCTAATCTTTTTAAACAGTATCAAAAATATAAAACGAATTACTGAACGAATAAAACATGAGATTCCTTGTAAAGATTTGCGCTTTGTGATTGATCTGTCACATTATTATGACGAGAGGACCCTTGTCAGCGATTAATTTGACTTTATCAAGACACCATCAAATAATTCAGTTTTTATATGGTAGGCATATCAAATTGTTTTATTGTGTAGATTAGATTGTCATCACTAGCTTTTGATCAAAGATTTACTGGAGGGATCATGGATGTAGTTGAAGGTTTGGAGATACATGCAACTCCGCTCTGTAAATATCTAAAATAGTACCTAAATCTAATTTATCGAAGGATGAAATAAAGCAATCACCCTGATACAACCCGATATACGATTGGTGACAGATAAAAAATATAAATGTCTCTTTCTTGGGGTGCTGTACGAGCTAGCTAAGGAATGTTGTCCCCTAATGGGCTAAAAATAAGAAGAGAAAAACGAAACAAAATTATAAATACAAGAAGGTATAGAGTTATGCATTATAGTGATATAATCCATAACTCTAATCAAATTAACAAGACTAAAACTCGTATTAGTTATTTAGACGTTTAAGTTATAGAATTTATCTATTCTAGTCTGAAGGATATATACTATAATATTGAAGACTCCCGCGAGGAAAATATCTACAACTTTATGAAGAACTCTTGAAATTATTTTCATAAGTTGCCTTTTAAATACTACGCTTATTATGTCAATGGGTTTCCCTCTATGTCGAATCCAGCAGTAACTATAGTCAAGTAAGATATTGACTTAAGGCATTCTCACAATCAAACTGCTACCTGAATCTTTCTTAATTAAGACATTAATTTAGTATGAACTTAGTACAAAATACATCGCCCACATTTTCTTTCGTGTGCATGTTAATTCAGTTTGAGAGATTGACATTTACCGTAATGTATGTTTAGTAGTTTGTAGACTTACGTGATTTGAATTTTTAGTGAATATTGATGTCAGATTTAGTATCAACAATGAATTAGCAGTTACGGTAAGATCGAACAATCATATTTGTAATGAGGCTGTCGATAATTTAATTAGGTATATTAATTATTTATAAATCACTGGGTACTTTGACACTTGTATACAAAAAGTATACAAGTGTCACCTCTCCATGTCTTGCTTGCGGGGGTCGTAAGAACCGACCGTGAGAACCATGTGGTCAGGCATGCGGCGGTCGTAAAAATCAGCCAAATCCCATTGCACAAGTAATCATAAAAAAAAACAACGGGATATGGGCAGGAGAGTAATGTTGGCCATATGACATACCTGTATATATTGTCTACCTCTAATCAAACAATATTAA
The DNA here is from genome assembly GCA_916999025.1 of Orgyia antiqua. NCBI lineage: Eukaryota > Metazoa > Arthropoda > Insecta > Lepidoptera > Erebidae > Orgyia > Orgyia antiqua. The sequence goes on from OU779866.1 coordinate 31,273,088, forward strand.
TGAATCACGATAACAATGTTAACAAACCAGTAAATGAAGTGCACATAAATTGCTGTTAAGTTATAGAAGTAAACGTAATATACTTCTTAATTACCTTACAAATGTTGAAGCAACAATAAATCTAGGCAAATATCATTGTTCAAAGTGTCTAGTACGCATTACTACGGCGGGAGACTTCGATATACCCGCCCACATGCATTATGGAAATCAGTAGGTCACTGGGAGCTGCTTAGATGTGAGATGTGGTTACACTAGATTCATGCTTTGATTCATGAACGTTGTGGGCGATCCACGCAAGGTCGATGTACTCGAAATTTGCGGTACCATTATTTGCATATCTACGGGTCAGACTTTAGTAAAAAAAATGACACCGATAGATTTGTAGTAGTGCAAATTGATATCAAGGTCACAAACTCTCTCTGGTTACTGGGTAAGTGTAACAACTAAAATCAACTTATGATAAATTGCTCATTGTATGTTAGATAAGTGTCGCTTGTTTTGAGTGGTTTCCTGTGTTAAAGTGAAAGCTGTGATCAAGGATTTGTGAATTTATGAAGCTTGATTGATCCGTTGCAATTTAAGATAAACGTATCTGTTCCTTTTTTACAGGGGATTCAATTTGTAGGTATCTATTTTTATAATAATATTGCTATTTTAAATTTTCCTAAATTCGAAATTTAAATCCTATTTCTTATTCAAATTTAGGCATTTTGTAATGTACAAATTGGTTGATTTCTGCTCGAAATAATAAATGGTACAAGCGAAGACGTTCTCGCTTAAGGGCCTACATCAATATTATCGTATATCATAGCCGACACGTACATATTAACACAGCCAGTAGGCACAGAAAATGAAGAATTAGGGATACTTTTCCTTATTTACTCAAAATCTACTAAATTTATATTTTAATTCTGATTTACGTGTTTCTATACATAATAGTTACCTATGTTTTTAAAGTTATTTCATTAGTTAATACGCGATAATAGACCGACAAATGAAAAAAATAAAAAATTAGAGAGGTTGTTTCGCCAAGATTTTCTATCGAGAAAACTTTTTTCAATCGCGTTTCTGAGTTTATGCGATCCTAGATCATATATTGAAAAAACATATACTTAAAAATTAGAGCTCTAGCCATTCAATCTAAAGAAACAATGAAAACTTCATACGTAGAAAAATGCACGAAGCTATTTTGGTATCCTCTTAACCACATCATGTGTAGTTTGTACATACCTATATTTATAAGAGTGATTTTGTCTTGAATCTGGTAAAGCACTAACGATCCACTAGTCTTAAAACAAAATATCTTCCACTTTAAATACTAATATACAAGTGCCTACCCCTCAGTGACATGCGTGATACAATCTGCATGAATAAAATATTTTACAGAATTAGTCATTCAGCTTTTATTATTTATATATTTCTTTACAGCCATAGAAAGTCGTATGTGTCATAAAAGTTATTTGGTGTGACAAACCGTTCCGTAATATAAGAGTAAGTAGGAAGGTTATTAGACCGAGCTAAATAAACATACATATTTGCGGGTCAAACTTTGGTATTACCATCATTAAATTTCAAGAATAAAATCTTATAATGTCGAAATTTAACAATTTCTGCTTTCATAATTTTACACAAAAGTGCATATTATCAAAAAAGAATGTTAAAGGTACTCAATTATTTATTAAAATAATTATTACAAGTGGATTTAAAACTGGTAAAAACAGTTTACTTGCTTAATAAGGCAAAACAGAATTCCTTTTACACAATTAAATTCATTAGTGAAGCTAATTCACAGCATGCGGATAAGTAAGCTCAGTTTACAGAGATCGTTATGTGAAGAAAATCATTCCGGTACCGATGTAATAATATTAATTATTAGCCCTTTTCGTGTCATGTCACCGGTCGACATTTAGCCAGAGGTATTTTTTTTAGGGTTCCGTACCCAAAGGGTAAAAACGGGATCCTATTACTGAGACTTCGCTGTCCGTCCGTCCGTCCGTCCGTCTGTCACCAGGCTGTATCTCAAGAACGGTGATAGCTAGACAGTTGAAATTTTCACAGATGATGTATTTCTATTGCCGCTATAACAACAAATACTAAAAATAAAATAAATATTTAAGGGGGGCTCCCATACAAAAAACAGATTTTTTTTATCGTTTCTTGCTCGATACTAATAACGTTGCCTTATGTTGCATAGATAATGGTACGGAACCCTTCGTGCGCGAGTCCCACTCGCACTTGACCAATTTTTTTAGGATTCTGTACAAATAAAAAGCATTTAGCAGAATCTTTTTAAACAAATGCACAGTTATAATTTGACTGTCTTGAATGCCCTATACTTTGCAAAGAACTTAACAAAGCTACATTAAAGACTTTTGTAACGAAGGAATTTGAAATAACTAATGTAATAATTAGCTTAGTTCAAAAACTAAATATTACGCTTGAAAAACCCGAATATTTTTTTAAATTACTCCATTGTCATCGGTCCTTGTTAGGTGTGCCAAATTTCAGATCAATACGACTATTGCAAGATTATACATATTACACAGATTACATAGATCAATACATTGATGACGTAAAGAGTTAATAAAACCGAGTGAATAAGTTAGTTTGGGACCAGAGGACTTTGTGTGAAATGTCTATAAAAATAAGAATATTTTTAACGTTATCGCCAAAGTCAAAATTTTTTATTTTAAGTAGGCAAGATATACATGCTCTTTTGAAAAGTCAAAAGCTAGGCGTCTGTTCCAAAAGGAAATCCTATGGAGAAGAACAGACAAGAAACTCCATGGATTTTTTTCTTTGTTTCCTTGTTTTTCACGTTCAACCTAAGCTATATAGTTACTTATTTCGTTACATTATCCCTTTCCCTAATTTTTAATATGGCCAAGGTTTATAACCAGAGCCAAAAAAAAAATATATCTAGTTACTTATTGATATCTTCACGATGTCGGGAAAAATATTGCTTTAAAATTCAAAAGTCGGTTATATAATCGTTCAAATTAATAAACACAATTTCATCATATAAGGTAATAAGCCATTATTTATGACGTAACTAATAATGTATCTAAACTAAAAGGGCCGAACAATGATAACAAAAGAATTACGCACCGATTAGTATAATCTCACTTTCAACAGAAGGTCGTATCTACACCCACTGGTAACCTACGCTAATATTTGTAAGTACATCAAATGTGCAATATAAAAATATTATTTGGTTATTTTTAATAGGAGTTTAAATAAATAATAATAATAAAAACGATTTTAATAATAAAGCTTTTTACGCTGGCTCTGTCGTAGGTAGATAAAGAATAGGAAGTCTATAAAAGTATTTGTTTTTCTGTCTCTTTGGTTTCTATGATCTTCTTCTTATCTATATCTGGGGTAACAGGCTTCAAAATAATCATAGATTCAAATTTAAAACAGCAGTAATAGTATTAATATCTGGGCGAATTTAGCTAAAAGTATAGAGTGCTGTACTGACTAAAGCTAGGCTTTGGTAAAGAGCTTTTTTAATGATTATATCCAAATTGTTATGCGAATAATATGTCAGCAACCATTGCATAATTCTATCTGATGTAAAAGAAAAAAGAAAAAGAAAAGAAAAGACGATAAAAGACCAGACGGCATGACGTTGTTGCCTTGGAAATTGGGTAGGCCTTTGGTGTGGGACGCTACCTGCGTCGACACCCTTGCGCCATCACATTTACCAAGTACTTCCGTAGGTGCCGGCGCTGCTGCTGCATCAGCGGAGGCCCTTAAGCGGCGCAAATATAGTAATCTTTCAGCGGATTACTTGTTGGAGCCGTTTGGGGTCGAGACGCTTGGATCGTGGGGCCCGAGTGCACAGTCTCTTTATAAAGATCTTTCTAAGAGACTGATTGACGTTTCACGTGACCAAAAGGCTGGCCTGCATTTGGCAATTCGTATAAGCATTGCTATACAACGTGGCAATGCGGCCAGTCTTTTGGGCACGTTACCCAATGATTGCGATGCGGACGAATTTTTTGATACCTAATTTTAAGCCCCTCCTTTTTTATTTTATACTAGCTGATGCCCGCTACTCCGTACGCGTGGAATTTTAGATCCCCATATATTTTGTCACCGTTTAAACCTTCCCTGGACTTTCATGAATATTTTAAAACCAAAATCACCATATTCGGCCCAGCCGTTCTCGAGTTTTAGCGAGACTAACGAACAGCAATTGATTTTTATATATAAGAAGAAGATTAAGTACATACCTATGTAATTATGCAAATAAAGAAAAGTTAATGTTATCTGATGTAATATATGTACATGAAAGATGATGTTTATGAGAAGCTAGTTATAGTAAAATATCTATATACCTAACGGGATTTGAAAAATGGCCATATGCAATATAGCTATAATTAGACAAATAAGTCTCGACTAAATAAATATATATTACTAGCTGTCCCGGCAAATGTTGTTTTGCCGTACTAAAAAAAAAAGTTTTGAAAAATAGATGTTGGCCGATTCTCAGACCTAGAGGATATGTACACAAAATTTCAGGAAAATCGGTCAAGCCGTTTTGGAGGAGTACGGTAACTAACACTGTGACACGTGAATTTTATATATTAGATATAGCATAGTATTGAAATTTTCGTAAGTTTGAGTTATATTTGAAAAATATATAATAATACTAGCTGCCTCGGCAAACGTTGTTGTGCCATATAATTGTTAGGGGTAGACAACCCTTATCACTTAGGGATGTGAAAAATATATATTAGCCGATCATCAGATCTCCTAAATTCGGTCAATTACGTCCAGCCGTTTCGGAGGAGTATGGTACCTAACACTGTGACACGAAAATTTTATATAATAGATGGTACCGGCTAACACTCATAGTTATGAGATCAATGATGTCGACCCAAGCTTATATCCGATGCTCATCTTCATTATCGATCCCATAACTGTGAGTGTTAGCCGGTTATACAGAGTGTTTGGTAAATCGTTTGCCAAATTAAATTTGGTAAAAGATAGTGTCATTTGCTATAGTTTAGCATATTTAATTAAATTTTTGCACCGCCAGATTTTTTTTTGGTCTTGGAAATCATTGATAAAAAATCCATACTGAGCTTTAAAAGCCAAAAAATAAAAAAAATTGAACACAATTGAAAAATCGAACGCGATTAACAGCATTTTTTTTATTTTTTGGGTTTTAAAGCTCAGTATGGAATTTTTTATCAAAAATTTCCAAGACCAAAAAAAATCTGGCGGCGCAAAAATAAAATTAAGTATGCTAAACTATAGCAAATAACACTATCTTTTAGCAAATTTAATTTGGCAAACGATGTACCAAACACCCTGTATAATTATGTTTTTACTACTATATAGATTAACCTTTTTATTAGCATTCATTATATTGGCTTTATATTATTCTTAATCCGTCACCAAACGGAGAGCCGTGTGGTGACGGATTAAGAATAATATAAAGCCAATATAATGAATGCTGATTGCATCCAATCGTTTAAAAACAAACTAATACACCACCTGGTCCAACATTGTTACTACTCTGTTAAAGAGTTTCTAGAATGTAAGTACTAGACAACTATTATGATTTATGTTGTTTTAATGTTAAATAAATTGACTACCTAATCATTACTTTGTTAAAATAAATAAATTAATGACTAAATAAATATAACTAACAAATTAATAACTAACATAATTATATATATACCTACTAACATTGCTATGCCTGTAAAAGGCCTAAGTCTAAAGCACTTTATATATATTGTACCACCATGTAACACACTTAGTATGCAATAAATATTTGAATTTGAATACAATTGTCACCACCGCATCTCCTCCCGAGGGTGTTGTAAAAGTTAGCTAAGGGATATTGTACACAGATAACATCCTCTGTGAGAGACGGAAAACTCGAATATAAACCCTGTGCCAATACGCCTGGTCGGCACGTCACGGTGGACCATAATCCCTCCCAAAGTGGAGGAGGCCCGTGCCCAACAGTGAGACGTTATTAGGCTGGAGAGAGAGAGAGAGAGAGAGAGATTACCTTGGCTGTTTTTATTTATTTATGATAATATATGGAGTTACTTTAAATGAAGCCAAGGAAGTGTGCTTCGATCGTGGCAGATGGCGCTCTATAGTCTCTGCCTACCCCCATGGGAAAAAGGCGTGATGTTATGATGATGATGATGATGAATTTAAATATCGTTGACTAATAACTAATTGCACCCACAATCATCTTCACATGAACACCATCATTAGAATCATTTAGTGTGTAGGTTTTTTGACTAGACATCGTGGGTGGGTCTGTGAAAGTGAGGTGCCTTGCGTGATTGACTACCTCAATGTTGCAAGTACACGTATGCCCGACATTTGAATTAAGTACATCATTTGTGACTTGGTATAATTTGTACTTATTTTGCATCTGCTTAGGTATGACGTTTTCGATTTGCATCCGTTGAATTGCATGCATGTTTCTTTTAGTCTTGACTTAATCTAGAAATGGATGTGATGATGTATTTGTTTTGATAATTACATACCAAATATGTTTAAACACAATCTGTCCAATCAACATGTCCATGCAGGTTGTCTGGAAGAGATCGCTGACAGTGATAATACCGCCGATTGTACATTAATTGTTTGTATATAAATTGTAACAAAATCTTTATTATTGGTGTGAAATAAAATATATTGATGATTTCACTAAAAAGAGAGGAACACCAAAGAAAAGAAGGATGGACTGTGTGAGAGGCGATATGAAATAAAAAAGTAGTTGATGAAATTTTGTCGACTGATAGTCGGTAGATAGAAACGTAACATTACAAAAATGTTTGCGCCAAACACAAATAATTTGGGATAAGGAAAGGAAGATGAAATCGATCATTTTACCAGTATTTAAAAACTCTGGTAAAACCAGAGTTTTTTCGCTTGATTGAATTTCAATTAGTCAATGCAAGTAACCCATTGTTTGCAATAGATGTATTTGAGAATTCTGTACTAAGTTGGCTGATGTCATTATTTTGTGGAACCTAATAACTTATTCTAAAGGACTACATCAAGTGAAATTCTTGTTATTTGTTTGACAAAATAAATTAACTAAATGATTAATAATTTACTCTGAATTTTCTTAAAAAAATACTATAAGTATTAATTGATATATTTTATTATATATAGATAGATGGAATGAAAAAAAAAAGATATTTTATATTATTTGGAAAATAATTACCTATTAACTCGCTCGTCTTTGGAGATATATAACATCGCTTTTATTAGATTGGGTTAGGTTAGAACTTTAACCCCAAACGTACGAGCCGAGCGAGTAAAGCGAGCGTGCCGCGGTAGCGGCCGGCGAGTGCCAGAAACGACTTTATGGCATTTCTCCCAATAATAATGATGCATGATGATAATGATACATTTAAACAACATCATTTACGAAACATATTATTTGGTGAAATGAAAAAAAGGTCAAATGACATTTGAATAGTTAACACATTTGTCAAGTGTAGTGTTTGCAAATGGATCATTTGCTAAGTAAGTTTTAGTAAGATGATACTTTCATCAAGTGTATTGTTTGCCAAATGATCATTTGGTGAAACGTTGTTTTTCAAATGATCATTTGTCAATAATTTTTTGGTCAATCATTAGGGAACCAGGTAAGACACATAAAAAAAAATTACAGACTAATTGAGAACCGCCTCCTTTTTTGAAGCCGGCTAGAAAGAACTACCCTGCGTAACTCTATCCAGCGTAGAAAATTTTGCAACCTAAATCTTTAGATATAAGTGAATTAAGTAGCTAATTAATTGATTTGACATACTTCGAACTCTATCCATTTTGTAATAAAATTAAAAAAATCTCCAAATAAGATACTTATCAGTGTAAATTTAATTAGAAAACCTGTTAGAAGTCAATAAAATGTTCCATATAAAGTTAAAAGCTACGGTTTATATTTCGTTGTGAAATTCGCATGTTACGGCGTGACCATAACCAAATAGGTGAAATGAGTCATTTTAACAGGTGAATCCTCATAACCACCTACTGAATTAACTCTAATGAAGCAATGACTTGTCATCGCTACTATGATGTGAATAGCTCAAACATGCAATGGGAAAATTAACACAAATGTGATGGTTTGTAATTTTAATCAAGTATAATTTATTTTATTTAAATTTTCTTGGTCATTTTACGCTACGTCCTCTGGTCCCAAGCTAAGCTTAAATTACCAGAATACGGATACAACATAATTTATTTATTTTGGAATTACATACTTATAATACATAATAATCACCCAGATGCAGTACAAACATTTGTATGACAGTTATAAATATCACACATATGATTGTACCAAGCGGGAATCGAACCTGCAACCTCGCGAACGGCAGTTCGTTACATAAACCACTCGACTACGAGGCCCATCTTTGGCTAATCACAAGTCTTAAGAGGTAGAAAACAATGTGTAGCTAGGATTCTTGTAGCCTAGCCTAGCATAAGGCACCTTGTGGAAGAGAGAGAGAATTTGACAGCTTATGACATAGGTAACTTTTATTGCGCTACTTGTGATAATTCGACTGTGCACTATGGAGGTAATAAAATCAATAAATATCCATAGGCATCAACTCAACTGCCACCAATTATGAAAAATCAAAAACGAAACATCTTTAAGGAAAAAATTCGCATTTAATCTCACACTATTAATCAATCAATTCATATTTGTCAAAATTAATAAGATTGTGTTAATTGTTATTGACTAATATTCTAATTGAATCGAAGTTATTGATCGTCAAGTAGGCTATATAATAAATATTTATGATTAATGACTTCCTGAGGCTCTTAGCATGATCTATTAGAATAAAGTGACGTCACATAATGTGTTTGGCGGGTAATTTAAGTTCGATAACCGTATGGCGTACAGGCCTATCATCCATGCAGACAAGTGATGGATTAAGAAGTTTCGCAACGCTATTTTTTAGAAGCTGTTAGAGTCAATGTCAGCAGAAAATACCGTCTGTAAGACACGGAAAACTTTATATTAAACCCTATGCCAACACGTCTAGTTAGCCTGGTAATTAACAGAAAAACACTTCCAAAGTGGAGGTGGCTCTTGCCAAGAGTGGGAAGTTAATGGGCTGGGAAGAAGAAGAAATATATAGGGAGGTTTTGATTGAAGATGGCTTGAAATTTAAGTTCAATAAGTTTCTTTTTACAATCATGAGGTATTTTGCCAAATGCCGTTTTGAATCCTTCTCACACAAAAGGAGTTATAATGATTAAAATATCCCTTAGCTGGCTGAAGAACATAGGTTGGGAACACTTACCTTCCTAATGGCTGTTGCCGGCCATTCCGTACGCGTAGATTGTAGAAAATTTTCCCCGTTGTCGCATCATGATGTTATATAGCCTATAGCCTTTCTCAATAAATGGACTATCCAACACAAAAAATAATTTTTCAATTTGATCCAGTGAACTACTGGATTAGCGCGTTGAAACAAACAAACTATTCAGCTTTATAATATCTTCTAATATATAAAATTCACGTGTCACAGTGTTAGTTACCGTACTCCTCCGAAACGGCTGGACCGATTTTTATGAAATTTTACATGCATATTCAGTAGGACTGAGAATCGGGCAACATCTATTTTTCAAACCTTTTTAGGGTTCCGTACCCAAAGGGTAAAAACGGGACCCTATTACTGAGACTTCGCTGTCCGTCCGTCCGTCCGTCCGTCCGTCCGTCCGTCCGTCTGTCACCAGGCTGTATCTCAAGAACGGTGATAGCTAGAGAGTTGAAATTTTCACAGATGATGTATTTCTATTGCCGCTATAACAACAAATACTAAAAATAAAATAAAATAAATATTTAAGGGGGGCTCCCATACAACAAACATGATTTTTAGGGTTCCGCACCCAGTATCTCAAGAACGGTGATAGCTAGACAGTTGAAATTTTCACAGATGATGTATTTCTATTGCCGCTATAACAACAAATACTAAAAATAAAATAAAATAAATATTTAAGGGGGGCTCCCATACAACAAACATGATTTTTTACCGTTTCTTGCTCGATACTAATAACGTTGCCTTATGTTGCATAGATAATGGTACGGAACCCTTCGTGCGCGAGTCCGACTCGCACTTGACCAATTATTTTTTTAGTTTTAGTATGGCAGAACAACGTTTGCCGGGTCAGCTAGTATGTATATAAAGATTCATCGTAGGATTTTGCAAGTGGAAGTGATATTCATATTTTAGATCTTACACACAAATGTCGATATCACTACCCCAAGTATCTAGACTAGATATTTAAACCAATAGCTGATCTACATATTAATCTTTTTATGCAAAACTATGTTTGGCTAGACTTCACTATGATAGCAAACAGGAAATCCTATTAGTAAAATATACTAACGATAGTTTTATCTATAACTATACAAATAAATCAAATTAAAAGCGTCTGTGTCCCAATAACAGAGTTCTTTTGGTAAAACTTTAATGTTTATAAAATACAAAAAGAAATAGTCAGCTTCTCTCTCTCTCCCTCCAGTCCATTAACGTCCCACTGGTGAGCATAGGCCTCCACCATCTTAGAAGAGATTAATAATAAATAATAAAAAATAAAATACACATGTAAAAGTCAGGTAGAAATAAAAAATTTTGTAATATAAGAACAAACAAAAGTTTTATAATATCATAATGCTAAAAATAAAATGTCAAAGAAAAAATAATAATAATAAAAAATAATAGTAATAATCCGGAATACCGATAGTCAATTCTTATTAAGGGCCTACATCAATATTATCGTATATCATCGCCGACACGTACATATTAACACAGCCAGTAGGCACAGAAAATGAAGAATTAGGGATACTTTTCCTATTTACTCAAAATCTACTAAATATATTTTAATTCTGATTTACGTGTTTCTATATATAATAGTTACTTATGTTTTTAAAGTTATTTCATTAGTTAATACGCGATAATAGACCGACAAATGAAAAAAATAAAAAATTAGAGAGGTTGTTTCGCTAAGATTTTCTATCGAGAAAACTTTTTTCAATCGTGTTTCTGAGTTTATGCGATCCTAGATCATATATTGAAAAAACATATACTTAAAAATTAGAGCTCTAGCCATTCAATCTAAAGAAACAATGAAAACTTCGTACGTAGAAAAATGCACGAGGCTATTTTGGTATCGTCTTAAATGTCATATATTGGCCAAAGGTATAGAACGTCTGTTCAAGAAGCCAGCGTTTTAGTCTTGACTTAAGAGGATACCAAAATAGCTTCGTGCATTTTTCTACGTACGAAGTTTTCATTTTTTCATTTTATATGTTTTTTCAATATATAATCTAGGATCGCATAAACTCAGAAACACGATTGAAAAAAGTTTTCTCGATAGAAAATCTTAGCGAAACAACCTCTCTAATTTTTTATTTTTTTCATTTGTCGGTCTATTATCGCGTATTAACTAATGAAATAACTTTAAAAACATAAGTAACTATTATATATAGAAACACGTAAACCGGAATTAAAATATATTTAGTAGATTTTGAGTAAACAAAAAAAATATCCCTAATTCTTCATTTTCTATACCTACTAGCTGTGTTAATTGGTACATGTCGACGATAATATTGATGTAGGCCCTTAAAGGACGCCATGGTGACGCAATCCGGGAGTTTGTTGTACACATCTGGGCCCATCACGTGGGTCAGCTTAGCAGACTTAGTGAGTGAGTGTGGTACTGGCGTTAGCCTATTTGGGTTACGCGTGCTGTAGGGGCGTCCGTCACCGCGCCTCTTGTTCATTTCCAGCCTGCTTCTCACATACACTGCCACCTGAAGTATGTTATTAGACGGCACTGTAAGTAATCTTAGCTTTTTGAAATAAGGTCATTATGTTTTACTATGCCATGCTGACCATTGCCACAGTTGCCATACAGTTTATTTTCGAGTTTTCTATCTCTCACAGAAGATGTTGTTTGTGCGCAATATCCCTTAGCTGGCTTTAACAGCACCCTGGAAAAGAAATAGGGCGGTGATACTTGTATTCTTAAACCGTCGTTGCTACAAGAGGGATAGTCAGTCAAAGTAAATGTCGGATTGACAGCATAAGTTTTGGCCGAAAATCCCTGGTGGCTATTGTGACATGAAATAAAAATAATACCTACGTATATTGTACTAGTATGTTAAATTGCATAATATAGGTACAATTTATTAGGTATTACTTATCTATTCAATAATTGAACGTCACTAAGCTGATTTCTTAGAATATTTTTTACAGCTGATTAATTAATAAATAAATTTTTTTTTTTTGCATCCGGTAAAATTTCCTAAATGTTATAAGGAATGGATGTTTGAAGGATGTTTGAACAGATTAATTCATAGTAAGCCTTTAAATTTTTTGCCTACGCTCCTTTCGTTTGGGAAAAATATGACGACAATTGATTTTTAGGATTTAGTTTTAGTACTATTTGTAAAAAAAATTTCAATCGCCTAGTTTACAGTTTCATAATTTAATTCTATTAATTATAAATTAACTACAATATTATCACGCTTTTTAAGTATTTTTAGGCGTTGTGTAAAATTATTTGGCTTTTTATTTTTCTAATCGAAATATTGAAGTAAATACAAATTTAGTCCAATTAAAAAAAGCTATTTTCAGAATTAAAATAATCCTGGCCACTTGTATTTTTTTTCATATGCATTCTAAATTTAAATAAATGGAACACATTTAAATTCATAGTAGGTGTTCACAAACCAAGTAGGTACCATTACCTAAAATTATATAATTATATCAGAATAATATTATTAAATCCATATAAGTGTACCTGATATGTATAATTTTCTTAATTTCATATAATCAGAATCAAATCTGTTTGCAAATTTGATACGATTTAAAATAAATATATTATTAAACGCCAACACTAATGATTCGCCTGTATATTATAACTTTTACTAATTTCCATATATTTACGATTCATACGGTAATATTAGAATATGACGCGTTCATAATATTGTGTAATATCGATATTTGATGTGGTTTAGGGTTGTGTTTTGATCAAATAATATATCGATATGGGATTAAATGAATACTAATTGTTGTTATTTAAGAGACGAGAATCATAATCATGTATTTATAATTAAAATTACACCTGCGTTATGCGTTTTATGACAAAATTATTTTATTTGGCAAATTGGAGGTTATTTTAGGTTATTAGAAAAGGATTTTCTCAAATGAAGAAACATAATATTTTTTAGAATATTAACAGACTGTAAATAAATTAAAAAAGACAAAATCTAATTGACTTTGTTACTACAAAACTTCTATTCGTAAATGTTTCTGGTGAAAACATCCATGGAGTTTCTTGTATGTTCTCCATAGGATTCGCGTTAGGAACAGACCCCTAGCTTCTGAGGTTTCAAAAGAGCTTGTAAAACATGCCAACAAAAAATAATTTTTTTGGCTTTTTTAGAAATAACAAATATCGAACTTCCAACAAGTTGAATATATGTAACTAGCACTTTTGTGTAGGTCAAAATTTTGTCACATGCATCAGTTATTCACTTGATAATCTAATCCTACGTGTGAAATATACATAATGAATCAGACTGTATAACTAAATTTCTCATGACGGTATCTATTACATCATCGGTTTGTATACAACTGATAATATTAGGTTTACTCACGTCTACATGGGATATAGGTACTACCCATTTATCATAGATATTAAGAGGGCACGATACCAAATTATGCTCCATACAAAAATATGGGTTTCGTACTCCCCATTTTTCTTTGCGAAAGTTAAACCGATTTTAATTGTTTTTACGCTATATTATAGATGAATAGTAATCTATGCTTTTATCACTTTATTTTTTTTCACAACATAAGTTTGTAATCAATTAGGTATCAAGAAGAATCGTATCTTACTACGAACTAATTGATCAAATCTATTAACAACAAAAATTTCCAATAAAGTTGTGAAGCGTCATATTTTAATTTTTAATTAAATCTTTCTATAAAAACTATCTTGGCTATTGCGACTGCAGAAAGGCCGGTCAGTCCTAATATTTTTTTAAGTTTATCGCATATAGTCAAACTGACAGACGGGATTTGAAGCAGAATATTCTCTTTATGGGACCTACTCAGATTTAAACAGAGATAGCCCAATATAAAAAGACTTATTTATGTTAGCGTTAAAATCAGCCAAATTAAAATTTTTAAGGCCGCTATTAAATAATGGAGAGCAAATTTAATTTCGTTTCCTAAACTCTCCACTCGTAGAAATGTTGCTAATTTTAAAGATCCCTTTTATTAAAAATAATACCTAAAAGAGGGTTTTTACTGAATGTATAAACAAAAGGAAAGTCTCTTAAAATTGACTCAAAATTATTAACACGTGCTAACATATTAATTAAAGTCATAATATGACTATGGGGTTACCACAAAACATCTTATTGTACCTACTCTAAGAAATAAAGGACAAGAGGAAGGAAATAATGTATAGGTATAAGATTGAATGACGTGCTTATCATCAACGTATCTCCGCCCGCCCACGAAACATCATGAATCAGAGGGCTTGCCCAAAATAGGTAGTAACGGAATTTTAGTCATGATAAGTGCAAATAGGCACGAATCATGAATTTTTAAATGACGTAATAATAATGACAAAACATCTTGGTATGTTAATCACTTCTTAAGTTAATTTATGAATTTTTGCAATTGACTTGCCATGCTTTTACTAAATAAACTAAATTATAGTCCCGCTCATGGTTATCACTTCTTAAGTTTATAGAAACTAGTAGTTTTCAGTAGTTCCAGGTCATCTTTTACTTATAATAAAACAAAGTCGTTATTTTTGTATGTATGTCCCTATATGAGCTTATATCTTCAAAACTATGAAATAGATTTTGATGCAGTTTTCTTCAAAATATAAAATGGTTCAAGACGATGGCTTTTCTGTATAACAGGTCTTTTCTGTGTAACATATCTCAGGTTTTAATTATTAAAATAGAATAGAATAGTCATTTATTTCCAAGAATATGGTACAATAGATTCTTATAAATAGGTGCATATTGCAGTCACACATATTTATTAAGTATAATAGTAAACCAATTGTCACCATCCCAAGTCCTCCCAAGGGTGCTGTAAAAGTCAGCTAAGGGATGTTGTATATTAGTGCAGATAGCTTTATAAATAATAAAAAGTAAAAAAAAATAATAGTAGGATGAAACCCATTAGAAAAGAAGGAGAATATTATAAAAATGAAAGGAAAAAATTTACGGGCGATCTGAAGTCCGGTAGGGGATGGAGGGGGGGTTTTAAGGGTAAATATTTGGTCAAGTGCGAGTCGGACTCGTGCACGAAGGGTTCCGTACCATTATCTATGCAACATAAGGCAACGTTATTAGTATCGAGCAAGAAACGGTAAAAAAATCATGTTTGTTGTATGGGAGCCCCCCTTAAATATTTATTTTATTTTAGTTTTAGTATTTGTTGTTATAGCGGCAATAGAAATACATCATCTGTGAAAATTTCAACTCTCTAGCTATCACCGTTCTTGAGATACAGCCTGGTGACAGACGGACGGACGGACGGACGGACGGACGGACGGACGGACGGACGGACGGACAGCGAAGTCTCAGTAATAGGGTCCCGTTTTTACCCTTTGGGTACGGAACCCTAAAAATGTTTTTTCTCGATTTTTGGCAAAACTAATATTCCTATGGAAAAAAGTCAAAACGCAAAGTTGTAGGTAATAAAAAGATCTAAAACTTTTACTCAAATACTTTTACTAAAATATCATTCAATTTTAATCTTATGGTTATATGTTACGGCATACTATTTTTTAAAGAAAATATTACTATTTTTATGTTTGAGTTGATTGATTGATCTCTATTTTTATCTGTATCATCGATTGAAAATTAGAATGTTTTTTCGATATTAATTTGAAATAATGTGAAAAAACAAATATTTCTAATCAATACAATAAAAGATAAAAATAAAAAACCAAAAACTTGGTGTTTTGAATTTTTTACATAAATTTGAGGTTATGTGAATAAAGTGTGAATACAAAAGTTTTAGATCTTTTTATTCCCTACAACTTTGCATTTTGATATTTTTCTATAGGAAATAGTCCTATTTCCTATTATGACCCCTATTCTCCTCCTTTATAATGGGTTTCATCCTACTATTATTTTTTTTGTTTTAAAATTATCGGCACTGGTCTATATAGATAACATGCTCTGTTAGAGATGGATAAATACGAAAATAAAGCCTACGTCAACACGCTTGGTCAGCGCGGCACAGACTGTCAAACCAATGACTGGTAATCCCTCCCAAAATTTTACTGGGCTGGAGAGAGAGTGAGCGAGATTTTTAATAAGTAAAGAATCAAAATCTGTCCCACTGTTGGCTACGAGCCTCCTCGACTTCCGGAGTGTTCTGGATGTGCTACATCGCGCTGAACAATCGTCTTGAGATAGAGTGAGTTTGGAGTATACCATTTCTTGTAAATTTTTCTGTTTAAGATATCACTTAGCTGGCTCTAACAGCACCATAAGGGGGAAATGTATCCCTCACTATCAAAAGATTTTACGGTGTACCAATTTATCTAATATCGTCCAGCTTTTCTAACATTTTTCACTGATGCTTCGCTCCTATTGGTAGCAACATAAAAAATAAATAATAAATATTCATGGACATTTCACACAGCGTCTTCTGATCCCAAGCTAAGCTTATATGCTTGTGTTATGGATACCAGAATACGGATAGAATACATATACTACTTTTCTTTTGTAAATAGATACTTATAATACATAGAAACACCCAGACGCAGTACAAAAATTTGTATGACAATTAGAAAAATCACACAAATGATTGTCCCGAGCGGGAATCGAACCCGCGACCTCTTGATTGGCAGTTCGTTACATGAACCACTCAACCACGAGGCTCGTCGTTGATGTTATATAGCCTATAGACTTTCTCGATAGATGAACTATCTAACACTGAAAGAATTTTTCAAATATGGAACAGCGGTTCCTGAGTTTAGTGCATTCAAATAAACAAACTCTTCAGTTTTAGAACATTAGTATAGGATGCGTTAATTATGGAGTTCATACCATACCATTACCTTACGGAAAATTATGAATGAAAAAAAAAATAAAAAAAATATTCATGGACATTTCACACAACATCCTCTGGTCCCAAGCTAAGCTTATTATGCTTGTGTTATGGGTACCAGAATACGGATATAATACATAAACTACTTTTCTTTTGTAAATACTTACTTATAATACATAGAAAACACCCAGACGAAATGAAACAATTAACCTCATATTTCATAAGGTAAACTGGATGACCCCTGATTTTCCTTAAACGTTTATTAATATTCCAGTAGCAGATACTTTTTAATATTCAATATAAATTCCATTGTAGTAAATAAGGAAATTAAATAAGAATGGAGCGTTAATACATTCATTCTTAGACAATACGAAGTATTTCTCGATACTAAATGAGGATATCGTAGTATTGCAGTTTTTGATTAAGTAAATAAAAAAATATCACCTTGTACCTATAAATCACATGAAAAAATTAAGAACGTGATGATTAAAAGTTCCGTTTTAATTGTTCGTTAATATCAGATCATATTATTCGTTACTGCACAATACGTGATTGTATTACTATAACGCTTACAAGACGATAAAGATATATAAGGCCCTATGTACTCAAATACCAGGTAACAAATAAACACAATTGTCTTGGTTTCACAATTGAAATTATATTATTTACTAGCTGTTGCCCGCGACTCCGTACACGTGGAATTTAGAAAACTTTTCCCGTTTTTGCAACATTTTTCACTACTGCTTCGCTCCTATTGGTCGTAACGTGATGTTATATAGCTATATATATGTTATAAAGCCTTCCTCGATAAATGCCCTATCTGACACTGAAAGAATTTTTCAAATCGCCCTGGTGGTTCCTGAGATTAGTGCGTTTAAACAAACAAACAGACTCTTCTGCTTTGTAATATTAAGTATGGATTGTAAATTTTATATATACCTATAAGTATACACAGTAAGGGATTTTATCCGTATCCCTTTTCTTTCCAGGGAAACAAGGAGTAAAAGCCAGCTAAGGGATGTTGTACACAGATAACAATACATGTTCTGTGAGATGCGAACAACTCGACATTATACCCTATGCCAACACGCCTGGTCAGCGCGACATTGTAGACCATTAATGCATTCTATAGCAGAGGCCCCTGCCCAACAATACGACGTCAATGGGCTGGAGAGAGAGTCACAGTCTTTTACAAAGAAAACATATTTTGATGAACACAAATGAAATGAAATGAAAAAAGTCAGTCATTCAATAAATTTACAGTAACCAGTAGGTATTGGGTTTATTACGAGTAGGAACATATTTGTAATTTATTTATTTAATCAAAATTTGGTTAGATTTTATCTGGATTATAACCATATTTAACATATTTCATTTTAATTACTTAATAGGTACACAATATAATTATTGTCTAGGGAAGTATAGGTACACTGATTTCCCATATACTTAGGCCACAAGATAGCCTGTGTTTAGGAGACTTGAGCCCCATCGTATAAAGTTGAACATAATAGTTATTATAATGGTTTACATATGTTTTGTGCAATGTGGTGTATGTTTAACTTTCGATATCGTCCTTATCTTATATTTGAAAGTGTGACCTGTAGTTCAAACATATAAAAACAACATTAATATTCCATATTAATATATCAATATATAACATCAAACCTCATTAATATCATTAGTCATAGTTTTATTTGCTTATCAAAACCGTTAAGTTAATAGTTGCTATAGCTCGTGAAAGTGATGTCGTAGGATCTTATATTAAGAGTAATTTTATAACTTGGAGATATTATGTTACGACTATATTTTAAATTTTAAAAAAGGTTGCAGAAGGTCATCGAAAGCAGAACAGGATTATGTTATGTAGCAATCATTTAGGGTAGTTTGTTTTGACTGTTGATTGGCAAAGATTTACGGATAGAGAAGTCTCAGTAATAGGTTTCGTTTTACCTTATGATACGAAGCACGAAAAATTGGTCAAGTCGGACTCGCGCACGAAGGGTTCCGTACCATTATCTATGCAACATAAGGCAACGTTATTAGTATCGAGCAAGAAACGGTAAAAAAATCATGTTTATTGTATGGGAGCCCCCCTTAAATATTTATTTTATTTTATTTTTAGTATTTGTTGTTATAGCGGCAATAGAAATACATCATCTGTGAAAATTTCAACTGTCTAGCTATCACCGTTCTTGAGATACAGCCTGGTGACAGACGGACGGACGGACGGACGGACGGACAGCGAAGTCTCAGTAATAGGGTCCCGTTTTTACCCTTTGGGTACGGAACCCTAAAAACAGCGTGTCTCATATTGCTATAATACTCCAAGTATTTAACGCATTGCCATTTACGCCTAACCTTTGAAAAAAAATTTTTGTGTTGGATAGTTGATTTATTGAGGAAGGCTATAGTTTATATTATAACATTACGCTGCAACGAATAGGAGCAAACAACAGTGAAAAATATTGCAAAAACGGGAAAAAAATTCTAAATTTAAAGAAGAAACACGGGCAATAGTTAGTAATATAAGCAGGGATTTAAAGCTCTTTTATTTTATAACACTCTTAAAATAAAATAGTCAAGATAGTAAAGTGTTTATTGTAGTGTAAAGTAACACAAATGAACTTGGTTGAAGTTTATGAAGACTTGTCCACGCAATGGAGAGTCCCATTTATTTTCATTGCCTTTTTGTATGTTATTCTCAATTGTATTCACTTTATGTAACGCCTGTGAATATTCACGTTTAGAACACGTTTCTTGAATGAAGGGAAGCTTAGGTAGTAAACGATTCGATTTGTTTATAAGGATGAATGGGCTATAACTTTGTAATAATCCGAAGCTTAAATTGTAAAGATAAAAAGTAACACTTTAAGCTTACCATACCTTAACAAATTATACAAAAAAGCCACCATTTTAAACCACTCTATCTATTAAAAGAAACCGCATCAAAATCCGTTGTGTAGTTTTGAAGTTATAAGCTCATATAGCGACATACCTACATACAAAAATAGGAACTTTGTTTTATAATAAGTAAATATGACATAGTTTTAGGGGATTACTTTCTGGGTTCTGTATCAAAAGGTAAAACGTGAATTTTGGAAACCTATTAGTGTAACCTCGCTCCATCCGTCTGTCAACAGGCAGTATCTCAGGAACAGTAATAGCTAGAGACATAGGCTAGAGAGTTGAAATTTCCGCAAATAATTTGTTTCCGTTTCTGTGAGGCAGAATATTGTATGAAAGTATTATTAAATACAGAGCTATGAAAATCTAGAAGTCTATCATAAATCACAAAATACGTAAATCTCAGTTTTTTAATATTGTGCACAAGGGTAAGACGAAACACAGGTTTATCAGATGTAGTCTCTATGGCTACTTCACTCAGCCGGCTTGAAGCCACTTACGTATCTATTTGTGCGTAAAAATGTGTCTATGATACAGGCTATACGTCATATGATTCATTATACTATATGAAGTACGATTTAGTCAGGCTAAAGTTACTTGACTCAATTTTAAACGTTAAACCATTATCTGATATATCTTTGAGGCGAAATATTTTTATTTTATGAAGTTTTGCAATCGATGCTTAGGCAGATAAAGTGAAGGGCAAAAATGCAAGTCCTTTAAACATACGAATACCAATACGATTTGCAGCGGCTAACAGTTACTCAACGGCAGATGGACGACGCTACGAAGGCCCACACTGCATACTGGTACCACGCCCACAACTGACACTGGACTAAGGTAAATGAACTGCAACACTGTAAAAATTTTACATCTGTAAACTTGCTCATATCAAATTGTCAATAGACATTTTAAAATGTAAAAGAAATAGCTTTTCTATTACTTGAATGTTGAAGGAATACCCCTTGCATTATTTTCCTGCAAACAAAGGCTAGATGAAATTAGTGAATGACCATCTGACTATGAGTGTGTATGAAGCCAAGGAAGTGTGTTTGGATTGTAGCAGATTTCGCTCTATAGTCTCTAAAATGATTAACCTTTTAGTATTTACCGAAATTTTTACTTTTTATAACACTAACTATATGTATAGTTTAAATAAAACTACTTTTTACGGATTTAGACGCGTATATTTGTTTTAAATTTCGGCCCGAAGTTTCGGAGACTTTGCAGTCACCATGGTCACGGGTGAGACTGAGCTGTAATGTGTCTTCTACGATCAGTTATTACAGGGTTTACCCACATTCGATTTTAATTTTACATTGACCATAAAGATAGACATTTAAGTCTTACCTTACTTTAAAATAATAATGGCTTGTTGTAACAATACTGTTTACAATAACAGTTTATACTGGCAGAAATTATAAATATCTTCATTGTCAATATTATGTCAATCCTAACCGCAATCTATAAATAACAATGTTATAGTTATTATTGAGAAATCATGACGAAGTATTGAGAAAGGATAATATTTTAGCTTTCAGTTCAGAATGACTATACACGTGATGTCGCCGGGTCGACGCCAACGGCCCACATTAGATTTTAATCTAAGCTACTGTCTTGCGCAAGCGCAACCATGCGTTTGTTTGAAGCATTTTGTTCCATAGCTTTTTTTAACATTCCGATATATTTGTGATACCGTTTATAATATTACCATAATATAATATAATAAACACTAATGGTCTTATTCATATGACTTATCGGAGGTTTAAAAGTTCGCTAAAATAGGTTCGCGAAAATTGTCAAAATCTGTTATTTATAATAGTCTTTTTACGCTAAAACGTTTATTATATCTCCAATAAAATCTCCGTTTAAACCTTCGATAAGTCATTATGAATAACACCATAAATAGACATTTCATTCAGCTTTTAGGCATTTCAGAAACAAATTTCGGCGTTGTTACGGTTCTCTTGGATTTGTTGTAGTATTTACTTAATCTTGTGTGTTTGATACGGTTTTAAGCACCATAAAGCAGACATAATGTAAATTGAATAGCATTATTATTCAACTTTATGTCTTAAACTTTGTTACATTACTTACTTGACGTAAGCTCCAAAAATTCAAAAATCATAGCTTCGAAAAGTTACCTACTTTGATTACAAACTAGGCCATTGGTATTAGAACAGTTATTTTTAAAAGTAAAAAATGTAACAGATGATAAAATGCTGACTATGAAATTTAAAAAAAGAATTCGTAGAATTATGAACGTTGTTGAAGGGAGACGTAGGCATTGTTGGACTCCCAGCTAGTTTAGTTAGTACTATGGCAAGACAAGACGAGCGCATGCGTCAAAGTTCTATCTGTGACGCAAGTAACCAGCCCGAGTGTGCGTGTACTTACGCCAAATATTTGACAAATAGACACGGGGGCTTGATACTGAGAAACATAACAAACAAACCCTTTTTTGCGATGTTTGAGCCAATATTTGTTTATAGCAGTATAGGAATGAGGTTAAATTATACTCTTTGTTTGATGTTATTGATTCATACATTTCGATAATCGTTTACGTAAATATCAAGTATTTTAGAATGTGTTAGTAAACAATTAACTAGTTAATTGAAAGATTTGTATATTTTTGAATGCTGCAATTTTATCTAAAACTTCCTTAGAATCCTCCTCGCTCACTTTGGTCGCCGACAGACGTTATTAGTTGTACATTTCTCAAATAAGTTATTACCTTGATCAAAATTCAACCTTACGGTACTAGTAATAAGTCGCGTAATTTCAGTGACAGTAAATAAATACAGTGCATCGCTTGACCCGTTTGTGGTACAGTATACGCAATTATTATAGATAAACCATGCTAACATCAATTGAAAATTTGTCTTCATCACAACCGGAATTAACAAGACTTGAAGAATCAACTCCCTCTCGCAAAAGAAAGGTACGTAGTGATAATGATGATATACTGGCTATGTTAACCGATATAAAGAGGGACTCCGATTTAAAGTACTCGTCGCTTCATGACACTATTATTGAACTAAAGAACCAGAATAATCAAATACTAAAAATAAACTCTAACATTCAAACCGCTCTCGACGATACTAATAGGATTAACAATGAGTTGAAAGAGAAAATTGGTTACCTATTGGAGCAGAATATGGAGAATATTCGTAGAATAGAAAAATTGGAAACAGAAGTTGAATCTATGAAGAGAAAACAATTGGAGACAACGCTAGAAATAAAAAATATACCTGCAAGTCACATTGGTTCTGTGATCGATAACTTTATTAAAAATGTTCACACAGCTCTCGGAGTGCCGGAAGAAACTATTAATGTACGACACAGTCAAAAACTCAAATTGGGTGACACTGTCACTATTATTGTTGAATACCAGAATGTTTTCTCTCGTAACAAGATTCTTAAAGCTATAAAAACATATAATATTGCCCATAAGGATGACAAATTTAACACTAGGACATTAGAACTACCCGGAGAAAAACGTCCTATCTACATTTCAGAAAGCTTGACTCCATTATCAAGAAATCTGTTGTATCATGCCAAGCAAATGCAGAAACAGATGAACTATAGGTTCTGCTGGATATCATACGGGAAAGTCTACATGAAACTTAAAGAGGGATCTCCAGTAATACTCATTAAATCAATTGAAAATCTTAAAAAACTTATGACTGTTTCTGTAGTGCCGGATACGATAGCTTTATCTACTAATGAGTGACTATCTAAGTTAGTTACGCTATTTTGTCTTAATGGATTTGTGATCTCGATTCTATATTTAGTTAAGTATGCCACTATTCATTTGTATTTCAATCTAAGCAGCTATTTTATTATTATATGTAACATAACTCATTTACACCCTTATTGTTTACCTAAATACTTTAAACATACGTTATTATATATTGTCTTTATTACACACATTACTTTATTCATTTTCTCATCACACACATTCACAAACTACACAGTTTCCAGTACAGTCTTGCGTCAAAAATCGATCTACCTAAGTCATGTCAGGTATTCTGAGTATTCATATTTATCTAACTACTCAATTGTTAATGGATAACATTCGAAATATTACAATGACATTGATGAAGGTATTTTGATTGAAAACGCAATTACAATAACCTCACCTGAACTCTGTAAATCTGCATATGGTCCTATTTCCCAATCTCTTACTATATTTACTCAAAACATTCGGAGCATAAACCATAATTATGATAATTTGCTAGTTCTTTTGCAACGTCTTGATATAACGTATGATTTAATAATTTTAACTGAAGCTTGGCTTTCAGATAATTCTGTAATACCTATAATGAAAAATTACACAGCGTATTTTACTAGGACACATTTAAACCAAAACGATGGTATCGTCATTTACATTAAAAATAGCATTGATAAAGTTAAAGTATCGGAACCTACTGTTTGTCGAGATTCTAATTGTCTAATAGTTAACATTGGTCGTGATCTAGCTATTATAGCAATTTACAGACCTCCATCATTTAAAAATCTTGACCCTTTCTTGGATTCACTAGACAAGATATTGGATAGCAAAAAATCTATAAAAAATGTTGTAGTAGCCGGTGATTTGAACGTTAATATTGCTGGTCAAATTTTAACAACAAAAGCTTGTGAATATTTAAATTTAATGGCATCTTATGGACTACTTGCAACACATAGTTCTCCTACTCGTGAAGCTAGTTGCCTGGATCATTGTTTTGTGAAATCTAACCTCAAACCTCTAACTATTATTTGTGAATCTTCTGTAACAGATCATTTCTGTGTTATGATAAACTTACCAAAAATATTAAAAATCAAAGACAAACATCGTCTGCGGACCAAAACCGACTATAATGCAGCTATTACAGACTTAAAAAAAATTGACTTTGAGGATGTTTTGTCTGGCAATGATCCTAATGAAATGACTACAACTCTTATACAATCAGTTAGAAATTCACTACATAATCACACGAAGACTTACAAGCCATCCAATAAAGAAACTAACCTCAAGCCCTGGATTACCCCGGGGCTTCTAAGATGCATGAAAAATCGTGATGGTATACATTTAAAAGCTAAGAAAGATCCATCGAATATAGTTTTAAACATCACTTATAAGAGATATAGAAATACCTGTACTAATCTATTAAAATCAATCAAAAACGAATATTACAAACAAAAATTAGATAATGATGAAAATAATTTAAAGGGTCAATGGAAAACTATTAAAAATATGTGCAATATAGATCAAAATACTAAAACTACATCTGAATTATTAAGTTTAAAGCCTACGGTGAAGGAATCATTAAATTGTTTAAATAAGTATTTTATTGGTGTGGGTAATGATTTAGCAACAAATATACTTAATAGAATTAACAAGACTGATACCGAACTCAGTAGCCAAACAAATTTAACTCAAAGCATACCACCATTGCACTCTTTTGTGCTGTTACCTACAGACCACGAAGAAATTAGAAAAGTTATTCTAAGTTTAAAAAATTCGTCCGCCGTTGGATGGGATGGAATACCAATGCTATTCATTAAAATGGCAGTAGATGTGTTGCTCAACCCCTTGACTAAAATTTTTAACCTATGTTTCGACAAGGGAATGTTCCCAGATGCATTAAAAAGATCTGTTGTAGTTCCTATTCATAAGTCTGGGGACAGAGATGATATGTCAAATTACCGCCCTATTTCCATATTACCCAGCATTTCAAAAATACTGGAAAAATTAATAAACGCAAGACTTAAACAATATTTAGAAACTAAAAGCCTGCTGTCCTGTAATCAGTTTGGTTTTAGAGAACATAAATCTACAAGTGATGCTTTACACAAGCTTTCTTCAATGATCGTAAGTAATCTGGACGGGCGATTGAAAACTATCGGTTTATTTCTGGATTTTACTAAGGCTTTCGACACTGTCTCTGTGCCCATACTTATGAAGAAACTTGAGTCGATAGGTATCCGGGGAATGCCGTGGAAACTAATGTATAGTTATTTATCTCAAAGAAAACAATGCACAAAAATAAACGACTGCTTTAGTGATGAACAAAATGTTATCTACGGCGTCCCTCAGGGTAGCGTGCTTGGCCCTACACTGTTCTTGATTTACATTAATGAGCTCTGTAGCATGCAGATTGAGGGAGGGCAAGTTATCACCTTTGCAGACGATACTGTTTTATTGTTTACCGACAAGACCTGGGATGGGGTATATAAACTTGCTAATGAAGGTATAGCGGTTGTATCCCAATGGTTAGACAGTAATTTATTAACTCTAAATCTTAAGAAATCTAAATATATCTCTTTTAAACTGTTACACAAAAATCATCCACCTCGAGATAGGACTACTATTAAAATACATTCATGTGATACCAGTCTTAGTTGTGATTGCGGTGAAATCAAAAATGCGAAGTCGATAAAATATCTTGGAATCGTAGTCGATGAAAATCTAAACTGGAAAGAACATTTCGCTAAATTAAATTGTCGAGTCAGAAAATTAATATACTTTTTCAAAACTCTCAGACATGTCACAACAAGAAAATTACTTTTTAAAATATATTATGCAATTTGTCAATCAATTTTAATTTACGGTATTAACGTCTGGGGAGGTAGTTTTAAAACAACTCTGCTGCCAGTTGAAAGAGCTCAGAGAAGCATACTGAAGGTCATGCTTTACAAAAAATATACGTACCCAACTCAATTACTCTATGCAGAAGCTATGGTACTATCTGTGAGGCAACTGTACATAAAAAATGTAGTTCTTACCCAACATTCTGTAAAAGCTCACCATGTTGACAGACGAAGGGCTGACATTGTCTACAAAATACCTGCTTGTAAAACAAGATTCGCACAACATTTCTTAAATTATCTTGGCCCTATTTTATACAACCGAATTAGCAAAAACATGCAAATAAAAAATCTTACGAAGAGACAGTGTAAGAAAGCTATTGAAAAATACTTAAAGACATTAAATTATCATGAAACAGAGAAACTCTTAGAAAACATACTATGATTTAAACTAATGCCTAAATTTCCATACAATATACCCATGCATACTATGTTCAGACACACAACATGCACGCTGGCAACACATACAAACTTGCATACACACACACCCAGCCACGTGCGCACACGCACGCACACACGCACGCACACACACACGCACTCACACACGCACGCACACGCGCACGCACACACGCACGCACACATACACACTAATGCACACATCCATACACACACACATGGATATGTATTATATACACACTTGATTCAAGGATTACATAATATAAGAAAAGATTAAGAAAGAAAAAAAAAATATAAAATCTCATTTTTTATCTTATTTTTATTTTTATTTTATTTGGTTACATAAATTTTAATGTTTTTTTTTTTTTTTTGCATACATAATTAACGTTAGGTAACCTATTAAACTACATATGATCACAAATCCCAACTTATTTAGTAATTAATTTGTTTAATTCGAGCAAAATATTACTTTGTACACTTTAGACGTTTTGTCTGTCATTTTTGCTTATACTACACGATATCTTCTGCTACCTACATCTTTTGATATTTTGCTCGGCGTAGAAATAATTATTGTTCCAATTTAATTACTTAAAACTTTGTTATTTTATCTTTTTCGTATATATCATTTAAATTATATAAAGCACTAGGCCTAAGTATATTAACTAACTAACTAGCCAGATATTGTATGAGGAAGCCTGTTTCACCGTGATACAGTTTTAAAACTAGTACGGGAAATAGTTTGCATAATTATATAGCCACTGGGTTTTAAAAAAAAAAAAAAAAATGTATATCTAAGTTAACATAAATGTATAAACCTGTTTTTATTGCAATAAATCTTTACTTTACTTTACTTTACTTTAGAATTATGTGTTTAGTATTCGATAAATATTTTATAAATAACTTAAAAAAGTGTCTGTACTTGTAAGTACTTCAGAGAGATAATGTATGCGCTCGTACGTTTGTACCTAACTTCATTCCGACAACGATTGTAACGATATTTGCGCTTCTTAAATTTTACTATCTTATTTCCATAAAGAGTAATGGTCTTATTCATAATGACTTATCGGAGGTTTTAACGGAGATTTTATCGGAGAGATAATAAACGTTTTAGCGTAAAAAGACTATTATGAATAACAAGTTTTGACAATTTTCGCGAACTGATTTTAGCGAACTTTTAAACCTCCGATAAGTCATTATGCATAAGATCATAAGAATCTATCATTTCATAAATTGCATTATAATCTAAGATTATAGAGCCAACGATAACAGTTAAGTTTTGGTATTGGCAAGAAGTCTAATCAAAGATTTGTCAGCAATCAATCTCTGAAAGGTATTTTGGTGTACATTAAGTAAAAACATAGCAACTCAATTGCAAAAATTAATAAATTAATATCTTTGCGTATTTTCCTACCAATCTCTACCTAGAGCAGACATCTACGAGTATATCAACAACGATCTAAAGTTAAGAAATATATTTATATGTCTTTATTAAAATTATTTTTTAATTCTCATAAAACTAGCTCATGCATTGTGGTAATTATTGTACTATGAAAACATAAAGACGTAACGACTGGGAATTTTTATAAACAACTAGCTGACCCGGCAAACGTTGTTTTGCCATACTAAAAAAAAAGGTTTGAAAAATAGATGTTGGCCGATTCTCAGACCTACTGAATATACATGCAAAATTTCATAAAAATCTGTCAAGCCGTTTCAGAGGAGTACGGTAACTAACACTGTGACACGTGAATTTTATATATTAGATTTTACAGGGTGCAATAATACCTAAAACATCATGATCACTGTCCCAAAATTACACTAAACAATGCTGAACTTTTTTATACTGCAATTATATAAAATAGCTTAAATATAGGTGCAAATAAATGTAGGTATAGCAAATACAATCACGGAGAAACCGATGTCGTCAGTAGTATGACAGAGCAAGATCTTATCTATGTATATCACGATTTTTGGATAGATGTATTAGGTAATTGAGCTTTACGGAGATATTAATCAGATTTGCTTCTGTTTATAGCTTTGTTATCAAGCAAGTATTGTATTTGATAAATTATTTGCTGACTATGACCTGCGAGTTCGTTACGCTTGGATTCTAGAATCGCCTTTTTTCATATTTTAAAGCTGATGTCTTTTTGCAGGCTCTCAACTGTCTGTAAACCATATTTAATTTGAATTGGATCCGTAGTTTTGCCGTGAAAGTGCGTTGGCTGGATACTTACAGTAGGCGCGCGAGTTCATGTCTATCGGGGCTTGAGGTGACGCGCGGGGGCAGCGCGTCACCTCAGGCGCCTACTGTAGTTGCATTGGCGTCTTTACTTATTATAAAACGAAGTCTTTCTCGTTATTACTGAGTTGTTGAGTACGATACGATACGAATATATACGAATACGACGGTACGATACCAAATTATGCTCCATACAAAAGTATGGGTATCGTACTTCCGTTTTTTCTTCGCGAAAGTTAATCCCATTTTAATAGTTTTTGCGTTATATTATAGATAAAGAGTATATCTATACTTCTATCACTTTGTTTTTTTCAAAACATAATAATTAAAAGAAATATGACGATCCGAAAAACCCACTTTTTTCGGTTTTCTTTAGATTAAGTTGCAGCGTCTATCACACAAATTTGGTAAAGTTTTACCACAAAAGAAAGTGATAGATACTCTTTATCTATAATATAACGCAAAAGCCATTAAAATCGGTTTAACTGTCGCGAAAAGAAAACGGAAGTACGAAACGTCTTTTTTCAAAGAATTTGTAGGTAAAATCTAAAATATTTGTCCCTTTCAGCGCGGCGCTCGGAAATAGGGATAGCAATACCTAAAGCAAATACCTAAATGAGGAGTACAGTACCCTCTTAAATATTTAATAGTAATTAACGAATTTGTATGTGTTTTATTTAATAGACGTATTTCAAGAGAAAGTATGCGGGCGACTTAGTACGCGTAGAATTTAGAAAATGTTTCCCGTTTTTGTACCATTTTTCACTACTGCTTCTCTCCTATTAGTTGTAGCGTGATGTTATGTAGTCTATAGCCTTCCTCGCTGAATCTACTATCCAACACTGAAAGAATTTTTCAAATCGGACCAGACATTCCTGAGATTAGCGCGTTAAAACCAACAAACAAACTCTTCAGCTTTATAATATTAGTACATATTTAGATTAGTTTAGTTTGGTTTCGATATTTCACGCGTATATAGTCGCGGATAAAAGTTAGTCTTAAATAAGAAGTAAAGACTAACAGATAAAGATGTAACAATAATCATTTTAAGCATAGCGCGCCAAAGCTTTTATTTAACATATATTTAGTATTCTATGTATCGTGATTGGTTCACAAGACTAGCTTTTAGGAAAGGTTCATATCATGTCTTAATAAGAAACCTTGTTCCATAAGGTTCCTACTTATATTAAAGTATAAGAAATACATACTATTTTTTTTATATAACTTTTATCGGATTCTATTTAATCCGATATAAATAGTGCTGATAAAAACGATTGAATGAAGGCGTTGTTCGCATAGACGTAATACACTTTGTACAAATAATGACGGGTCAACTCTGACGTATATTATCAAACAAATACAGACAGACGGTGCGCATTCTAGTAATAACATTATCTTATCATATTATGAAGG
The DNA here is from genome assembly GCA_916999025.1 of Orgyia antiqua. NCBI lineage: Eukaryota > Metazoa > Arthropoda > Insecta > Lepidoptera > Erebidae > Orgyia > Orgyia antiqua. The sequence continues at coordinate 31,303,775 of OU779866.1, forward strand.
AATATGAAGGTGTAAACAGTCGCAGTTTGTCTATCATTGACGCCCGCGTAGATTTCATTAGGGTTCCTTTTGGAACGGAACCTCTAGCGTTGTTTAGTGTCAATTCAAAACCACTGACTTCGCTATCCTTTTCGCACGGAAACCTAATGAAATGATTAACACAAGAAAACGCTCATAGTTAGGGCACTTTTGCTGTCCGCCTGTCTGTTTGTTAATTGGCTGTATCTCTTGAGCGGTGTTTCTGTCGCTGCCTGGTACAACAAATAAAAATATGAATATAATAAACTAGCTGTTGCCAGCGACTTCGTACGCGTGAAATTTAGAAACCTAACCAATTTGTACAAAAAGCCATCCTCATGAACTACGCTATTTATAAAAAAAAATTACATCAAAATCCGTTTCGTAGTTTTGAAGATATAAGCTGACATAGGGACATACATAAAAATGACGACTTTGTTTTATAATAAGTAAGGATAATCAAGAGGGCTTTCATCCAATAAACGCCAATAAACGTTTTCGGTTTAACTTAATGATGCGTTTAGATGACATAGTACGTTATGATGATAAATGTGTTATGATTTGCATTCAAATCTTCACGAAAAAAAAACTTCACGAAGGGTTCCGTGCCATTGCACGTGAACCCTTCGTGAAGTAGTCGTATTCGTGCTTAGCCGATTTTATTGGGATACTAAGAACTATCTGTCAACTGAATTGTTTGATCAATCATATTTTACTTTGAAATGTAGAATGGACACGCGTCATTAGATTCTATTTGCATTATTTAAAGTTAAAAATTTTCCTGTTTTTTATTTAAACTAAATTAATTTGAATATATTTAAGTTGCAGGCTATTGTCTTAGTATTAATTTAGCGTTAAACTATCCTTGTCTGTGCTGCGTGACAGTTATAGGTGCCGATTCCATTTGCTCAAATAAACGTAAAGAAACATAAATATTGATAACTTCAAAAATAATTCTGTAACGTTTAACTAAAATTCGCTTTGTAAAAGAAATATGTAATTTATATAAAGTTTGCAATGCTTTATTAAAATATTCTTAAAACTTAAGTATTATATAGGTTAAAAGCCACACTAGGATACCCTGTGTCCGTGTGGTGACGGATTAAGATTACAAGTGTCATCACCCCATCTCCTCCCCAGGGTGATGTAAACGTCAGCTAAGGGATATTGTACACAGATAACATCCTCTGTAAGAGACGGAAATCTCGAAAATTAACCCTGTACCAACACGCCTGGTCAGCGCAGCACAGTAGTCCAAAATCCCTTCCAAAGTAGAGGAGGCTCGTGCCCAACAGTGGGACGTATATGGGCTGGAGAGAGAGGATACCCTGTGTTGTGGAGATTAGTCTTTTTCGTTAAAACAATAAGCAATTTGAATATAGCTGAAGAAAGAAGTAAATATAAAAGAAACAAATAGAGAATCCAAGAAAATGGCAGAGAACACACACAGTGGAATTATTCTAAATTGGTAGAACTTAAGGACCTAAAGCTTATATAGCAATAAAAAGCATATTTTCATTTAATGAATGAAAATATGCTATTTATTGCTGGTTTAATTTTAGTTTGGTTTTTACGGTATCGGTGCTATAGTGTAACTTTTATTTGATGTTAAAAAAAAGACGTGTGGCACTCGGGGACTGCCGCGGTAAAGCTATTGCATAGTATTTTTTATCAACTTATGCAATGATAATTTTTTATTTATTTTACATGCAAGAATGTAAATACCATAAACTAAAATAAGATTAATAATCCTTATTTACTGATGCTTACATCTTTCCATTGTTTATGGTAATTATGATAAAATAGCGATTGTCAATCAAATGTCAATAAAATAAAAACTAACGCCAAAACTGACATCAGTCACCAGCGCGAACAGGGAAACGGCGTTACTTAGCGCCGTGTGTAGTATTTTTTAGTTACGCTATCTTTGTTACGGAATTAAAATTTCGAATTTTGTGCAATTAGTCGGCATGCTCAAGGCCCGCGATAGAAGCTATGCAATAGCTTAAAAACCTAACCAATAATAAGCTTTTAATACAAAAGAAAGTCATTAAGCTTGGGTTATTTTCGTGTGTTTCCCTTTTCAGGTAGAAAAAAGTAGTGCATATTTATCTGGGCTAAAATATCCTATTCACAGTAGGGTGTCAGCGCTATGCTAAAAAACAATGGGATTGGTAAAGCATGACGAATTATGATATAGTCGGGTACTATTCTTACAATATAGTTATTTTTGTAGTATTTTAAGAATAGCATAAGTTTTATAAATAGCTAAAGTAAACAGTTGCACCAATTCTGTTAACTCCAGGACTAAACTAACTAAAATTAAAACCACCATTGTTTGTTTCGGTTTAATGGCTATTGGTAACTAAGGGCCCATTTTATATTAATTAAAACAGTTACTATATGTTACATATTTTCGTAATAAGAAATGTTAGTTAACATTGTCGTAAAATGTTATCAAAACTTTCAGTAGATACTCGTATCAATATTTTGGTTTAGTTAGAATTTTGTTGTGTATGTAGAATTGGTAACATTAAATATCAATCAAATTCATAATCTTACTGCTTTGAAATGTTGTTATTATAAATATAATACTACGTACCTACGTTTATTTTTTACATTAGGTATAAAGATAATGTCATAAAATGTACAATTTATGACTACAAGGTCTAGGCCTGTGTTATGAGAGCTGTATTCTGTTATTTATAGAAAGACACATCCCTTATAGCATCAATATTCATGTATTAGTTTAGTTCAGTTGGGCAAATAGAATAGGTACCATTGAATATTAATAGATTTCAGATTGATAGCATAGACGGCGCCAGAGAATTGTTGTAGGTTGTGATAAGTCATATCTGTAAGTACTTTTTAAATGATTTTCCGCATAAATTGTTTACATTGATACCATATTTGTTGTGAATTATTGACAATGTGATAATATCCGACTGGGCCGAAATAATAATCCAGTCATATATTATGTGTTCAATTTCTTTGTATCGATATACAGATTAACGGTTTCATGAATTCTCAAAATTTGCACTGCCCTTGTAAGGTTATGTAAATTAGGTCATTCATTTTTCAACGCACTTGAGTTCTTTTTACTTATACAAATAACCGCATGAGAATTAGAAAACACCAGCTGTTGCTTGCAATTTCGTAAGCGCGAAATTTAAAAACCAAATCTTACCTAATTATAAACACCAAAGACCATCCTCTTGAACCACTCAATCATTTAAAAACACCGCATCAAAATCCGCTGCGTAATTTTGAAGATATAAGCTCACATAGGGACATACTTACATACAAAAATAACGACTTAGTTTTTGACGGGCTTCGTGGTGGAGTGGTTTATGTAATGGACTGCCGATCACAAGGCCGCTTAGGACAATCATTTGTGTGACATCCATAAATGTCATACAACATGTTTTCTATGTATTCTAAGTACGAGTATGTATTTACAAAAGAAAAGTAGTTTTTGTAGTATATCCGTATTCTTGTACCCATAACACAAGCATATAAGCTTAGCTTGGGACCAGAGGACGTTGTGTGAAATGAGCGTGAATATTTATTTTATATTATGTAAAAATTTCTCCATCTTCAGCCCATTGACGTCCCAATGTTGGGCACGGGCCTCTTCACTGTAGAAGAGTTTATAGTCTATTGTGCCGCGCTGACCAGGCAGGCGTAGGGTTTATTTTCGAGTTTTTCGTCTCTCATAGAAGATGTTATTTGTGTTCAATATCTCTTTGTTGGGTTTTACAGCTTCCTGGAAAGGAAAAAAAAAGATGACACGTGTATTTAATCCACAAGGACTTATATATCCTGTATAGTTATTTTCAGTAACCTAGCCCTTGCCACGTCCAAAAACAGTGATGTAAAAACTTTGCATGACGTCATAGAAATTACGTAAAAAGGATTTTGTTGCTATTGTAATCTTGTACTAATATTCAGCTTAAATCTTAGTGACGTCACTCTTTATATGTCTATGCACAGTTGCATTATATCCGGGTAACAGTAGTTTAATGTAAAGTAATTGGATCTTGTAACGGTGCTATAAAGTAACGTTTGTGGACTTACCGCTAATTATAATGTTCTACAATCCAATTACCAACTGTCAATTGTCAATGGCAAAAGTAAAAAAATCTTAACCTCTCTTCTGGCAAGCGACCCAAGTTGTGCAAAAAGAAACAAAATAAAAAGAAAACTAGACTCGCATTGTAGATATGAAAGTTCTAACGCGCCAGTAATTTTAAAAATTCATTACAAATCACACAATTTCCATTATTACAGGTTCTAGAGAGAATACAGTTTAAACGAAAATAAAAATAGTTTAAAAAACTAAAAAACACGCTTTATTTAATCGAATTATTGCATTGTCATCGGTCTTTGACAGGTGTGCAAAATTTGAATAGAATCTGACCGTTTAAAGTGGGTCAAAATAGCGTCCAAAGGAGTCGGTTACAAACATACAAACAAACAAACATACAAACAAACATACAAGTGAAGCTAATATAAAGCGTGTAAAAAAGAAGTTTTTATGTGCCAGTAACTTGTAATTTTTTTAAAATGCTACCTGGAGAAATTCATTCGGAGTCATAGGGCATGTATGTAGTATAATTACATCCTATTTGCGCCAGAATTTTACAAAAAGGACTAAAAGAAACAGACATTTGTACATCTTCATTTATTCTTTTAGTAATTCCATTACATTATCTTTCAATTAACAAAAAAAAATTAAAGTAAGTCCAGAATTGACGGAGATATCCGTGAACTTATGCAGAAATAACGCGACTCAACGGGATGTACGGCCCGCTGCTGGACAGCAAAGTCTCAGTAAATTCAGTAATATCTAAAATAAAGTAAAAGTAAAATATATGCATATACATAATATTATATAAATAAAAAATATAGATACCTTTGATCTGCGCCCATATCAACTCGATTGCATTAAAAAAACAGTATTTTATCGAAATTGTTTCGCATAACTAATACAACTGTCAGTTGAAACGTCATAAGGATCATCATTCAGCGTGGTAACTATAATAAGAGAATAAATGAATGAGAAAATTAAAGTAAATAAAATAAAACATTCCTTAAGAGGATACCAAAATAGCTTCGTGCATTTTTCTACGTACGAAGTTTTCATTGTTTCTTTAGATTGAATGGCTAGAGCTCTAATTTTTAAATATATGTTTTTTCAATATATGATCTAGGATCGCATAAACTCAGAAACGCGATTGAAAAAAGTTTTCTCGATAGAAAATCTTAGCGAAACAACCTCTCTAATTTTTTATTTTTTTCATTTGTCGGTCTATTATCGCGTATTAAGTAATGAAATAACTTTAAAAACATAAGTAACTATTATATATAGAAACACGTAAATCAGAATTAAAATATATTTAGTAGATTTTGAGTAAATAGGAAAAGTATCCCTAATTCTTCATTTTCTGTGCCTACTGGCTGTGTTAATATGTACGTGTCGGCGATGATATACGATAATATTGATGTAGGCCCTTAATCAATACTATTTTCTAACACTTGCGCGACTTATTTGTTTAAATAAAACTACTTTTTAGGGATTTAGACGCGTATATTTGCGTATATAGTCTCACCCTTGACCATGGTGACTGCAAGGTTTCCGAAACGTCGGGCCAAAATTTAAAACAAATATACGCATCTAAATCCGTAAAAAGTAGTTTTATTTAAATTATTCAATACTATTAAGTATTAATTAATATCAGTATAACTTTTTAATATTATTAAGCTAGTAGCCTATCACCTATCTATAAATGTCAACTTTCTTTGGGTGAAAGTGATATTATTTTATTAGTTTAGGTTCCAAAGATCAACCTGGTTATAACGATAAATAAAATAAAGTTCAGCGTCTAAAATTACCGAATTTGCAGTAGCGATTAAGGCTATGATATCCTAATGTGGCTTTGTGGTTTTATAAGGATGTACACTTGAAGACAGTGTCAACTGCGCTAAGAGACGACAGTGTCCGTACGCAATTTATTAGTATGAGCATTGCTCTCGTGCCTTTTTCAACCAATTGGATCAGAATACAGTGTTTTATATATTAACAACCTGGTATTCCCCACTTGTGATTGCAGTACAGGTTCGAAGTTGAGATCTATACTATATATAATGATATAAACTAATATTATAAAGTTGAAGAATTTGTTTGTTTAAACGCGCTAGTCTCAGAAACCACTGGTCCGATTTGAAAAGGTCTTTCAGTGTTGGATGGTAAATTTTTCAAGGAATGCTAGGAATGCAAGGAAGAAGCACGAAAATAGAATAAATGCTGTAGAGATGCGCTCTTTGAGAAGTATGTGTGGTGTGACTTTGAAAGATAGATTAAGAAATGAAGTTATAAGAGAACGTTGTGGTCTGAAAGAGGGTGTAGTGACTAAGGTGGAGAAAAGTATGCTTAGTTGGTTTGGTCATGTGGAGAGAATGGATGAGAGACGATTAACGAAAGGCATATACATGGCGGAGGTAAGTGGAAATGCTGGGAGAGGACGCCCGAGAAAAATATACTCCGATGTCATCGCCGGGATACTCCAAAAGGGGCAAGTGCGTAGCACTTACAACCGTCGGGCATGTATGACCAGATGTATGAGTGTGGATGAAGCCAAGGAAGTATGTTTGGATCGTAGCAAATGGCGCTCTATAGTCTCTGCTTACCCCCGTGGGAAAAAGGCGTGATATTATGATGATGATGATGATGATGGAATGCTATAGGCTGTTTAACATCGCGCTGCGACAAATAGGATCATAATCATGAAAAATATTGCAAAAACGGTATTTTTTTCTAATTTGCACACGTATTAAGTCGCACGCAACAGCTATTTAGAATCTATAGATAAAAGCTTAAAACTACAATATCAATATTTATGGTAACAAAAATATTTATTTAAACTAAAGTTGTTTTATAACAAATTGTTTACTCGGAACAAATATAAAGACGCAAAAGTCAATATCGATCTTCCGTAAAAAAATAACTATTGCTACAATATGTATTTATTTCAATATCATATTGGAAATATACCATTTTAAGTATGTTTTAATTATTTTTTTTCTAATTATTCATGGATATTTCACGTCGTCATTCGGGTCTTTCCACTACATCTACCTAAATGCCTGTTTACTTTTCATTAACTAGCTTTTATTAACTTTGAGCTTATCTATGTATGCAGGTATCTACATTTTGTACAACCTATGTAACAGAATCTTTTATAGTAATTTTGTCCACCATAGTAGGCGGATTCAACGCAACTTATTATTAACACAAATTAAGGATTTCAGTGCAACAATTACAAATTAATCCTGGATTTTGAAGCATATCTTTTACTTTTTTACCAAGCAAATTATTATTAAAAACTTGCGCGTGATTACTATATTTGAGTAATAAAGAAACATTTTCAATATCGTCATTGCACTACATAGTTTAGGTTAAAATAAGTCGCAAAAGTGTGCCTAGGTAACACATACTAAAAATTGTTATCGAAAACGGCTGAAAGGAAAAAAAGGAAGAAATATTTGTTATCGATGCCTGTGTTCTTTGAGACTTAGAATGTAGTCAAATTTAAAAAATTGGGTAAGTAGGCTTCTTACATAGTTGTTACGCTTTACCATCAAAGATTTCATTGTCAATGGTAAGTACCATTAGGTGCCATGGTAAGTATTGCCAATGGTAAGTACCATTAGGTGCCATGAGACCAAGTGCAGGCAAGTTTTATTTAAAAAAAAAACACTATATAAGGATTTAGACGCATATATTTGTTTTAAGTGTTAAGTGTTCTTTTAAAAAAATGAGAAGCGCAAGTGTTACAGAATATTAAGTATTATTTAAAAAAAATAAGTAACACGTGTAAAGTTATTATGGGCAGATTGGCCCTCAGTAATTTTTTCATCCGTCTATCTTGACCTATGATTCAGAGTAATCAAAATAGTTGGAAGTTACTCAATATTCTAACCACAATCACTTAACAAAATAAACATGGTATTACCGTAATTTTGTACAATCCCAAATTATATAAAAACCCTTACCGAATTTGCAGTAACAATTAGCTTATGCATTCTAGCGTGGGAGTCTGTGATTTTATGCAGATGTACAGTTGAAGATAGTGTCTACTGCTTTAAGAGACGACAGTGTCTGTACGTAATTAGTATTGGAATTGCTCTCATTCTTTTTCAGCGGGGTTTTCGGGACAATCGCAGCTCAGCCAGGTTTTACCTATAAATCCATTGAAAAAAAAAACGTTTCGAAGTCCCGTTTTTTCTTTGCGAAAAATAAACAGATTTTAGATTTTTACGCCATTTTATAGGTGAAGAGTATATCTATGCTTGTATCACTTTTTTTTTCGAGGGACCTTACCAAACTTGTGTCATAGACGTTGCAAGTTCATCGAAAGACAACGGTAAAAAACGGGTATTTTGGATAGTCATATTTCCTTAAGTTATCATATTTTGAATAAAAAAAAGTAACAGAAGCATAGATATATTAGACCATAATACTATGACAAAAATTCGTTCCTCTAGAAGCAATATCCACGAAGAAAAAACGATATTACGAAGTCCATATTTTTGTATGGAGCAAAGTTTGGTATTGAGCCCTCTTAAGTGTTAATGTGTGGAACGAAACTATAGCGCGATTTAAAAAACTGTACAACGTCATCTATCGAGTGGTATAGTAAATTTCTGTTGATTAAGGTTTGATTTCAAAATTTTACGCGTACGAAGTCACGGGCAACAGCTAGTATTAATAGAATACTAATATAGCGAGAGTCAGACAGATGTATATAGAAAAATGACGAGGCGAGAAAGAGACAGATATATATTAATATACCGAGATGTATCTATACTTATGACGTCACTGACAGATATATCTGTCTCTTTCTCACTATATTAATATGGTATTAATATGTCGTTTGTGATGCCCTTAAAACAAAGTGGTTATTTTTATAAGTGTGTCCCTTTGTGAGTTTAGATATATCTTTAAAACTACGCAACGAATTTTGATGAGATTTTTAACAGGTGCAGTAGTATACGAGAAGAGCTTTTTTGTATAATTTAGAATAGAATAGAATACTCTTTATTGTACATCTTAACAATATTACAGTAGGTAATTAATATTTTACAATTTTAGAATTTATCTAGATAAGTACAATAGGCAGTCTTATCGCAAGTTGCGATCTCTTCCAGACAACCTATAATTTATTAAGCTCTGTTTTAAAATAAAGCATAAGAAGTCGTTGGTAACAACTAGTATCTAATAAAATAACCGTGTAGAATTTAAGGACATAAGCTTTAACGACATAATTTGTTAATTTGGCGTCATCAATTCCGCAATAACAGTTAAGCATTAGCTATTAGCACCACATTTAATTTACATCTAAATTTATAACATACTTCGCGGCTTCCTAAAAAGTCTTAAAAGGTGATAGTGTAAAAATAATATACTTATTGAATAATTACAAACCGCTTAGATTCACATATCAACCCACGATCTCATTTACAGCTAATATTTCTTTACGTGTTTTCAATTTGCTGTATTAAACTAGACTAGTTTTTTTCTGTGTTTCCATCTGCATTAGCACTGATTTTTATAATTCTATTTGAAAAGAAAATTACAAACTCATATAGGTAAATAATGTTTACGAAACCTTTTCACCGAATTGTTATAAAAAGTCTTTTTGTTCTTAACTTTAACTGTTTCGTTGATCCTTCGCGTTGTTTTACCCATATAACTAACTTCAGAGTGACGGTTTACGAGCACATCTCTTGCTTTAAAATTTCTAACTACATGGTTAAGGTTTTTTAGCGGTGTAGGCATACATCGCAAAAATATTACTCTTAACATATTGCCCTAATGCAACTAAAGATGTTAAAATTCAAAACTCAGTTTAGTTTCTTTTGAGATTATTGCGTACAGACAAACAGATGTTGTAAGGATATTTATAAAAATGATGTAGTGATAGCTATCAACACTCTATTTCCTTAAGAGCATGCTTAAGCTATGTCTCATCTTATCCCAATAACCTTGTATGGTATTATTTGTATTTTACGATTATTTAGTACCGTTTGTGAATGAATAAATGTTGCGGTTAATATAGTTTATAGTGACTATTAAATTGTATTAATAGTATAACGTTTTTAACAGAAATTAATTGAATCGTCTATTTTTGGATCGTTAATCTAATTTAGTGCTAATTCTGATGACAGCTCAGTGTCATGAATTATTTAACGGTTATAAATATTTTTCTGATACTAATTGTTGCCATTAGTGAGTACAGATTTTGGAATCCGTACGAATTAGGAAATACAAAATACGAATTTTATTACTCTATTTCTTTCCCCGGCAAGTTATAAAGGCCAGCGGCCGTATTATGAGCTTTTATTTACAGGCAGTTTACGCCGTGAATTGAACTGCCTGGCAAATTCGTATTATGAACAAAATTATTAGTCAGTCAGTTCGCTAAACAGTCATACAGTCATACATTAATATGTTTAAGGAGAAGGTACAACTAAAAGTCAAGGTACTAACTAAAAATTTTCAACTACAAGTTTTATTTCTGCCATAATACCTAATTTAGCCATGCAGTATACGGCCTGCCTGGAACTTGAATGATTTTAAAAAGCTCATAATACGCCGGCAGGTAACTGACAACATGAAGCATTATATTATTGTGTACCGTTCACAAGGTCGCGGGTTCGATTCCCGCACGGGACAATTATTTGTGTGATATCTATAAACGCCATACAAATGTTTGTACTACGTCTGGGTGTTATCTATATAAATGTAGTGTATGCGTATTCAGATGGCCAAGACACAAGCATAATAGTTCCATAAGTTAACTAACAATAAAAAGCTCATATTTTTTACTCTCTCTTCACAAAAACGTATTAAACATTTTGCAGCTACCGTGATGATTCATAAAGCGGACATCCGTTACTTATACCTAATCTAAAAACAGTATAAGAGTTTACCAAAAAAATATAATTACGTTTTCCGCCATTAATGTCAAATTAGGGAAAACCCGATAGCGACGGGAGCGCTCACAAACCGAACATACTTATTCAAAAGTGAAGCAGACGAATAATTGCTTTAGACGATAAATATATCGATCGATTCCATATACATATTCAACTCTTTTGAATTTCTATTTTTTACCTGAATTAAGTTGGATCCATCTGCTTTACTTATCTTTACCTATTCTAAAACACAATCGATAATTTTGTGTGTTTATCTTTATGTGAGTTTATATCTTCAAAACTACGTAATGGATTTACATGAATTGTTTAATAGATAGTCTTTCAAGAGGATGGTTTTCGGATGGATCGTAGCAGATGGCGCTCTATAGTCACTACCTACATGAAAAAGGCGTGACGTGATGATGAAGATAAATTGGAACAATAACAACGAACTTATTATATCTGAAATGGAATATACCTAAAAATCTTTGTTTATTTTAGTAGACGACCCGCGACGGCAGTAATCGTATTCAAACTTTAGCACATGTTTATTTATTTATTAAACGTTATGCACACTAATTAAGTTGTACCATGGCGGACTTAATGCCTAGGGCATTCTCTTGGTAGGTGCAGAAAGTGCTACTGATAGGTGCTATTAATTAATTGATAGTAATTAAATCTACAACAAAAATAATACCTACAGCCTACAAACAATAAACATTACATAAAAATACACAACACACATAATTATACAAACACATAAACATACACATAATACATAATATATGTTGGATTAACATAGATGAGGATGGAATTGCCATGTTTTAAAATCAGTCTACAAATTGTAGACACTGTCTTTAAGATGTTCATACATCAATCTGACATTCTCTTTCACACATAAAAGGTTCCACAGCAGGTCTCCAACCAAATCCCCTATAACCTGCGCCTCTACCACCAAGATGATGTTCACACAAAACGTCACTTCTCAATCGTCACTTTACACTTTCTCACAAATACACACTTTATAATTATACACTCGCGATTATGACCGGAATAAACTCTTTATCACTACTGTGAGTGAGCAACTAGTCGGGCAGAGATTCGCCCAAGAAAGGTCCGTACTGTACGGCGGCTCGAGTGTAACTGCCTCGATTGCCCACCGTGCGGCGGTATTTATAGTGCCGGCGCACGTGCATGTCATTCGGTCGTACCTGCACGTCTTCGTAAGTTTTTAGGTTAAGTATTGAATTTACAATGACGTTATTTTTACATCGTAATAAACCCTAAAGTAATCAACTTGGTGGTTTGTAAATTAATATTGGAACAATCAAATGGTTTAACTTAATTATTCTAGGTTCTCTAGACTAATTGTTGTGGTTGCGCCGACACGGCCATTCTGACAGGCGGTGCGCGCTCTGCACCTGGCTGCGATGTAATGTGTGTTATCTGAAATTAAGAGTTTTCTCTGAGATCGGTATCTGTAAGCAACCCATGTTGCTCATTTTGAAAGGGTTATTGTTAGGACAGTACACAAAGACATTTCCAATGTACTGACTTATTCATTTAGTATCTGTGGTGTGTACGTGTCCACTCATGGCTCCACAAGGCGTCCCAACGGTATCTCATGGTTCACATGTGGATGCATCAAGGAGCCGTGGTTAGCTCAAGGGTAACACATGGTATAGCTCAGAGGTACCACTCTCCAGATATTTTGTTCTCGTAGATTATTATTACAGAGATGTAATTGTGTACTGATATCGGGGTAATATAATAGTAAATGGAATGAAATGAATGAAGCCTCATTGCTTCTTGTAGATTGTTATAGATTGTCGTAGACCTGAAAGAAGAGAAATAACTCCTTTTGAGTAGTACATCTGTAAGCAACTTATGTTGCTCATTTTGAAAGGGTTATTGTTAGGACAGTACACAAAGACATCTCCAATGTACTGACTTATTCATTTAGTATCTGTGGTGTGTACGTGTCCACTCATGGCTCCACAAGGCGTCCCAACGGTATCTCATGGTTCACATGTGGATGCATCAAGGATCCGTGGTTAGCTCAAGGGTAACACATGGTTTAGCTCAGAGGTACCACTCTCCAGATATTTTGTTCTCGTAGATTATTATTACAGAGATGTAATTGTGTACTGTTATCGGGGTAACATAATAGTAAATGGAATGAAATGAATGAAATGAAATGAATGAATGAATCTCGGAGGTTCTCGGAGAGTGAGGAAGGTCGATGCTCGGGTCTGGGCCTTATTATTATGACCGTGGCCCCAGAGGCTCTAAAGATCAATAGGATAAGAAAAAGCTAATACGAGCAGATAAAATGAATCTGACCAAAACGATGTCAGATACAACGCAACAATTTAACGCTTATATCCTCAGAAGACTCAGGAGCGCATCAAAACTATTTGATTCGTGATTTTGATTGTTAAGAACCCTTAACATCCATTATTAAAATTATTAGCTTAAGAATTTCTTGTATTGCTTTTTTTTTATCACTTTAATATCTTCGATAAAATTGCTATCACTAGAAGTTGTCAACACTGACTTCATTATTTGTATAGAGGTAAAAATATTAATCACACACCGGAAATCACCGTCTATCAGTTCCTTATTTGATTTAAGAACTGTTTTTTTTTTTTTTTTAATAACTGATCGTAGATTTTAAAGAAATGGATTATGCGGATTTGTTATGAAATCGTCGACTGTAAATTTTAATCAATCTATTCCAATTTCTTTCAAAAAGAAAAATGTTTAAGGTTGAAGCGATTTTTAACTTGTTCCAAACATATTGATTTAATTGGCTATTACTAATCGACTCGACTCTCATTCGAACGATGTCTCGATGATAAAATTAAAATAAATCAAAACGTTATCTATAAAGATTGAAAACTGCACTATATTTTAGTTACGGTAATGTCTTCGTTATCAAGATGAAATTCTCAACTTTGTTTATCATTTTACAATGTGTGTGTAATTGTCGAATACAAAATGTATCGATTTAATCACAATTGTTAACTTTTCTACCAAGTCAAAATTGATGACGGTAGTTCAACAAAATCATATTATTATAAAGTTCATTTCGGTAGTGTAGCAACCGGTAGTGAAAACGTTGATTACGAACGAAGCGCATCTAAGCGATAAAATTACGTGGTGTTATTGTGAAACTTATTCAGTTTTTAAAAGATAACTAGAGAATATTGTTTTTTTTTTATAATGAGTGTACTGAATATGTGGTGATCTATCAATTAAGTGTTTTGTGATAAATTTTAAACAAATTGAGTAGTTTTATGGAAAGAGATAAGTGAAGTGAAAAAGCATTGTGAATACGTTTTAATTTACGCAGTTATAACATGGGGTAAGTACTTGTGGCTTGTTTTTATCAATCTTTCTTTGAAGATAATCAAAGCAATATAAAAAGTGTCTATTAAATCTGTGTATTGCGCAATTTTACAATAAACTTAGCTTTGTTACGTGACGTTTTATTTTCTTAAAAGATGAACTAGGCATATGAAATGTCATAACAATATGAAATTTTATGTCGAATTTTGGTATTTTTATTGCACCACAGCTTATTATTGCAAATGACTTTTGTTTTTATCTTTCTCTCTCTTTTTTTTTTTAATTAATAGAAGAATGATACTGCTTACCGAGTATGATGACGTGGTTCCATAGCCACAAGTTGCTGCTTTAAATATCACCTTTGCTCACTATGACGACTATTTGAAAGTAATAAATTTTACTCACTTGTGGAGACACGTTTTTAACTACTTTTAATTATTGGTTGGAACGCGGTTATGCGCATATCCTACTATTTATTATTACGACGGCAAAATTGCAAGATATCTTTACTTTTGATTTTAACAAATTAAACGTTTTACACTTATTGAGTTAGTCGTAGGGCCGCCTCTCGGGTTTTTTATCCCACACTTCTGATGTTGGATTAACATAGATGAGGATGGAATTGCCATGTTTTAAAATCAGTCTACAAATTGTAGACACTGTCTTTAAGATGTTCATACATCTATCTGACATTCTCTTTCACACATAAAAGGTTCCACAGCAGGTCTCCAACCAAATCCCCTATAACCTGCGCCTCTACCACCAAGATGATGTTCACACAAAACGTCACCTCTCAATCGTCACTTTACACTTTCTCACAAATACACACTTTATAATTATACACTCGCGATTATGACCGGAATAAACTCTTTATCACTACTGTGAGTGAGCAACTAGTCGGGCAGAGATTCGCCCAAGAAAGGTCCGTACTGTACGGCGGCTCGAGTGTAACTGCCTCGATTGCCCACCGTGCGGCGGTATTTATAGTGCCGGCGCACGTGCATGTCATTCGGTCGTACCTGCACGTCTTCGTAAGTTTTTAGGTTAAGTATTGAATTTACAATGACGTTATTTTTACATCGTAATAAACCCTAAAGTAATCAACTTGGTGGTTTGTAAATTAATATTGGAACAATCAAATGGTTTAACTTAATTATTCTAGGTTCTCTAGACTAATTGTTGTGGTTGCGCCGACATATACATAATACATAATAATATTTATATAAAATTAAAGTAGTGTGAGAAAAGCTACTAGGTTTCTGCCGAAAGTTTAAGATAGATATGTCGAACTCTGCGTTTAAAAAGTCTACGAGTGGTAGACATCCTGACCTCACGAGGGAGTGCGTGGCGAATTATGAAAGAAGAACGGACGAAGAAGAGACTGGTACTATGCCTAGGACAAGAAAGAAGAATGTTGTTGTTTTTTTAATCAAATGTTGGACTGCATGCTGTTAGTAGCGGACGCAAACCGGACGCTTGTATGTAGGTGATAACTAAGTCAATTTGAATTGCCAGTTTATGCACTCCTTACTGGCTATAACCATAATATATTTACGTTTACTATTGCTATAAATATAAATTATATGCAATAAAAGTAATATCTTTGGTAAAATCTGTACAAATATTATAAAGCTGAAGAGTTTGTTTGTTTGAACGCGCTAATCTCAGAAACAGCTTATTTAAAAACGCTTTCAGTGTTGGATAGTATATGTATCGAGGAAGGCTCTTGGTTATACGAGGGGAGGTTCAAAAGTTCGTGGAATGGAGGGGATGGAGTGGGGATAGGGGCGCTCGCTTAGTATCATACTAATTGGGGACTCATAATTAGTATATAAATGGAGTTTCAGCCCTATTGCGTCATTCGTTTACGAACACTCGCCTGCTAAACACGTCAATCCGGAAGAAAACTGAAACTATGGAGAAAATTGAACACCGTGCGGTCATTAAATTCCTTACCAAGCAAGGAAAGAACGCTCAGACCATTTTGAATGAAATGGAAACTGTTTACGGGGAACAGTGCCCTAGTAAACCAATGATTTACAAGTGGCATGGTCTTTTTAAACATGGTCGGGAGTCGATTGAAGACGACCCCCACTCAGGAAGGCCAGTTGAGGCCACCACATCAGACATCGTCGAAAAAGTGGAAAAAAAAGTACTGGAGGACACCCGTTTGAAGAAAAAACAGTTATCTGCATTAGTTGGAGTATCAGATACCACCATTTTGCGAATCCTACATGACCACCTGGGTATGACAAAAGTCAGTGCAAGATGGGTACCGAGAATGCTCACGCCGCTTCAAAAACAGCAGCGCGTCGAAGCGTCAAAACATTTTTTGGAGTTGTGTGGCGACGATCCTGGACCGATTTTGGAGCGAATTGTTACCGGCGATGAAACATGGGTTCATCACTTTGAGCCTGAGTCCAAACAAGAGTCCATGCAATGGCATAAAAAGGGGACACCATCGCCAAAGAAATTCAAAGTGTCGAAGTCGGCTGGAAAGTTGATGGCTACTGTTTTTTGGGATTGTGAGGGGATAATACTGATTGATTATAAAGAAAAGGGCAGGACCATAACCGGAGAATACTACGCAACAATACTAGAAAAATTAAAGGATGCCATCAAAGAAAAACGTCGGGGAAAATTGACCAAGGGCGTGTTGCTCTTGCAAGACAACGCGCCGGTTCACAAGAGCAAAGTTGCAATGGCTGCTCTACACACGCATGGCTTCGAATCACTAGTCCACCCACCCTATAGTCCAGATCTGGCCCCAAGTGATTTTTATTTGTTCCCCAATTTAAAAAAAGACTTAAGGGGAAGGAAATTTTCCGACGACAATGAGGTAAAGGAGGCAATTTTGGCTCATTTTGAGGGAAAAGATAAAAATATTTTTACGATGGTTTAGAAAAATTAATTCATAGATCTAATAAATGTATTCAGCTTAAGGGTGATTATATTGAAAAGGAAAAATAAATTTACTGTTTCATTTTTACTAAAACCCTTTCATTCCACGAACTTTTGGACCTCCCCTCGTATAACATCACAGTGCGACTAATAAGAGTCAAGCATCTGTGAAAAATGTTGCAAAATTGGGGAAAATTTTCTAAATTCCATGCGTACGAAGTCATGGGCAACAGCTAGTATTTCATAATATTAATTTGACTGATCACTCTAACATAACAACATCCAAATTTGTGGATTGTTACTCCCGGACTTATAAAGACATCGAATACAATAATCATAAATTAGAAACGCCGTCTATTACCATTAGAATTAACATCTCTATCGTTCTATTGACGATTTGTTCCAATTTAAAATCGATCATTTCAGTTCCGTTTTTACTATTACGTTGCTTATTTTTTACTTGTGCCATAAAAAAAGTTTTCATTCACAACTGTTCACTTAAAACGTTAAGTTTCCAAAGACGTAGTAATTAACCATTACATAATTTTTTGTATGTAGTAAGTTTAGTATGAAATCTTTTTAGTCCGGTTTTTAACAATTTATATAATTTATGGTTATATTTTTCCGGAATTATGGTTATACATGAACAGCAATTTGTTATACATACTTGACACCATTTTTAGGGTTCTGTACCAAAAGGTAGCACGGGAACCTAATAATGAGACTTCTCTGTATCCATTTCGTCTCGTCCGACGAACAGTTTGGTGACTAATTATCCCTACTAATATTATAAATGCGAAAGTAACTCTGTCTGTCTGTCTGTTACGCTTTCCCGCTTAAACCTCTCTACCGATTTTGATGAAATTTGGCACAGACAATCTTTAGACCCTGAGAAAGGACATAGGCTACAATTTATTGCGCCAAAAAAATTTGCTAATTCCACGCGGACGGAGTCGCGGGCAACAGCTAGTATTTGATATAATTCAGCAGTGATAGCTAGCTAGCTAGCTAGCTAGCTAGCTGATTGCAATTTCACAGTTTATGTATATCAGTTGATACTACAACAAGAAAAAACTAACCATCATCATTTTCTTGCCCTTGTCCCATTATTTGATGATATAATTATTCGATGGAAATAACGGTACGAAGCACTTCGCGTAATATATTCGTCATTCTTTCATATTCATGTCGTCTAAGGATATCATCTAGTTACACTGAAAACGTTTGTTAATATTAACTGTATACAAATTTCGTATTGAAATTTTCGTGAGTTTGAGTCATATTAGAAATATTATGTTACTGGCTGTCGACCCAGGTTTAGAGCATATCTTATGTATACATTTTTTTGTATTTTTTGCTATAAGCCTCATCATTTGTGAAAATTTCAACTCTAGTTATCACCGTTCTGAGATACGGACCAGTGATGAGACGGATGGGTAGACAAACAGGCTGTGAATTCACAGTAATAGGGTCCTTTCGGTACGGAACCCTAAAAGTCAATACAAAATCAAATAGGAAGTAGTAAAGCTAATGAAAATCTATCAAGAGCGTGCACATTGGTAGTAAGTAGAGATCGTAACAGAGTAGTGACAGCAAGATGCAAATAAATACAGTGTTATACAAAATAATGAGGCATAATGGTGATATCGTAACACAAATAATAAACGGTAATTTGACACGACAAGTCAATTACGTACCGACATAAATATGTATTGACTTCGAAGGAGTTTCGCTCGTTATGACAGACGTGGGAAATATTTTAAACGTTATTATGGATAACTACACATAAATAAAAAAATATTTGTGAAAAAATTCAGTTACTTTTAATACTTTTTTGATTACTGGTTTTGTTGCCTGGCTTTGGCATAAATTACTCATTATTTTATATACCATTAACTGAATCCGCGAACTTTGTACCATCAATAAAATAGCTCACTTAATAAATATTGACGGGCTTCGTGGTCTAATGCTGCATCTAACGTTCACGAGATCGTGGGTTCGATTTCTGCTCGGGACAAACATTTGTATGAAATGTATAATTGTCATAAAAATAATTAAATAAATAAATATTCAGGACATTTCACACAACGTCCTCTGGTCCCAAAGTAAGCTATATTTCTATGTTTGTATTATGGGTACCTACCAGATACGGATAGACTAC
Organism: Orgyia antiqua; assembly: GCA_916999025.1. NCBI lineage: Eukaryota > Metazoa > Arthropoda > Insecta > Lepidoptera > Erebidae > Orgyia > Orgyia antiqua. The sequence continues at coordinate 31,323,186 of OU779866.1, forward strand.
ATATACTACTTTTCTTTTGTAAATACATACTTTTAATACATAGAAAACACCCAAATGTTTGTATGTTATCCGATTTGTGCTATCCCTAACACAAGCGTATAAACTCAGCTTCGGACCAGAGGATGTTTTGTGCAATGTCCACGAATATTAAAAAAAAAATTATAATACGATTACTCAAGTTTATTATACAACGTCCTTATAATTACAAAAAATCTTACATTTGGAAAACTATCAGTCTATGTCAGTACATTTCTACATACAGTTAGGTTTTCACATAACGTTTTCTAGAAGCATAATTACTTTGGCATAGTATATTATTTAACAATAAAATTAATTTCTGCTTAATAAAGTACATGACTTTTCACTTATAAATATTTTTTTCTTTTGTATGCTTTATTGTACACAAGAGAAAATAACAACAGAGATAAAAAAAACATCAAAACTAAAAAAAATACGAGCTTAACTCAAACCTGAGTTTTCTTATAGCAAAAATTGAGTGATGGAGAAAAAAATATCTTTTTCTTTCAAAACTTTCACTTACGCATACAATTATATTCCTGATTATAATATGTACCTGTATACGGAGTCCACCTTATTGGTTCAATATCAACACTTCTTATACCTTTAATAGATATATAATTATGCATATTATTTAAATTGCTTGACAAATTACATGTCGGTACGCAGTTATACTCGTTGAGTTGTCGGTTACGTTTCGACTTGCATTTATTGCAATCTTACTGATGCTACTGAGATCTGTACAGAGTTGATATTACCGTGAAATTAATTTGGTAGTGTCAGATTATTTTTCTACATTTATAACGGTGAATTTTTTTAACCGTGTGGTAATGAATCCGTCGACGATCTAAAAATTATTCGAATAATCAATCGTGTGGTCGACGGATTAAGAATACGAGTATCACCATCTCATTTCATCCCCAGGGTATTAAAAGCTAGCTAAAGTACACAGTGTAGTACACAGATAACATCTTCTGCGAGAGTTGGAAAACTCGAAAATAAACCCTATGCAAACACGCCTGGTCAGCACAGCATACTAGACCATAATGCCTGTGGGACAGTGGGACGTAAAGGACTGGAGAGGGGAGAGTTGAGGAGATTTTGTTGCTCAGGATAATTGACCACATTACCTTTACTTTTAGAGATGCTTTTCATTACATATATTTTAGGACAGAACAATAGTCTATGTTTACATGATTTTGATGTTAGTTAGTTTTTAATTAATACATTGAGTAGATTGTTGTATTGTATGATATTATACTTGGCGTGTTTTTATTGAAAATACCTTAGCTTCTCCAAGTTATATCTTGCAGTTCTTTGTTTAATAATTTTTGAGAGAAGATGGGCCAATGTTAACCTTGAACTGTAATTGTTAGACATTGAATTTATGGTACTGTAATTTTTGTAAGTAAAAAACATTTTTTGTTATAAAAGTTACAGCAAGTATTTTTTTTTCCCCTCACTTCTTGCCCTTACCGGGCCATGGTATAGTGCCTTGAGCCTGACTATGACCCGGCAAAGGGGTGGCCCCGTTATTTGGGGCCCGACTCGATTGGAGGGACGTTAGGCCCCCCATCATGTGTGCGTGGCCTATTAACAGAATGTTTGGTGGGGGGCCATCCGGCAAATTAGGCGCGGCAGGTCTTGTGATCCGCTGCGTGTGTGCTCCTCCCGGATAGAAGCTCCGGCTAGCAAAGTAAGTAAGTACAAAGTGTGCACCATACCAAACATTTCATTGTAAATAATGCACTTGGATATAAAATGAAGGAAAGAAAGAAAAAATATTTATTTTTGGAACAACGGGAGCACGTGCTAAACAATAAATTATATTTAAAAATACATTAAAAGAAACAGAAAGGCGACAACTTATTATGTGGGAAAAATAGGAACACTGCTCGCTATTGCCTCGGTTATTAACGCCAATTTTCGGCAGCTTTCTGCACATATTATTACACTAATACGATTTGATATTTGTTTTTGCCTAATTAAGTAATATAAAAATTATTATTTCACAAATATCGATTTTATTACGGGGATTATCAACTCTTATAAGATATCTGTTAGGTCCTTAACTCTCAGACATGAGTTGCCAATTAGTAGTAGGTAGTAAGGGAAAATGTGCCCGCATTTAAAATTACAAGAATATGTGTATACGTGAGTATTTGAGAATGCCTCGAGATATTTTCAAACCTTCCGGAACGTCGACTTGTTTTTAGTAAAATATAGCATTTTCCCATTTTTAGGGTTCCGTACCAAAAGAAGAAACGCAATTACTGACACTTTGCTGCCCGTCCGTTTAACCGTGTCGGTTCGTCCGCCCGTCTAGCTATATCTCTGAAAGGGTGATAGTTAGAGAGCTGAAAACTTCACAGTTTTTGGAAGAGTTGATGCTACAGCAACGTATATCTATCATCATTATTCTCCTGTTCTTATTTCATTGTTTGGGATCCCGTTATTTGAAGTTATTTGGGGTTGTTATGAAGAACAGACTTTTTATCCTTTTTACTGTGGGTAACACTGCAGGGCACAGCTAGTTAAAAATACATTTCAGCTATCTATCTATGACCTGAAAATAGGTCAACATGTCTTAAAAGACAAAGGTGAACGTTATTTAACAGAAATATTGCTCCTTGTAACATTGACCGATTCTTGAGTATTAGCTGACGATTGAAAGACAACAACACATCCATATATCAATCATCACTTTGCTCTTTCTTTATGACTCTTAAAGAATAATAATTAGACACTAAAAACATGTTTGGGTGCCATTGAGCCAGTATTCCATTGCTATAATAGTGAAGGACGTCTATATCTTCAACTAACCTACTTTGGGCTAGTCAAACATAACAATTTGAAGATTTTAAAGTAAAATGCTGTCTAGACTTAAGCGGGCTGACTCTAGCCGAGTCGACTATCTAGTACCAGTTGTATCTTCTATCTATATACTTATACTAATACTAGCTGCCCCGGCAAACGTTGTTTTGCCATACAATTCTATGTAAAAATCAACAACAAAAAATTTCATCAACATCAGTCCAGCCGTTTAGGAGGAGTTCAATTACAAACACACGTACAGAAGATTTACATATATAGAGATTATAAAGCGGAAGTTTGTTTGTTTCATTGTTTGTTTGTTTGTTTAAACGCGCTAATCTCAGGAACTACTGGTCCGATTTGAAAAATTCTTTTTTTTTTGTAGTTTTTCCATTTATAGGGGAAGGCTATAGGCTACATAACATCACGCTGTGACCAATAGGAGCGTAGCAATAGTGAAAAATGTTGCAAAAAAAAACAGGAAAAAGTTCTAAATTCGACGCGTACGGAGTCGCGGGCAATAGCTAGTCTATTATAAATTAAATAAAATTTTCCATGTTTTTGCAACTATAAAAGCTTAATCTAAGGTTTATCACTAAAGTTTCGCTTCTATTGGCCGCAGCGTGATGTTATTATTATGACAGCCTAAAGCCTTCCTCGATAAATAGACTATCCAATACTAAAATAATTTTTCAAACCAAACCAGCATTTCCTGAGATTAGAGCGATCAAATAAACAAACTAACACACAAATACTTCAGCTTTATAGTGGTAGTATAGATTTTAAAGCCTAAACTATATCATTTTAAGCCTTGATGTTTGTAATATTCGCGTAATAATAATCAGGTATTCCGTAGACTTAGATCAAAGACAAACAGAACATTCGAATATTCAAGACAGATGTTAGTGGTAATTTAGTTATATTCATATCGTCTGTGCAAAGTATTCTGCTCATAGAATAACAGGCAATAAACTTTTACAATTCGTTATTACCTCTTTGTTTAAAAAAAATGTTTAGACTACTTCTGAATTATAAATAGTTATGGAAGGTTAGTGATTAATCTTGTAGGGTATGTTTATGTTAAGAATAAAAGATATTTTATAAGATGCTATGCTATGAATTAAAACGCAAGACCACGTGATGTTTATAAGGTAGGTTTAGGTTTAACAAAGGACAGGATAAGGCTAATAGCATGGTGAATAGATTTAAAAAGTAAACATAAAAATCTAGGTTCTAGTCGCGTTTTAAAACATAAACACGCGCTTATATTTTGATTTCTTTTATATAAAATTCACGTGTCACAGAGTTAGTTACCGTACTCCGAAACGGCTTGACTGATTTTTATGAAATTTTACATGCATATTCAGTAGGTCTGAGAATCGGCCAACATCGATTTATCAAATATTTTTTTTTTTCAGAATGGCAAAACAACGTTTGCTGGGACAGCTAGTAATTTTATAAAATTACTATTGCAGATAATATTATATTCAATTCCAAAGTAAGTATAATATTTATGTTATGGTTTATCGTTAGGGTTATCCACCAATGGGACTCTACGAAGCCATGGTAAGAAACAGATGTCTTATCAATCTCAGGCTGTGCAAATATAGGCTGTATTTTTGAACGAAAACCCCTTCTCGTCTCATCCCATAAATATCCCACTTCTGGGCACGGGCCTCCTCTACTTCGATGGGGGATCTGGTCTACTTATAGAATGTCAACCCATGGTCAGTGTAGTATAAGTAGAGAAGCAAAACTCAAAATTAAGCTCTATGCCAACGCATTGGGCTTAATTTCGAGTCTTACAATACAATACAATACAAAATCTTTATTGTACACCAAACAAAAGACAAACTACATAATATGATATAATACAGCTTAGGGTATGTACAAGCGGCGGTCTTATCGCTGGTAGCGATCTCTTCCAGACAACCTATATGGAAACTGTCTTACTACTCTCACAGAAAATGTTTACTGTTTATCGGCTATTTTCAATAATCAATTTATGATTACTATAGATTCTTAGCCCCGTTTGTCAGTAAGATATTTCTATCTCCTGTCTAATTTTCAATAGAGAATGCTGTCATCAGTAGCTTATTAATAGGCAAGTAGGGACAAAAGTTTGGATTACTCTGACTTTGATAGCAAGAATCGAGAGAACAAAAATTAAAAACGGTCGTTTATTGTACCTCGTCTTGCTCTTACAGCTCCTAAAACCTACATAATCATAGGAACTCATATTCTAAAACTAGTTTCAAGCGTAGTTTCTATTTCTCTCTTATTAAATTTAAATAATATTTACATTAATTGAACAAATTGCTAAAACGTCGGTCTTTGAAGCTATCTCTCTAACAACTCTTATGAAAGATCACTTGAATAATTGTTTGAGGAATGTGCTAACATCTATTTAGTCGCAAACATGATACATCTAACCTTTTACTTGTAATCGTTATAAGCTTTAAATAATGGTAATGTGCTAACTTTAATAAAACTAGAAATACGAATTGATGGTATATGTCATAGCTAAGTCTGTTAAATATACCTATTATAGGTAGGCAGACAATATTTTTGTAGGTAAACTTTTATGATATTACATAGCAATAAAAATAAAACACTTCTAAAATATGTATCCAGGAATCATCAAAAATAGGTCTATACCATCTTGTAATACACCATTAAACTTTTATATGTGTACAAATTCTACTTCTAACATTTGTACATTATTCTCGTGAACAAAGCAAATGCGTATTGAGGTGATGTTATATAAAATAGGTCAAGTGTATTTTGCATACAATAATATTTTTACGCTTTCGGTTGTAGCATAAATCTTTGTTTGACTGCTACCTATCTCATTAATCTCCTATGTTTAAGGTAAGTGACTTATAACATCGTTTTGCTATGATATTATTATCAATGCATAGGTATAGTGGCATAGGTATATTCATGGACATTTCACACAACGTCCTCTGGTCTCAAGCTAAGCTTATATGCTTGTGTTATGGGTACCAGAATACGGATAGACTACATATACTATTTTTCTTTTGTAAATACATACTTATAATACATAGAAACCGGACGCAGTACAAACATTTGTATGACAATTAGAAAAATCACACAAAATAATGATTGTCCCAAGCGGGAATCGAACCCGTGACCTTTTGATCAGCAGTCCGCTACATGACCCACTCAACCACGAGGCTCGTCATAATCGTATGTGTAAGATGAAGTGTGCATAGGGCGTAGCAAATGGCGCTCTACAGTACCTAAATGATGATGTAAAGACAATGCGATGTAGTCTCATTATAGACCGATTTTTTGAGTTTCTTCAGAATTTCTGATAACGAACTAAAGTTGGAGTCATATTATGTGACTTTTACGACTAGGATTTAACTACTAATATGAAACAAAAGATTTGGTAGAATAAACCAGAGTAGCTTTTGGCCCGTAACCTTAACGCGGCAGCAAGTTATCTTATTGAAACTTCATACACTAGTTATTGAATGATATCATAAGTACACACGAAAAGTTTTTACATACTTCAAGGGTAAAATGTAGCGGTAAAAGTATTGGTACCGTTGTACTGTAGGATTCATAATATGTACTGCTCATGAATATAATCGATAACATAATTGATTCCTTATTGATGAGTTTACCGTTCAACAACACAGTTTTGGTCACTTGTGGGCGGGGTACACGTGTTATATACAATTAGCATGATTCATTTCAGCTACTGTCGCTACTTTTAAAATTTTTATTTCAAATTTTCACCTATTTGAATATTTAAGTATGTATTTACAAAAGAAAAGTAGTGTATGTAGTCTATCCGTATCTGGTTCCCATAATACAAGCATAGAAATATAGCTTACTTTGGGACCAGAGGACGTTGTGTGAAATGTCCTGAATATTTATTATTATTATTATGTATATATTATACATTTTTTTTTAAAATTTTAAATACACATAAATTTTCCGGACTAGTATGTATTTGAAACCACGATAATTGGAGTACCAATCCATTGCTCTGACAACTGAGCTATCATAGCACGCTCTCGTAAATAAACGATGTTCAAAAGCTCGTGAGTTCAAATCCCATTTCTGATAATCATCTATAGTAGTATGATTTGTAAAAAACTCAAGGATTGCAAATAAATTACAAAAATATTAAAAGCATTACAAAAACATTACCTACGAGATTAATCAAAAAAGTATTTTGCTTTAGTCAAAATACATAATGCTTAGTAGTTATAAATAAATATTCATGGACATTTCACACAACATCCTCTGGTCCCAAGTTTAGCTTATATGCTTTGTAATGGGTACCAGAATATGGATATACAACATAAACTACTTTACTTTTGTAAATATCTCCTTTAATACTTACCACCCAGACGCAGTACAAATATTTAAATAACAATTATAAAAATCACTCTAATGATTGTCCCCTGCGGGAATAGAACCCGCGACCTGCTGAACGGCAGTCCATTACATGAACCACCAGACAACGTAATCCGTCAGTTTGTCAAAATAAATTGATTTTTATCCGTTTACGAGGTGCGAAACAGCCTTACAATATTAAGAGGGTACTGTACTCCTCATTTAGGTATTTGCCTTAGGTATTGCCATCCCTATTTCCGAGCGCCGCGCTGAAAGGGACAAATATAGATGAAGCGGATTTTACATACAAATTCTTTGAAAAAAGACGTTTCGTACTTCCGCTTTTTTTCGCGAAAGTTATACCGATTTTAACAGCTTTTGCGTTATATTATAGATTTATGGCCTTATTCTTAATGACTTATCGGAGGTTTAAACGGAGATTTTATCGGAGAGATATTAAACGTTTTATCGTAAAAAGACTATTATGAATAACAAGTTTTGACAATTTTCGCGAACTTATTTTAGCGAACTTTTAAACCTCCGATAAGTCATTATGAATAAGACCAAAGTATATCTATGCTTCTATCACTTTCTTTTGTGGTAAAACTTTACCAAATTTGTGTGATATACGCTGCAACTTTATCTAAAGAAAACCGAAAAAAGTGGGTTTTTCGGATCGTCATATTTCTTTTAGTTATTTTGTTTTGTAAAAAAAAGAAAGTGATTGAAGCATAGATATACTCTTTATCTATAATGTAACGCAAAAACTAATAAAATCGGTCTATACTTTCGCGAAGAAAAAACGGAAGTACGATACCCATACTTTTGTATGGAACATAATTTGGTATCGTGCCGTCTTAACAAGTGGCCAAACCCACTACACAGTACACACCCCAATGCCACAATACATTTTAGGCTTATCTCAAACATTGTCGTCAACACTGTGCACGGAAATGGCACAGACTTAACGTAAATAGACATAAATATTATGTTTTAAACATAAATTATCGTATATTATCCTTGTATCCCTTTAGAGCCGTGACTGTATCTTAAGACTGAGAAACGCGATAATACTACAATAGACATTGCATACCTTCGAATACAAATTATATCTAGTACTATTTAAATATTACTGTATATTATAAGCGTTACAAGAATCGTAGTGAACTTTATTTTTATCCGACTTCAAAAAAATGGTTTTATGTTCGGCTGTATATTATCTTCTTTCTATCGTGAACCAATTTTTTAAATATTTTGCCATTAATTCTTGTTAGCTCATTAATGTTCCAATATTGGGCATTTCGTATATGACTATAACAATATAAAGGCGTAATCATATTATAAGAAAAGTCTCCGAGCTTTGGGCTAAAATTTAATACAAATGTACCCGTCTAAACCCGTAAAAAGTGCTTTTATTTAAACGAGTCGCGCAAGTGTTAGAAAATATTATTGACTTCAGAATGAGCACTTATAGTATTTTTATCAGTATGGCGATGGGTTAAGAATACGAGAGTCACCACCCCTTTTCCTTCCTAGGCTACTATGGGATATTGTACATAAAGCCTCTGTGAGAGGCGGAAGACTCGACCATATGCTAACACGCTTAGTCAGCGCGGCATAGTAAACCGTAATCCTTCTTAATGTGGAGGAGGCCTGTGCCTAACAGTGCCAGTGGGAAGTTAATGAGCTGGAGACAGAAAGAATATTCTTAAGCAAAACACAATTTCAAGCGCTCAAATAAAGCGCTTTAATTAACATAACTACTAAGTTAAATAGTTTAAATCATACTTTCAAAATATAACAAGAACGTGAGGTGTAACACAAACACAACTCTATATAAGCGTATGTCGGTCTAGGGTACTGCAGTCTGCAGTATGGTATAGGACACGTTTGTATATAGAGTAAACGTGTACTATCTTAAGGGTCAACGACATTGTTTATTAGTTTAATCTAATATATAAAATTCACGTGTCACAGTGTTAGGTACCGTACTCCTCCGAGACGGCTTGACCGATTCTTCTCAAATTTTGCATACATATTCAGTAGGTCTGAGAATCGGCCAACATCTATTTTTCAAACTTTTTTTTTTAGTTTGGCAAAACCACGTTTGCCGGGTCAGCTAGTAATACATAATATACATATTATTATATTACAATGATTGAACTATTATTTATTGTACCAACTGTGTGCTGCGGAGTACACCACTAATTCATTTCTGAAAAAGTAGAATAATGATAACACGTAATGATTAAATGCAGTGTAAAGTAGGTACATGAGGTTAAGATTTTCTACGCCTACAGGAAATTTATGTATATAGTCATAATCATTCAATATTTCAACTATGTAATACGTGTCACAGTCTCATTTCAGACCCATCCCATAGCGTTACCAAACCATGCCGTTTCAAATAATAATTATATTATCCAATTTTTTTTTTTCGACATTTCACACAACGTCCTCTGGTCCCAAGATAAGCTTATATGCTTGTGTTATGGGTACCAGAATACGGATATAATACATATACTACTTTTCATTTGTAAATACATACTTATAATAAATACATAGCAACACCCAGACGCAAGTACAAACATTTGTATGACAATTAGAAAAATCACACAAATGATTGTCCCCAGCGGGAATCGAACCCGCAACCTCTTGATCAGCCGGCAGTCCGTTACGTAAACCACTCAACCACGAGGCTCGTCAGTTTTACCATAAGAGTGTGCGTGGTTATAAGTTCGATTTTCACTGCGTACAAATATATGGTCATGGTATACATCAGGATACATACCATTTTGATTAACTCCATTAAATAAAAATAAAAATACCAATGGCTTCTTTTCTATGTAAATTAGTTTCTTATTTATAAAATAGTCGTTATTTTGGTATGTATGTATACTCCGACGTGTGTTTAAATCTTAAAAACCACGCAACGGATTTTGATTTGGTTTATTTCATTAAATAGAGTGGTTTAATTTGTTAAAGTTTAGTGAATATTGGGGTAGGGAGCTTAATAACTATAAACGGGAGTGAAACCTCACGCGTAAGCTACTTAGTTATATAACAAAGTAATATTTTAAATAAATCAAAGCACATTGGCTTAAAGACAAAGGACAGATGCCTAACATGCCTGTTATTTTGAATAGCCTTTATATAAACACGATCTGTCAGTGTAGATACGATCAACGTGTATTATATTACGTCACTGATGACGTCATCACACAACCATTTCGATCGACAGTCTAGTCTGAGAATGTAAATGTTAAATTCAAATGTGCCCTTCATTGATTGAACTTGTGAGTAATAACAATTAATATAAATCTATTGTAAATTACATCTATGTATTTAATGCCATTTTGTATTTAATAATGTCGTTTTGTAATTACAGTCATTAATAGTTTGTTTGCCTTCTTGAACTTATGTTTATACGAATATGTTTATTTATCTGAGCACTAGAGTGGCACTCCACTGTGGGAAGCTATGTCAATTTTGATATAATATGTAAGTATAAGTAACAAAAACGAAATGATAGATTTGAATCGCAAAAGTTATGGTTATTTTAAAGTAAGATGAAGACTTTTTTTTCTTCTCTAATCGTCCGCGTAAAAAATTGGAAAACGTTACCTTTAAATAATATTCTCTATGTTTACGTATAACACTTTTTACGGATTCAGACACAACACACAGATTTGGACGGCAAACAAATATACGTGTCTATATCCGTAAAATATGGTTATATTTATTATTAAACCTTTAAAGTTAGATTACTTTTTAGGGTTCCGTACCCAAAGGGTAAAAACGGGACCCTATTACTGAGACTTCACTGTCCGTCCGTCCGTCCGTCCGTCCGTCTGTCACCAGGCTGTATCTCAAGAACGGTGATAGCTAGAGAGTTGAAATTTTCACAGATGATGTATTTCTATTGCCGCTATAACAACAAATACTAAAAATAAAATAAAATAAATATTTAAGGGGGGCTCCCATACAACAAACATGATTTTTTTACCGTTTCTTGCTCGATACTAATAACGTTGCCTTAAGTTGCATAGATAATGGTACGGAACCCTTCGTGCGCGAGTCCGACTCGCACTTGACCAATTTTTACTAAATGAAATGGTTTTCTTCAAAAATACGTTGCTACTTTTGGTGCCATTTAATTATACATATTTACGATTTGTAATGTAACTTTTTGATTCATACAAATAGCAAGTTATGAGATATTGAATATCAATTACAAAGAAATAAATGTATAACCCATCGTATTATATCACAAACTTAATGTTTTGATAGCACTATTATTCTCATTCACTATGTCTTAAGAGGATACCAAAATAGCTTCGTGCATTTTTCTACGTACGAAGTTTTCATTGTTTCTTTAGATTGAATGGCTAGAGCTCTAATTTTTAAGTATATGTTTTTTCAATATATAATCTAGGATCGCATAAACTCAGAAACGCGATTGAAAAAAGTTTTCTCGATAGAAAATCTTAGCGAAACAACCTCTCTAATTTTTTATTTTTTTCATTTGTCGGTCTATTATCGCGTATTAACTAATGAAATAACTTTAAAAACATAAGTAACTATTATATATAGAAACACGTAAATCAGAATTAAAATATATTTAGTAGATTTAGTGTAAACAAAAAAATATCCCTAATTCTTCATTTTCTATACCTACTAGCTGTGTTAATATTATTATGTACATGTCGACGATAATATTGATGTAGGCCCTTAAGATACACGCAGAAGTATCGGGTTGCTGTTTACAAAGTCATGGGATGATCTGCATAAGAACGAAACAAAATTTTTTTTTGTATTGTGAACGGATTTTGGAGTGGTAAAGCGTTTATTAAACTAAACTTATGTTAAAGATGCAGAACAAATTTAAGTAATAATAATGGAGTCAACGCCACGTAGATAGTGCAACGATATCGTTAACATCGGTAAGAAAAGCCTTTAGGAATTACGGATAGAAGTGTTTATTAATTATATTCTACGTTTTAATAGGAAACTTACCGTTTTCCTAAGGTCTAACTTAACAAAACAGAAGGTCATTGAAAAGGAAATAAGGATAAAACTGCTACTTCTCTACTTCTAAAGACTCCTTCACACTCGTCCAGCTGTTATGCTAACTCCTTTTCTGTTCATGCTGTACGTCTATGGAATTCCCTTCCCACACCATCCGTGCTAGCTCATCTTTAACAGTCTTTAAAAGAAGAACAAAAGTAAGTTCCTATATATTAAGTATAAGTAAGTATGTGTATGTAGTATATTATTATTATTATAGTTTATAATATATATATATTTAATTGAATATTGTACGTAATTATTAGTATGTATTTATTATTAACTTATTAGGCAGATATTAAATATTGTTGTACACTGTCTTGGCCCCTCTTACTCAACTTTTTTTTTTTCTAAAGACTGGTTTGCTGAATGAAAATTCAGTTTTGAATTAAGCTCGCCTATGTACATGCCTACTCTGTATTAATCATTTGTAATGTTGTATCACTGTGTACAATAAAGAATAAAATTTAGATTTGTCTGCCTACTTAAATTTGTCACGATTATTAATAGAATATTAAAGTAGGCCGTCATACAAGACTTAAAAATTAAGATAAAGTAACTAGGAATGAATCGCAGACACTGTTATTCATACCCTAATTCACTTGCCTTTTCACAGGGTGTCATTTTGTGGTTTTTTAGTGATATGTTAGGCGCCCTTTTATCCTGCTTTAAGCGGCTGAAACGGTGGAACATACTTCAGCTGGACCAGAGAGAATGACAATCATATTGTTGCTGCAGCAGAATGACATTACTAAATGGAGTGATGCCACAATTTAAACCAAACCCGTGAAAATATTTATTTGAGCAGCATTATTTTTCTGAAATTCATTAACCTGTAAATTGGGCCACAAAATTAAGCTTCATATTTATCAAATCATTCTGTACCGATTATCCACAAAGAGTGGTATCAGCATCTAAATCATATTAAATTAATTATTACAAGACATAATTAAAATATTTTAGTGTGTGTAGCAAAATTAGAGGAACTTTAACTTCAACTTCTTGTTCTTAATGGCATCATTCCCAAGATGAAGCAGATCAGAAGTTAAATAATTTAATCTTTAACCTGTTCTAGTTATGAGTTGTAGATAAATATATTGTGATTTACAAATGTATTATTACCTTATTTAGATGTTATAAATTGCTAATGGGATTATAACTGAGTGCTTACGCTATAACTTAATGTGGATAAAACATGTTTAGGTTTATAATTAAGGTCAGATATTACCCAAAGCCCAAACATGAATAACAAATTTAACATGGGCATAAAATAAAAGTTTCTGAATCGACAATTAAAATTATGCTTTCAAAGTAAACTCATTATGTTTGGAAGTTTATTTTGAAGTAAGGGCCATGTCCTTGGTCTAAAGTGTTGCAAGACTATTTTTAAATCACGAAGGTGCTAGATTCCATTCAACAAAATCGATAACAACTTTAAATATACGAAACATAGTTACCAATACGTCAGTGCAAATCAACAAACTTTTGGACAGATAACTAAAGTGACATGCAAAAACAGACTGATAAATTAATGAATAATCAAAACAAAATTGAACAAGCAATTAAATCAAACTAGTCGGTGACAATAAACCATTAATTGTGTCGAAATGATTTACACAAGTATTGAGCTTTTGTAAGGGGTGTGATGAACGCAACTGCTTAATTTTTTTTATAGAATCTTATTGTATTGTTAAACTTTGTGTGGTTAAAATGGATTCAACGCTTATTATAATTTAGAAAAAGAAGAAGTTCGTTACCACTTGTACGGCTCATACGTTTAAAAAAATCTACTTTTTACGGATTTAGACGCGTTTATCACCCTTGACCATGGTTACTGCAAAGTCTCCGAAACGTCGGGCCAAAGTTTGAAACAAATATACGCGTCTAAATCCGTAAAAAGTAGTTTTATTTCAATTCGCTACCGTTATTATCACGATATATTTCTCATACTGACCCCAAATAACAGAAAATAACAAGATCTCAATCGGGATAAGAGCAGATTCATGATGATGATGAATATTTGTTATGTACCTAGTATGAGCTCATCATCATCTTCTTGCCATTATCCCATTATTTGGGGTCGGCGCAACATTTCTTGTTCTTCTATCAGCCGTCATGTCTGTGTCAACTCCTCTTTCTTTCATGTCCTCGTTCACACAGTCCATCCATCTTTTCTTAGGTCTTCCTCTATACTGTTTTCCTTCCACATTTATACTCAGGACTCTTCTAAGGATATTACTTTCCTCTCGCCTCGTGTAGCACCAGCTGATATACACAAATTTTGAAATTTTCACCTCTTTAGCTATTACTTTTCCAGAGATACACCCTGGTGAAAGACGAATGGACGGGCGGGTAGACAGACCGCGAAATCTTTTATTACAAAACCCCGAAAGACTAAAGAATTTAACTGACTGAAACATTAGGAACTGTTACATGGTTGGCATTATAAACTTGGCTACATTTTAATCTGGCATTGGGTTTTGCTTTTAAATTTTTTTTTAATCTTCGATAAAATATCCATTATAATGGAACAAAGGTTTGTCAAAATATAAATAAAATATATAAAACTTACTCCTGTTTCCTGATATGGGTCCAGTAGAAGTGAAAAATAGTAAAATCCTGAGGGAGAGATGGAAAACTTGAATCGTCTGAAATACCAACAAGTCCGTTTAAAGTGTGTAAGTAGACATGCTTATTAGGATTTTTTTTACAAACGATTGTACTAAACATATTTCTATAATTGCATTCTAAGTCCCTCAGCCCTAATTCGTCAGTAACAGCACATAAGTACTATGCTAACAAAGTACTAACTGATTGACATTTAGAGACATTGAGCCTCGCCTTTGTGAGATATCACACAAGAATATGTATTATAATTGTGTAAATTGCTTGCGGAATTTATATACAAACTATTTATTAACTTGTTAGTTTATGAACGTTAGGTCTGATAATTAAGTATCTATGATAGAATGATTGATGCACTTGTTTGGTCATGTCTTTTAGCTTGATTCTCTGGCAGACTCGAAAAGGTTGCATCATCATAAGGGTTTATAAAAATGATTTGTATATATCATCATATTCAACACTCGACGCGGATAGGCCTCGGCCTATGCAAACTATCTCGACTCTACCAAACAGTTCTGCTGCAATCTTAACCTGTGGTCTTAACATACTTTCTTAGACTAATTTATATTTATACTCTTGGTGTAATAAAAACGACAATGGCGCCAATTCTACGTGCACAGCTAAATTTAACTAAAAAATTGGTCAAGTGCGAGTGGGACTCGCTCACGAAGGGTTCCGTACCATTATCTATGCAACATAAGGCAACGTTATTAGTATCGAGCAAGAAACGGTAAAAAAATCAGTTTTTTGTATGGGAGCCCCCTTTAAATATTTATTTTATTTTATTTTTAGTATTTGTTGTTATAGCGGCAATAGAAACACATCATCTGTGAAAATTTCAACTGTCTAACTATCACCGTTCTTGAGATACAGCCTGGTGACAGACGGATGGACGGACGGACGGACGGACAGCGAAGTCTCAGTAATAGGGTTCCGTTTTTACCCTTTGGGTACGGAACCCTAAAAGGGAAAAAATATGGCGTATTTTGATTAATTTGTTATTTCGTTGTGCACATTTTCGTTTTATCGTTAGTCTATAATAAACAGGTTTTCTGATAAAAACGTTCTGTTAACATTCCCGAATTGTGTTACTGAAGCTATTAATTTTTATTTTTTTGTTTAGTTTAGTTGTAGAAAGGTGTATATTGTAGAGACCTAGAATCGGTACCAAAGGCATATTTTGTAACTTTTTTAGTACTAAGCCACCAATTACCTTTTCGAGTAATTTTCTTTTATGGAATTCTAATAACAACAATGAACTAATATCCAATACCTAAATAGTGTTTGTTCAATGTTTCTCATGCAGTTACAAAATACGAGTAATCCAAAATTATAAGCCGCACTTGAAATTGTCGAGATACTCGGGAACATCTTCAGGCATTGAGTAGGATGTTACTAAGAGCATATTACACATAGATATGAAATAGTTTGAGTGATATGAATTAAAAAAAATCAGACCGCAGCACGACTTACACTATAGTCTAGGACTTTTTGTAAAAGAAATTGTATAAAAACTAAACAAAAAAACACGCTTGAAAATAACTATTTTTTGAAATTGTCTTGATTGATGTCTGTGTAAAATTTGAGTTTAATCCGTCGACTAAAAGTTACTTCCAAAGATTTACTGGCATCGATACATAGATTAATAGGTCGATAGAATGATACAAGCAAAACTATAAAGAAAATGTTAAAAATACGCATTAAAATGAATGTAGAAGAAGTAGTTAGATTGTTAAGCATATTATGTAAATGGGAATAAAGGTCGACGAGCCTCGTGGTCGAGTGGTTAATGCAGCGGACTGCTGAACAAGAGGTCGCGGGTTCGATTCCCGCTCGGGACAATCGTTTGTGTGATTTTTCTAATTGTCATACAAATGTTTGTACTGCGTCTGGGTGTTTCACTGTATTATAAGTATGTATTTACAAAAGAAAAGTAGTATATGTAGTCTATCCGTATTCTGGTACTTACCTATAACACAAGCATATAAGCTTGGCTTGGGACCAGAGGACGTTGTGTGAAATGTACAAACCAAAAAAAAATTGAATCTCACTATGTATCTTTTTACAATATTTATAAAGTCTAAAGGCCTGTCTGTTAAAGGATAATGTCAAATGCAAATGAGATAATAAAATATATTCGATTTATTCACCGTTATCGATTGCCGTGTAAGTTCTGAATGTTTGATCAGACCTTTCATTTCAAGTATAAATAAATCCATCCTAATTAGATGTTTATTACTGTGTGATTTATTTAATGTTGTAATTATTTTAATTGGTGAGTCAAATATAGTAATGTGAATAATTTTTGCGTAACTTGAATGTTTGTATAACGGTTATTATTAATTAGATTAACAGTTTGTTAAACTATAATAAAGTTAACTTTTTTGGTATATTATAATTTCTTATCCATAATTTGTATGATCCAAATCAGTTCTATGTTTTGTTCTAACTATTATGCAAACAAATTAAAAAGTATTGTGTGATCGTACTACGCAAAAGTTATCCGTTGCTTCTAATTTGTGACGGGTTATATTGAGGGCTGCCACTTGATTGATTGAAATTGCAGATGCTGAATAAACATAACAAAAAAACAAATAATTATTTAATCTAAATACTATATTTATGCCAATTTCTTGAAAAAAAAAATTTGGTGACAAAATTAAAAACATTATTTTTTGTATGCCTCCCTTGACAGCGAATCCCTTGGATTTCAACAAGACACTTTTGACAAACTCCTTCCGAAAGGCCTTTGGACGTAATTGAAAGTAGGACTAAATCGGAAAATCCCGGAGGTTTGATAACCCTACTTAAATTCATCGTAACGGTACGGATAAAATGCAAGCAAATGTTTGTTTACATACTCAAAATATTCTCCCATGCATTTCAATACTTGTGCTTTGTTAAAAATGTTAATTAAATTAGTTAGTATTTACAAACACAGATGTATCTGCCACCTACTTGTTTAACTATTTTGTATTGTATATCTAATATTATAAAGCCGAAGAGTTTAGTTTGTTTGAATTACGCTAATCTCAGGAACCAATGGCCTGATTTCAAAAATTCTTTCAGTTTTGGATTTCATTCAATTCTCGAGGAAGACGACTAATAGGAGCGAAGCTTCTGTGAAAAAAGTTGTAAAACAAGAAAAAATTTCTCAATTCCATGCGTACGAAACCACGAGCAACAGATAGTTTTTTTGTATTTAGTGAGTCTTAGGTTATAGTTTAAAAACTGATTGCGAATTTGTATATTTTAGATTAGGTTCATAGTATTTCGATTTCTTTTACTGTTTCGGATTAATAAAAAAATTTGAAATTTTTCCAGTAATAGTAGAATGGTAGTTAACGATTTGTAAAATTTTGTTTGTTTTAATTGTGCAGTTGTGAAGCGTTCTGTTGATGATATACATCAGTTAAAATAATTACCAATAATTATTAATGTATTAGTTGCCTATGGATAAATATATCCGAAATAAATGATTTGTTATTATTATTAATAACACTAGCTTAAATCTATTTTTAGTGAGATTGTGTTGTGATATCAAAAAAAAATTCTAGTTTACAAACTTATCTTAAATTCTTTAAAAACCTATTAAAAGCATGACTTTATTTTGTGACCTATACATAATGTTTATTAAATTCACCAGAATCACGGATTCATACGTCGATTCAATTAACCACTAAGGAGATTATTAGTTATCTTTTCAATCTATTTGTCAAGTACCTAATAGAACCTATTTTATTACAAACTAGCTGTTGCACGCAACTTCGTACGCGTGGAATTGCCAAACCTTAGCACATAATACAAAAAGGACTTCCTCTTGAACCACTCTATCATTTAAGAGCATCAAAATCCATTGCGTAGCTTTGAAGATAAAAGCTCACATAGGGACATACACAAATAACAACTTTGTCATATAATAAGTAAAGAACCTTACAAAACAACAGTAACCTAAATATAGTAACACAATATCTACTTCCGCAGATTCGGAAAAAGCGCCCGTCATGTACATACTTATAGTAATATTAATATAAACGAGATATAATCTTCATCGTGTCACCTAAATAAAAAATAACAAGGTGTGTTACATGCTTATATGATAATAAACATCTTAGCCCAATAAACGTACAGACCACCAAAGTATTATATCGATAGTTGCGACTACCGTTTCTTGAACAGGTCGTTTATTTGAACAAATATACTAACAATTTCATTACAAAACAAAAGATATGAATTTCCTCTGAATGAAAGTGCGTGGGTTGCTATCCTACATCAAGTTTAACTCAAACACTTCCATCTAAAGAAAACCCAATCTATGTTCACATACAATACATTTTAGCGTTCCTCTCACAATTCTTTACCGATTATGTTAAACTCGATTTTGTAAGACACTTCTTAAGATACTATTTACAGTGACTCCAATTTCATAGAAGAAAATTATAAAGGTAAGTATACACTTAAGGCTACAAATCCTGGTCCAAAGTATTGGGCCAACATTTTATAGAGTCACATTTTTCAGTATTTTGGTCTTTATGGTCGTCAGTATGGTTTTCATAAATACATCAAACGATATTCCAAAATCCCACAAATATAATGACGTATTGGCATTTTATGCAGAGGTTTGAGTGTATTTTTTTGGAATACGATTTACGTATACCTATGTATAAAGAAATTCATAAACAACGTGTAATCCTATTCGAATTCAACATTTAAATTTTTGACGAGCCTCGTGGTTGAGTGGTTTATGTAACGGACTGCCAATCAAGAGGTCGCGGGTTCGATTCCCGCTCGGGACAATCATTTGTGTGCTTTTTCTAATTCTCATACAAATGTTTGTACTGCGTCTGGGTGTTTCTATGTATTATAAGTATGTATTTACAAAAGAAAAGTAGTATATGTATTCTATCCGTATTCTGGTACCCATAACACAAGCATGATAAGCTTAGCTTGGGACCAGAGGACGTTGTGTGAAATGTCCATGAATATTATAAAAAAAAAAAAATTTTAACAATCAATATTGCATTATTTTATATCCTTAGGGGGAGACTAACAGTAAGCACGTATATGAAAACTAAGGGGCGTAGCTAGTCAAAAATTTAAAAAAGGCACGTCCGTTGTAAACATAATGCATATTATGTGTAAACAGTTATCTTGTGGATATTCAAATCCGATATGCTGGTCTCACACATTGGCCTCATGTGTATACTAGTCTTAACTTTATTGAAGTGAGAACAGGTGGCCAACGTTTTAGTAAGTTTAGATTTTGTAGGCTAATGCTATTGAAATAGTGTCGGGATGCAAAATTTAAATATTATAAAAAAAGTAAAATCGTTTTTAGGTAAAATCACGCGAGGGAAATTTTATTTAAATTGGATATTACAAAATATAGCTATAGAGGTATAGAGTACCTCTATAGACACTTTTATGTTATTCAATGTAAATAAAATTTGACACACAGCTTAGAGCCTCAGCAGTGGTATTCAGTAAGAAAAAGTAAAGGGAGTTTTCGCTGAATCATGATCACGTGACAGCGCTCCTCTATTTTTATTGGAGGAGCGCTGTCACGTGATCAAGATTCACCATACACATAAATAAATAAACTAAGCAACTATGCCTTTGACTGCACATTGGCTAGTCGGCAGTGGGTGCCGGATATCACCCGCATGTTTTATCTTCGCTATCCTGTTGATATTTGAAACATAATATACTATTTTATACAACAGGAAATTATCTCTAGTGATGACCTAGAAAGCTACTTTGCAAAGAGAACGTAATTACGGCTATGTTTAAGGAAGTTACCTATAAATGACTTTTTATAGCCTTTTATTTATTAAAAGGAATCAAATGATATCTTATCACAAAAGTCGAAAAGTAAGTATTAGTTTATTTAAAATAACTTTATTTTATATCTTTAGCGACATCTAATGAACAAATGCAATCGAGGGGCGAAAGTCCTGGACAGTGGTGATCACCTAGCCTGGTCGGGCATTCTCCATTTTTGGTGGAAAGGGGCTCGATCACCCATGCTCCTCCACAATACGTACTGCATTTAGACAAACAAACAAGATAGTTCGTATAGCCGATATAGGTAAATTATTAAATTTAAATGATTTTTAATTGAAAAAAAAAATAATTTAATTGATAAAAAAAAGAATTGAAGTAATTAAATTCGACCGCCTCGTGGTCTAGTGGTTCATGTAACGGACTGCTGTTCACGAGGTCACGGGTTCGATCCCGCACGAGACAATCATTTGTGTGATGTTTATAAAATGTCATATAAACGTTTGTACTGCGTCTGGGTGATTACTATGTATTATAAGTATGTATTTAGAAAAGAAGTTTATGTAGTCTATCCGTATTCTGGTACCTACCCATAACATAAGCTTGGAAATATAGCTTACTTTGGGACCAGAGGACGTTGTGTGAAATGTCCATGAATATTTATTTACTTATTTAAACAATTTGTTAAATTTAATTTACTAATTACTATTTACTAAATACTAATTTACTAATTACTATTTACTAAATAATAATTTACTAATAACGACAAGCCTCGTGGTTGAGTGGTTCATGTAACGGACTGCCGATCAAGAGGTCGCTGGTTCGATTCCCGCTCGGGACAATCATTTGTGTGATGTTTCTAAATGTCATACAATTGTTTGTACTGCGTCTGGGTGTTTCTATGTATTATAAGTACGCATATCCATAACACAAGCATATAAGCTTAGCTTGGGACCAGAGGACGTTGTGTGAAATGACCATGAATATTTAATTTAATTTAATTAATTAATTAAAATGTTGTTTTACTACTAAAACCGTGGAGGCTTTACTTGACCAAAATCCTGAACGAGTCGTTCTAAAAATATTTCATAAAAATTACATAAATAGTTTACCTAGTTGGTAGGTACTATGTGTAATATACCCTCTCTGTAAAAAAAGCTATGAAATATTAGCTTCATTTTAATTAAACCATTAGGCAAAAATTTCTCACGCATAACGGAACTTATTCATTCTACAAGTATTTCATAACCAATTTGTGGTTATGATTCATAAAATCTAAGTTCAAAATACGTAACGAATTATTATTGTTGTCAGCATTCATATTTTATATCAGCAGCTACAATGTAAATTCTGCAAAAGATTTGTGTATTCAGAATACAATTTATGAATTTATCTTGTTGCATATTTTGTATTTATAATTTTCTATAGTAGTTTCAAGACAAAAAGCTTAAAATCTGCCATTCACGGCAAAACTGCAAGATGTTCGGCCGGAATACACATTACTACATAGCTGACTCGGTGAACTTCGAACAGTCATTTTAGTAAAAAGATTTTCTTTATCTTTCTTCTAAAAACCTATGTCTGACAAACATGACAAAAGCAACCAGCAAGTTTCCATTTGTATTTATAATAACGTAAAGATGCAATAAAAGTATAACAACACTGCCAACACTTACAAAAGCGTTTTCAATACATACTCCTGTCTTTCTCTAGTGACCATTTTTTAGTCTTGTCAGATATACATTTATCTACGGTTAAAGCTTCACTTGTGGTTTAATTAAACAGGTCATTTCTCCCAATAGCGTACCTAACTTGTTTCTAGATTTAAAAAGTTGTTAGCTTCCTAGAGGTCCCGGACGGACCTCTAGGAAGCTAACAACTCCTATGAAATAAATCATAGTCTAATAAAACAGATCTTCTCTTCCCAATGTAAAACAAGTTCTTGGTAAAGCTTCTAAAAGTAAACTTTTTGTAAATCTAGTAGGTCATCATGCCGTCCTGCAGGCAGAATAGCGAATGGTAGCTTAAATCTACAAGTCTTGGGATACGTAGCGGTATCTCCTCACGTGGATCGCTACGCGTTTACTTTACGACCATATCTCAGTACCAATCCTGTATGCACCAAGCTTATTCCCATATTATTTTCAATAAGAGTATGTTTAATTTCGTTGTAAGATTATGTAGAGTCTAGAGCAAGTCACAATCAATACATTTATAGTAAAAGACAAAATACTTTAAATAAAAGCAGTAGTCAGAATGATTTTTGAGTTTTCCAAGCCTATGTTTTAAAAAAGTATTTTTGAGAATAATATTTTATATTCAAGTAAATGAAATAAGTAGCTATGGAATGTTTTCAAACAACTCGTCGTGATGAGATCGTATGATCAGAGAGTATAAGAGTAATTGAAGCCAAAAAATGGATCGTAGCAGATGGCATACTATAGTCTCTGTCTGTCATGTAACGGACTGCAGTTCTCGAGGTCGCGGGTTCGATTTCCGCACGGGACAATTATTTGTGTGATATTTATAAATGTCATACAAATGTTTGTACTGCGTCTGGGTGTTTCTATGTATTGTAAGTGTGTATTTACAAAAGAAAAGTAGTTTATGTATTCTATCCGTATTCTGGTACCTATAACACAAGCATATAAGCTTAGCTTTGGACCAGATGACGTTGTGTGTGATGTCCATGAATATTTATTTATTTATTATTTATTTAAAGATTGGTTTATAATAAAAATAGAAAAAGTTCGTAGTAAAAACAAGTAAGGTAATATTGTCGTAAAGTTTGTGCGACTACTCACCATTTTGCTACAATATGTTGTTTTTATTGCGTTGGTTTGGCTTTCGCGACCACCAGGACTATCGTAAAGGGCATACAACTTTGCGTTTTAAAGTATGAAATAATAAAAGTTTATAAAGAAATAAAGTTTTACAACAAGTAACAGAATATGTGCCTCTGAGATAGATATATTTTAAACGAAATGTGATATTATACCATACATCTTATATCTACAGTACACTGATGAAGTGTACTTTTTATTTTTGAGTTAATATTTTAGACAAATCTATATTATTTACCTATGGATAACAAAGCTTGGTATTTTTCCTTTTTTTTAGAAAATACACACTAGATATTTGATAATGAAGGATATTATTTTAAAGTTTCTAAATATAAAGATATAATTATATAGAAAAAATTCGTATTAAACATAGCCCTTTCTCTTCTTTCCTTGTCTACTAATAGAGCAACAAATATAATGATTTACATGGCACTCCACATCAAGCGTTCTATGACAATTTTCGTAATGAAACTCTTTTAAAATACTATTGGTCTTATTCATAATGACTTATCGGAGGTTTAAATGGAGATTTTATCGGAGAGATAATAAACGTTTTATCGTAAAAAGACTATTATGAATAACAAATTTTGACAATTTTCGTGAACCCATTTTAGCGAACTTTTAAACCTCCGATAAGTAATTATGAATAAGACCAAAAATATTTAAAAAACGTCCAAAACTAAATAATGCTTTTGATGCCGTTTTTACTCATGCACGCAGAGACTATATGAAACTTCAGGGCACAAACGGTCACACTTATAATAAGGCTGTTCTAGACTATTTCAATAAACCAATAATGCGGCTTCAAAACAATTCAATATTTGTATAAGCCTCCTTGGATTTTAAAAGCTTTTCAAAGTCAACAAAGTGTTCACAAACTTGATTTAACTACTAACAAGTTGAATGGATTTTATGAATGAAGTTGGTGTCGGCTATAAGTCACTGGCGACGTATCAGCCACTTACAGCAATAACTCACAGCTTGCGAAATCGTCTTGTTGCGTTTGAGAAATTCACAAACCTACAATTACTAGACAGAAGCTTATTATGTCTGTGTAAAATAGGTGTTTTGAACTAGCATTTAGTTGTATTCTGCTACTGGTTTTCAAGCAGAATGTTTATTTCTAAGGCTTATTAACTAAGTATGAGCAAAAAATGTACAGCTAAACAATTCGCCTTACTCAGTTACGTTAAAAACTTAACTAAACTAAAATGATATCAACTATGTTATAATCAATTAGCTATTTCGTTGTACATTTCTATAGTAATTAAAATAGTTAGTAGTTATAATAGACAGTTTTATATTAAAAAAAATCAGTTTGACATTGCTGAATTATTATTGACCCTATAATTTTTTTTTAGCTAAATTCTGTTGATCACGTTACTATGTACTAATTGCAGCGCATAAATAAATAGTTTTTACTACAAATTAGTTAAAATAAATAGAAATCATTTTAAAAATTTAATTTACAGATTTCATTTTGAACTTGTTAATTAGGCATTAAGGAATTTTTGATGTGAATTTTTGAACGCTACCTAATCGACTGGCAGTTATTGACTTACTTTTTTCTTGAGGTTATATATTTATTTATTTATTCAAACGGGCTTCGTGGCGTAGTGGTTCATGTAATGGACTGCCGTTCACGAGGTCGCGGGTTCGATTCCCGCTGGGGACAATTATTTGTGTGATATCCATAAATGTCATACAAATGTTCGTACTGCGTCTGGGTGTTTTCTATGTATTATAAGTATGTATTTACAAAAGAAAAGTAGTATATGTAGTCTATCCGTATCTGGTACCCATAATACAAGCATAGAAATATAGCTTACTTTGGGACCAGAGGACGTTGTGTGAAATATCCTATTAAAAAAAAAACACTTAATGTACATAGTAGGTACAAAGGCAGCCTTAATGCCTAAGGCCCATAGCGCACGGCGTATTTTAAACGCGCAGACGACGCGCGTATACGTGGTTTAAACGAGATTTGATCGCAACCTTGTAACTTAAGCACACGGGGCGATTGTAAAACGCGCCTCTACTGCGCGTATACGCGCAGGTACAGCTGTGCAGACGCGCTGTAGTCGAGTTACGATCAGAGACTCAGAGGCGCGGGCGCAGTGGTGGCGTGAGCATCCCAGCCCCCCTCTGCCCGTGCCCCGCTCCTTTGTACGCGCGTTTGTATCGCTTCAAATGCGCGTATACGCGCTTCATGCGCGCGTTTCTATTATCAACGCAACAATCAGCGTTTACGGCGCCGAAGAAGCGCGTTCCTGAAACGCGCGTCGTCTGCGCGTTTAAAATACGCCGTGTGCTATGGGCCTTAGGCATTCTCTACCAGTCGACCTTTGGGTGGTGCAGAGATTGATCAATGGCAGGTGTTTCATTAAAAATAAGATAAAAATAATTACACTAAGTGAATATACTTACACATATACTGTTTATTTAAACGTACTTATATATATACACATATACAGGTTACACAAACGTAAAAAGACTATGACTGTCCAAGTAATAAGTTAATATTATTAGTTGTAAAAATCTCTTATCTCTCTTTCTGTCTGTCTATCCCATTAACGTCCCACTGTTGGGCACGGGCCTTCGGGAGAGATTATGGTTTACTATGCGCTGACCAGGCGTGTTGGTTTATGGATTATTTTAGAGTTTTTCGTCTCTCACAGAGGATTTTATTTGTGTAACATCCTTTAGGTGGCTTTTACAGCAACCTGGGAAGGAAATGGGGTGGTATCACTTGTATTCTTAATCCGTCACCACACGTTTCTTTACATAACTGTTAACTGATTCCATAATGACAATTTCGAGCAGTTTATCTGCAATAAGTATTATTTAAAAAGGCAATACATTTACTTAACCAATTGAATATAACTTATAACGTCGATTCACAAATAAGAAAAGCTAATAATGTGAATAACCAGAGCATACCTTTCTAAAAATAGTTTTGCAACTGCACCTAAACTGTTACATGAATATTTGCAAGTCAAGTTTAAACATTATTGTAGGCGTATGATATTAAGCAATTCATTTTAATTCTTTTTTTTTCCTTCTGTCACTAGGCTGTATGAGAAACCCTTTGTGCATGATTTCGATCAGTACAGCGTCGGTTTTAGTATCAATTGTTTTAGGATTAGTAAATGCACATTATCGTCGACATCGAAGTCTTATTAATAAGCAGAGGTCGGAATTTGGTAGAGTTATTTATGTACTTACACTGATTTCATACAGCGAA
Organism: Orgyia antiqua; assembly: GCA_916999025.1. Lineage (NCBI taxonomy): Eukaryota > Metazoa > Arthropoda > Insecta > Lepidoptera > Erebidae > Orgyia > Orgyia antiqua. The sequence goes on from OU779866.1 coordinate 31,349,952, forward strand.
AGAATAAAGTGGATACGCCTCAAATCCCGAGATTAATTTTAAAGAGCAGAAAATATTCCCGTGATTTTTCAAATAAAAATTTTATTGACTGATTCAGTAAGAAAGGTATTGGCTCGTATTTATAAAAAAGGCGAAATATGCGTATGAGAATTTGCTTAAGATATCAATAATTTGTATTGTGAATTAATGTAAACTAATAAAAAATGTATGCTAATTATCTTTGTTTTATTTGTCTATTTCTGAGGTTTTTATTATTATTTATTCGTAATATTGTTGGCCACACGGGATTGTCTTGCCGCAACTTCGTACGCGTGGAATTTGGCAATTTCCCGTTTTTGTAACATGTTTCACTAATGCTTCGCTCCTATTGGTCGCAGTGTGATATTTTATAGCCTATAGCCTTCCTCGATAAATGGACTATCCAACACTGAAAGAATTTTTCAAATCGGACCAGAGGTTCTTGAGATTAGCGCGTTTAAACAAACAAACAAACTCCTATAGAATTCCTTAATAAATGGACTATCCAACACAAAATGAATTTTTCAATTCAGTAGTACAAGAGATTACCGCGTTCAAAACAAATAAACAAACTCTTCTGCTTTATCTATTAGTATAGATTCAAAGGTAAAGAAAATAATGTAAGCAGGATGTGTTCTAGTCTATTTATACAAATAAACTGATTGTTTTCCGCCTTTCATTTCCACGTGTTTCATAGGATAGTTTGAAAACAAACATAAATATCCGTCTTATATTACAAAGGAAAGAGTTTATAAGAATATATATTACTAACTGTTGGCTGTGACTTCGTACTTGTGAAATTCCTACTTACTTGACATTTTAATCATTTGGTTTTCTTCATAATGACTTATCGGAGGTTTAAACTTACATTTTATCGGAGAGATAATAAACGTTTTAGTGTAAAAATACTATTATGAATAACAAGTTTTGACAATTTTCGCGAACCTATTATAGCGAACTTTTAAACCTCCGATAAGTCATTATGTATAAAACCATATGTGTTATTCTGATATAAGCTACTTTATTGTAAGTTTCATTACAATCCATTTAGTAGTTTTTGCGTGAAAGAGTAACAAACATCCAAACATCCATACTCACAAACTTTCACATTTATAATATTAATAGGATATACATCTGGATGCATGGTTGGATGTTTGTTGGTCCTTCACGTAAGAACTATTGAATGAACTAAAAGCCAAGAAATGGAGCATGACACTTCTGGTTTATACCTACCCCAAAAGATGTGGTTCTCCAAGCGTCAAAGAGGTTATCGCATCATCTAATTATACTAAATTGCCCGCGACCCCGTCCCGTGGAATTTGGTAAATTTTTCCCGTTATTGCAACATTTTTAACTACTGCTTCGCTTCTATCGGTCGTAGCGTGATGTTATATAGCCTAAAGCCTTCCTCGGTAAATGCCCTGTCTAACACTGAAATATTTTTTGAAATCGGCCCAGTGGTTCCTGAGATTAGCGCGTTTAAACAAACAAACAAACAAACAAATAAAGTCTTCCGCTTTAAAATATCTAATTAAATACTAAACATATTTTTATTATTCACCACAGGTGTACCAGGTGCAGTATCTATGGTTACATCAAGCAGCCTAGCCGGCTTGAAGCCACGTAAATACCTAATTATGCGTGAAATATATACCACGTATGCCTATGATAAACCCCATAGTTTTTTTTTATTAGTCCAAAAATAAACTATAGATATACTAACTATATAATAAAACAGTGCTTCTCTTCCTAACGGAATCGTTTCGTGAAAAGTTTTTAGTTTGCGAAAACAACTACGTCACTAGAATTAAAAAAGCAGTTTTTATTAGATCATGAAGTACGAACTATACTGTTCACTATCTGTCAAATCTGTGTTATTCGCCACATTTACAGCTTTAACCAAATTTCAACGATCCGATAAAATTACATTTTATATTAAACCGTTAATTCTGAATGCAATATTTATACGCATTATTATGTTTATTGAGATGTGAGTTTAGTTTACGATCGAAATGTTCAGAGGCACTTATTCTGACGTTCTTATGACTGTTATATTTATTTATAACTTTAATATTCCATTCATGAACACAACTGGGTAAAGGGTGACCCGATGAAAGTTCTTTGTAGGACTGCCTTTTTAAAGAGGTAAGTAGTAAAGTATTTACTTTAACATTTTAGAATTAATCAGTAGTGTATACCTATTATTTACTGTTGGTCCTTGAAGTAACAGATTAAGAATACAAGTGTCACCACCTCTTTTCCTTCCCAGAGTGTTGTAAAAGCAAGCTAAGTATTATTGTACACAGATAACATCCTCTGTGAAAGACAGAAAAATTTAAAAATGAACCCTACGCCAACAGCGCCTGGTCGCGCTCACAAAGTGGAGGAGCCCAGTGCCCAACAGTAGGAAGATAATGGACTGAACAAAGAGATATGACTATTCCTCTTTTTAGTCCATTTACGGGCTTAGTTGTTTTGGGGCTATTATTATGCTACGTTGGCTAGGTTTTAGTTTAGTTTTCTGCCTATATTAATAAAGTATTAAAGCTTTTATTATCAAAGTTAGCATGGTAAACAATATCTTTGCTGAAAGTAGAAAATTTTGGATCACTAGAATAACTTTGTACAATAATTTGTTATTTTTACCGGGACTATAATCACTTTAATAACTTAAAAAGGCACAATACCTTTGCTGCCGACGTTTCGACCGAATTTCATCGATCGTGGTCACGGATCGACTGGAGTTTTGTTAGCGACGTCTCCGGGAGGCGCGGGTTTCGCCAACTACCCTCGCCTGGTCTCGCACATCTAAATGTTCACTATAGTCTGTACTTCGACAAACAACACTAACCGTGTCACTCTTCTTATGGCAAGTACCGTCCTGATAACGGATGCATTTATTGATGACAGGCCCCTTTTTGTACCATATTTAATTTCAATCGGTTCCTTACTTTTGGCATGATTGAGCGATAAAATTACAATATCTGTATGAACACAGGGACACAATGTCAATAAAAAAAAACTACATTTACCGTGTATTTATCCTAAACAAATTACTGTAAACTAGACCTCCTACAATCCCGGCGTAGGTAGTATATAAAATGTATTCTATTGTGTAGTAGACTCAAAGAGGATGAGAAATATTTCAATGTTATAAGTGTTGAGATCGCTAAGATTTTAATATTTTAAATTTTAACTTTGTTCATCCTGACTATTCTACAGAATTTATAAAATTTTCAAAATTTGATAGAGTTATATTTAAAATGTTTTTAATTTTGAAACTGTTTTTCGTTGTAGGTACACAGTAGGCTAATTATTTTTTATTAATAAGACTCGATAGTCCATGCATCTCCTCGCCACGCCCCGAACTTGAGATTCAGAGTGATTTTTTATAGAGGTTTTCTTCCTCGCGGTCCGGGCGGTTAAGCCAAGACCCTCGTTCCCGATTTTGGGCCGCGAGACATGTCCACGACACCCAGTGCAAGTCGGGCTTACGATATGGCGCGGTGGCAATAAACTGCACGTCCAGTCCTCAAACAGAATGAGTGACTGAACCCGCGCAACTTCGCCTCTCTGACCTCTGTTCCACCCCTGGAAAGCAGAGATCGAACAGAGGACAAAGAGCGAAGGTGGACGCCAGAACATTCGCCACGAACAATGAGTTCCCAGGAGAGGACTCGATCGCCCAGGGTGAACCACGAGGAGGTTTCCTGGCCTGTCACCCCATAGTCGAGTGTCTAATCTATGGTTATTCCAAGGTACTCGTAAGTAACAAAATATTGTTGTTAGGGTAATACATTGATAAAATGTAAGGAGAACACATTTGCACGTTTGTTGCCTAGTTTAAGCCAACATAACACTAAAGCAACTAAGTCTTAAAGTATTATTTTACATAGATAAAACAGTTTATTAAAGTCGTATTCAAACTTGGGCGGTCCAATAAATAATAATATTTATAAACATTGCTAACATAACTTTTATGGCAGTTAAGTTAACAGGCATAAAAGACAAAACAAAGATATACAGCCTCTGTCAGCGAATAAATTAAAAATGAAATTTGAAAAGAGAACAAAAGCGAAGCCGCAGGCGCAGACCGCAGTTATGACGTCATTATTAAGGGGTTCAACACCGAAAATCAAGAGAACAAAATGAGTCACGTTCCATCGTGAGAAAAATGAATTTAATAAAAAAGTAAAAGTACTTTCTTTGTACAGGGGCATGTAAAATTGAAGTTCGATTATCGGTGCGTTATTTTGAAACATGATTCATTTTAGTGAGAGGCTTGAAATTTAAGATAGCACGTTAAGAATTTTCGATTAGCGAGAATGATGTAACCGCCAATGTAACGGGATGATGAGGTCCAAGTGAACGACCCTTTAACTTTTTTACACTTATGGATTACATTAGCGTTGTAAAGTGAATACTCATAATTCTTTATGACCATCAACTATTGACTGACTTCACTTACGTCTCTCTTGTACACTCATTTTGCTGACATATTCCCAATTTTTCAAAGCACCACATCGTATATTTGTTATTATTTTGTTATGATTATAGACTAGCCTCAAACCAAATTAATGTATTTTGATTGCGTCTCTCTACCGTTCTTGATCTAGTCACTGTATAGGTGAAAAGAATTCCAATATATTTTGTAGCGCCAAGAAGTTTGATCGTATTGAAACACCAGCATCTGCTAATTGAATTCTAAAAAATCTTACAAATTATACATATATAGAGCTATATATTAACTACTACTACTACTGCACCTGATTATCAATAAAAAGGCGTAACGATTTTCAATGAATCAAAATTCCATAAAAAACGCCCGTAGGTATCTTTTGCCAAAATCCAACAAGTCTTTTTCCGTCATATCGAAATATATTCACCCCAATACTGTTATCGATATAATTTTGAAATGAATCCTTATTCATATTTGTTTTATCCATTAGCATAACCGAATAAATACAACGTGTGATATGAGGATGCAGACATTTCAGTAACTTCTCTTTTAAAACACCTACACATCAAAAAATGAACTCATTGTTCGAGCTTTGTAAATGGAGTTTTTAAATCAATTGTTCTCGATTCACAAAATGACAACGATACATCCAGTCAGCAAAATTTTGAATCGAATTGCTACACACGTCACAATTTAATTGTCCCTCTTAAGGAATCACCGTTACAACACACTAAATAAAGATCGGATAATTAACGGTAAAGTTAACGGGGCGGAGGGCGAAATGCAAAGATATAAATAAAAAACACCCGTCAAGTTCACTTAGAAATGCAATCTGGGGGTTCCGTACGCAACATGTCAAGCGAAAGCTCTACTCGTGTACTAGCTGTAGTAGAAAGCTCTACTACTCTACGCGTGATTTAAAACTCAAATAATTAGACAAACAGATTTTTTTTAAATGGTAATGTAAATGGTAATGGTAATTTTTTTGAGCTTCTTATGTGAGATTATAATGACCGCTATTCGCGTTACAGGAAAACTAATTAAGATTATTGGAGTTTTACCTACACCTAATAGCACTTCACGAGTTGTTTTTTCGTCAAACTTAGGAATATTGCAACGTTACTCACCCACTCTCCACTCACTTACTTACCCAAAACTCCTAATAATCGTCAGCGGAAAGGCAAAATTAAGGGAAATGGATTTTAAAGGTTTATTTTTCGGAAAAAAATTCGTATAAAATTTTGTTTTCCGTATGTTATACCGAACATAAAATTCAATACGAATTAAAAAAATAAAAAACCTTTAAAATTCATTTCCCAGCAATGCAGTTTTGGCGTTTAAGTAATTTTGCCTTTCCGCTGACCAATTATGTATATATGACACAAATCATTAGTAAATTTGACAAAATCATTAGTTAATATAGCAAAAATGATTATAATTTTACCGTATTTCCTAAATGCGTAGATAAAAAAAATGTAAATAAGGGAATAAATACAGATTTTAGTTTAGACTTTAAAACATCATACAGCTCTAAAGGTTTCTTTAAGCAGTGAACGCTAAAAACAAATCTTTAGTATGCATAAATATTGATAAAATTAATTGAAAGCATATTTGGTTTGCTGATGCGAACATTAAAACATAATTTAGGTATTAAATGCTGCAATTCCTTTCGTTTTGATGCGCTAACTAAATAATGTATGATATGGTAACTATATGCCATATATATCAGATGTCCAAGTTAGCATAGGAAGCAGCTTATAAGAATAATTTATTCTAATTAGGTTCTTTAACTTCTGTTTTAGGTAATTTTAGACACGACTTTTCTCAGAAATGTCTCTCCGTGTTAAATAGGTACTTAGTATTCCTATAGCCTGCGGTCTATGTCAACCTAGATCTTTTAGCTATCTCCAATACTTAGTTAAGGCTACGAATATTTTATAGTTAAATAAACACTACACAAAATCATAAAATACAAAACTAAGCGTTTCTTCGATGGTGTTAGGTACCTAAACCAAAAATAGGCAAATATATAGTCGTTGTTTTTAAATGCATAAATTTATTAATGTGTGATTTAAAGGGGTGATTATGGATTACTATGCCGCAGACGTCGACACGTTTTAATTTCAATGTTTTTATCTCTCACAGAGGATGTTATCGGTGTACAATATTCCTAGCTCGCCTCCTATAGATGGCTATTACAGAACCCTGAGAAGAAAAAGGGGTGGTGACACTATTGTGTTCTTAATCCGTCAATACACGAACAATAACTATTATAATTTTTATAAATTATAAAAAAACATCGTGACTTAAAAATACACTAAATATTATGAATGACATGCCTTAAGAGGATACCAAAATAGCTTCGTGCATTTTTCTATGTACGAAGTTTTCATTTTTTCTTTAGATTGAATGGCTAGAGCTCTAATTTTTGAGTATATGTTTTTTCAATATATAATCTAGGATCGCATAAACTCAGAAACGCGATTGAAAAAAGTTTTCTCGATAGAAAATATTAGCGAAACAACCTCTCTCATTTTTTATTTGTTTCATTTGTCGGTCTATTATCGCATATTAACTAATGAAATAACTTTCAAAACATAAGTAACTATTATATATAGAAACACGTAAACCAGAATTAAAATATATTTAGTAGATTTTGAGTAAATAAAAAAAATATCCCTAATTTCATTTTCTATACCTACTAGCTGTGTTAATAGGTACATGTCGACGTTAATATTGATGTAGGCCCTTAATAAAACTCCTTAATAGCACTCCGCGAACATGAATTTGCCTAATTTGTTAAAACGTTTGGTAGCTATGTGATTTATTACATTATAGAAAGTTTACCGTAAATCTGCGTGGAAAATGTATAACAACAACGTCTTTTGGTAATAAAATGCTATAATCTTGCTTAACACAGATTATATAAAATGTTCCTAATACGTTTATTAATACTATTATAGTGAATTTTGACTTTCGTAGTTTTATAGCGCTTTTAGCTACTGACTTTATCACCGTTTGTGAACTTTTAAAACGAAGTAACTACAAATTTTGGTTTTAATAAATTTAATATTTGATTTTGTAGGTAAAATTTTAATCTTCGCTCTACTGTCTACACCAATATACGGTAATACCGGTGGTAGGGAAAAAAAAAAAAAATATTGGACATGTCATAAGCAAATATTTTTTCTGAAAAATTGTGTCTATGTGATTAAATGATTTTTCATTTCATTTCATTTCATATCATAATTAGTTAAGTTTAAAAGCTGAAAAAAAAAACACGCTTGAAAATCGTAAATAGTTAATTTTTAAATTATTGCATTGTCATCGGTTCTTAACATTGTGTGCAAAATTTCAGAACAATCCGAGTACTCTAAGTGTGTTAAAATCACTTTTAATGAATTCGATAAATAGATTAATACATTGATAGATACCTACCGAACTAATATAAGCGTGTTAATAAAGCTGAAAAACTTGTTTGTTGGAACGTGGAACTACTGATCGGATTTAAAAAAATCCTTCAGTTTTGGATACTATAAAGTAATTTATTAATTTTGCAATCGAGTTGCTATGCTTTTTACTTAATAAATCAAATTCTGGTGGAAAAAGTGATCACGTACAAAGTGAGTACGTCAAAATGCGATGTAAACTCAATCGAGTGACAGTTGTGGTGGTCTAATTGGTTACTGTTAGCACGACCGCAATAAGCTCAGTTGGCAGAGCTACGGAACGGTATTCCGAAGTCTGGGGTTCATGTCCCGCTTGCGGTGATCACTTTTTCCAGCACAATTTGATTTGGATTGTATATTTAATAGGAGTGAAGCATCAGTAAAAATGTTTGAAAAATGGAGAAAATTTTCTAAAGTCCATGCGTACTATATCGCGGGTAACAACAAGTAATAAGAGCGAACTCTAGTCCCGACAAATTGAGAATTTAGTTTTAATGTTTTGGAAACATGTTAATAAGGCCTAGATACTGTGAGCAATATTCGTTGCTCTAGAGGCAATATCCACGAAGAAAACAGCAGAGCACGATGTCCATGTTTTATATGGAGCTTGGTTGGCTGCCATTCCCTGATAGACAGACCAAGTACAAGTTGAACTTATGCACTAAGCGCTTCCAGTATTATCCCTATTTAAGAGGGTAAAGTACTCCTCATTTAGGTATTTGCCTTAGGTATTGCTATCCCTATTTCCGAGCGCCGCGCTGATAGGGACAAATATAGATGAAGCGGATTTTACCTACAAATTCTTTGAAAAAAGACGTTTCGTACTTCCGTTTTTTTTTTCGCGAAAGTTAATCCGATTTTAATAGTTTTTGCGTTATATTATAGATAAAGAGTATATCTAAGCTTCTATCACTTTCTTTTTTTCCATGAAGCCGTGACTGCTGCCGTCTTCCTGACAGGACGCCTGGAGAAGCACTAGGAGGATTTAGTATGTATATAATTATATAAACCTTCATAATTATATCTTTGCCTGACTAGTGAGATATATCTTTACAGGATTTCCGCACGATACAATTAAAATAAAACAACTTTTTGCCGTTACCCAAGCTATTATATCATAATCATCATAAATACTAACTTATTATACCTCTATTACGAGATAATATACATACATACACATACTGCTAATCCTACGCGACTTCTAGCTAGGATTAATAAGAAACTGCGCATCATTAAATTGTTTTAATTAACTTTCACTCGACTGATGTCATACGAACTGAATCCGCCATCTTGGAAATTAACGCTAATAATATTATTGATTTATGGTCGAGCTTCACAACTATGAATTAATTATTAATTTTATTATAAGCAATAAATGAACATTAATGATTTAGACTTTGTTGCATTTAAATTAAATTTTAAAGACAAATTGTTTGTTGTAAAAACACGCTTTAATTAGCTCGGTACGTATTTATTAATGTACTCTATGGCCCGCAACTTCATACGCGTGGAATTTAGAACCGAAACCTTAAAAAATTATACAAAAAAGACAGCTTTTGGAACAACTTTGTCTTTAAAAAAACCGCATCAAATCGGTTGCATATTTTTGAAATGAAATGAAAAATCATTTAATCAAGTAGACACAATTTTTCAGAAAAATTATGTGCTTATGACATGTACAATTTTTTTCCCTACCCCGGTGGTAGGGAAAAAATTCAGGATGCAATCTGCTGAGAAGAACCGGCGTAAGAAACTCAGCAGAGCTTTTAATCAAATCAAAATTTAAAGTAATAAGCTCACGTAGGGACATAAATACAAAAATAACGAGTTTGTTTTATATTAAATTAGCTGTACCGGCAAACGTTGTTTTGCCATACCAAAAATAAGGTTTGAAAAATAGATGTTGGCTGATTCTCAGACCTACTCAATATACATGCAAAATTTCATAAAAATCGGTCCAGCCGTTTCGGAGGAGTACGGTAACTAACACTGTGACACGTGATTTTTATATACATAAGAAGAAGATAAAAATTAAGGGCCTACATCAATATTATCGTATATCATCGCCGACACTTACATATTAACACAGACAGTAGGCACAGAAAATGAAGAATTAGGGATACTTTTCCTATTTACTCAAAATCAACTAAATATATTTTAATTCTGATTTACGTGTTTCTATATATGATAGTTACTTATGTTTTTAAAGTTATTTCATTAGTTAATACTCGATAATAGACCGACAAATGAAAAATATAAAAAATTTGAGAGGTTGTTTCGCCAAGATTTTCTATCGAGAAAACTTTTTTCAATCGCGTTTCTGAGTTTATGCGATCCTAGATAATATATTGAAAAAAAATATACTTAAAAATTAGAGCTCTAGCCATTCAATCTAAAGAAACAATGTATTTTATGTAAAATATGTTTTTAATTGTCATACAAATGTTTGTACTGCGTCTGGGTGTTTACTATGTATTATAAGTATGTATTTACAAAAGAAAAGTAGTTTAAGTATTATATCCGTATTCTGGTACCCATAACACAAGCATATAAGCTTAGCTTGGGACCAGAGGACGTTGTGTGAAATGTCTGTGAATATTTATTTATTTATTTAATGAAAACTTCGTACATAGAAAAATGCACGAAGCTATTTTGGTATCCTCTTAATTATAATTTTATGTCTAATCATATCAATAAAAGTTTACTTATCTGTCTATTATGTATTCAATTTGGGAGTCATCAACACTTTATATTTTTATTAACCATAAAACTGCAAGTGGCACTGACCGTGTGTTTGGAAAGATGAATTAATAATAAGCATAACGTAATTATCAATTAATTCACATTTTAGCAAGCACAGAATAATATAATATATTTATACATAATATTTCGGTGTGGTGACGGATTAAGAATACAATTGTCACCACCCCATCTCCTCCGAACGGTTCTGTAAAAGTCAGCTAAGGGATATTGCACACAGATAACACATCGATGAGAGACGGAAAACTCGAAAATAAACTCTGTGTCAACACGCCTGGTCAGCGCGGCACAGTAGACCAGAATCCCTCCAAAGTGGAGTAGGGCCGTGCCCAACAGTGGGATGTAAATGGGCTGGAGAGGATACATAATTATATTATTATTTGCTAACTGTTATTGCTACTTTGTACCCGGGGAATTTGGGATTTCCGTTTATTTTACATTGTAGCCTATGCCTTTTCTCAGGCTCTGTACTATATTTGTGCCAAATGTCATTTAAATCGCTTCAGTAGTTTTGGCATAACAGAGTAACATATGGATAGACAGGCTAACTTTCACATTTATAATATTAGTAAGTAATAAATATAAGTATTTGCATAATATATGTTTATTTTTGTCAGGCATGTGTATGGTGTAAATGGAAATAAATCTTTGAACAGAAGATGTGATGATACAAAAATATATCATCAGTTATCTTTTGAATCTTCAATAACGTATTGCCCATTAACCAAATAAGACCATTGTTGGGTTCATCACAAAACATGTATTTCGAACGGCAAATAAGCAAACCTAAATCAGCTCACAACAATATAAATTTTGCATTGACATACATCGGCCCGACCATAAATATTTAACTCTTTTTGTTTCTTACAAACATTTTTATGTTGATAAAAAATACTTCCCAAATAACTCTGGACGTGTATAAATAAAATGTGGTAGTAAATGTCAATAATATGCAAAATAATGGATGTTAATCTCGAGTGGATTTGTGATTTGCGAGCGAGCTCACTTCAAAGATTAGCCGGCGGATGCCTTCATGAGGTACGTATACTAAGATTTTTATTATACACGGCAACACAGAGCTGCTACTCAGCGGCATGTATGTGCTGTCTTTCAACATAATCTGTCTATATATTTATTTTATAGATGTATATTTCGATCGTTTGGAATGTAGATGACGCTCTATATTCTCTACCTACCCCCACGGGAAAAAGGCGTGATGTTATGATGATGACGATGATGATGATGATGATTATTTTCCTCGTGCGTTTAGGAAAGAACTCTTAAAGTGTAATTTGCCAAAAAAGAATTATATCTATCTTCTTATATATAAAATTCACGTGTGACAGTGTTAGTTACCGTACTCCTCCGAAACGGCTCTACCGATTATTATGAAATTTTACATGCATATTCAGTAGGTCTGAGAACTGGCCAACATCTATTTTTCAAACTTTTTTTTTAGTATGGCAAAACAACGTTTGCCGGGTCAGCTAGTATTTATATATATAAATCTCCTGTCACGATGTTTTTCCGCAATGGATTCCTAAACTAATTAGCCGATTTTAAATTAAATTGGAACACCGTGAGCAGTCTGGTCCAACTTGAGAGATAGGATAGCTTAGATCTATTATAGTCGCAATTTTATTTTATTGCAAATTATTTGTTTGTATGGCAAAACAACGTTTGCCGGGTCAGCTAGTGTTTTTATAAAATATACTGAAACGTCTCAATGAAGATTACTTCATGAAAAAGTCACATTACTGATACATATATAGACGGGCTTCATGGTCTAGTGGTTCATATAACGAGGCCGTTCACGAGGTCGCGGGTTCGATTCCCTCGGACATTCATTTGTCTGATGTTTATAAATGTCATACAAATGTTTGTTCTGCATCTGGGTGTTTACTATGTATAATAAGTTTTATGTATAATAAGTTTTTAATTTACAAAAGAAAAGTAGTATATGTAGTCTGTCCGTATTCTGGTACCCATAACACAAGCTTAATAAGCTTAGCTTGGGCCCAGAGGACGTTGTGTGAAATGTCCATAAATATTTATTTATTTATTTGTATATCAGTAGAGCAATAATCGAGAAATAATTTCCCGAAATCTACTTACATGAGCATTGAAACGGAAAGAAAGTTATATTTAAAGGTATTTAGAAATAATTCAAATTTTGTTTTTATGAAACATCAATATACGGTTCTTCTGAACTTGCAATTCACTGAGGAAATCCGGCGTAAGAAACTCTGCAGAGCTCTTTCACTATACGTCTTTTTAGTTATTTAAACATAAAGTTATATAGGCAGTCGAACGTAATGTGTTTATCGTATTCGAAATCACAAATCAACAATCGCATCACATAAACTTAATTTATGTAAATCAACATTACTTCAAAATAAACCTTGCAATAAAATTTAAAAATATCTACTTATCATATTATTGACAGTAATTAGAAAAATAACATAAATATTTCTCCGTGTGGTGACGGATTAAGAATACAAGTGTCACCATCCATTTTCTTTATCAGGGAGCTGTAAAAGCCAGCTTAGGGCACACAGATAGCATTCTCTATGAGAGACAGAAAACTTGAAAATAAACCCTGTGCCAGCACGCCTGAACAGCGCAACACAGTAGACCGTAATACCTTCCAAAGAAGAGGAGGCGCGTGCCCAGCCGTGGGATGTTAAAGAGCTGTGAAAGAAAGAGAGAAAAATAACAGTATATTTACGATACGCTTGATAGCGTGGTAGAGTAGATTAACACCCGCATTCACAAACGTTACTGTGAGGTCTCCTAGTAGGCATGGACGCACAGCACGGGGTAGCAAAATCATTTCAAAAACAATACTTAAGTGGTGAAGCGCACTATTACTACTAGAATTGAGTATTAATGACAATGCAATCATTTAAAAAATATTCAGGATATTTAAGCGTGTTTTTTAGTTTTTAAACTAATTAGATTATTTATCTAACTAAAGTTTAAATATTATTATTTATAACAACATTCTTTTGATTTGATAAAATGTGCAATGCCGAATAGCCACATTAAAGGTTAGAAAAAATCCAATAAAATAAGTACCTAAGATTATGAACGTTAGTTAACAGGTCGCCGACGGATAATGAAAGCACAAATCGCCTACACACGACCCGTTGACATTGTTTATTACTTTTGTTGTTGCTCATTGCGAATTGTGCAAATAGTAATTAATACCTACACACTTTCACATTTACTAAGTGTGCGATTAGCTCTCGTTAATTCGAACGATGACCCGTCTACCTACTTATCGTTGAAGGACGTGTCTATGTTATATCAAAGACGATTTCTTTCGCCTACAGATGTAATTTTAATATATTATATTATACCTTTTATGGCAAGGATCTAAATTATATCCGTGGGAAATGTTTTAAGCAGATTTAAAGAATGGCAACGATCATCTCAATGTCCACCGCCATTTTATATTGTCTTGGATAATATTCTCGTAAAACAGTATACCACAGTCTAGAGTTTGTACCTTTAAATATATGGAAAGACAAACACATACTAAAGCTGGAAATAATCTTGAGACATTGAAATATTTTGGTTGTTTCACATTATTTTAATAATTTTCATATATTTGCAGTTATAGTTATCAGATAAGGAGGACTTAGGAAGACGCAGCGTGAGGCGGCCACTGACAAGGTGATGATATTGTCAAGATTTTTGGGAGCTACTGAATTCAATTAGCGTAACAACGCGAGTTGTGGCGTTCCAAAGGAGGTATAACGTATACGTGTATGGCAAATACATGGATGGATTAGCTATTAACAAAAAAGAGAGGAAAAAAGGACAAGAGTATAAGGTTTAAGATAAAGAGTCCGTAAACAAAGTAGCTTAGTTCTTTACCACAGTCTGACTCATTTGAAGAAACGACAGTCCATGACACCTTTATCTCAAATAATTGGCTGATATTTAACACTTACAATTACACAGTAATATACTTCTGTCATTTACAACTGCACTAAAATTCATTACCGGTATAATTTTAAAGTTTTATGTCCTCAAAATGACACGTCGAGGTGTTGCAATGTTGCCGGCATTTAGAAAACGAAAAAGAACTGCTTGTGCATCATTCCTTATTTCTTGCTACCTTTTTAATATTTTTATCGCGTCATAAATTTTCTCTTCTGCATGAAAATGTAATGTAGAAAATCCTGATTAATTTTTAAATGATATAAAATCTAACCATACCTTATTAGCAGACTACTAAATCCATAGATTCAGACTCACTTTTTTAATAAATTATGTGTGATGATGTCACCTATGAGCTGTAAGAGTACTATAAGAGTCAACTAAACAGGAAAACAGGCAGATAACGATATTTGAAGGCGACGAAAGGTGGTATGTATAGTTGAACAAATACGTTTCTTAAATCAAACCACTTTTTATGGCTTTAGACGCGGATATTTGGTTAAATTTTAAATTCGTAAATAGTAGTTTTATTTAAACAAATGAGTCGCGCAAGTGTTAGAGAATACCACATACATTCCTGTTAAGGAGCAATGCTATACCTAATAGAGAGCTGAGAAAAAAGGCTGTTTTTAAAAATATATTAAACCTTCATATAGCATGTTTTGTTTTCCTCCATTTTAATAGGTGTCGAGTTTGTTAAGATGTTTACTTGTGTCAAGAGCAAAACATAAGCAAAACATTGTACCAAAATCACTTTAGGAAACAAAGTACCGATTTGCAATCGCAAACAATATCTTTCTATACACACCGGCACAATTAGCGGAATACAAAAAAGCAGGATATTAAAATCTTTTACTTGAGGAACTGGCCAATTATGATATTTTTTTAATTTATTGTCAAATTTGATATATACACTTTTTTCATTCATTTGTTTTATTTTCCCGAACAATACGTTTTGTCAACTTGTTCGTGTAATAACTACGTAATTGTAATTTTTTTGAAAAATTGCACTTAATGGTTTTTTATAAATTTGTTATTCTATAGGCAATGTTGTTTATTAAAAGCTCTTTATTATGCCTGACTTAACCACACTGGAAATCATTAGGGCTGATGAAATGAGAAGAAATGGCCATACCTACAGATCGATTGCTTCAAGGCTTCGTTGACCAGTATCAACGATTCATCGCAGCATCCAGCGGTACAGATCGTCTAATTCTCTTGTGAGGAGGAGGGGTGAAGGTAGAAAAAGATGTACATCGAGGCGAGATGACAGTTTTTTACAACTTGGAGTTCGTAGGAATACGCGATTAACGGCTGTACAAGCCACAAGTACAAGTACTGGAAGACGTTCGAGGAGTACGAGTAAGTGAGCGTACAGTTCGCAGGAGATTTGAAGAAGTTGGTTTAGGGTCGTATATACCTGCCAAAGGCCCAAAACTTGAGAGACGTCACCGCGTAAGCCGATTAAGCTATGCGCGAGGACATAGTCATTGGGATTTGAACGAATGGCAGCAGGTTCACTTTACTGATGAGTGCAGAGTTCTTTTAAAACAGATCGATGGGAGACAGCGAATATGGAGACGCAAAGGAGAACGCCACATACAGTCTAATTTTGAACACACAGTGGCTTATGGTGGCGGCTCGATTATGGTTTGGGGAGGGATATGTTTGGGAGCTCGCACGGAGTTAGTGATAGTCACAGTAGGGACCATGACAGCAGATCGATACATCAGAGACATTTTAGAAGAACATGTTGTACCATTTGCCCCATTTATTGGTGACGACTTTATTCTAATGCAAGATAATGCTCGTGCTCATAGTGCACCATCGGTCTGTACCGATGGTGCACTATGAGCACGAGCATTATCTATACCGAGCATTAGGTATACCTACGTGGCTCAGATATGCCTGTGCATATCTGAGCCACGTAGGTATACCGGTGATGCAGTGGCCAGCTAATTCCCCCGATATGAATCCGATAGAGCATGTCTGGGACTTGCTAAAAAGAAGGGATAAATCCAGAATGCCACCCCCCAACAATCTGAATGAACTTGGAAACACATTACTTAAGGAGTGGGAGCGGTTGCCTCAAGAAATCATCGATAACATAATCTGTAGCATGTCCAGACCAATGGAAACCGTAATCAGAGCAAGAGGGGGAAACACTCGTTATTAATTTTTCTTTAATTTTATTGTTAATTCATTTAATGCTTATTTTTTTTTATTTTTTGTGATGGTTCATAATCATCTAAAAATTTCACTTATTTCAAATTTCTTTATTTTTCAATAAAAAATAACGAAGACTTTTCAAAGTGGTTGTTAAAAGATGTTAATCAATTTGTTATTTTATGTCTAATTACATTTTCGTCAAATATACGCGTTATTATCTCATAGTCTCACTTTTTTTTCTGTTCCGTTAATTGTGCCGGTGTGTATATAATATTATTACGCTTGTGGCAGGATATGGGCCTAGGATTCCATCCTTCCATCACTTTATGTGGGACTCGTAAAAAGCGATTATGAGATCACCAGAAAAACTCAGGCAGTGGCGTTCTCTTGAGTAACAACACAAACTACTGCCATCATCATCTCGTTGCTAATCGTGGTGGTTATCGCAACATGCTCTTTTAATTAACAACAGGTTGCATTCATTGAGACAGATCTATCGATCGATCTTGTGGTGTGTGTGATATTTGGGCTGGTGCTGCCAAATGCCACCTCTCGCTCTTGGACTCAATAGAGCGTCGTGCAAGAAGGATACTCAACGATCCTGAACTGGTAGAGGCAAAATTAGTTAGCCTCGAGCATAGGCGCCGTGTTGCTAGTCTCACAGTATTTTACAGATTACATTTCGGAGAGTGTTCTGAGGGGCTGCATGATCTAGTTCCCGCATCACCATTTCTACATCGCACTACCAGACAATCGTAACATCTCCATCCGTACGTTGTCGACCACCACACCTACCACCTGACCGTATTAAACTTTTTGGGTCGTCCTTCTTTCCACGAACTGCCAAGGACTGGAATAACTTACCAATGTCTGTGATCCCCGAGAGTTACAATGTAGACACGTTAAAAAAAAGGGTAAATAGGCTAATCACATAGTTGGTGCACTTTACCATCAAAGATTCCATTGTCGTTTACCATCAGGTGACATGGGATCAAGTGCCAACATGTTTAATGTAAAAAAAATATATATCTCCTGTATAGGACTGTTGGGGCTGAAAAAATGTATGAAACAGAGTTATGACACTTAGTAGCTCTTTATATAAAGAATGTGAATAATATTTAACTGGAGAAATTCCATATGTCGATGTATAACACCCACGCACGTCCTGTTGACAGGATGTTCTTATAATATGCCGTCTGTAATCACTCTAATTACAGTACCACTCTAATTTGACTCGTACCTTTTCGCGTGTAGGTGTGTCTACACCTTTATATTTCCATCTCAATGCAAGTTGATTCTTTTGTTATTGCTACGTGAGTTTTTCATGTAATGCGTTTTATAATGACAGATTTCAACTCCGAGTAATGCGATAAGAGAAGAGCAAGGCAATGATGAAATTTGAACTGCATTAATGTCCTTTGTATTGGTAATGGAAGTTTTCTGTGTTTATTTGAGTAATTAATGAGGTTTTTTTTTTCATAACGATTGACATCACATCGTTATACTACCGTCACACCCTATTTTTTTGGGGGTAGGTAGAGACTATAGAGCAGTATCTTCTACAATCTAAACACTGCGGGCTTCATTTACACTTATATATCTGGTCATGAAAGCCCGACGGTTGTAAGTGCTACGCACGTGACCCTTACAAAAAGACATCGGAGTATGTCTTACTCGGGCGTCCTGTCACATTGTTTCCACTTACCTCCGCGGTGTATATCCATCTATCCATGATCTTTCTCCGTCTACTATGCACTAACAACGCGCGGTCCTGCACCGCTTGCATCCAATGGACCCCCGCAACCTTAACGATATTGTCGCTCCATCTTGTCGGGGGCCACCCTACGCTACGCCATCCGGTGTCCATTATGTATAGGTTTATGTATGTATATTATATATATATTTTATATGTGTATTATATTTAATTTTAGATATGTTTAACTAAAGTTTAACTTTTTTCACTATTGTTTTTAAGTAGTAGGTACACCACTTTACCCCAGTTCCAGATCAACTGAGTCCATCCAAAGGTTGTCTGGAAGAGATCGCAATATGCGATAAGACCGCCAATTGTACATGTTTTATTTTATTTTCGTTACATAAGTGACATGTAATATGTTTTGGTGTACAATAAAGTATTCTATTCTATAAGTATGCCTTTCGTTAATCGTCTTTCACATACCTACAATTTAATTAAGGCTGGAAGCTAAGACTCGACCTATATGATAAGTTACGTTGAGTGAGAAATTGATTACATCGTCTTTGGTATCGAAAATTTTCGATGCTCATCTTCAACGGAAGTGCATATACAAAATAATTTTGCTGCACGGTACTCACGATCATTACGAAAGGTATCTGTATTTTAACTGTATTTTATATTTTGCGTACGTCTCAGGAATTCTAATTAAAGTAAAAAATGAACAAGCCCATACGAAATTACCAACGTTGAGGACTTACCGATGTCGCGTTAATGGAGAAATAATTGATTCATATGATAAACACGACACGAAGTGATTTTACTGCAGTCGCCTCCATGATATTATGGAATGAATAATGACTGAAAAAATATAGGAACAGTTAATTTACCATTTTATTTTGTGAGTAGTGTACTATGTGTGAGTATGGCGGGATATAATACATATCACTATCGCCTATTTTCTGCGAGCTTACTCCGCATATATTTAAATATAGTGTAAGCTCAAAGATAAATAAATAAATATATTTTCATGGACATTTCACACAACGTCCTCTGGTCCCAAGCTAAGCTTATATGTCGGCCGGGTCATGGTAAAGCTCAAGGCACCATCGTGGCCCGGCAGGGCAGGAGGCGAAAAGAAAAAAAAAAAGCTAAGCTTATATGCTTGTGTTATGGGTACCAGAATTCGGATAGAATACATAAACTACTTTTCTTTTGTAAATACATACTTATAATACATAAAAACACTACAGTACAAACATCCGTATGACAATTATAAATATCACACAAATGATTGTTCTCAGCCGGAATCGAACCTGCGTACTTGTGATCGGCAGTCCGTTACATGAACCACTCAACCACGAGGCCCGCCAAAGATATGTTTGACATATTAGCTAAGTATTAATTTATTTCCTTCTAAAGTTCAAAGTTTTATAGTGTAGCGTAATTTTAGTTTTGGTATTATTATAATCTATACTTATATTAAATCTGTAGAGAGGTCAATTCTGTACATGCAATATATTTTCAAAATAACTATCAGGGGGTGATTAGTGATATGCAATCAGTAAAATTTTTGTCTGTCTGTCTGTCTGTCCGTCTGTATGTTCCTTATAGAAACAAAAACTACTCGACGGATTTTAACGAAACTTGGTACAATTATTCTTCATACTCCTGGGCAGGTTATAGTATACTTTTCATCACGCTACAATCAATAGGAGCAGAGTAGTGAAGGGAAATGTTGGGAAAACGGAAAAAGGTGCTCCATTTTTTAAGCTTCCGTCGCGTGTGCAGCCTCAATGGTTAAAGTTACATAGAAATCATGTATGACGGAAATATTCTACATAAAATTGTCTAAAAAATATCCCGAAACAGCACATATCTATATTTTATGGTTGACTCACAATAACACGTGTAACTCCTGATAGCTTAGCAGTGCGTTCATTCTGATTATATTTGTTTACTCTTACGTTTATAATACTCTCACTGAAGCAGTAGTTAAAAATGTTGCAAAAACGGGGAAAATTTCCTAAATTCTACGCGGACGGAGTCGAGGGCAACAGCTAGTAGTTAATTAAACTAATAGCTTTTGGTTTTTCCTCACATACTTAAGAGGGTATTGTACTCCTTATTTAGGTATTTGCCTTAGGTATTGCTATCCCTATTGACAAGCGCTGCGCTGAAAGGGACAAATATAGCTAAAGCAGATTTTACCTACAAATTCTTTGAAAAAAGACGTTTCGTAGTCCCCTTTTTGTTTTTACGCTTTATTATAGATGAAGAGTATATCTATGCTTATATCACTTTCTTTTTTGGTAAAACCTTACTAAATAAATATGTGTGATAGTCGCTGCAACTTTACCTAAAGAAAACCGAAAAAAACCGGATTTTCGGATGGTCATATTTCTTTTAATTAATATGTTTTGAAAAAAAAAAGAAAGTGATACAAGCATAGATATACTCTTCATCTATAATATAGCGTAAAAACAATAAAAATCGGTTTAACTCTCGCAAAGAAAAATGGGGAGTACGAAACCCATATTTTTGTATGGAGCATAATTTGGTATCGTGCCCTCTTAAGACTTTGTTTTGTAATAAGCAAAGATAGCTAAAATTACACTACTTAATAGAAAATATACTTTAAGACTAATTAGGTACAAGTTATCGCAAATATAATGTTGTAGTTTTGGTTTCTGGCATACTTATAGAGATTCCTGTGATATCTTTATAGCTCAGAGGTCGACTTGTGCTACTTATAAAACATCTAAGTATAGATAAAGTTGTTACACAATAATACTGGACTTTATAGTAGCAGTTAGTAAAATAATGATAATGTAGGTGCAACCATTTATCGTAATTTAAAGCCTTATGGTCGACAGGGGCCCATCCTCACGTCAGCTACGCATTCTTCAAACGTTAACCAGACGAAATATCGTTTACTTTTGACATATTGTGCGACCGCGCTTCGGCCGCAGCGGCGTGCGTAAAGAGATACCCATCTGCGGTCATTCTATGCTATGAATGGACCCTTAGATCACAGATAAATTATTGTTAAGAGTTCAAATATTTAAGAAACTGATGATGTAAATTGCCTCCGTTTATTACGCGTGTTCCTGTTCAAGGTATTTCAAAACTATTAAAAAGTTAATAAATTGTTCAAATAATCTAAAGGTTTGGGATGTAATTGACTATAATAAGTAAGGTGTTTGGAATGTTTTAATTGTGATATTGTTTATTTTGGTTGAACAATATATGCTGTAGGTAGTTTTGATTGTAAGGCCATAGTAACGTATTAGGAATAACGAGAATTTAATTTGCCCTTCGGGTTTAGAACAGCTGAAACAGACCTATAAATTCATAAGGGCCAACAACGTAAATAACATTTGGAAACTATTAAAATTATAAACTGAATTATGTACATTTACATCAAGGGCTACAATATAGGTACTTCTCTGTTTCTCGTGTCTCTCTCTCTCTCCAGCCCATTTACGTCCCACTGTTGGGCACGGGCCTCCTTCCCTTTGTGAAGGATTATGGTCTACTGTGCCGCGCTGACCAGGCGTGTTGGCACAGGGTTTATTTTCGAGTTTTCCGTCTCTCACAAATAGTGCGAATTCTTAATTTTATATAAAACTATTGGTATTTCGGGTGAGCTTCCATTACCAAACACATGCCCATCTGGCTACTTTCAGAATGAAATCTGTACCTGAAAAGGAGAGGAAGACCAGAAAAAAAGAAAGGGATGGACTGTCTGAGAGACGAAATGAAAGTAAAAAGATTTGATGAGAATACGATGAATGATAAGAGGTTTTTAATAAAGCGCCTACCCCAAATAATTTGGGATGAGGGCAGGAAGAAGAATCAGAAGACTTAAATGTCCCTTTTTTTTTTCACATTAAAAATATAAACACATACAAATATGTCGTTTCAATAGGACATCGCGTCGGAGTCAACGCGTATACATTAGGTGGGCTCAACACAACAAAACTACACACAACACGCCAGCGAATATCAATTCAAACATCTAAATGAGCCCTTTATACTTCACGATACAAGTTTTGAAAGGACACGGTCGTAACTCTATTTAATTGCGCTTACCTTTAACATTTCTGAAGTTTTACATGATTCGCTAATTATAATTATTGATGTTGTGTTAATTTGTGGGCAAATATCTTTTTTCTGTTTTTGGGTTCAGATTACGATTTAATCTCAAACATAAAAGAATTTTGTAGAACAGTTTCTTTACTTGAAGAAGATGTCTTTGGACGGTAGGTACCTAATTTATATTGGTCTTTCTTATCGCAAATCAACATAGATCTTTTTTCTTTCGGATTCTGCAGCTTCCTTTAACTATCATTTCATTTTAATAAAAATATACCAACTATGAGATACAGATATAGAACTAAGAGATGAGGGACTTTGTATTAAATACTTTTTTTCTACCTTCTTTCTTAACCCAATGATGGCGTTTATGAAATAAGCATTTTAATTTACATGACATCTTTGTTGTTGAACGGTGTAGTTTGTTATCTACTTCATACAATGTATATTATATATATCATATTTTAAGCATTATACCTACCTACTCTAAATGAATTTGATAGAACAAAAATGTTGTGGAATCTTGATGGTCTCGTATAGTCACATAAAAGTCGATAAATGAATGCGATCGTTTGTTATAAAAGGCCTCACATTCACAGACGCCGCCGTAGCACCCGCTAGGCGCCGCTCGGTAACCAAATGTAGTCTTTTTGCCTTTTTCGTAGTCTTTTTTCAGTCTTTTGGGGGTCCAGACTTCCTTTTTTTAATGAAACGGTGTTAACCTTCGCGTCGAACGAGAAACAGGGTGCTGATTGAAGATAAGCGCTCAATTTTAATAAAAAATAAAAACTAAATGGTGGAAATGACAATATTCGGCGCTCTTTTAGTGTTTGATACATATCTTCGCTGATGTTTATACCAACTTGTAACCAAAAACCTTTCTAAATTAATTCCCTTGATTCGTATGCTTGTGTCTAGATCTGAGATAAAGATTTCGTGCTAATTATGTTATTACTAAAAAGAACAAATTATTTAAAGCAAAAACGTTGTTTGTGTTAATTAAAAAAAAAAGCTTGAGTTAATTAAATGTTGTATCAATATTTATACCATTCATTGCGAAGATAGTGATTAGATTTGTTAATGAAATGATAGTCAGATACTGAATAATCTTATCGTCGCTTAAGCTTCAGTTAATTAAAAAATAATGTTGTAATAATATTTATCCCATTCACGAAATTTACACGGGTTGTGATTAGTTTTTTGAATAAAATGAAAGTTAGATAAAAGATACTCTTTCGTCAACCTTTACAAATATCGTTTCAGAAAAAATAACAACAGTTGTTACTTTTTCTGAAACGATATTTGTTAAGGTTGACGAAAGAGTATCTTTCGCAATATAGTTACTATATTGCGATAAATGTTTTATGAACTGCCAAAAGCAAGCTGCTTTAAAACACTCCCGCTACTCTAGATGGATCAGTAAAGAAGAAGAAACTGGTGACAGGGGAATAAAATTTAGACGTTTCAATTGTGCAAAAATTGTGCTTGAAAATTATACCTACAATAAGAAAAAATTATTGTCTGTTTCTGTTTATCTTTTGTAATCTTAGCCTATTAGGATTACCTGGAACAGTTTTAAGCTTTTGTCTCAGCTTACATATCTGTTTCAGTTTTTCCAAACACTTAAAAAAATCTTCAATTCACTTAAATTATACAACGTTTTATTATAAACATGTTCAGTAAATTCTACTGACTTAGGTATAAGTCCGTGTGGTGACGGATTAAGAATACAAGTGTCACCGCCCCATCTTCTCCCAAGGGTGCTGTAAAAGTCACCTAAGGGATATTGCACACAGATAACATCCTCTGTGAGAGACGGAAAACTTGAAAGTAAACCCTGTGCCAACACGCCTGGTCAGCGCGGCACAGTAGACGATAATCCCTTCCAAAGAGGAGGAGGCCTGTGCCCAACAGTGGGACGTAAATGGGCTGGAGAGAGAGAGAGAGGTATGTAAATTTTATTATTCTTGAGCAGAAAACATAAGTATATTAATAAGTCCAGACAGAAGACCATTACTGGGCTAAAGATAAAATATTTAATACTAAGGTTAGGTATACTAAGTAGTTAGTCAACATTCATTTTATTACTTAAATTTGAGAATGTCATAATTGCGTATCAGATAAATTAAATTATCAACCTAAACGGATTACTCAATTATAATTTAGTAGCGACATCTATTAAGATGTTAACAAAACTTATTTTCACGTATTTTGATAATGTTTATGTACTATAATGTGTGTCATTAATTTCATTATCATATGACGAGATATGTCGTGAATTATATGTGTTAAAAATAACTCAAACATTATCATTATTGATTTATATTGTTATAGTTCTGCTACTCAACCATAGATGGCACACGTAGTAGACAAAATTCTATGTGACAATATTATGTTAAAATTCAAGCTATGCTTAGTTTAGGAGTGGAAAATGTCTAATGACTAAGTTGTACAATTACATTAAGAATAATTGATTGTGTAAAAGTCTTATTTATGTCTGTACTATTTAATGAAAATAAATTATTATTTTGTTTTTATACGACTGTTTCTCGGTTTTCCCGATATTATTAAGAGACCACGGGCTCAAAGCCAAGTGTTTTCTTAAGTTTGAATAGGAGGTGCAATGCTATTATTCTGATCTAATTGAAGAAATTTGCGAACTATACGGCATGTGTTTAGAATCGACGCTTTTTGTAGAGTGAGATATGTATATTAAGAGAGATTGAGTATGTCTAGGCTATTAAATAAATGTTTAGGGATAACACCCGTTGTAGAAACTACTTTAAGAACAATTGTGACTCGCTCCATTTTCCAAATTGTTTATATTTCTTCTTGTAATTCTGTATATTTCCTAATCTTTTCACTTATTGTTGTCTGTAAATTGTTTGTATTAGGTACCGCAATGTCAATTATGTATGTATGTTTATTGGTCTTATCTACTAGAGTTATATCTGGTTTATTGTTATATACGGTGTGATCGGTATGTATGGTGCGGTCATAGTACATTTTATGTGTGCAATTTTCTAGTACTGATAAAGGCGAGTATTTGTAATACGGTGTATGACAAGCATGAGATGTGTGACTGAGCTTATATTTAGCAGCTAGTTTTTGGTGTATTATGTGTGCAAGTTGATTATGTCTGTGTGTGTAATCGTTTGGTGTTAGTGTGATGCATGCTCCTGTTATGTGCTGTATTGTTTCTGGTTTAGCATGACATTTTCTACATAGGTCATTGGAGAGGTTTCTATCTTTAATTATATATTTTCTATAATTTTTTGTGTTAATTACTTGAATCTTGATATTTAATCCGCTCCTTTGCTGATTTTGGATGATGATATCTATATTGTGTTAAAATGGTTCTAATTTTTATTTAAAGATTATTTAATTCAGATACATACCATTTTATAACCCCGAATGAATAAGTAAGTAACGGTATAGCGTAAGTATTAATGGACTATTAAGGGCCTACATCAATATTATCGTATATCATCGCCGACACGTACATATTAACACAGCCAGTAGGCACAGAAAATGAAGAATTAGGGATACTTTTCCTATTTACTCAAAATCTACTAAATATATTTTAATTCTGATTTACGTGTTTCTATACATAATAGTTACCTATGTTTTTAAAGTTATTTCATTAGTTAATACGCGATAATAGACCGACAAATGAAAAAAATAAAAAATTTGAGAGGTTGTTTCGCCAAGATTTTCTATCGAGAAAACTTTTTTCAATCGCGTTTCTGAGTATATGCGATCCTAGATCATATATTGAAAAAACATATACTTAAAAATTAGAGCTCTAGCCATTCAATCTAAAGAAACAATGAAAACTTCGTACGTAGAAAAATGCACGAAGCTATTTTGATATCCTCTTAAGATTTGATTTACATACTTTAGGTATTTGAGCTATAAATTCATCAATAATTTGCTGTTTAATATTTTTGTGATCTACTTCTTTTGACTGTTTATATCCTAAGTATTTGTATAGTTCTTTTTCTTCCATAGCTACTATCTGTTCAGTTTCACTTATGTGGTAACTACCTCCCACTACCTTCCCATTTTTTATATTCAATTTACGGCATTTGTCAAGCCCAAAATCCATTTTGATATCCTGTGAAAATGTTGTAGTTATATCTAGTAATCCGGTTATAATATTGTTTTCGTTATCTGCATATAATTTTAAATCGTCCTTAAATAATAAATGTGACATTATTTGAGATAACTTTTGTCTACCAATTTTAATTTGATGGCCGAAGCCTGAATTATTTAATTGATGTGACAATGGATTTACGGCCAAACAAAACCATAAAGGGCTAAGTGAGTCACCCTGGAACAACCCTTTCCTTATTAAAATCTCGTCGGTAGTTACAATAGTTCTATCCGTCTGTAAGATAAGTGTTGTTCTCCAATTAACCATAATATTCTGTAGAAAATTTGTGATAGCCGAATGAATTTTATAAATTTTTAAGATCTTTAGAAGCCAAGAATGGGGAACGCTATCAAAGGCCTTTCTTTATTCTATGTATGCTGTGAATAAACTCTTTCTTCTATTTTGTGCTCTCTTTAATATTATAGAATCTATGGTAAGCTGTTCCTTACAAGTACAACCCATGTGAAAACGCCTGCAACCTTTTTTTTTTCTTCCGATAAAATGTTATTATTTTCTATGTGCTTCTTGATTCTGTTACTAATGCAAGAAGTAATTATTTTATACAACGTGGGTAAACATGTTATTGGTCGGAATTGTGACGGATCTTGAGTCTAATTACTTTTTGGGAGCATGTATGTTAAACCTTTTGTTAAGAAATTTGGAAGTGTAGTTTGATCTGTAATAATATCAGTGATTTGTTCTGCTAACTTGCTATGTAAACTGTTAAGTCTTTTAAACCAGAAATTATTATTATTATTAAACATTATTATTATGGAATGTTAACCAAATGATAGTGTCAGTCAGTGGCTATTATAAGCTGTAGTAAGTTTTTTTATAATGTCACTTATTAATCAACATTATACCTAAAATTCAAGGTTTTGGCATAACCCTCCACTTTATTGAGTAAAATTATTAATTTGCACAACGTTTCAAAACGTTTGTTATGGCCGTATTAACATTTTCTTTAGATCTTTAGTTTATTGAGCCTACAATTTGTGGATTTTATTGCAGACAAAGAGAAGCAATATTAAGGTACTTCGGCTTGACAATTTTAAATGCGCAATCCCCAATAATGTGTTTAGATTAGTAGGTAAGTTATTGTGTTTATAATGATTGTCAATTTAATAATATTACGCCACTTAATGCTGACCTCGTAAAATTTGACTCATTTATTATTTTATTATAAGTATAGATTATGATTTTATTTACATAATTTTAAGATTGATTAACTTTTGACATAAACTTTTGACATTTGTAATAATAATAATATGATATAGGTACTTTTAATTTTAATTATTTGTATTTAAATTTTTTACACTACCTACAGTGGTAAAATGTAGCGGACAAATCTATTTTGACAATTTATCGTAACATCTACTAAACCTATGTTTACAAAATAAATATTTGATTGATTGATTGATACTATTATGGTCTCATTCATAATGACTTATCGGAGGTTTAAACGGAGATTTTATCGGAGAGATAATAAACATTTTATCGTAAAAAGACTATTATGAATAACAATTTTTGACAATTTTAGCGAACTTATAAGCCTCCGATAAGTCATTATGAATAAGACCATTAGTATAAAGCTAAAAAGTTTGTTTGTTTAATTGAACGCGCTAAACTTAAGAACCCGTTGTCTGATTTTAAAAATTCTTTCTCTGTTGGATAGTACATTTATTAAGGAAGGTTTTAGGCTATATAACACTACGCTGCGACTAAAAGGAGTGGAGCATTATTAGAAAATGTTGCAAAATCGTGGAATTATGCATACGAAGTCGTAGGCAACAGCTAGATATTTCTAAACACAAAGTAAAGTAAAACAACAAAATGATCTATTTTCAATCTTGTCTTCAGATCTCCAAACAAATTGCCGGCGCCTTTTCATCTCTAACTAACCACAGGATTATAAACCATTGCTTAACTGCTTATTATTAAATAAAACCGAGCGCCACCGGATGTGGGCGTATTTCTGACGGATTAAAGCCTTCCGATGCCGCCCCAATTTTCGTATTTTAGCACACCCACAAAAGGATACTGTAGGTACATTTTAAGAAATGTTTAGAACTTTAGCTATTAACTAAAATAATAAAACAGGATGTCTCCAGTTCGACATATTTATAAACTATGTTTTTGATTAATAACAAAGCTTTGAAATGAAATGAAATGAAAAATCATTAAATCAAGTAGACACAATTTTTTAGAAAAATTAGTTGCTTATGACATGTCCAAATTTTTTTTCCCTACCACCGGTTCAGGACGCAATCTGCTGAGAAGAACCGGCGTAAGAAACTCAGCAGAGCTTTTAATCAAATCAATATTTTTTTAATTAAATGTCAATTATACTTACAATGCTAATAAAACTTTACAATATAGAATATGTATTGCTCCAGAGCAACCTACTCCCAAGCTTTATCATCTTTAATATAATCAGAAATTTTATAATACACCTTTTTACATAATTTAGTTTTAAAGGCCTACATCAATATTATCGTATATCATCGCCGACACGTACATATTAACACAGCCAGTAGGCACAGAAAATGAAGAATTAGGGATACTTTTCCTATTTACTCAAAATCTACTAAATATATTTTAATTCTGATCCACGTGTTTCTATACATAATAGTTACCTATGTTTTTAAAGTTATTTCATTAGTTAATACGCGATAATAGACCGACAAATGTAAATAATTGGTCAAGTGCGAGTCGGACTCGCGCACGAAGGGTTCCGTACCATTATCTATGCAACATAAGGCAACGTTATTAGTATCGAGCAAGAAACGGTAAAAAAATCATGTTTGTTGTATGGGAGGGGCTCCCATACAACAAACATGATTTTTTTACCGTTAAATAATACCTTAAATATTTATTTTATTTTATTTTTAGTATTTGTTGTTATAGCGGCAATAGAAATACATCATCTGTGAAAATTTCAACTGTCTAGCTATCACCGTTCTTGAGATACTGGGTACGGAACCCTAAAAATCAAATTTGTTGTATGGGAGCCCCCCTTAAATATTTATTTTATTTTATTTTTAGTATTTGTTGTTATAGCGGCAATAGAAATACATCATCTGTGAAAATTTCAACTCTCTAGCTATCACCGTTCTTGAGATACAGCCTGGTGACAGACGGACGGACGGACGGACGGACGGACGGACAGCGAAGTCTCAGTAATAGGGTCCCGTTTTTACCCTTTGGGTACGGAACCCTAAAAATAAAAAAATTGAGAGGTTGTTTCGCCAAGATTTTCTATCCAGAAAACTTTTTTCAATCGCGTTCATGAGTTCATGCGATCCTAGATCATATATTGAAAAAACATATAAGTACTTAAAAATTAGAGCTCTAGCCATTCAATCTAAAGAAACAATGAAAACTTCGTACATAGAAAAATGTACGAAGCTATTTTGGTATCCTCTTAATGAATTTTTTAAATTTAGAATTATTTAATTCTCTTACATCAATAGGGAGTTTATTATAAAATCGTATACAATGACCCATGAAAGAGTTACATATTTTCCTTTTTAACTCCCTTTTATAAGTTCGGTATGTATCTATTAATGTATTAATCTATGTAACGGAATCTTTGAAAGTGATTTTCACACACAGTATTCAGATTGATCTGAAATTTTCAACACATACTAAGGGCCGTGAATTGCAATAATGTTCAAATATGTTCAGGAATTTCGAGAGCGTTTTTTAGTTTTTGAACTTAATGGATTATTTTTTCATAGCAATGCAACGTAATGTAGAAAACATAGAGATGTTCTTACAGTATTCATCAGGGACATACAAGTGTAAAGATAGCAATATTACGAATATAAGCGAATCATTCATACCATAACTCAATTATTGTACGTGTCAGTCAAATTGAAAAGATTCGTGCCTACTAACTGACAATGAAATGAAATAAATCATAAAATCCAGTTAACTCTAAATCGAAAACCACTGAATGATTGTCTGGAAACAATATTATTTGCATCAGTGGCTTCATTATTGGAAGCGTTAGAAGCGTCAACGCGTTGCAACGTTCCTATAAGGTAATTTACTTGAATACAGCTTATGAATCCCTTGCAACAATGAGACCCAGAACACTTTGTTTGGAACTGTCGGCTACTTTAACAGATTACATTCTTTGTAGTTAGGAAGCAGGTACAGTTATATTCATTGAGTGGACGCTTACACAGATGTTTATCAATAAAACAATGTTGTAAGTTTTGCAAACTGACAGTTTTCGAAGTCCCTTATCTGTGTATCTTGGGAGTTGTGGCTTTGAACCGCCGCGGCCGCAGTTTACACCTATTTGTCGAAATGAATCGGATGTCACAGATTAAGGTTTATCTCAGGACTTAACACCAATTCAATATTTGACGAAAAGATAGTGAATGACATTGAAATCACTTCATAGACTCAAAATAAATTTTGCTCAATAAAGTTATTCAGTTATTCAATTGCCTATATTGTTGAAACTAACACCTGTATGGTGATATATTATTATATTAGGTACCTCTTAATTTTATTTTCTTCAAGGTAAGAATATTACTTTGCATGCATTTACTTTAATAGTAATAGATTTTGAAATCTTTTATATACTATATTTACTTTAAGTATCTGAAAACTATACACAAGCACGTCATCTTGAAAAAAAAATTCTTTATTTTCTTTTCCTTTGAGCTGGAGAGTGTGAAAGAGAGGGAGATTGAGAGAATTGAGACTTGTGTTTTAGAACTGGTTATCGTATTTCTTTCAATTTCACGCAACCTTAATAATAACAACAACCAATAAACAACGCAACCTTTGCCTGTCTAATTTGCCACAATACTAAATTGAAAGAAAGAAAGAAAGAAAGAAAAAAATAATAATAATTTGAATTGGTAGTCATTATAATTATAATCAAGTTAAAACATATAAACTAATATCAGTATCAGTTTTCAATGACATTACATATTGATCCGCTAAAAGCAATCATATTAAATTTAATGTTCAAAAGTGTACCATACAAATATTTTCTCTCCATAATAATGTTTTAAATTAAAAAATTATTTAAAACGTATACAGAAAATTAAATCTTACCAAATAAAAATTTCACAGTCAATTAATTGATATGCGTGTCGGAGTGGCGCCGCGGTTTTGTTTTGAAAACCGAAATTCCATTTGTGGTCTGCGCAATTAAGGTAAATCGGAATAATTTTGCATTCTAAGCACAAATATTGATAACAGTTCAAAAACCGCAAAATTAAACTTATTGAATATAATTGTACCAAAATTTGCGGTTGGGAACCGCTTTTACATACGTTACCTAAATAGTTTTTGTGATGTTATCCATTTGCGTTTATCAAGAAGTTTAATTTTGAAACTGTTAGTGTTTGGTATCGTTTTTGTATGTGAAGCGCCATTGCCCTTAGAATTTAAATAACTGGTGCATTAAACACATACACGGCCGTTTTCTATATTTTATTTATCCTCGATTCTTGCTGTCAAAGTCAGACTAATCTAAAACTTTTGTCCTTACTTGCATTAATAACTGGTAGGAACATTATACATACCTAGTAAAACTTTTTTATCTACGTATAATATGCATTAAGTTCAAAGCCAATAGCTTGCCTTATGTCTCTTTATAAGTTGAAAGAAAGCATGATGTAGGCCACACCCTCTACAAATGACTTTACCAATGTAGCTCCTAGACAACCAAGTGAAAAATGGTTAGGTACTTATAATAAAATTGGGGTAAGATTATTCTTAGTTGATGTCTGGATGTGTGCTGATAAAGCTAATGATTTGGTTGAACCTATACTCTGCATCTGACTACTAATATAGATGATATACCTCCAGGTTCTATGACATCTAAAATTTAATTTAGATAACGATTATAAATAATGTAGTAAGTATAAGAAGTAACTTGGTCATAAGAACCGCTCAGCGGACTGCAAAATGTCCAACAACAATACACGTAGGTATCGGCATTCCGCACGCAAAGTAACACCATATCCTTGGGAATGTGACGCTCTCCCATCGAAATATTTCAAAATTCGATCACTATCTCGGCGACTATGCATCGAGTTATTGAATGAGACGTGAAAAATGATGAGCGGGGTGCAAAGGCTTCGCCGACCGCTTATGATTGCTCTTCTCTTTTTTTTTACCAGCGGCAAAAAGGGAAGGCGAATTTAGGTGGACAAAGCAGTGTGATATGACAGTACAAACTGTTCTCGGTGAGGTCTCCTGCCAGCAGGGGGTTACGCTGTGTTAGGTTCATCCAATACTTCTCACAGTTTTGTTGTCACATAATTAATTTATTACACATAGGTAGTGAAATTAAGTGACGACTCGAAGGCTGAACAGTGGTACGCCTTTAATGGGCGGTGTGTTTGGCCTCAGACGTAGGTCTGTTCTTGAAATTGAGACATTAGCGGTGTCTGCTTTAGGTGAAATCAGACCGGCGAGCTTTGTACGTCACGGTAATTTATTGCTAGGCAATAATATTCATTTTGTATAACGTGATGATAAATTAAATACATTGTATAAAATTTTGAGTCTTTAGCGTTTTTTCGGTCTATTTAATGTATTTTCTATATTTAATGACTTCCTACGGTTAAAATTTCTAAATCATCTTAACTAATAGAAACTTAAACGCCAAATGATAGCTAGGGTAAAATCACAGCTAAGGCAACATCAGCACAGCAGTTATCTGCTAGTTATATCCATGTTTATCGGTTATTTACCTAACTATATGCAATTCTTCATGGTGATATTCTGACATAGGCGTAAACTTTCATCAAAATCCATTCTATAGTTTGTATAAGATAATACAATTACATAGGGATGGATACTCTAGAAATAACAATATTATATTGTGTCCAATTTTCTAGTATGTTCGAATTGTAGGTCTATATAAGTCCATGAAAATAAATGGAAGAACTAATATTAGCGAGATAACAAAAAAGTATTAGAAGTCTTTATTAAAACTAAATATCTTTCCCTGGCACAGAATCTAGTATTAACATCACCCTGATCTGTTTTGTTAAAGAATTTAATTTATTTCTAAATAAATACCTTTTAACGAACATAGTTGCCAAAAGTACTACGAAGTGGCAAAAAGCTATAAAACCAAAAACACCAAAGTCATGTAGCGTAATAACATACGTTTCCATAAAAATATCACCTCGAAACATCTCAAGTGCCGACACATGACATCAACTTAAAACTAAATCTCAAGTTATGTGCTCCCCGATATGAGACGTGTAAAGAAACTCATACACAATTTTATATTTTACTGCTAATAAAAACGGGTGCGTTTGTGATAAATGTATCATAAATAAACATGTTTATATCAAAGCAATAGATCGTGCATTTTCATATTAATACTATATAGTGTTTCACCGTTTGTTGCATATGCCGACGGGCCTCGTGGTGAAGTGGTTCATATAACGGACTGCCGCTCATGAGGTCTCGGGTTCGATTCCCGTCAGGACAATCATTTGTGTGATGTTTTTAATTGTCATACAAATGTTTGTACTGCGTCTGGGTGTTTACTATGTATTATAATTTGTATGTATTATAATTGTATTTACAAAAGAAAAGTAGTAAATGTATTATATCCGTATTTTGGTACCCATAACACAATCATATAAGCGTAGCTTGGGACCAGAGGACGTTGTGTGAAATGTCCATGAATATTTATTTATTTATTTAATATTAAAAGCTACGATATTGATTTGGCAAAGGTTGTATGCAAACTTTGTACCAGTTAATAGAACAGTTTAAGTAGAAAAATCATTATTATCATCATTATACTGTCACCCCATTTTAACCTGGGGGTAGGTAGAAACTATAGAGCGTCATCTGTTACGATCCAAAAATTTCCTTCCAATTCCTTGGCTTCATTTACATTCATACATATAGTTTTTTTTGCCCTTACCGGGCCATGGTATAGTGCCTTGAGCCTGACCATGACCCGGCCAGATTTAAGTAATGTTCTATGTAATATCGGTCTCTTTTTAATTAGATTGTTACAAACTATTGTGAAAAGAAATGAGTAAATAAGAATTACCATCAAATAGGATAAGCAATACAACCTAACTGTAAAGTCTTTTAGTAAAACATGATTCGTTATTTAAATTTTATGTTGGGGTGGAATAGGGATATAAAAAGGTATAATATTAAACGTATATTTAAAAAATGTGGGATTTTTAACATTTCCGCTATTGACAAATTCTTAGCAACTAAAATTATCCTATCACAAGTTTATACACAGATTAGAAATACCATCTTGAACAACTTAATTAACCATATAAATTTGACAAAAGTGGGTGAATAAACTTAAAAAGTATTTCATCCTGTGCATACGGCGTATGGTTTGTGATTATTATCTCCTTTGATAAATGGACCATGTCAGAATTTATTGTGGGCTCAAACCCTTACTATTGTCTCAATGAATACTTTTTTATTGTCATAATATTATAAAGACTGTGTTTGACAAGTGGCGTTTAGGATTATGATGCATTTCTCTCAAATAAGAGCCCTCTGTTATGACATGCAGGAGTTATTTCAAATCGGATCGTAAATTGATTTTGATGTCCTTTTTTATGATATATCGTAATCGATTTCAGATTTTTAGTATCGATTCTTTTTGATATGTAAATATATCAAATTATGATTTAGATTGAGGATTATTGTCGAAGAATTTTCTATTTGAAACTGTGAACGTTGGTTAAACGTGACTGTTGGTATTTTAACGGTTACGTTATTATTGTGGGCTTGTTGGACAAAATTATATCTGACACAAGCTGTTGTCCGCGACTTCATATTTGTACCTTATAACATTTTACCCACTTTTGCAATATTTTTCGCTGATGCTACTCTCCTATTGGTTGCAGCATGATGTTATATCTTCAATTAACACTGAAAGAATTTTTCAAATCAGACGAGCGGTTATTGAGATTAGCGCGTACAAACAAACAAACTCTTCAGCTTTATAATACTAGAATAGATATATTTTAATTTATTAAAGGCACTGTTTATAACGTGTTTCTACGTGACGTGTGCTCTAAACGGCCGCTAGCTTTTTAATTTTTAACAAAAGAACTTAAAATGTGAAACATTATGTTTTTATTGAACGTATAAGACTTGAATACAAATGTGTTGTGCCGATTATACTATATATTATATTTGAATTGGTTTTATGATACTAAATATTTGGACAGGGGTTTTATTGGTGCAGTAACATGATATTTTCGTAAAGAAGCCTTCCTTTGTTTTGTGGTTTTATGATTATTAGTCTATGCGGAATGACTGCTAAAATTAGTTTCTTGGGAAGCGAAAAAGTGTGACAATAAAATACATGTATGAATTAAGTATTCAAATGATTTACTATCGACAACCGCTATTGTTTATTGGTCTTCGTCTATCTCTCTCTCTCCAGCCCATTTACGTCCCACTGTTGAGCACGGACCTCCTCCACTTTGGAGGGATTCTAGTCTACAGTGCCGCGTTGACCAGGCATGTTGGTACGGGGTTGATTTTCGATTTTTTCGTCTCTCACAGAAGATGTTACCTGTGCACAATACTGGGTGGCTTTTACGGCATCCTGTTAAACACTCATCCTGGTAGTGCCACTTGTATTTTGAACCCATCACCACATGGGCAATATATTGCATTTAACGAAATTTTGAATAAGGGCTGTAAATGATGATTTTTAGAACTGTTATTCAGCGACCATTATACCACTATCGCTACCATAAAAAAAGGTTATCATCAATTATATTGACGGGTAACTAATACTTTGCAATTGTTATATTCCACACCTGTCTGGCGCATGCGCACAGCAGATGTCCAAGTTGACAATTGTCTGTTTATGTTCGTGAATCTCTTGGATATATGTGAACAGAAATCTGATTAAATCTCTCCCTTACACATGGTGTATAACCAGGTGTTAATAAGTTAATCAAAGTGATATTTTTAAGTGATAATTCTTTATTTTATTGATCGATGTAAGTATAGATAAAGCCAAATGAAGTGTGTTTAGACCGTATCAGATAGCGCTCTAGCCTCTTAGGTCTTTGGACACAGAGGAGACTGTATGATAATGATGATGTTGAATGTAAGTAATGCAAATCATAGATATTGATTCTGGACTCGTAGCATATCCTACTAATATTATAAAGGCGAAAGTTTGTAAGTATGGATGTATGTATGGATGTTTGTTACTCTTTCACGTAAAAACTACTGAATGGATTTGAATGAAACTTTACCACAATATAGCTTATACATCAGAATAACACATAGGCTACAAATTGGCTGGACCGATTTTGATGAAATTTTATTTTATACTGAATTGTATGGCAAAACAACGTTTGCCGGGGCAGCTAGTAAATTATAATTTTTAAATGTTTCGATTTCATTTAGCAGTTGGGATAAGAATTAATAACCATCACATTAATTACAAAAGAAATAAATGGTTGTTAAGATTAAATTGTCTATTAATTAATAATTTAATTGAAATAAATAAATTACAAAGGCAACTATCAATAAAATCTTTATTACAATTTAATAACGGTTTCTATAAAATCTAATATAATTTTATAATAATAAGAACATGTGTTTAATTATTATTATAATAATATATTAAATATCGCAAATATAAATTTAATTTGCGTTTACTGTCAACTTTTAA
Organism: Orgyia antiqua; assembly: GCA_916999025.1. Classification (NCBI taxonomy): domain Eukaryota; kingdom Metazoa; phylum Arthropoda; class Insecta; order Lepidoptera; family Erebidae; genus Orgyia; species Orgyia antiqua. The sequence goes on from OU779866.1 coordinate 31,387,380, forward strand.
AATAGCCGAGCTGTGCAGCGTGACGCGTTGAAGTCTTTACTTCACACAACTCTAGCCGTAATTTACAGCTAACAATATAAAACATCAACTAGGATATACCTAGTTGATGTATTATATTGTGCTTGCCATTTTTGGTTTATTTAGTTTTAATAAACTATTTTGTATAATTTTTAATTAAAGTCGTTAATTTATTTACAATTATAACTGCGTATTGTAGTTATAAATAATATTGATAGTATTTTGTAGTAGAATAGTTTGATTTTAGTTTTTATCAACATTCTCCTGCAATTTTAACAATTTAATATAGTAATCTTCAATCTTCAGGTAGTCTTCAAGACTTTCAACTATGTTGGGTTATTTTAATCATTACTTCTGCATATGTCAAGAAAAATCTGCAATAACAATTTGTTGTTAAAACTGAGAGTTGAATACGAGACCTAGACTTCATAAAACCCGAACATATTCATAACCCCATAGGGTCGAACGTAAATTAAAAAATACACAACTATCTGTAGTAAGTAGTCTCTGTAATAAGTAGGTATATAGAACCAAAAATGATATAAGGTTTACATAATGCTTGCCTTATGTATTGCCTATAAATATAACTTTTAGTCATAATAACGGAAATACCACCAACGCGTCCTCACAAACGGCATCAAAGCCGCCGCGAATACCTTCGCATATTGTTCGATATCCTGCCAAAGTCATAAATAAAACTGAAATGATCGCCACGTCACCCGTACCGCATAAAAACCTTCCTATTTGACGTCTAAATTATTGCCAGTAAGCATTTTCAGCAAGCATACCGCCCCTCAACAAATCGCCCCCGACGAAGCAGATGAACTGCATAATCAACAATAGAAACACCAAATACATCAGATAAAAGAATTTTCAAAACAAACTCAAAATACTAAAGCGTTTGACACGAGCATCCGCTGGTAAGCAAAAAAGCGTGACTAATATCACATGTAAACTGGACCTTAGACTAATATTTTGAAAGGTGATTTCGTCATGCCATCGCACGCGCTTTGATCCAGCGATAGATCTCAATAGCGGTGATTAAAGGCGCCTGTGATTTTAGTTGAATGCTTTTTTTTGCGCTGCCTTCATCGGCCATACAAAATAAACGGGCATACTACTGTAAAGAATATACAATTATTGGGCTTTGAACGCTTACTGCGGGGATGAAGAGGAGCTCATAAATTGTTTATTTTTTCACTCCGTGTCCGTTTAAATGTTAGAAATATTTTAAAAATCATAAATGTTAGTAGATTTATTGTGAACGTGTCAGTAGATTGTGTGTTTGTTGTAGAACGCTATTTGCTAATTATACGCCTCGATATGCGGAACCAAAATTAATCGTTTTGTGGTTAATTTTTTGTAACTTATATCAGAAATGTATTAGGAACTTTTTTACTATTTTAATATATAAAAATTTTTTATGGAATTTAAGTTTGTTACCTATTAAGATTTATTTAGACGGCCTTTAAAGCCTTATTGTAAGAAGTCCATAACTATAAATCTACATAGAAACATATTTAATGTATGTGTGCTATAAAAATTATAATGTAATTATATTTTTTGTCAATTATAAATCTAGTTTTATTATTTAACACGTAATGACGCACATTATGTTAAAAATAATTATTTTTGTCGGTTACATTACAGTTACAAACATTTTATATACTTTAGTTAAGTTTTCAATTATGTTAAGATAGTTTAATTTCTGAGCTTGCTTTATTATACTAGTTACTATTATTATAATAATATGTCTTTTCTAATAGATAGATAAGATTTTGTATTTGGATTTCCTGCCCTTAAAACCTTATGTATCTAAAATTATCCTGTGGTAGCTCTGCCTTGCAGGTTCACTTGCTAACACGTTTTAGGGAAAAAATAAAATTGTTGTTTTTACTTATTAACAATTTTTCAATAATGTTTCACAGTATTTTTTTTCAACTACGACATATATTTCGAAACCAAAATCCGCTAAAATCGGTAAAGCCATTTTCGAAATTTCAGCGATACAACTAATTTTAAGTGTTTATGATTCGTATTTAAAATTAAACGTTTATTGCATAGCGAAATGTGTACCTACTTTTTGTCGCCGAAGATACCAAAAACAATACATAAAATGCATATACATCACAAGCAAGTGCAATAAATAGTATTGTTTGGCTCCGTATTGTCTTTCTCGCCAAATCGGCATGACATCTTCATTGAAGAGTCAAGGTGTTAATAGCTTCTCTGACGCTCATTATGTAGGTGCGAGGTGTGATCGTAAATTTGTACCCTCAAGGACACATAACAAAAGAACTAAGTGTCGTTCAATCCCAAAGTCGATTTTACAAGAGGCTGCTTATGTCTCGCGTGTGGGCCTACCGTACAATACTCTAATATGGATAAGACCTTATTTAAAATTTATAATTTATAAAACTAGATATTGTCTATTTTAAATCAATTTAACCTAGAATATTAATTAATCTCTATGTAAAAAGAGCTAAGAATAATATTTTACATCAAAATTTCTTACCTTAATAAGAAAATTTTAACACAAATTAACTAATCAAAAACTTAACGCCTTAAACTTAAACAATATAACAATAATTAATGAAAAAGATATGTTATATATTTATATCTTCAAAATCGTTGAAGTATGTGAATAAGTATTATCATTGTTTTTAAATTACCTACCCGTATGGAAAAAGGCGTGGTTGTCATCACACCAGCTAGAAACTATGAATATCTGAATAACACTTTTCCTGGAAAGTATGTTACGTGCAATTATATTATAATTTTGAATAAATAAATGAATGAATACTCTTTATTGTACGCCAGTAAAACATTACAATGAGTTTTAACAAACAGTACTTAAGCCAGGTACAATAGGCGGTCTTATCACAAATTGGCATTGTTCATATTTTTTTAAACTCTTAATTCGAAAACCATTTCGGGGAATAGAGTTTCTGATCATGATCCATCAGTTTTTTTCAGAAAATTTGCTATATTAACGATTATTTATCAAAAAAAGCAAATAGCCTCTATTTGTCCTTGAAATGAAGGAGTTAAAATATTACGGCGTTTTTAGGGATTTACTACTCTGTGGTGGAGTTGAAATTGGTCTACTATATCAACTTGGCTACTTTAAAAAGATGTATAGCAATCTGTCTTAAGTCTATCAGGAAAATGCAACACACAGAATGCGTACAACGATGACGTCACAGCATTTAAAATAGTATTTTAAGTATTATTTAAAATTTCTATATAGTGAATATTTCAATAATATTGAAATTAGTTGCTTAAAATAGTCTATTTTTTCTAAAAAAAAAAATATAAAAACAGCAGGTCAAAAATTATGAACAATCCCAATTGTGGTTTCTTACAGAAAACCTTAGGATGGAATTTGTGCATTAAAGAGAAGGTATATTGAGGCGCAACATAATTTATAGATATGCAACGAATAAATAATCTTTTAATACATACCTACATAATGATAATTCCAAGTCAAAGTCAATTTTTTTTAAATCAAGTTGGCATGTTTCACAAGCTTTATTAAAACGTCAGAAACTGGGTGTCTGTTCCAAACTCGAATCCTATGGAGAAGAACAGACAAAAAACTCCATAGATTTTTTCTTCTCTTCATTTCTTTTCATTTTTTTTTCAATAATATTATACATTGTTGTAGATATCAGGGATGTGAGAATGATGCTTATTAGTACTATTAAGACTAAGTAAAACTAACTTAATAATATAATAGCCTTGTGGGAGCAAATCGACCAGTCCCAGCAGAAGGCACCCATTCACGAGAATAACTATATATAAAACTAAATATAATTATAAATGACGTATAGTTTTATTAGTCATATCCACATAATGACATCGCTCTTAAATCTCAATAGGTCACCACTGTGTTCATGAATGGGTGGTATCGTCGGGGGCTCTTTACAACGCACGTTTTGTACGGAATGTTGTAACAAAAAAGCCTTAGATACACACCATGATAATCTTTTATTTGCGGTCATCAATAGCACTTAACATAGCAATTTAAACTTTATAACCCTAAAGTTAAAATATCTGATGAATTTTGTGCTTAACATTAATAAGTTGGTAAAAATAAATAAAATAATTTAACATACAAGCTCGGTTGGCAGGCTGGGAGGAGTTTGTTTTAGACGCTTTATTAATTATGTCTAATTAATTTCGGAACTTGTTGTTGACTTGGCTTATCATGCAATTTTTGTTTAGACCAGTGCAAGTAGTTTTATGGCAATAAGTTTAATGATTATAGTATTTTTCCAGCTGTTCCAGCAGTGAAATGCTGTTGAGACTACAAAGAGTTTCAACAACTAATCAAGCACTGAGCATACACAGTGAGACTGAGGCAAGCTCATCTTAATTTTTATCATCAATGAACTTAAGTTAACGAATTTAAAAAGAACCTAATTGAAAAACAGCGCTATGTTATTTGCTTTTATATCAATCCAATTCTCGATAGAAATCTGACTTTTACGAGGATATTTTATTTATTCATCTATTACATATAGCCAAAAATTACATATTTCTGTCTAATTCTGAATATACAGTCTTAAAGAAATGTAAGATAAATGTATGAAGAAACGAACAGAGGAATTTTAATTTACATAATATAATTTTGCTAACAGCTAATAAACGTTTAACTAATAAATTATACAAAAATAAAAATCATCTTCTTGAACCACTCTATCTACTAAAAAAAACCGCATCACAATCCGTTGCGTAGCTTTGAAAATTTAAGCTCACTTATGGACATACTTACAAATATAATGACTTTGTTTTATACTTATAATTTTATGAAAGTCATCGGACTTTTAATCTATATAAAACGAGTGCAATATTATTATAAAGCAATATTTAACGTATTCAATAAAACTTTATAACACCCAAGGATGTTTCAAATTGCTTTATTAGTCTCTGATATCGGTCCAAATTCACTTCTTAACGCCATTTTCTGAGCCACTTAAAAAATCTTTCTAACGAGCGTAAAACGTCCAATCAATATAAAATTAATAGCCGATTAAAAAAAAGTTTTGGGACGTAAACCTTTTAGGGTTCTGTATCCAAATGGTAAAATGAGATCCCAACACTACAACTCCATAGTCCGTCTGTCCGTCCACACGTGCTTCTGTTACCAGGGTATTTCTTAAACGACAGACAGAGAGTTGAAGTTTTCACAAATGATATACATGTTTCAAACGAACACCAAAAACAGATTAAATTATTTGCTTTGTTCCAAAACTATAAAAGAAACTACGCTTAAAATTCTGAATATAATTTACATTATTGACGGGCCTCGTGGTCTAGTGGTTCATATAACGGACTGCCGATCACGAGGTCTCGGGTTCGATTCCCGGTCAGGACAAATATTTTTGTGATGTTTTTAATTGTCTTACAAATGTTTGTACTGCGTCTGGGTGTTTACTATGTATTATAAGTATGTATTTACAAAAGAAAAGTAGTATATGTATTATATCCGTATTCTGGTACCCATAACACAAGCATATAAAGCTTAGCTTGGGACCAGAGGACATTGTGTGAAATGTCCATGAATATTTATATTTATTTATTATGACATCGTCATACTCCTTAAGAGGGCACGATACCAAATTATGCTCCATACAAAAATATGGGTATCATACTTCCCTTTTTCCTTCGCGAAAGTTAAACCGATTTTTATTGTTTCTACGCTATATTATTATTTATTTATATAGATGAAGAGTATATCTATGCTTCTGTCACTATCTTTTTTCAATACATAATAACTAAAAGAAATATGACCATCCGAAAATCCCGTGTTTTTCGGTTTTCTTTAGGTAAAATTGCAGCGTCTATCACACATATTTGGTAAGGTTTTACCAAGAAAGAAAGTGATACAAGCATAGATATACTCTTCATCTATAATATAGCGTAAAAATAATCAAAATCGGTTTAACTATCGCGAAGCAAAAAGGGGACTACGAAACGTCTTTTTTTTCAAAGAATTTGTAGGTAAAATCTGCTTCAGCTATATTTGTCCCTTTCAGCACGGTGCTCGGGAATAGGGATAGCTATACCTAAGGCAAATACCTAAATTAGAAGTACAGTACCCTCTTAAAATGTGTGCAAAATTTTACAGTAATCTCGCTACTGCAAGTGGGTGAAAATCATATTTCAAAGAATATTAATACACTACCGTAAACAGTAATAGATACGTAGGTACCGAGCTAATAAGAGCGTGATATTAATTTTTTTTTTACTTTTTGATGCGCTTGTACTTGATTAAGATACCCTCTTATTGTGAAGTGAATACATTAACTAGCTGTGGCCCGCGACTGCGTACGCGTAAAATTGAGAAAATTTTCTGATTTTTTGCAACATTTTTCACTAATGCTTTGCTCCTATTAATTGCAGCGTTATGTTATATAGAGTATAGCCTTCCTCGATAAATAGACTATCCAACACAAAATAATTTATTAATTAATTTGATTTAATTTGATTTATTAAACAAAAGAATTTTATAATTAAACCAGTTCCTGAGATAAGCGCGTTCAAACAAACAAAAAGTCTTCAACTTTTTAATATTAATATATCAGAAGTATAGATGATAAAAGGAACCCCTAGAAGGCAAGTCTAACTCGCACAAACTTAATTTTTTTTTAATGTTACTTCGTGTCACCGTGATTTCACACGTCTATAGGTATGTCTTTTATAATATTTTCGAGGCATTGTGCTAAGCGATCGCCGACGCGGCGCCGGGAGTATCCGATTATGTTATTGTTAGAATACCGATTTCTTTTATTTGACCTACGCGACATTCCTATGAGGGTTGTGTTTTGCGGTGCCACGGATGTTTAGACACATTTTATTTGTTATACGTAGATGTTAGATATGATACGATAAATTTAGATCAATGGTTTTTTTTTACCATTTTTATGGACTGACTTTTTAAGAATGTTTTATTTATATGCAGCGATTTTTAATGCCAATTGATAGTCTGTTTTTTCTTCGGTATTTAATTTAATTCTATATCATGATAATACCTAGATTTTGCATTATATTACACTGTCTGTGTGGTATGGTGGATTAAGAATATTAGTGTCACCACCCCATTTCTTCGCCAGAGTGCTGTATAAGCCAGCTAAGGAATATTGTAAATAGATAACATTCTCTGTGAGAGACGGAAAACTCGAAATCAACCCTATGCCAACACGCTTAGCAAAGTAGTAGACCATAATCCCTCATACTGTGGAGGAGGCCCGAGTACAACAGTGGGTCGTTTATGGGCTAATATGCATTTATTATTTTAATTTTTAACAGTAGGTACTAAATTTAATATGGCAATCCAAATCATAAAAAGATATTTAATCATGTCATGCAAATAAATATGTAACATTGCTATCCGAATCGAATGCACATCAAAACCCACCAATTTTCCGCAACATTTGTTTGACAAAAGCTCACCGCATGAAATATTATACGTACAAACAGATCATTAAACTGTCCGTAAGTATTTGCTGTAACAATAGTTTGTTCCTAGTTATAGTATTATGTTACCTTCCGGAGTTGTTGGATTTTGATTGAAGTTTTTTAGAGTGCAGTACCCGAACACTATCAATGAAATTGGGTTACTAAGATTCTGCGAGCGCCATCTACCTGTGGACTGTATCACTAGATTTATAAAAAGATAATGTTCTGAAGAGTTATTCTCCCTTATTCCTCCCTCTCCTCTTTTAAATCGCACCACACGTGCAGGTCTGAGATACCACCCGTCATACTGTGGACACCATGCCATCTCGCACAAAAAAGTTTTGTAACTCCTTTCTTTGCAACACCTCGAAGAAATGGAACTCGCTCCCTGCACACGTTTTTCCTTACTCCTACAATATGGGGTCTTTCAAGCGAAGCGTGAAGAAGCATCTTGTGGGCCGGCAAGGTGGGGGCGGCTAGTGCTCTGACAACGTACTAGCCGTCCTCATGTCTGGATTACACTTTCGCTTAACATCAGGTGGAGTGTGGTCGTTTGCCTACCAAAGCTATAAAAAAAAAGGACAGACGTTTAGATGGTTTTTTCACAAATTATTGTATCTATATCAAAGACTTCACGACATTTTGATAGTGTAAGGTAGTAAGTAGTAGTACGCTTTAACCAACTTTGAATAAAAAGAAGGAGGTTCTATGTTCGGCTGTATATACATTTTCTATATATTTTCACCGATTGTTCTGCCAATTGTAGACCAGTTTTCAAAATTCTTTTTATGTTTTTGCTATTAGGTAGTTAATTATTAGCTATAAGTACTAGATTAATTATATTTATTTAGAAATCTCGCTTAATTATATTTTTTTAATCGTAATATATGTAATATTACCACAATTATCACAGCACTCCTAAGAAATTTTTCTGTTTTATAACTGCAAGTCACAGTTATTATGTAAGTCTATAATTAAATAATATCTCATAATAACACTACAATGAACGTGATCGGTGGTCTGCTAAATGTAGGCGCCCACAAAAAATATGTAACATAGAAAGCACTCGGCAGCCTAACAAAACAGTCATCGGTACCAAACAAACAGAAGGTGAAATATATTGTTACTACTGGTTGCCTTTGGGATTAGTGTAAAATATTTGTTATTTGATCTAATTTCTCATCAACACTAGCTGTTGCCAGCGAATTCAAACGAGTGGAATTTAGAAAATATTGTCTGATTTGCAACATCTAACAGTGATGCTTTGCTCTTATTAGTCACAGCGTGATGTTTTATAGCCTAAAGCCTTCTTCGATAAATGTACTAACCAACAAAAAAATATTTTGTAATTCAAACGCGATAGATGAAGGTCAAAGAAAAGATGTGAAAAGATTGTGTTAAGGATATGAAAGAAAGAACAGTAAATAAAGATTTTTGTTATAATCTGTTAATAACGAAAGATTTTTTTTACTATATCTTTTTAAATTATAAAAAAAATAAAATATAATGTGAAATTAAAATTAATAGTCCCTTTACTTAATTTTTTTTAGTCTGAAGATAGTTTAATCAAGTGAATTACAAAGACCTAAATAAGACGGTACAGACTTGTTCTTATTACAAGTGTATGAGTGTGAGATTGAGTTTAATGCATAGAACAGCCGGCGTATTATGAGCTTTTTAAAATCATTCAAGTTCCAGGCAGGCCGTAAACTGCATGGCTAAATTAGGTATTATGACAAAAATAAAACTTTTAGTTGAAAATTTTTAGTTAGTACTTTAACTTTTAGTTGTACCTTCTCCTTATACATATTAATGTATGACTGGTTTATCGAACTGACTGACTAATAATTTGTTCATAATACGAATTTACCAGACAGTTCAATTCACGGCGTAAACTGCCTGTAAATAAAAGCTCATAATACGGCCGCAGTTCCTTGTATTAAACTCAAAGTAGCTGTTGTAGCTCTCTAAAATTAAGTTGGTGAATTATCAAATGTCTCTTTTCGCGTACTTTTTCTAACAGGTTTTCACATTGTTTAATGTAGCAAAAAAAAAAAAATTAAAAACAGGGAAAAAATACTCATGTAGCACGCGCTGTGTTAGTGTTTTGTTTTCACGTATACGAAGTCACAGCCAATAGCTAGTGTAATAATAGATCTCAATAAAAGGTACGTAAAGCAAGAGATACGTATATTCACACAAGTAAATATCACAAGTCAATTAACGCGCCCAAAACAAACTGTGACTATGGGAACATTTGGAGACGTGACGATATATTTATTTATTTGTTCTCCTCGCTTTCGTGTGCTTAACTCAATCTTTTGTTTAATTTTTTGTAATAAAAAGTTGCTTGTCGTACAACTTATGGTATAAAATATAAGTTTATGATAATTTTTAATACTGTAAGTTTTCCTACTATAGGTCAATGAGCTGTCCTCACAGTTGGATTACATGTGCAGTATTGTGGAGTGTTCCATTCGTTAACTCTAGCCAGAAAAAAAACTGGTCTAAACGTTGTTAAAACTTTAGTCGGTACTATGAACCTACTCTAACTTCTAACGTTTGACAGAACTTTTTCATGTTGTTTATATCTAAATGCCTTCGACTTGCAGTAGTATTTAACTTATATAATAGTATAATTAATATATCCGCAAAAGGATATTCAACTTAATTGAACTAGACGAAACATTGTACCTACTTCTATTTAGTCATCTAACAGGATATTAGTTAGGGACACACCCATGGAATTTAAATATTACATAATAACCTAAATATCATTCGTATTATAGAGGTATTAGACTCTATATTCTCCGTGTGGTGACGGAGTCGAATTGTTAAGAATACAATTGTCACCACCCCGACTCCTCCCAAGGGTGCTGTAAGAATCAGCTAAGGGATATTGCACACAGATAACATTCTCTGTGAGAGACGGAAAACTCGAAAATAAACCCTGTGCCAATACGCCTGGTCAGCGCGGCACAGTAGACTATAATCCCTCTCAAAGTGGAGGAGGCCCGTGCCCAACAGTGGGACGTAAATGGGCTAGAGAGGAGACTCTATATTTCTGAACCTATCTTTTATCTGTAGACTTACATCAAAAGAACTCCTTTTAACTTCTGATTAATTAGTCAAATTAGATTTTCAAAAATTGTCTGTTACATCTCCATTAACGGACAATTGTGACGGATTAAGAATACAAGTTTCACCATCCCATTTCATTTCCAGAGTGCTGTAAGAGCCAGCTGAGGGATAATATAAGCAGTAAATGTCTACTGTGAGAGAAGAAAAACTCTAAACGAAACCCTGTGCTAACACGCCTACTCAGCACGGCATAGTAGACTATAATCCCTCCCAAAGTAGAGGAGACCCATTCCCAGCAATGGGATGTTAATGGGCTGGAGAGGAGGAGAGGCTGGAGAGGTGGTACATGTTGTTAGGAAAAATTTTGTATAACATAAATAAAAAGAAAAAAGCGAATACAAGAAGTTCAACCAATTAGCTAGTTTTTAGGGTTCTATACCAAAAGGTAATGAGCCTTAGGGGTCTTGATTGCAACTGCAGTATAACAAATAAGCCTAGTAAACCCAATATTCACCAGAATTAAGTTGTTGAGAGACAATCCGGAGACTTTGGAAGATGTAGAACCTGAAAGGAAACGGATAAGTTCCGTTCAAAAATATGTTTTGCAAAGATTAAAACTTCTCACAAAGTAACTGTAAAATCTATTGTACAGTCACAGTCTTAAGTCTCCAAACAGCTAATTAAGAGAACCACCGTAACACCTAGTCTTGGGCAAACCCATAATCGAATCTAAAATCGCCACGTGATAATCTAATCGTGTTCTCATTGTACAACTAAGACCGTTAAACAGTATCTTAACAAATATTATCTATTGTAATATAACCTGTGTAAACAGAAGGTGTTCATTAAACAAACACACAAGTCAATAATACTTGTTTGCATTTACTGAATCACGATATAAAAGTGAAGTTATGAAATTGACTCATTTTTTCTTTGCTTGTATTTTACGCGATTTCTTTATCTATTGTGTAATAATTTTTATAATTATTTTTTAAATTTTATTTAACTGAGCTGTTAAATCTGTACTTAAATTATAAAGCTGAAGAGTTTGTTTCTTTAAACGCACTAACCTCAGAAACCTATAGTTCGATTTGAAAAATTCTTTTTGTGTTGGGGTTTTATCGAGGAAGGTTATATACTATAATAACGTCACGCTGCAACCAATTGAAGCGAAGCATCAGCCAAAACTCGTTGCAAAAACAGGAAAAATTTTCTAAATTCCACGCGTTCAAAGTCGCGGACAACAGCTAGTATGACCATAAAATAGACGACTTTTTTAATTGAATTAATTTTGAACATTAGTGAACAACAATGTCTTAGTAATAAGTTCCTGTTTTACCTTAGGTAGAAAACTTTAATTATTCAATGCTAATCAAAACTGGAATCGGGACTTGAATTTTCATGTATTGATTCTACAGCTATAAGGCTTGCTCTTCCTAATAACAGTGTTCAACTTTACAAAATCTCTATTGATTAGAAAACTATGTCTTTATTTCTATATGTTCGCAGATGAGCTTTATTCCTTAATATAAATAAATTAATAAATTAATATTTATGGACATTTCACACAACGTCCTGTGGCCCTAAGCTAAGCTTATATGTTATGGGTACCAGAAGACGGATATACTACATATACTACTTTCTTTTGTAAATACATACTTATAATACATAGTAAACACCCAGACGCAGTACAAACATTTGTATGACATTAATAAATATCACATAGTATAATATGAACCGATGTATTTTGCTATTTTGCTGCAGCTTTTTTTTATTAAATAGTGTAGTTGAAGAGAAAAGTTTATGCGTACAATTTGTAAAGTTTTGGTTTCTAAATAACAAGCAAACGAAATCGCGGACAAGAGCTAGTGATATAAATTATACAAGTATGTACAAATATGACTAGTATTACCGATAGGACAAGTTTGGTCTATGGGAACGGATGAATTACAGGTGAGGATCTTTTGTTCATGAATCATCGCGATGACATCCATACCTATGTATGAATCATTATGTTCGCTGTATGGAACACGGGAAGTTTATGGTATAGAGAATGTGTACAATCAGCAATATAGAATGACGTAGCCGCAGATTGCAAATTATTTTGTGTTTTCAACCTCTAGCGAATTTTTAGGCCACGTTCTTGTTAAGTTGACAATAATTTTATGAGTGTGGTATCTACTCGACTTCACCAAATAAAAGTAATTATGTTTTCAAAGTGGAAATTGCACGCGTTGTGATGCGATATTTTATTTTGCGTTTGCATTTAACCGAATTATGTTAACAGTGTCTATGTCGTGACGGATTAAGTATACAAGTGTCACTACTTCTTTTCCTTCCTAGGCTGCTGGAAAGCTATGCAAAGGGTTATTGCACACATATAACATCCTCTTTGAGAAATCTTTAGCCGGGTCGTGGTAATACCTGAGTGACTACCACGACCCGGTTTCTGGGCGCGGAGGAACACCATGGGGTTTAGTGGGTAGTCTGGCCGCTGCCGGGAGTCCCACACGAAGCCCGAAGGTGCCCCCACAACTGGACAGCCAAAGTGCATCAATGCATTCCCCATGTAAAAAAAAAAAATTCTCTGTGAGAGACGGAAATCTCGAAAATAGACACCGTACCAACTCGCCTGGTCGGTGCGGTACAGTACACCAAAAGCCCTCCCAAAGTGGAGGAGGACCATGCCCAACAGTGGGACGTCAATGGGTTGGAGAGAGAGATGATAACAGTTATCCTAAGTTTATACAGTATGTATAGTAAACCGTATTTGCGAACATATAGGTGTCTCCAATTGAACCGGAACTGACCTTAACATACTTCAAAAGACAGGTCGACGGCATCATGCAATAAAGAACAATGATTTATTTGTCTCTACTTTAATGTCTCATCGTTAGAGTCCATAGAACATATTATAGTGTCATCTGTAACTACATATAATATATCCAGGAATTTTGTCTGGACTGACCATATTACTCAGCAGCACTAATTATTTAATTACATTGGTTAAAATTTGTATGCCAATAAAAAAACCATCAAATAAAGTTACTCATCACTTTTTGCAGCATGCGGTCCATTTAGCAGTTTATGAATCATATAGTTAACAATTACCAACCTTGATATATCGGAACTAGGATACAATTGAGAGTAGAAATTTGGGAAATACCGTGATTGATTTCTTTGGTTTTGTAAGAATTCTTATTGATCAAACTAAATGTAACAGATTAGACGTTTTTATAGGATCAACTAATAAAACAATTTGGTGGTAATAGAAGCCTAAAATATTGTATCCTGTATAATATAATTCATACAAACACATTTTAATCATCGTTTCGTTACACTCTATATTTAATCTGTCTGATTACGCCTAGGTCTATTGTGTTTATTATTGCCACATTATTTTCTTCACTTTAGTAAATTTGTGATTCCAAATTTTTTTTTTCTGAAGCACTATCATCCTATTTGTTTTGGATACTGTTCTACGTTTCTTGACTAGCCTAGACAATACAAATAAAAATATCGAATATATTTTCTGGATATATTTACTGTTGTGGAAATGCCAGAATTACAAATAGCAAAATTTGAATATAGTTGAATAAATATTTTACTTAACGACTAAACTTAGCACGGGTACCAATTTATATGAAAGCTCCTAGGTCATCCCTAAGTTTTACAAATATTTTCAACAAACATCGTAATTTTTCTCCATTAATACGCAAAGCTTTCAAATCAAACATGATTATTTTGAATTCATTTCGATGGATATTTTTGAGACTATTCTGTTAATTAGATTTTTTCACTTGAGATTATTCTTCTTATTAATAAAAACCACATGATAATCTATTGAATAGTACATGTGTATTTATGTTTAACGCAAACATATGGACACACAGGAGCTAGGTGCGGCAAGTGACTTTGTTTTATAGCACGTAATGATATTGTTTTGAAACCTGAGCTCTTTGAATCTAGGAAATTGTCGCCTACGTTTGTGTGTCATCCATCTTAAATTCTAATTTGTGACTGACGAGCATCACCGTCATATCACGTCACAGGCCCAATTAATCCCAATTTAACACAATTGTTAAATATGTGACTCAAAAAACGTCATATCTTTAGAGTTCAGGAGTTCGAGGGATTCATACATCTGTGTAACTGTAACTCCCAAGCTGATTTCAATATCATTTTCTTCTCAGTATTAACTTAATTTATCAAAATTGTGATTGGTTAAATTAGTTATTTAAAATATTAAAAAAATCTACAAACTTACGAGTCTAATATTGAATACCCAAGTTTTAGTATCTTTAGATCATGGTTTCAAGATGTTATAAACGCTAATCAACCTACAAAAATCCCTTGTCCCTAAATGCAAATAAAAAGTTTATTACTTAGAAATAAGATCTGAAAAATGAAATTGCGTCCGAATAGACATACTAGATATTTTTATTGCGTAACATTTCGCTGGACTTGAATTACATAAAACTTTGTCCAATTCTTGAATATATCCAGATACATTATTAAAAAATGACTTCTATTCAAAGAATTTTCAAATATCCCACCAAGCCCGAGAGTGTTGTACTGGTACAATATTACCTTTTACATCCGTGTAGTGAGTCGTTACCATTCATCCTAACCACGTGACCGAAACAAATCGCTACTTGGAATGTAACATAGATCTACTTACGTAATCAAATGATATGCCTGTTCAAATATCGTTTTTTTTTGCTACAAAACAGTCTATTGTGATTTATTTGGAAAACCCGATGACTCCTAAACGTAATATTAAAATAATCATTGGAACAACATCTTATCTTCTTAAATAATCTTGATTGTTATCAGTTACGGTTATGGAAATGGGTATTTTTATTAAAACTAATTAGTAAACTCTTGATTTCAGCATGGATGATTGAGGTATGTCTGATCACCCCATTTTTCATATGTTTAATCCTATAGGAGGAAGACAACAATATGTGTTAGAGTCAAGTGGGCAACGATACTAAAACATTTATGGACTAAAATAATGTTTTTTTTTTTAATATTTATTGACATTTCACACAACGTCTTCTGGTCCCAAGCTAAGCTTATATGCTTGTGTTATGGGTACCAGAATATGGATAGAATATATATACTACTTTTCTTTTGTAAATCATATATAATCATACTTATTATACAGAGAAACACCCAGACGCAGTACAAACATTTATATGACAATTAGAAAAATCACACCAATGATTGTCCCGAGCGGGAATCGAACCCGCGACCTCTTAATCGGCAGTCCGATACATAAACCACTCAACCACGAGGCTTGTCAATAGTGCTTCGTCTTGCGTCGTTTGCTAGTTTGCTTCAGTCTACTGCAGCCCAATAATGTCCCGCTATTAGGCTTGGACCACCTCCACTTAGGGAGAGATTATGGTCTACTGTGCCGCGCTGACTAATTTTCCGTCTCTCACAGAGGCCTAAATATAAACTTATCCTGAAAATTGTCGTTATTTTTAATTACTATATAACCTCAAGAGTGTCCAAAGTTTCGTATCGGTTTGAATTAATAAACAGAGTTAAAGATTCCATCACACATACCTACCTACTTAACTAAAGACATAGCTAGGAAAAGCGTATTACTACGGTCGCAAATAAAGAGTTTAATCTCTATTGGTCTTATTCGTAATGACTTATCGGAGGTTTGAACGGAGATTTTATCGTAGAGATAATAAACGTTTTATCATAAAACGACTATCATGAATCACAAGTTTTGACAATTTTCGCGAACCGATTTTAGGGAACTTTTAAACCTCCGATACGTCATTATGAATAAGACCATTAGTCAATACACTCTAAGTAGTGTAATGATTTAGACCGTCACTACACTCTAAGGAGCTAAATATTAAGCTCTTAACGCATTACTCTTAACAACATTAGTATAATAGAAATCTACTTAAGGGCCTGCATCAATATTATCGTGCATTTTTCTACGTACAAAGTTTTCATTTTTTCTTTATATTGAATGGCCAGAGCTCTAATTTTTATGTATATGTTTTTTCAATATATAATCTAGGATCGCATAAACTCAGAAACGCGATTGAAAAAAGTTTTCTCGATAGAAAAACTTAGCGAAATAACCTCTCTCATTTTTTTTTTGTCATTTGTCGGTCTATTATCGCGTATTAACTAATGAAATAACTTTCAAAACATAAGTAACTATTATATACAGAAACACGTAAATCAGAATTAAAATATATTTACTAGATTTTGAGTAAACAAAAAAAATTGGTCAAGTGCGAGTCGGACTCGCGCACACGAAGGGTTCCGTACCAATATCTATGCAACATAAGGCAACGTTATTAGTATCGAGCAAGAAACGTTAAAAAATCATGTTTGTTGTATGGGAGCCCCCCTTAAATATTTATTTTATTTTATTTTTAGTATTTGTTGTTATAGCGGCAATAGAAATACATCATCTGTGAAAATTTCAACTGTCTAGCTATCACCGTTCTTGAGATACAGCCTGGAGACAGACGGACGGACGGACGGACGGACGGACAGCGAAGTCTCAGTAATAGGGTTCCGTTTTTACCCTTTGGGTACGGAACCCTAAAAATATCCCTAATTCTTCATTTTCTATACCTACTAGCTATGTTAATAGGTACATGTCGACGTTAATATTGATGTAGGCCCTTAATAATAATAATAGCCGTAAAAGTAACACAAAATAAACCGCAGCGCCGGTACATTATCACATTATTGTGTTCCAATATTATAGTCAACTAAAATAATGGATACGAAGAAAAACAATACACATACTACTAATTAAACTGTTCTATTTGACCTAAATAATTCTTGTATTCAACCGCAAAAAGACCCTACCTTGGTTACAGTTATTTAAAGGCTGTATTTTAATGCACCAGAGCGTAGCATTTAAGAGTAAAGAGGGCTATGATTAAGAAAAGATAATGTATCTGATAGAAATACATACTTCTGAAAAAACATCACTTAGTTAAAGCAGTGCCTTACTTTTATTACAGATTTTAGAATAATAAAATTCCATTTTTGAATTATTTTATTGTTATTTTTTAATCGACTTCAAAAGAATCAATACATCTACTTTTACTACTTTTATTGTTTTTAATTTTCTTTTCATAAAGCCTTGCTCTAAAAATCCAAAAAACGAGTTTTCTAAGCGTTATTCGGAAGTTATTCATAATTACTTTAATAAAGCAAAATATTTATTTTTGTGTGCATGTTCCTATGTGAGCTTTTTATCTGTGAAACTATGCAACGGATTTTGATGCGGTTTTCTTAATAATAAAGTGGTTCAAGAGGATGTTTTTTTTTTGCATAAGTTGTTAAAGACTTTACATTTTCAAAATTCCACGCGTATGAAATTGCGGGCAACAGCTAATTTAGACAAATTATGATCTATGGGACCACAATATATATACAAATTAACATGATTAATTACACGAAGGTTATTTGGATGAATTTTGGAAATAAATAAATAAAATAATAATAAACAAATATTCATGTACATATCACACAAGCTTATATGCTTGTGTTATGGGTACCAGATTACGAATGTACCACATAAACTAATATTCTTTTGTAAATACATACTTATAATTCATAGAAACACCCTAATGCTAAAGATTTTGTTTTATATATGTCCTAGCGTAGATAAGACGCAACTTTGAACAATTTATAAAATAGTGTTGACTTATTGACATTTTCTTGCTAATATAATTAGCTAGTCTTCAGTACAAAGAGAGTGGTATGAGTCAGTAACATCAAAGTCGTGAGAGCTGTGCCCGATTAGTCCGGATATATGGAATTTCTTTGCTTCCGGACATTGCCAAAATTAGCATATTAAATGAACTTATTGTATTACTCATGTCAAAAGTAACACTTGGTATTTAAATAGATTCTAATTTTATTGGTTGTTACTTTTATTTGACACTCAATGTGATTGGCTAAATAGTTATTAGTAGGTATTTTGCACTGTAACACACCAGTGTTTCTATGTATAATAAGTATGTATTTAGAAAAGATAAGTAGCATAATCTATTCTATCCGTATTCTCCTACCCATAACATAAGCATATAAGCTTAGCTTGGGAGCAGAAGATATTTTGTGAAATGTCCAAAAAAATGTTAATGAGGTGACGACACTTGTATTATTAAACCATCACCAGACAGATAGCGCTTTATTCTACTGCTATCCTCCTCTCCCTTTCCAGCCCATTGACGTCCCACTGTTGGGCACGAGCCTCATCCACTTGGAGCTTAGACTCTTTCTTATATTTTCCGCTCGCAGGCTCTTACAGCACTCTGGGAAAGAAATGGAGTGGTACTTGTATTCTTAATCGGTTACCACACAGACTGACATATATAAACATAATTATAACAGCGTCTATCGTATATAGAAGATGAAAAACCAAATACGGATTTTCCCAAAGTTCTTGATCGTGCATATAAAAAGTAGATACCGATATGCAACTCCGTGAAGGATCTCAATGAACGTAACGGATTGGATTTACCCAAATTTAAATAGTCCGACTGCATCAGATATCTGCTTTTTTATAATAACAGCGACTATAGAAATTGTTAGGATTCCTGACTAAAGGAAAAATGGGACCCTAGTTGTTCATCCATCTTTAAAATTATTATATTACTTAGTTTATTTCCACGAAACGGCACGTGAGCAAGCACGACATAGAACCGTATTTCCGAAGGGTCTTCTTCGCCGACACCATGGTTTGTAAGCGCTGAAAATCTCTTCGGGGGAGCTTGCTTTAGCAGATCTTGGTGCAGCAAGTGTAGATAGTGATGCATGGGCAACAGCACCCACTGCAACCACCGCAGCAGCCACCGCAAGGTCTGCAACACATTTTGGGAGTTTAGGTATCAAAATTTTCCAGAAAAATGTAAGTATTAGGGTCAATGGACCAGATTTTATGATGAATAGAGGAAATATAACTAAAAATATGTTATATGCCTAGTGTGATATATTATAGTATGATGAATAATGACCAAAAGTAGTATTAACCAAATTGAATTAACGCTTTATTGCTATGTTTAAACCAGAAAAGTAAAATGTAAATTTATAGAAATAAAATTAATATTATATTTTCTAACACTTGCGCGACTCATCTGTTTAAATAAAACTACTTTTTAAAGATTTAGAAGCGTATATTTATTTTAAATTTTAGCAAATATACAGATATAAATCCGTAAAAGTAGTTTTATTTAAAATTAATATTGTTTTTATATGATCGCGTTTTGTTTTGTTTTATAAATTAAAATAGTTTATTGTATAAATGCATTTCAGTTTTATTCTTTTTAACAAATAGGTTAAACTTTTATTTATATTTTGAAAATAAGTTATGCTTTTAAATTTTTGTTTTAATAATTATATTAATTATGTATAAATAAATGAAGTTTATTTTAGTATGTACATATATTATTTTTAAATAGTAGTTAAGTGCAACATTTTATGCCTAGACTAAATAGTTAAGAATGCATTGCATTAATTTGGTTACAGTATGTTACAGTGTGTTTCAATATTGCCTGTTTGCATCCGTGACACCACTCGAGGTCCCATTTGAAAACCAGCGTCAAGTCTTTGTGAAGACTTGACATAAGGCTGAAATGGGACCTATTGCTGCTGCCACGTGTACCATATATTTATGTATAAGCACTTTGAGTTTGTAAATCTATATATTATGTATTTATTTTACTTTTCTTTGTATGTAAGTGTATTGTATTGTATGTGTTGGTTTGACAGTAATAAATTTTTCTTTCTTTCGGTTTTATCTTTGGAAAGGTGATTAAGGGCTAGAGAGCTGAAAATTTCACAGTTTAAGTGTATATGTTGATGCTATAACAACAAGTACTCATAATTGTATGACAATTTTAAATATCACACAAATGATTGTTCTGTGTGGGAATCTAATCTGTGACCTGGTGCACGGCACTCCGTTACCTGAACCACTAGAAAAGAAAGACGTTTTTGTTGCTGCGTAATCAATATAACTACATCGAGCAGTTAGATAAAGTATACAGTGAAGGATTTTATAACTATGTATATTATATTACAAACTACAATAGTGCGCTGATTGCTACTTCCTAAATATTAGATAATACATCTTGATAGTGGCAGCAAATAGACTCCCATTTCTTTCTATACAAAAATACTAGCTGTTGCCCGCAACTTCGTACGCGTGAAATTTAGAAATCAGACCTTAACAAACAGAAGTTTACTACTACCGCTCAATAGATGGCGTTGTACAGTTTTTTAAATCGCACTAGGGTTTGGTTACACGCATTAACACATAAGCTCGTCGAAATTTTAGGTTTTCTTTATACATTAGTAAGGATAAGGATTTCACACCATGATTCTACTTCGAACTACGACACTATCCAGCAAGATTGCAATAAGAAAGAAAACCGTCCATTGCGTACAAACATACTCGTAGTAATATGACACAACACGACGGTGATTAAATACCAAAGTGGGAAAGATGTATCTATTAACGATATACCAGTTTCTATTCTAAACTAGTCTTAACATATGCAGGTAATATATTTAGTCAATGACTTTAAGGTATGCGAGCTATTTTCTGCATGTGAACTATACGTACTCATTAAGTAATAGTGAACATGTTACCAGCTATTTTACGATAAACAAACAAAAAAACTCGACAAGCCTCGTGGTTGAGTGGTTCATGTAACGGACTGCCGATCATGAGGTCGCGAGTTTGATTTCCGCTCGGGACAATCATTTGCGTGATTTTTCTAATTGTCATACAAATGTTTGTAACGGGTCTGGGTGTTTCTGTGTATTATAAGTATGTATTTAGAAAAGAAAAGTAGGATATGTATTCTATCCGTATTCTGGTACCCAAACATATCAGCTTACCTTGGGACCAGAGGACGTTGTGTGAAATGTCCATGAATATTTATTTTTATAAAAATTAAAAAAAAATTGTTTTTTTGACTTGTTTATTTCAACTAAGTAGTTATACTATGGTGTAGTAAATTTTCTTTTTGTTCTAACGCAAAATTATTGTAAAAAGTTAACTGAGATTTTGTTTCCCTTATTAATGTATGTAGATAGTAATTTGCTTATTTCATAAACAAAAAAATACGAAATATGAAACGAAATTCCCGAAAAAAATTTTAATTACTATATTGTAATCGGTCCTTAAGGGCCTACATCAATATTATCGTATATCATCGCCGACACGTACATATTAACACAGCCAGTAGGCACAGAAAATGAAGAATTAGGGATACTTTTCCTATTTACTCAAAATCTACTAAATATATTTTAATTCTGATTTACGTGTTTCTATATATAATAGTTACTTATGTTTTTAAAGTTATTTCATTAGTTAATACGCGATAATAGACCGACAAAAGAAAAAAATAAAAAATTAGACAGGTTGTTTCGCTAAGATTTTCTATCGAGAAAACTTTTTTCAATCGCGTTTCTGAGTTTATGCGATCCTAGATCATATATTGAAAAAACATATACTTAAAAATAAGAGCTCTAGCCATTCAATCTAAAGAAACAATGAAAACTTCGTACGTAGATAAATGCACGAAGCTATTTTGGTATCCTCTTAATAAGTCTGCACGATTTCAGATCAATCTGACTACTGCAAGAGCGTGAAAAACACTTTTTCTTTCTGCGTGTTATGGATTTTGACAAAGCTCATGATAAAAATAATACATATGTTTGCGTCATGACATCCTTAGATTGGGTTTAGATGTCACAGTCTGGAAACACAATTAAAATTTGTTTATAATTCGATATCCCAGTCATTATTCTGTAAATTAAAATGTATAATTTATGGTGTCTAGACCGCTGCTGAGTGCTAATTGAAAATTTAGACCGCTTATGTAATATTATTCCCTGGCCGAAAATTTGATTACACTATCTTGTACATAGTGCAATTTATTAATATAAAAAAAACCCGTATTTTTCTTCTTTTTTCTTCTGCGAAGCCCAGAAATCTGTCATGGACATATACCATTTATTTAATTAGATTGTCTGAAAAAAAAAAGTAACGTATCGTCTTTATAGCTACGAACCCAAACAAAATGAGTAACGGGAAAGTAATTTAGGCTATTCAATCCTTACGTAAGAAAAATGGAGTATTTTTTTGTATAATTATGGCCATAACTCTTGTACATACTCTACACTCACTCTTATACATAATAATATTTAAAAAAAATTGAGCTCATGATTAGAATGTAAATTTTTTTAATAACTATGTTTCACTCTAGTCTTCGTCTATTGAAACCGAAATTTATAAAAGAGAGTTCTATCATTATGAGTTATGGACATAACTATACAAAAAAATACTCAGTTTTCTTAAGAAATTATTCTTTTAATCAATAAAATTAAAATAACTATTTAAATAGACAAAATAGCAAAAACGAAATTATATTAATTTTACAATATGCAAGGCATACGTTTGAATAGATAATAATAAATTGGTTTAATTTGATCGATGCGTTAAAACATATATAAGGTCTATTGTAAAATCGACAAATTACGTACAATTTTTACATAACGTCTGACCTACACCTTGTTATAGTATAAATGACTCATCTTGGCCATTAACATTAAAAATAAATAAACGTAGTATATAAAAAATCGCACACAGTCGTAGAGGCAGTGCGGTGTTGCCGTAATTAAAGTCAATAATTGTTGTTATAGCTCTGCATCATAGGCAGGGGTATGTAATCTTTGATGGCTTGCTACGACTGTAAATCACTGTCGTAAGTGGTTACATTTTGTTGTAATAATCCTAACATTTATCTGCATGACAGTGTAGCCTAGTGCTTCCAATCGTAAGAAACCTAATCTGCTCCAAGTACATGTCACTTTCTGTATTGTTTCTACTAATCACTCCTCTATATAAAACCTCTAATTAAATCACATTGGGTTATTCTACTAAGGTCATAAAGGTCACAAAGTCAAGGTAATAAAAATTTTTTGTAACCTAAGAGTATCTCCAATGTTATCTACGTATGGGCAAAATAGTCAAACTATTTCGTAAAAAACATAATTCATAATCCTGACCAAATTTTCGCTAATATGTTATAATATTTTATGAATAATTTTATGGGAGAAAGTCTTCAAAAAATATATGCAAACATGCAAACATTAATTTAAATTATTTTCATGACAAGTATGTTTCCTGAAGATTAATTTTGTGAAATTTAAAAACATTGTTTTATGTAAATGTAGATTGTAATTCATTATAAAATACAGAATATACAGATTTTGAGAGATAATGAGCTTCTAAAATCAGCAGGCAGCCAACATATACTTAATTATTTTTATAGTATAAATAAAAAGTTATGTTTATTAATTAAAATTCACTTATTATTCTCAACCCAAGGAAGGATAGTGATCCTAAGAGATGATGTACTATATTTTGTAAAATGTACAATTGATTAAGTAATTATGGTTTCTCGTGGCCTGAGGGGCCTCGTGGTGGAGTGGTTCATGTAACGGACTGCCGATCACAAGGTTGCAGGTTCGATTCCGGCTGAGAACAATCATTTGTGTGATCTTTATAAATGTCATACAAATGTTTGTTCTGCGTCTGGGTGTTTACTTTGTATTATAAGTATGTATTTACAAAAGAAAAGTAGTGTATGTAGTCTACCCGTATTCTGGTACCCATAACACAAGCATAAAAATATAGCTCACTTTGGGACCAGAGAACGTTGTGTGAAATCTCCATTAATATTTATTTTTTATTTTATTTATTTTTTCTTTTTGAGAGGTCGCGAGGGCATGCTATATTCTCGACCGAGTATCATAGTAGGCGTATCAATAATAACGTATGGAGACAGTTTGGTATAAATTCACTAACAGCCGTTTTCTGTTATGTAGGTATATCTATTTAGTCCAGTCGTGGGAGCCAAAACAAGATAGGTGCATGGATGTGGCTTGATGTACAGAACTTTTTTTTTCTAATTGGTCCGAAAAAATGTACAGAATCCGAAAATCAACCTGCTGCGTGGGGAAAATAATGGGAAGTTTGTTTAAATAAACGGAAACTGCAAAATGACTGATTTTGACTTGAAAAATCCGTTGTAACTTGAAAAGTAAGCCTTGGACGAAGAAATATCACTGATTCTTTTTTGTTTATTTTCAAATTTTCTACTCGGTCAATGTATTGGTAAATTAAAAATTACGATATTAACATTGTTAAATGACAGAAAAACTAAAAAAAAAAAAAAACAAAAAAAAAGGTTGAAAAAAAAAAAAAAAAACAGGCTTGCTTTTCACGTTACAACGGATTTTTCAAGTCAAAATCAGTCATTTTGCAGTTTCCGTTTATTTAAACAAACTTTTTTGATTTTCGGATTCTGTACATTTTTTCGGACTAATTAGAAAAAAAAAATTCTGTACATCAAGCCACATCCATGTCATTATCTCCCACGACTGGACTAATTAACAATTGTTGCTACTAGAGATTTATTTATTTATTTAAAATACTACTTCTTACTGCACTTACAGTTATCCAACGTGTGCAGTAAACTATAGATAGACTCACCTAATCTTTTGTCGGTACTTGTCTCTCAATAAGATACTAACGGATAGCATTTCCTATTGAAACATGGACTCTAGATGGATAATATCTTACTGACAACTGGGCATATCCCCTAATTATTATTTCTTTATTGAAATTGGCGATAAATAGACAAATAAATCATCCGTAGATTGGCGACACCTGAAGAATGGTATTTGCTCACTTCCGGTCAAAGTTTGTGAGCGTTGTTACACTTGAGATAATACGGCTTATGTCAATATGGAAAATTGTGTTACTTACGTCTGTTTAGATCTTAGGAAATACGAGGTCGTCTCTCTCTTAAGCGGAACGTGTATGACCTTAGGAGACGAAAAGATAATTACTTACAATCACTTGTCTCCAATCCCGTCTGGGTAAGATTCGATTGTATCCTGCTGGACTTAATTGCGATTTACAGGGAATCGTTTGACTCGAGTAAAAGATGATCATTTTAATGACTCCTGTCACATTAACAT
Source organism: Orgyia antiqua (assembly GCA_916999025.1). NCBI lineage: Eukaryota > Metazoa > Arthropoda > Insecta > Lepidoptera > Erebidae > Orgyia > Orgyia antiqua. The sequence continues at coordinate 31,413,006 of OU779866.1, forward strand.
CTTTTTCTGTGGCTTAAACTGATATTAGGTAAGCATGAGAGTGGGTTTGTAGACCGGCCAAATTCTAACTTTCACTAGTAGTTAATCTCTCCTGTCTATGATACTAGCATCACACACATTGGCAGAGTCTTGAAAAAAAAAATACAAAGCCATAAAATAAGAAGAAGAAGCATGAGAGTGCTACAGTTGCTTTCTTACATCAGGTGAAACGACAATTTGAGTTAATCTGAAATAAAAATAGCCTATTAGAAGTTTGCGTGAGGTAGTCACGCTCTCAAAATATTAATTGTTACAAATACAAAATGATTTATTAGCTTCAACTTAATTTAAGGTGGTATTAGTAATTAGTGGGCGATGCAGCATTTTAGACAAAAATGCCTGTATTAGTTAATTTATATATGTATTTAATTCAATCAAAATGTTGCGACGCAAATGTTACGAAACTTTTTTTTTAAATAAAATGTAATTATACTGCTTTTAACGCGTAAGTTATTCTCAAATCATGGAAACTTTTCAGCTACCATAACCCAGAAAATATCTTTAAATTTGGTTTTATTTATGTAGCTACTAAAATCTCAAATAGTTAACAACCGAAAGAGAACAATCCGTTATAATAGAGGCAATTCATTTTTATATCAAACAAAATACTTAACCTTATAAATTAATAATTACGCAAAGCCCACATGTAGTTAATCATAATATATAGCTATTTACATAACTATTATATTATGTATATAAAACGGCAAATAAAAGAACATATTTATCCTAAAAAATATAGTTATTTCTAATAACTGTCTTTGAGTTCAAGGTACTCATTACTTTTCATGATCACCGCAGTGGCCATTGAGTTGAAATTATGATTTAAAAGCAAGTTTTGTACATATAATTTTTGTTTAGACACATTCTGTCAACGGTGTAATGATGTAGTATTATCGAAAGTAAATTTCAAATTTTCCTATGAAATGGACTGATGATTTCCCGGTGAGTGTCCTTATCCTTCCACAAAAGTACGTGCATGACCCCACGCCAGAAAATTAAGAAATAAGTTTTGTTTTAAATTTTTTTTTTGTATGCTCATCTGTAAGAAAGCTTACTTTTCAATTTAGCATTTTCTTCTTTTGTTAATTAATTGGTTTGCCGTACTTTTAAGTTGAACTTAGACAAGGCTGACATACCGAGGTTAGAGAATAATGGTAGGTATCAATTCTACATGCATAAATAAACTTAAAAAAATTTATAGGGTCAGTACCACAATTTGATAATGTTAACTAAACTTTTTTATTACAAAACTGTGTATTATAAACTTAATATTTTAATTAATTTAAATATGCACAACCAAATTAATTTTTTTGTTTTTAGGGTTCCGTACCCAAAGGGTAAAAACGGGACCCTATTACTGAGACTTCGCTGTCCGTCCGTCCGTCCGTCCGTCCGTCCGTCCGTCCGTCCGTCCGTCCGTCCGTCCGTCCGTCCGTCCGTCCGTCTGTCACCAGGCTGTATCTCAAGAACGGTGATAGCTAGAGAGTTGAAATTTTCACAGATGATGTATTTCTTTTGCCGCTATAACAACAAATACTAAAAATAAAATAAAATAAATATTTAAGGGGGGCTCCCATACAACAAACATGATTTTTAGGGTTCCGTTCCCAGTATCTCAAGAACGGTGATAGCTAGACAGTTGAAATTTTCACAGATGATGTATTTCTATTGCCGCTATAACAACAAATACTAAAAATAAAATAAAATAAATATTTAAGGGGGGCTCCCATACAACAAACATGATTTTTAGGGTTCCGTGCCCAGTATCTCAAGAACGGTGATAGCTAGACAGTTGAAATTTTCACAGATGATGTATTTCTATTGCCGCTATAATAACAAATACTAAAAATAAAATAAAATAAATATTTAAGGGGGGCTCCCATACAACAAACATGATTTTTTTACCGTTTCTTGCTCGATACTAATAACGTTGCCTTATGTTGCATAGATAATGGTACGGAACCCTTCGTGCGCGAGTCCGACTCGCACTTGACCAATTATTTTTATACTACTAAGGTGGCGAACAAGCGTACGTCCCGCCTGGTGGAAAGCGGTTACTACGGCCTAGCCTATAGACGTCTGTAACACCAGGGGTATCACAAATAAATATAAAAAAAATTATTGATTAATATTTTAATATTTGGTTAATAGCCAATCAATCAAAATACACCATAGTTCTTTCATTTTTTATTCGAATTAAGTTTAGTTGTGCATGTAGAATTGGTACCTATATATCTAGCTAAAATTATATCGATTAATTTAATTTTTAAGTTAAAATTAATATCAGCCAGTAGTTACTTTAAGATCATCCATTTAAAGCACCGCTAGAGAATATTTTGGTTTAAAAATATGCTTTCTTGCATTTCAGACTAATCCGACTAATGCAAGCGCGTAAAGGAAAAACATACAGACGAATTAAGAACCTCTTCTTTTTCTTTTAAGTCAGTTAAAAATCTCTTTCAAAAATCCTTTACTCATGTAAATATATATATATACATGTATTAGGTAGATATATATACGAACCAAGCTAATAAAAACGTTTTAAAACACTACTTGCATTTAAAGCTATTGGTAATACCTACACATAGCACAGGACACCTTCAACTGTGCTAATCTTAAATTCTCATCATTATATCTCTTTTAATATTATAATCTTGCCTTCACTAAGGAAATGATAATTAACTTCCTACTATATATTAACTCTTGAACATCAAAAGTAATGCCGACAATATTTTTAATGACGTTGAGATTTTTGTCACTATTGAAAACTAAAAAACTATTAAAAGCGACTAGTTTTAATGTGCTTCGAAAATCAAATGCTATGATTATAACTTACTTATCATGTAAATTACTTATTTGCATATCTAATAATCTTTTGCACTTGCGCGCTTTTTTACTCGAACAAAATCATTCTTTCCATTCATTTCATTTCATTGTCATTCATTCGTTGTGTGAAATGTCCGTGAATATTTATTATTTATTATTTATTTATTATTATTTATCCATCAGCCTTTCTCCGTCGATTGCTCGGCATAAGCCTCCCCCATAGAACGCTACAACGCACGGTGCTGTGGTATCTGCATCTAGCGGCTACAGCGTACCAGACGACGCAGCGTGGGATGGCCCTCAACAATATGAACTGACGAAATTTTCAAATGTGGAGACACACTTATTTGGATTGAAACATAATATGCTTCTATTAAGTACCTCAACAACTGATCACACAAGACACCTTACAGCTCTGTCCATGATCAAGGTGACTGAAAAGACTCTGAAATATGAAGCTAGATTTTAAACAAAATACACGCGTTTCAATTTTCTTCTTCTTTTTTCGATTCGTCTGTCATTTTTTGCAATAGTATCAGTAGACTCTGGTAAGTATTTCTGGATTTGCAATAATCAAATCTAACGTTTTTTAAATGTGTGCCTGACTGCCTGCCTATAAAATCGTAGGTCTCAAACATTTAAATCGAGTTGACTTTCACTTTGATATAATATTTCATAGATTCTTAGAGCAAATTTGGTCGTTATTGGAAGTTTTTGTAAATAATGTTTCTAAGACTGGCTAAATACAATAATAAAAAATGTGCAAATAAAATATTTCAATAATTTCCAAGCAACTTGTTTCGTAAATAAGTACATAAATAATCCTTTATTTTTCATTTGACGTAATATTGTCAAGCAAAATTGTTTACTGAAGGGCATGCAAAGTACACAGATAATGTCAAACAAGGAGTGTAGGCCATCTTGGTCTTTTCTTTTGTGTATGTTTGCTTCTACTCGGTCATGGCAGACCTGTGGTTTTACGTAGGTCAAATGTGATTATAATCTTTATTCCAATTGCTATATTTATTTGTGACTAGCTGTTCCCCGTGACATAGTACGAGTGGAATTTAGAGAATTTTCCATGTTTTTGCAACATTTTTCACTGATACTTCACTCCTATTGGTCATAGCGTGATGTTATATAGCCTTTCTCGATAAATATACCAGACAATACTGAAGAATTTTCCAAATCAGACAAGTGGTTCCTAAGATTAGCGCGTTCAAACAAACAATATACTCTTGAGCTTTATAATATTAGTATTTTATATCTGATACATAGTCATAACATATCTGTGGTTGGGAATACCAGTGTAGATTGTCATAAGCTTTGGAATAGATTCAATAACTTTGTATTATTACTTACACATCCGGTAAACGTTATTTTGTAAAGTACTAGATTATATTTCGTTCCTATATACAAATTTTTGTTAGGAAAACCTGCTATACTACAGCATAGCGTGATTTTCAATAACAATAGATATATATATATATATATATCACAGACTTAATAAATCAAATTGTGGTAGAAAAAGTGATCACCGCAAGCGGGGCTACAATTTGATTTATTAAGTAAAAGCATATCAAGTCAATTGCAAAAATTTATAAATTACTTTATCACAGACTTTTTGTTGATTTAACATTCTTGCCATACATTGTTTTGTTATCTCCCAAATAAATTAGGCAAAGTTTAACTAAAAACTTCCAGTCATATATTTCTTCTTCCGACAAGATACACAATTAAAAAAGTTAAGATATATGCTTAGCGTTTTTCATAATATGTAGTTCTATAAGTTATAACCAAACCCTAACCAATATCTACATAAAGGCCATTCTCTTGAGTCACACTATCTTTTAAAAAAAAAACGCATCAAAATCCGTTGCGTAGTTTGAAAGATATAATATGCTCACATACACGCAAAAATCACGACTTTGTTTTATAATAAGTAAAGATAGACACGACAAACATTCCCTTGTAATTATTCAAGTAGAACTCTTTTAATAAGTCTTTGTTTGATTAATAATCTGTGATATCCATTGCAATAAGCACGTACTGTTATTTTAGAAATCAAACTGCATTGTTAAAATAAAACATGAGATAAAAAGACGAAGATTTATTTACAATAAAAATAATCACGTTGTAAACTACTTATATTTCCATGTATTAAATTTATCTTTCTTTTATTGACCTTTTTCTTATCAAATGTAAAACAAAACTTTACTCTTAAAGTTACAATAAGAAATTATCAATTTATCGGTAGGTATTACTTTGTACTGCAACATCAATGGTATCTTTTGTCCACTGAACATGCTTTAACAGTACCTAATCAACACAAAACAAAAGAAAGTTTAATCAATTAAACAAATACAGGAAGTGAAAACATTCGTTTACGATGTATGTTAATAAGTTTGGCGATCAAGAAAAAGAGATGTCACGTGCGAACGGGGTACACATTAACATAACCCCGTTTTTTCGTCCCAAATTCGTGACACATCGTGTGCGAGCCCCGTGGTAAATAATAAATCTTTCTAATAAATAAAACAAGGGAACGTGAGCGAGATAAAGCGCGCATGCGCATTCGGTGAGCCCTAAACGCTATTGTGAATAGCCGACTTTAGATCGTTAAACGAATGTGAAAATATTTTGTGACCTTTTAAAGATTAAGTCTAGTTAATTTTTTTATTGTCTATGGTGGTAAACGAGTTGGCATTTCAACGTAATTGGTAACCCCGTTTAGGGTCTCGACGCAGTCCAAACCAATACCACTGAAACATGTCATGACATTTTTAGGAGAAAATATACCTATCACAGTCGCATAATAACTGTGTGATAAAATTTCGTATGGTTGTCAATTATAGATTATATATGCGAAGAAAAGTCCTGTCCGTTATCAATTATGTATTTTGTGTCTGTGGGCTTATTAACTTAATCTCATGAAGCTTCGAAGATACATAAGTATCTATCATAATTCTATGCTTAACTTATATGCTTTGCTAAACTTAAACTTGATTTAGGTTTAGTTTTAAGCTTTTCGTCTCTGACAGAGAATGTTATCTATGTACAATATCCCATAATAGGTTTTTACAGCATTCAAGGGAGGAAATGAGATGGGTTTACCCGTATTCTTAATCCATTATCTCACGGACAGCATTTTGTTAAATAAAACTTATAAAAAAATGGTGACCGAACTCAGTATACAATGTGGTAGGTCACACCGTCAATGAGCTTTGGTTGTTAATGTGTAAATATGTATTTCACATTTACACAGGCGCGACATCTCGAAGACTCGTCTACAATAAAATGGAATGTTATTCTAGTCGCAACTTGAAGCTCACATCGACCTTTGAGAATTTCCGCGTTATGCTTAGTTGTTAATTATTTCGTCATGCTTTTATAAATACCCGCCCACCGCGAAAACTGGTAAGGCATCTGCTTTTCTTAAACTCGAAATCCAGTTTAGGCATAAATATTACCGAAGTTTCATATTAGAAGATTTAATTAGTGAAAACAAAATATTATGAGAAAACTATAACCAGTCAAGTACGAGTTAGACACGAACACAAAGGGTTCCGTGCAGATATTATACAAATAAATTCGTCATATTACCGATATGTTACCGATAAAAATAGCGCCAGTAATAGAAAAATTAAAAGAGAACTGTCTGTCCTAGTATGGGCACGTTATGAGGTGGGTCGAAGGATATCTAAGCAAAAAGGTGATAAATATGAATGTTGATGGCCGGAAAAGGAGAGAAAGACCAAATAAAAGATGGCTGTGTGAGAGAACGATATGAAAGAAAAAGTAGTTGATGAGAATATGACGACCAATAGGAGAGGTTGGAAGTGAAAAAAGAGCTGCGCCGACCCCAAGTAGCTTGGAATAAGGGCAGGCAAAAGAAGATTACCGACCTCAAATAACGTAATAAGAGCAGAAGAATTAGGATGAGGAGTATTTATTGTTATAGCGCCAACTCATATACTTAAACGTTCTAGAGATAGAGATCAATGACAGACAGATGGACAGTGAAGTCTCAGTAAAAGAGTCCCGTTTTACCTCTTGGTACGGAATACTAAAAAGTAGAATGGAAATAAATTATGCTCACAACTATCCAAATCTTGGGCACACCTTCGGCTTCTATGAATACGGTTCCTATAAGGAAAGACTCTCCTTTTTACAGTATTACTGAACATTACATTACATTACATGACCTTACATTTTGATTATTACTTGGGACATCAGACAACACATCCATCATCATCATTATCATACCATCACGCCTTTTTTCCATGGGGATAAGCAGAGACTAGGGCGACATCTGCAACGATCCAAACATACTTTCTTGGCTTCATCCACACTCATACATCTGGTCATATATGCACGACGGTTGTAAGTGCTACAACACATCCAGACAATTTAATTGAAAGCTAATTTGAAAGCTCTTGGTGAACTAATGCAGCTAACTGCATTAGTTCACCTTTCACGCTATACCTAGCATTGCCAGGAGTAAGTTTTCTGATTATAAGTTATTAACAGTAAACTTCTATTAGTCTCAAAGTCTAACTTGGATTCAGACAAACCATAGCATCTTTGTAACAACAAATTAAACAAATATGGCGGGAGCTGTTTGACAGATCGCTATATGATCAGTAGCGGGACGTTATACACAACGAAATAAACATTATTTCTAAAATAAAAGCTCTTCAATTCTAAGCTTTATATGATAGTATAAAAGGCTTGTTAATTTTTGCGTATCGGTAAATATTAAAGTTGTATAACTTTTTTTTTATTTTTCAGGTCCCTGGTCGTACTAATTTGTCAGAGGCCAAGTCACTAACGCAAATAATATGTCGGGTGTTGTGAACATCTTGTGTAAAGATATGAAATTGTTTCCAGTCCGGACTCATGGGAACTTATGTGATCTTTGACTGTTATATTTGTGACTTCGAAACATTTAATGTTAGTGTTTGTTTAAGCAAATTCTTAACTAAATCTTACTAGTATTGATGAATAATTACCTAATCCTTACTTATCATAAAACAAAGTCGTTATTTTTGTATGGATGTCCCTATGAGAGTTTATATGGTGAAAACTACGCAAAGGATTGCGATGCGGTTTTTTAATTTATGCAAGGGTTCAAGAAGATGGATTTTCTGTAATTGTTTAGGGTTTGTTTTGTATGCTAAGCAAATGAAGTCAAGCGCAACGGCTTGTCTTTGCTATAATAAAGTTTGTAACATGTATGTAGGAGGTGATCTCCATAAGTACCAGGTCCTAGAAAAAGGTTTTCTAACAGAAAGCTACAGTCTTCGAGAGTGCTAGAGGCTTTATACTATACCTTTATTTATGTGTTGATTCAAAATTCCAGGCAAACGAAGTCACGGGCAACATCTTGCTAAAATATTTAAACTATATTTTATACTAGCTGTATTTAACTCGCAATTTCGGACGCGTGGAACTTAGAATATTTTACCCGTATTTGCTGCATTTTTCACTGATGCTTCGCTCTTATTGGTCGCAGCGTGATGTTGTATAGCCTAAAGCCTTCCTCGATAAATGAACTATACAACGCTGAAAGAATTTTTTAAATCGGTCAAGTGGTTCTTGAGATTAGCGCGTAAACAAACAAACTCTGCAGCTTTTATTAGTATAGATTTTTGCATGCGTTATAATGAACACATTTTAAATATTTGGTTTCAACTATTGATACAGATAATGATATGTCACCATCCCATTTGTTCCTCAGGGAGCTATGAGAGCCAGCTCAGGGATTTCATCATCTGTGAAAGACGGAATACTCGAAACTAGTACATAGTAGACCTTATAACCTTCCAAAGTGGAGAAGGTCTCCGTCTCATCTTCTTCTCTCCAGCCTATTTACGTCCCACTGTTGTGCACGTGCCTCCTCCATTTTGGAGGGATTATGGTCTACTATGCCGCACTGACCAGGCGTATTGGCACAGGGTTTATTTTCGAGATTTCCGTCTCTCACAGAGGATGTTATCTGTGTGCAATATCCTTTAGCTGACTTTTACAACACCCTTGGGAGGAGATGGGTGGTGACACTTGTATTCTTAATCCGTCACCACGTGGAGGATATCTCCGTCCAATAATAGGGCGTTAATAAGCTGGGAAAGATTATATTTGTATTTTAAGAAGTTCGCCATAATCGTAATAATAATCCATTAGATTAGGATAAGGTTGCACGATTGTGTTCCTAACAAATTTATATTATAGAAATTATTTTGAATAGTTTTTCATTATATTTTCAAATAATTATCATCCCTACTAATATTAAAAATGCGAAAGTAACTCTGTATGTCTGTCTGTTACGCTTTCCCGCTTAAACCTCTTAACCGATTTTGATGAAATTTGGCACATACAATCTTTAGACCCTGAAAAAGGACATAGGCTACCATTTTTTGTGAAAAAAAAATTTCCAAATTCCACGCGCACGTAGGCGCGGGCAACAGCTTTCTATATTTGTCTGGAAACACCAGTATATGAGTGTATAATAAGACTAGGTTAGCCCAATTTATGATATCGTCGATTGATGTTCACCAATTAATTATCCAATGCGACACTACCATTGCGACTCAATAGTTCAGTTATTGGTGGGTTAAATAACATCTATCTGTTCTTTTATGAATCGGTCATACCTGTTTTATTAACCATGGGCGTAGCCGAAGCTAAGTGTGTTTAAATCGTACAAGATGGCGCTCTATAGTCTCTGCCTATATTATGATAATAATCTTTTAGAGATGTGTGTATGAGGGAGTAAATGAAAGAACCAATAAAATTAAATGTAATAATAATTTAATTTCACAAACGTAGCCAATCATATCTGTTGTAATTATAAATATGTTACTATTTGAACTATACAAATAATGTTTAATTTATAAATACACTGGCTCTGTTACTTTACAATAATAATCGTTCTATTAAAGCTAGACATATAATTGGATTTCAGTAACATATAAATAGTTAACAAAGAAATGAGTAATACAACTAAAGAAAGTAGGAATGTAATGTACAATTAAAATTATTAGTCTCAGCCTCAAGCTAACGTGTCATTACATAGAAAAGACGACAATTGTAGACATAAAATCCCCCCATCCCATCGTAAATACAGACTTAACAATTTCTTTCCCATTCAGATACCAGAATGGAGTCTTAATACTAAAAATTGTAAATTAAATAATACAAGTTAAAATGAAATTGATACTAAAAGGAGCTAAAGCGAGAAATAAATAAAACCTTGACTAGGATAATCCAAAAATTTCGAATGATTATTTAGCTGACAATAAATTAATAATACACTTTAAATTCGTCACTATTTACAACATAAAAGGAACATTCTAGAACCAAAATGGCAATGTAATGGCAAATACAGTTTTATTCAACATTATTTCGCTAATTAACAGCCAAAAAAGATACAAATATTTCTATAAAAAAATGGTTTCTTGGGGCTAATTTTACTGTGGGTTAGTGCTGTGACATTTTGGTCACAAGTTATTAGCACCAAAGTTAAGTAGACAGCCAATTGTATGGAGATTATTTCCCCGTTAAGTTTTTGGCTCAGTCTTAGTATTCACAACCGATTTATTTAAACTTTTGCTTCATTTTCAGCTATTTTCGTAAATACTTGTATAAGGTACTCGAGGTAATTAAGAGTATCTCTGTATAAGAGTAATCCAAAGCTTGAATCATGGGCGAAATCTGGTATATCCTTGTTCAGAAGAGGTTTGATTTCAAGATTACGAGCATTCATGATATCCTGTAAAGAAAAAAGATTTTATTAGTAAAAGAAATATTTGAACCAATTTAAACCACAACAAGACGTAAGAAAACCAATCTATCTGCTTGTTTATCAACCAACAAATAAGACTAGATATTTCGATAAGTACGTCTGTCTATACATATGTAACTTATATTTTTTATCTATTAATCAAATATTCTAACAAAGGGAAAAGTTATCAAAGAATATATTATTTGCAAATAAGTCGGATTAAAATTACATACATATTGTTTACATCTTGCTAATGAAAAAATATTTCTGCAATTATATGTATAAAAATCAGGGGTCATTTATGAGCTTTTAAGTTTGTTAAATTATAATTATGTTTAGTATAAAATAATATACTTACATTAAAATAACAAAGCACCGCTCGCACATCATGCATAGTCTGTGTTATATTACTCTTCAGTTGATCATCATTCACCACATTGTCGTTCAACCCTTCTTCAGAGAAATGGTACAATCCAGCCACGATCATTTTCAGAGCCATATACATTGACGGCAGCTTTTCATTAATATTTGTCTGTGAAAAAAGAACAACATATTGTTAATCTCAAAGTTATCTCATACTAACACAAAATCAAGGAGCGTGTGACCTTACTGTTCCTATAAGAAGGCAATATTCTAAAAAATACTATAAAAATTAAAGGTTCACAGACTTTTAATCAAACTATTCTTACATACATAGAACTTTTAAACCTCTAAAAGCAAGTAAAACATGTAGTACATAAAAATCAATAAACATTTCAAACATTTATGGTCATCATGTAAAAATTTTTTACTATTCAGTGATAAACTAACCCAAGACCTTTTGCACCGCTACGACTGCCTAAACTGCCTAAATAAGCAACGTAAAAACATTGCGTTAATGTACGAGTAACAATCGCAATAACAAAAGACTTTTAACTAATTGTACAAATCCAATTCCAGTTTTCGATACTAAAAATTGCATTGGTTCATTACAAAGTTAACAAAAAACTTGATAAGGACAATCATTATGTGATTATCATCCTAAATTCGATTACATTTCGATTGCCGCCATCACATTGCGAAACCATTGTGTTCTCACGTAAGCGATAGTCGGCCGACAACAATAAGTGCCACCGACGATGTCAATTCTTTGAAATCGATTGAAAAACTCATACGGATGCACGTTTTTGGCATCAGCGAATTTCGCCGCCCTTCGATTATTGTTTTCGTTTAAGTAACAACAATCTGTTTACGTCCATGTTATCGGAGACAAAACAGTTGTGAAAATCTTACAACTTTAGCTTATGAAATGTATATAGTACAAGCGATTGCATATTATATTTTCATCATATTACATAATTTTTAATATAATATTATGTATGACGTAACAGTAATTTTAAATCTCAAATATTAGTTAAATAATTTTATATCTCGGCATATTATAATGTTATACAGACACAGATGTGCATATTACGGCACGTTTTCATAGAAAAACTCGCAAAAATGGACACAAAATAAACAAAGATGAGATAGAATGTCATAAATTCTTACCATTAACTGGTCAATATATTCCTCTGGCATTGTTTGATTGAGGACCTTCTCTTTAGGCAGCGCATCTTCGTGTGTCTTTCTGAGCCAATCATACGATTCCCAATTGCGTAGTAATTCCGCAGAAAAATTGGAAAAGCTGTGCAATTTTGCCTGTAACAATAAAAAATATCTATTAGCTCTTGAATATTCAGTAAAAATATCACTAATTTCCATAGAAGTTTTATAAAATAGACGTGGAAACAATTCATTATTGTATGAACTAAATATTCTATTAACATGTAATTTTATAACCCTCAACACTAATAAAATTTTATCCATAGCAATTAAACCAATGTTATTGATATCATAAACTACCAAATACCATTTGAAAGATGAGATCGAAACAAGAGTTTTGCCGTCACGGCGGACATTTGACGTAACATAACCGTTTCCACATTCAAATTTGACACTCCATCCAAACCTCACATGGCGGACAGTGGGCGAACAAAAACCACTTCTGTACTAACCACACAGAGCTCAAATATATTCAACAAATTAAATACAATTGGTGGACAAGCAGATGGTACCACTACCGCAATTAATCGTTTGTATATAGAAAACATTTTTAACAATAGAGCTAATTAAAATATCGCAAAATCTAAAAGCAATAAATATTAGTAATCGCGTACTGATCAAGCAAATCTAGCTAAACCTTTTTTTTCGAATTGATACTATCTTGCCAGTTTTATAAAAGCTGTTGATAATATAACGAAGTAAATTTACGATTATTTCTTTGGCTATAAACCCAGATGCGGCATATGAATGGAATCAAAGAGAAGTGATTATTCGCTCTCAAAGCGGCAACTAATTGTGGAGAAAATTAGTGTTTTAAAAATGTGGCAAAAATATAACGGTTAAAACTTTACAATGTTGTCTTATCAGAAATAATAAAAGTAAGTTGTGTAAGATTTAAATAAACATAAATAATGTCTATCAAATGATATTGTACTGAATGGAATGTGCTTTGTAGTCATTCGCGTACTAAATAAATACACAGGTGTGCGTCCGGTCTATCAAACCATATCCGAAACACATAAGTACAAGAGAGTACTTTTAGAGTTTAGTTATATATCTGCAAAAACATACAGTGATATTACTGATTTCAATCCATAGTGTTTGAATTATGGGGAGAATTCGAGCTAAAGGATATATCCACGGGTTTATTACGCTCATCATAGTACACATTGGATCAATGTAGATAGAATTTGTCAAAATAATAATAGTCAATTTTAAAACTGGTTTGCACAATTCCTTTTAATTGATTAAAATAAATACATTTTTATACATCAAACTAACAGTAATGGATATGTAAGCTACTCAAATTTTAATAAAACCTATTTTAGGACATTGTGTCGTTTAACACGATATCCTAGAATAGGTACAGATATTTAAATTTAAAATGGACATATATCTTTTTCGAATACAGAATTGTCAGGAAAATTATTATTGATTTTAGAGTCGTGATGCTCAGCTTCAGGAGCTGGTTTTAGTGGTTTTCTTCCACGTCCAAAACTGCCTGGAATCTCTAGTAAAAGCATTGTAAATAGCATTGTAAATTTAAGTAGGTATGTGTTGTGAATAACAGTGTGCAACAGATTTATTAACACGACCTGTGTATCATTTTATTACACCTCCACATCCTACAGATAAAAGACAAGTTTGAAGTCATTAAGCTTTTTAATCTATCAATGAATTTCTATTAAAAATCATTTGTAGGTTGCACGCGCGTGGGCGGCCCACTAAGAAATTTGACGACTTAGCATCTGAATGTCTAGCTCGAAACATCGGAAGCTTATCAAATAAACATGCACCCACACATGCGCAAACATTGGTATATTTACGGCACACGTACGCACCCAACGCTCGCAGACAGCCTGTCGCCCGTGTGAACAACGCTATCGTACTATGTACGTAGGTACATACATATCGTATCTATATGTTATTTAATAAATGTTTATACAACGCTGTATCAAAGATAAGCTTGATAGATGCACACATCGGACGACGTATCGTGCGATACACGCCAAGTTGCGGTCAGATCGCGATCGACGATCATATTACATCGTTTATACACCCGTTTATTTATCGTAATTAATCTCAAAAGGTTTTAAACTCTATTTTAAGGAAGGCCGCTGAATTCCAATGTCAAAAAATGTGATAATATGACACCGGTGTTGTCAAAAGCACGAGTATGAGACATTCACACGGTGGCCAGTGGCGAGTCACACAGTACCGGTAGAGTTCGTTGAATTTGTTATTGCGTTCTTAGTACAACACGGCCAGTTATTATTTATATGAAATGGTCTCGACGACAGATGAAGCAGCCTGATTTATTTAAAATATATTGTCTTCTAAGCGTAATTTAGACTTTTATCTTGCTTTAACGGGATGACTAACGCAAACAAGATGGATAGAGAATAGCTATACAATTTAGGATGTTACTTTATCATTTAGCCTTAAGGATTATGCAATGACCTTGTCAGCTATTAACAATGGTAGCTAAGCATAACGTTTTGCGTTTAAATCGCAATAAATATGATACATTGGTAATGAATGACCGACATTAAGGGGGAGAGACAGAAAAAAATCGTCGAGCAGGTGTGTCTCGCAATACTAATGCGCAATCAGTATTCGACGCAAATACGCACCGTCCTGTACATCGTTCCGGCTACTGTGAGTCGATAATGTCGTTTTACGAGGAGGCAGCGGACAGGACGTCGCCGTCGTTACGACCGTCGAGCCTATTACAATACCACCATACCTCATACGCGAACATCACACTCTATAACCGAACACATTCGATATAATCACATCCATTGTTTCACTACCATTGACTGTTCACATCTGAATCAATCAATAATATTTACAACTACCGCGGACATGTATACTGAACAATGTAGATAGCTCTTTCATTGTAGAGTTCATGTGTAAGGTATCATCCATAAATGATTCGAGTCGCGACATCGACATTGCATGATTTCTCATCGATCGGCTCACCTTACTTCCGATTCGGAAATTATTATATTCCTGGGATCGAAATGATAAAAACGTCAGTTTGTATTATTGTATTAACATGCGAAACGTTTGTTTTTAATAATTCGTGAATGTTTTACGAATATACGAATGTAGGTTGAGTTGTCTGTGATTCTATGCGATAACATTGCCAAGTATGTGCCAAGTATATAATATGGTAAGTTAGGTAGGGCTCTTGTTTTATATTGATGGTTTATACTCTTATTTGTGTTTTTGTTGTCAATACATTTGTGCTCAGTTGTTTGCAAGTTTTTTTATGACTGAAAACTGACAGAAGAATGACTGAAGACTGTTTGCACTTTCCAATAATGACTTGAAGAACGGTTTGGCCACAATAGTTACGTTTTACACAATAACATAAGCAGTACAAACTATGATCTTTTATGGAGATATTTAAATGATTTTGTTTTAACTATACTATGCTTTTTCCTTCCCAAACCATTAACGTCCTACTGTTAAAAAGGGTATCAGGCCATACTGGGAAAGAAATGGGGTGATGACACCTATATTCTTAATTCTTCGACGTACCATACTATGTGAATTCGATGTCACATAAATAAGGTGCTAAACAATAATTAAAGGGAAGGAAATGTATGGCCGGATGTAGAGACGCGATCAAGCGCCTGCTTCGATGCAATCTCTCAAGTTACTTATGCGTCACGGTAACACTCTTCAGTGAAAAAAATATACTAAACTTTACCAGTATTTTTTTTTATTTTTAGATTTTTATGCACATGTACCTACTATGGGCATTACAAACTATTTTGAAGTATTAAGTAATGAGCAGCGTTATATTTAAAAGTATTTTTAGTTTATTCACTAAACCTTTAACACAATGTCTTCTGGTCTGAAACTAAGCGTATTTACTTGTATTATTATGTACGGATTAATATTTTTTTACTAACTCGGAAAACGTCTGTGAAAGCAATTTATATGTACAATCATATTTTTGTATTGTTTATATTCTAAACGCATTAACAGTAATTAGTCAAAATAATTAGATCATTCAAATTAATGATATCTAACTAGTTACTAACGCTATAGGCTTGTGACAACGTTAGGCTGTTTAATTTTATTGGTATTGGTCAACCGCAAGCTTCGTCCGTTCATTTGACGCGACGCGGCGGGCATACAGATTCATTCGCGAATACTACGACGTTCATTTTGTACATCGGTGAATGAAAACCTTTATTGTGTACTGTCGCTTATAATTTAATCATTTTCTATGTTTTAATAACTCAATGGTAACCAAAATTTAAATAGAAATCAAAGTAATAGTTTAAAATCTAAGAACAAAGTCGTAAATCCAGATATTTTCTGAAATTATTGCGTTATCATCTGTCCTTAATATGTGTACAAAATTTTAAAGCAATACCTTTCAAATGACTTTCAAAGGTTTTGTTACATAGATTAATAAATAGAAACGAAACTATTAAAAGCGTGTAAAAATATAATCTTAACTAAATAATCAATATGGGTTTACGCTGTACGCAATAATAAAGATTTATGCCTGCTTTGTAGTATCTAAATGCCTCAAAAAATGCATAAAAAAAAAACATTTTAGGTAGACCGGGTATCGAACCCAAGAACTCAACATTATAAAGCCTATGCAATAATAACCGTTACTTTTACTAATGACGTAAATATTACGAAATATATGGAGCAGTAAAGAGATTAAAACTTCAAGTACTGGGTGTCCTCTTTCATAAAATACATTGTGTATTTTAAACAACAAAGTGGTGTCTCAATATGCTTTTAAAAATAAGAGCAGTATTGTGTACTTACAATTGTCTCATTGTACAGATAGGTTGACGAATAAGCACTTTTTGCTGATGCAACAAGTTTCAATGCCTTTTCTCTTACGTGATTGGCTGGGATGACTGGTTTTGACTGTAAAGAAAATTATTACTTTAATTATAATTGCTTTTAATCGTAGTTACTTATATGTTTGGATAAAATTTATACAGACATAAATAGTCAGACTCACTATCTACACTTTTCGACACATTATTTACACTTTTAGACAATATCTACAGTATCTGTATTTATCTCAGACTAAAACTCGAAATCTCTACCAGTTATCTGACTACCCATAGCTCCAATATCCTTTCTCCAAATCTAATTATTCGTATCGAAAACCTATTTAGACGTTTGCGTATGAGTGTATAGTGAATGTAATTGAAGCCAAGAAAGTGTGTTTGTATCGCAGCAGATGGCGCTCTTCAGTCTCTATTCTCTGCTTACCCTCATGGGAAAAAGGCGTAACGGTATAATGGTGATAGTTCGCTTAGTCTTAGACTGCTCTTCTATGTCTCGTTCTAGAGTCACTTTGTCTTTTAATTTTATGACTTTTAATTGCAAGCGATTCAGTAGTTACTAATTAGGTAGAGGTTATTTTACCATAATATTAGTTGGTACAAATAGTTTTTTTTTTTCTAACACTTGCGCGACTCATCTGTTTAAATAAAACTACTTTTTACGGATTTAGACGCGTATATTACTCACCATGGTCACGGGTGAGAGTCTCACCCGTGACCATGGTGACTGCAAAGTCTCCGAAACGTCGGGCCAAAATTTAAAACAAATATACGCGTCTAAATCCGTAAAAAGTAGTTTTATTTATTGGTACAAATAGTTTGTAAAAGATAACATACATTGCCACTATAGTCACAAGGGTTTGACCACAACCAATTTTCTTCGTCCACAGCGCGTTTTTGTCTCTCCATGCTTGCCTTGCTTCGATGTGGCGCCGCCGACGACCTCGGTGACAAACTGCCGACCAACAATAATAGGCAGACCGTCGCACAAACGTTGACGTATCCTGCAAAAAACGAAATAAATTAATAGATGTAAAAAAAAAAAACAAATTTAGAAGTCTTTATCTTTGACCAATTAAGAATACACATTCACCCCACTTCTTTTTTACCCTAAGGTGCTGTAAAAATTAGCCTCATACTTTTAAATAGACGCGCTTAAGAGGGCACGATACCAAATTATGCTCCATACAAAAATATGGGTATCGTACATAAATGGTATATATGCATAATGGTAAAAGAAATATGACCATCCGAAAATCCCGATTTTTTCGGTTCCCGGTTTTCTTTAGGTAAAGTTGCAGCGTCTATCACGCATATTTGGTAACGTTTTACCAAAAAAAAGGTGATACAAGCATAGATATACTCTTCATCTATAATATAGCGTAAAAACAATTAAAATCGGTTTAACTTTCGCGAAGAAAAAAGGGGAGTACGAAACATCTTTTTTTCAAAGAATTTGTAGGTAAAATCTGTTTCAGCTAAATTTGTCCCTTTCAGCACGGTGCTCGGGAATAGGGATAGCAATACCTAAGGCAAATACCTAAATTAGGAGTACAGTACCCTCTTAACTACGAAATTAGCATTTAAATAATACGTGTTTATAAACAGAAAAAAAGTTTGTGTGCCATTTGAGTCACTATTAATTTCTGTATTGGTTTATTAATGTCATTCTTGTCTTGTTTAAATATCTAATTAATATTAATTGCTCAGTGCGTATGTAAATCAAATACTTATTCGAGACACGATTCTTTGCATGAGGGTGTGGTTTCTACGTAGGTAGCTTTTAAATCAACAAGTGAATCAACTCGATTCATAATTCAGTTATGAATGAAAGTTCCCGTGTTTCATAACGCATCTCATTCAATAAAAACGCTCAAAAACTACTTGTTCCGTATGCGGCACGCGCGATGGTATCGATTATGGTAATCGATGAACATCCGATGAATAAATACAACTCAGCCCAGAGGTAGACAGCCTTTGCTAATTGTCCAGTGAACTTGTGTGAATCACTAATGTGCCACTATTTAAACGCGGTGCTGTAATTGTACTGACATTCTTAAGATCCGCTTCGACTAAACTAGTAGGTACACTGAATGCTTTATAGATGAAATTATTAAAATTGATTTTGAGTTGTATATATTCTAATGGGCTTATTCATAATGACTTATCGGAGGTTTAAAAGTTCGCTAAAATCGGTTCGCGAAAATTGTCAAAACTTGTTATTCATAATAGTCTTTTTACGATAAAACGTTTATTAGCTATCCGATAAAATCTCCGTTTAAACCTCCGATAAGTCATTTTGAATAAGACCATAATTGTACATCGTTGGATCGCTTTCGATACAGGACACAAATATTTGTACCAATGCAAGGTTTTCTATTTGTTAAATACAAAACAGTATCTAGGTAATCTAATACCCATAAAACTAATATTTTAAGAGCCTGATTGGGTATTAAAACTTGTCAAAGAAAAATTGCAAGCAAATACTAACAACTGACAACAGCCTGTTATAGATACTTTACATGAATATATTTAAGTGTGTATGTTAATGTTTTACTTTGAATTTTACAGAAATAGAAATATTAATTGAACTAACTACCACCATCATATGCAGAAGGTGCCCATCATTGATGCAGAAATTATTTATTGATAGTAGTTTTACTCGTTAAAGTTGAATTAAATTAAATACATTAAAGGCAATAATTTGATGTTTGATTGACGTAATTTTTTCATTTGAAGGTAAACACCTGTTTCGTTAATTCCAAAAACGCGTATTATACATCTTTTGGCATTCTTCAAACTACTTTTTAAGCCCAATTTGCGTATTTTATCTTATATGCAACATTCAATTGAAACAAGAAGAAATATCTTGTTTTATTCTCTAAACGTATTTTTCGAAAAGTAAATAAATAAATATTCATGGACATTTCACACAACGTCCTCTGGTCCCAAGCTAAGCTTATATGCTTGTGTTATGGGTACCAGAATACGGATAGAATACATATATGTACTACTTTACTTTTGTAAATACATACTTATAATACATAGTAAACACCCAGACCCAGGACAAACATTTGTATCACGATTAAAAACATCACACAAATGATTTTCCTGACCGGGAATCGAACCCGAGACTTCGTGATTGGCAGTCCGTTATAAAAACCACTAGACCACGAGGCCCGTCAGTCAGTATATCGTTTTTAGGGTTCCGTACCCAAAGGGTAAAAGCGGGACCCTATTACTGAGACTTCGCTGTCCGTCCGTCCGTCCGTCCGTCTGTCACCAGGCTGTATCTCAGGAACGGTGATAGCTAGACAGTTGAAATTTTCACAGATGATGTATTTCTATTGCCGCTATAACAACAAATACTAAAAATAAAATAAAATAAAGATTTAAGGGGGGCCATACAACAAACATGATTTTTTTACCGTTTCTTGCTCGATACTAATAACGTTGCCTTATGTTGCATAGATAATGGTACGGAACCCTTCGTACGCGAGTCCGACTCGCACTTGACCAATTTTTGTTAGTTATTCTTATTCATATTATCTTTACCAGTCTTTACGTAATATTTATAAATGCGAAAGAAATAATGTTTGTCGGCCTGTCGTTCCTTCAAGGCTGATTTCAATGAAAATTAGAACTTAAATATTTCAGAGCCTGTGAAAATACAAAGGTTACTTTTTATTGTGCAAGAATACGAATTCAAAATTCAACTTTCACGCTTTCAAAGTCCCGGGTAACATCTAGTAACTAATAAATGAATTGATTATATTTTATGATTGAATTTTATGGCATATAATGTGATACCAGTTTAACTAAATAGTTTCTGTTGCGAGCCATCTAATCGCTCCGCCCACTGTTCTGCAACTACTTTCCCAACTGCACATAGATCTCAACCATCAGTCCTTCTCCGTCCTCTGCTGGACATCGCATGCCTACTACCTATATTTTTTTTTCAAAGCCTCTTTTTAAGTATTGTATTATTTTTGGGGAAAACTTCAATCTACCACACCTTTTTCTACTCCAAATAGTACAAGTGCACTAAAGTATATTTTACATAATATATGAATTTCGCAATAATTATAACAAAAATCATCTACCTACACAACGTTGTTACGATTCACGTTCATAGAATGTTATTTATTTTTTACTGTTTTGACTCAAACAATGAATCACACATATTATGTCTGGTAGTTAAAGTGACTAATGTATGCAAAGATCTCACAGTTATTTACGATAATGTGATTACTACTTGTGATATGGTAAATCCCAATTCTGCACTATTTAACACTTTCTAGTAATTTTGTTATCTGTTAGCAATGATTTCATAATAACTAGAATATCTTTAATCTTCGCTTTTCAATAATTTTAATGCCATTTATTAGTATAAAATGCTGTAAGGTGGAGAAAAATTTTATATCTTGGGGATAATTGGATAACTTCTTGATTATGACACTGACAACTGAGATTAGGTAATCAATATTTGCATATATTCCTATATGAAATATTGATTACCTAATCTCAATTTGAATGATCTATTTATTTTTTTAAATAGAAATAATTTGCATAAACAAATGCCAATTATAAACTGTGGAATTCTAACTAGCTCCGATTTTGTTGTAAATTGTTATAGCCCACTAATTGACACAATAATAATGTTGTACCAATTGGGTTACAAAAGGCGACCGCAAAGGTACAGTCGGTCTATAACGATCATGTCAAAAGGAAGGTCCGACGCACACAACACGCGTTAAACACACGATCATAACATTTTATTAGTGCTCCGGTCAAAAGCAACCGCGAGAACGCGCCGTCAAAAGTTCATGTACAAAAAAAAAATAACAGGTCAGCTCGTAAAGATGTAGAGTCACTGTGAGACAAATATTTTCACTGAGCAACCATAAGATGAAGATAAAATACGTAGCTAATTAAATATTTTGAACCTTGACATTAAAATAAAGTACTCAGACCTTGCGCAACATTTTTTTTGGAATATCCTGAAGTGAATTCTTTAGAAATTGCAAGATCTACTACTGTCAGTCTAAAAACTATTTACATAAAAACATATGATTTTAACGTTTTTAATCATTGTTACATCATTAACTATAATTAAATATCTTTTCAAATATAAAGAGACGGCAAGTAATTGATATCCTCTTTATATCCACAACATATACGTGGAGATATTTAAGATGAACAATGAGACTCGATCGAATTCCTTAGCCCATTGAAGAACTGACCGGGCGACCATAAAAACCGTAGATACCTACACGTAGGTAATACACAGGTTATAAGGGGGCATAAAAAAGTAGGGACCGCGTCGGAGGTCGGACCGACTACCCGAGAAACAAAGAGTTCGTTTATTTTTTAACAGCTCGCTCGTTCACAAAAGAGGGCTTCGCGGCACGAAAAACGACCTAAACGAGAACATCTTGTTAACCTTTTTAAAAAGAAATCGCGCGCCCGCTAACTAGAATTTCAACTCGAAAACCAAGAAAAGCTTAACGCAGTGTGCGGAGCACCGGACGTCGCAGGCGCCTGTGCAATCATTATGTAAATTCTGATTATTTATAAATGCGGTAAAATATTCGGTTGAGAGTTGCGATCATCATTTTAGAGGCTTACAAAATTTACGTCGGTATTTATAGCTTATTTTTTTTTGTAATTGTAATTTACTTGAATATTGCGTCTGCAATATACGCCCTAGATCATTAACCGCAATATCTCTAGTCATCGTGACATTACATAGAATAAACGTTATGTTTCACTATAATAGTGGTTTAATTTAAGTCGGTACATCATTTTGTTAGTAGCCGGCTAACAACCGATGCGCTCGTAAAATTTGACTGCGTATAATAAGGGCGATAAAATTATCGCGGAGTGAAGCGCGTGGCGGCTCATTTCACAGCAGTTGCGTTGATACCACTCTTCATTAACTGAAAATCGCTCTAAATGGTAATGGCGTCGCGAAGAAGATCGTTGATCGACCCCTTACCGTTTTAAAATTAACTAAATAAGCGCAAATTATTCTTGAATTAATTTTAATAAGGTAACAACCGGCATTACGTATTTTAAGTAACTGTTTTTTATCGGCCGAATTTTAATCGACGCATCTTGTTGCACACAGGGATGTCAATTCTCGTCTACATTCATAGTGGTTAGGTTTTTTGTGTGTGTTTATTGTGCGTACAGTAAAAAGAGTTAATTAGGCGAGTGTAAGCAAGGATCGACATCTCTCACTGGTGACAGCTAAACACTGTAATTATGAGTTTCTCGTCTCACTGAAATAACTGTTTATAATTGATGCGGCTACCTTCTTCGCGTAAATGAACAGCATTTTATGTGAAAATGTTGCTAATGAGAGCGTGGATCGCAGACCTAATGACTCCGACATAGTTCATGATATCGAGCTTGATGTGTGTGCTTTGCTTTAATTATTATGTTTATCACATAACTATTCCTACTCTTGACATTAACACAAATAGTCAGATTTCTTCAGGGACATTTTCTCTAAGGAAAATTTTAATGTCAAGTAGAATTAAACATCGTGCCATATAGAAGCTAAATCATATTTTCTAACACTTGCGCGACTGATTCGTTTAAATAAAACTACTTTTTACAAAATTTTAAACAAATATACGCGTCTAAATCCGTAAAAAGTAGTTTTATTTGAAGCTAAATAAATTTAAAAAAATTAGTAAACAGTATTCAATATTTTTAATTTTTATCCTGTCTCGAGCATATTATTTGGAAGTAGGTTGCTCTGGAGCAATACATATTGTATATTGTAACGTTTTTATTAGCATTCTAAGATTAATTGACATTTAATTAAAAAAAATATTGATTTGATTAAAAGCTCTGCTGAGTTTCTTACGCCGGTTCTTCTCAGCAGATTGCGTCCTGAACCGGTGGTAGGGAAAAAAAATTGGACATGTCATAAACACATATGTAATTTTTCTGAAAAATTGTGTCTACTTGATTAAATGATTTTTCATTTCATTTCATTTCATTTCAATAATTTTATACCATATTCAAACAAACACTTATTTTGTTGGTAACCAAAAATGAAAGGTTACATAATATACTAGCTGGCCCGGCAAACGTTGTTTTGCCATACCAAAAAAATTGTAAAAAAAAAAATTAATGAACAAATGAACTGTAAACCTCACAGAGCCCGAGACCTTTCCAACGAATGCAAAACCGTGGAAATCGGTCCGTGCGTTCTGGAGTTATAGCGTCAGGAAGGAAAACCCGACTTATTTTTATTTTATTTATTTAATACATAATTACGTTATAAGTCTACGATTCTTAAGTACCTAACTCTTTAAGATATTATCGAATATGTATTACATATATTTCGATTAAACCCACAACTCAAAAATTAAATTAATTTAATTAGGGTTAAATTCAAAAACTAATTTATTCAATTCAATGCCTGGTGTAGAGTCAGAAGTATAAAAGAATTCGACAATTTATAAAAATTATTGTACTTTGAATAACTAATTCGTCTATCATTTACGATTATAAAATAGCGATTTCATAAACCTCTTCCAGTCTGAAAAAATATAACTAGGTAGTAAAGAATGACGACATAAAATTAGCTCATTAAATACCTACATCATTCAATTCAATACTGCTAAAGACAGGATACACTTTTTATTGAAACAGCTAAAACATAATTGATCAAATTTATTTCAATAGACTAACAAATGCAATGTTTATTACGATAACTGTTATACCTACGTCATCATGATCACATCATACATGTTATTGAAATACAATTACATCACAAAAAGGATGTCTTTCCGTGAAACATAATATATGTATAAAATATATAGTTTGGTCCAAATCCGGAGTAGATATATGTTGTAAACAATACGTACGAACTGTATGCGTATCTCCATTATCAGACGGACAAGTACTAGTTCCGGACGGGTTTACCCAGTTCTCGCAACCATGTTAACTTTTATTAGAAGTCATTAACACAATAAAAATAGATTTTCTATAAACTATTTTTGTATATTTTTTAGTAAAAATTTATCTCATTAAACAAATATAGATTAATAAAGCTTTTTAAGTTTGTTATGGTAGTATATGCAAAAAAAACAGATATAGAACAATTGTATGATAAAAAATAAGATAAATATTGCAAGTTAGTAATGTAATAGGGATAGGTTTTTTATTACGAAGCATTTAAATCATTTCTTGGCTCTATATAGGGAGATACTAAGCGACAGTAGTTACTAATTACGAAATAATCCTTAGCTCAGAGCTTGGACATAACTGTGTTCCCATAAAGGACAAAATCATTTAGACAGACATGTTATTCCGGTAACAGTACGTTAGTCTTAATCACAGTTTAAGTCTAGTTAGTTATATCCATTACTTCATTCCATATATATTATCCTTATGTTAAACGTTGTACCTATACCAACAATATTGACGGGCCGCGTTGTCTAGTGGTTCATGTAACGGACTACCATTCACAATGTGGCGGGTTCGAATCACGCATGGTACAATTATTTGTTTGTTGGTTATGTCTTACTGCATCTGGGTATTTTATATGTATTATAACTTTAGAGTATGTACTTATATCGGGACGGGCCTCGTGGTCCAGTGGATTCAGATAACGAACTGCCGTTCACGAGGTCGCGGTTTCGATTTCCGCTCGGGACAATCATTTGTGTGACATTTATAATTCTCATACAAATGTTTGTCCTGCGTCTGGGTGTTTACTATGTATTATAAGTATGTATTTACAAAAGAAAAGTAATATATGTATTATATCCGTATTCTGGTACCCATAACACAAGCATAATAAGCTTAGCTTGGGACCAGAGGACGTTGTGTGAAATTTCTATGAATATTTATATATAACCACCCATAGTAAGTTTTATAAGTATATTATGTTTAGCAAAAATAGGAAATAATAATATGTAGTAGGTATCTATATTCGCATCTGGTATCCATAACACAAGCATAAAAATATAGCTAACTTTGGGATCAGAGGACACTATGTGAAATGTCCATAAATATTTATTAATATACTAAGATTTTTTACTTGTTATATTGTTATAAGACAGTAGATGCCGACAATACGTAGAGGATATGAGAATAGGCGTGCTCTTGTCCAGACCGGATATTTAGTTTATAAATAAATAAAGCTCACCAACACTTAGCCAGCTTATTATTTTATTATGATAAACAATTTATTTATCATCTTGGGAATATGTAAACTTTATGAATTACAGTACAGCTTCTAAGTTAAAAGTTTCAATTATTCCTGAACTGTTGATTGCCATTTCATTCGCATGAAGTTTAGTTTATGGGTACCATATAAACCATCCTTTTGAATAGCGCTATTTATAAAAGAAGCTCACCTAGCTTCCGACCTTTCCCAAAGAGCTTGTAAACTTGAAATATATTTTTTTTTACTTTTACTATGACTTTGAAGCTTTAAGATTCGTAGCCTAGTTTTCAAGATTTAGGCTCACATTAAATACAGAAAAGCGACTATGTTGTACAATAAGTAAAGACACCTTTGATTCTTCAGTTATCAGTTTAGGACTCCCCCAAGGTCCATATAGATGTGTGTTTTCTTAGTTTATTTCAAAGTGATCTTATCATAGTTATGATAGGACGTAAGGAATCTAAATATATTTACAATGCTTCCGAATATAACAGGAAATTAAAGCTTCAAGAAAACTTAAAAAAAAGTTTTGAAAAGATTTTCCATCTTAATTTAAAAAGTATTAAGTAAACATTTTAAATACTTTTGGAGAAATTATGGTTATCAATAGTAAATTGTCAGGATATTTTTTACTATAAGTACAAACAACTTATTTTAAGTAACAATTTTACGAAAGTAAATATTTTTAGGGAAATATCCTGCTAAAATTTTTGGTGAAATACAAATTATACTTTTCAGATAAATTAAATTATAATCCTGTTTGG
Source organism: Orgyia antiqua (assembly GCA_916999025.1). Lineage (NCBI taxonomy): Eukaryota > Metazoa > Arthropoda > Insecta > Lepidoptera > Erebidae > Orgyia > Orgyia antiqua. Next base: position 31,440,030 of record OU779866.1, read on the forward strand.
ATAAAAAAGGGAATTAAGGATAATTTAAACGTATAGTATACTTAATAATGAGCCCTGTTAAATGAGTTTAGGATTTATTTAACTTTAAGAAATGAGATATTTTAAGGATAATTTATTTAAAAATAAATTAATTAAAAAAATAAAATTATAATATGCTTACTACTTCTTGCGGCGCTATATCGTTGTGGTCGACGTTTCTCCATAACATCACTAACACGGTCACTGTTTTGACTAATGAATCTAGTTCTATTACATTGTTCACACCCGGACGACCTGTGCATATAATCCGGAAAACCGGACGCCGGACATACTTCAAGCTCGCAACAACTGCTGTCCACTTCCATCTTGAGTCTTACTATGATAGTACCAGTATTCCTATATAACGCACAGGATGGTATGCTAGTATGATCCATAACAATTGACGATCGCATCAAGCAACCCCCAAAATACTACTCGATGTAGCACGCGTCGTGTCTTGTCAGAGACTAAATAATACTGTGTGAACGCTTCAAGATAAAGGCTAGTTACACTGTTATGACCACGTGTGCAACAATGGCAGTGGGGGCGATGAAGAACGAATGGACGGTTAGGTTATCCCATGTAGCCATGCGACGGCCAATCGTTGCGGTAGGCGGGACCGAAGCACACCCAGTCGCACGGATTATGTATGCCGAGGGGTACGTTTCAAATGCATCCCGGTAGATAAGGGTTGACTTTTATAACTATATGATTATTGCACTGAAAATTATTGGGACATTTGTTTATTTATAACTTATTGTATACCTTTGACATTTCAACATATTCCTAAAGGAAACGGAAGTGAGCAAATTATATTAATATTACAAATCTTTTATGGCTAAATATACATAACAGAATATGTGTAGCTTTATTTTATTGATCTTTAATATCAATATGATGATAAAATAAGATATTTACGTCTCTACAACATTTCAACAAACTATCTGCTAAAATTAATAATATTTTTGCATATTTAAAAGCCTATTTTTAATAATTTATTACTTTTTTTTTTATAAAAAATGTCATTAACTTTTTATTACAACTTTCCTATAACTATAGTATTAGGTACATAATAATGAAGCTAAATATCTTATAAAATGTCTTATATTAACTTTCACATCTTTGAAGTATTTAGAAAAGAAGTTTCATTTATCTATCTTATATCACAAATAATTATTATAAAGTTATCTTATAAATTTTCACGTAAATATACAAAAAAATGCAAAATTATTGGCAAGCGAACAACATTTCTTCAACATCTTTGGAGTGACTCACGCAGTAAACGAGTTTATTCAGTTAGTCACTTTTCAGTTGACTCAGAAAATATTGAACACTTTCAAAAAATATTTTCCAATAATGGAAAAATTTAACATTAATCGGTTATTTAATAAGTAATAATGAGTCATTCGGGATATCCAAGATAAAGAGTATAATTAAATTTTATTTAATTACGTAAAATTCTAAATTCCGTATCTATATTCTTTATTAGGTTTTCCGACTGACAATAAACAATAAAACAAAGTAAAAAATAATCAGCTCGTGTAGATAGAAAATTTACAATGATAGCATTTATTTTAATCTAATGTGTTAATTATGGTAATAAAGTTGTTGAACAGCTTAAATATGAATAAAAAACATAAATAAAAAACTATAGAGCCTTATTGCAAAAAGTAGTGCCCTAAAATTGTTCGAAACTAAACTTAAAAATGAAAAGTTTATATACCTATCTTCGTGATCCTATTAATTTTCGATTCTCTGCTCAATTTGAGTGTTGTACCTCCATATTAGATACTATTTCGATTCAAAAATCCACCATTTTCATTTTTAAAAACCTATATAAAAACGAATCGATCTATCTATCCTAAATACATCTATAGTATCCTTTTGGAAGATACGAGATAATAAATATATTTACTTACATACAAGATACGCAGGAAAAACCATATCCTTTCTTTGCCATAACCATATTCGAAAAAATATATATCAATTGTTTGTGACCAGTATTATTATGGATACTTCACAAGACGTCCTCTGGTCCCAAGCTGAATTTTCAGGTATTTGCTTGTATCATAGATACCAGAATACGGATATACTACCTATAAAATATTTTTATTTTGTAAATACAAATAATAAATAGAAAACTACCAATAATATTCTATTGTATAAGAATGTACAAAACATTTAATTTTTTTAGCCGATATTGCCGCAAAGAGGATAATTGTTATTATTAATTAGCGGCCGCCTACAGCGTTTATTATTAATTATTTATTTAATTAGATAATGAAAGTAACCACTGTGTTTAAGATTTAATATAATTAATCATTTAACTGAGAATATTATTATTTTTAATTGTCATATAATATTAACTATACATTATACAAATGTGATTAATTAGGGTCGCGGGAAGTCATTTGTTGCAAACAACACAGGACTGAGCGTTATGGCGTTCTTTAGCAGATACCTATGTTCAACAGAGGAGAGAAAAATGATAATTGATGTGTTATACACAACTTTATCCCTCCATCCATCAGCCTTTTTCTGTCCACTAAGTTAACAAAATATAATTAAAAAATTAAAATGTTCGACTGAAAAAGTGTTATGATGAGAATATGACGGCTGATAGGAGAGAGAAAACGCGGCTGATAAAAAACGTGCACCTACCCCAAATAGCTTGAGATGTGGGCAGGAAGAAGAAGAAGAAAAGACTGAAAAAGTGATTCTCTACAATTATTCCTAATTTAACTTGAACATGTAGGTGATGTAGGTAACTAGAAAATTTTAAGAGCGGACTCTACAAATTACAAAATTCACAATTCACGTATTTGCGTTAGGTATTGCTTTCCCTATTCTCGAGCACCATAAAGCATAACTATAGCTCATCTAGATTTTATCTATCATCGTAATCTCCTTTTTAATTTTCTTTATTTTGATACCCTAATTGGTTAACAAAGTCACTCCAAAAATCCTGCAATTCAATATTTGAAATCCTGCGTAAGAATACTTGGTTAATTCATGAACTATTATATACCTAATTTTTTTAAATTACATATCCATTTTGAAATTACGAGAAACAAGACACGTTACAAATAAGTAATTACGGACTCAATTTGTAATGTCGATGATTTTATAAAGATTTATTAAATCGTTCCATCAGCAAAGATAAATTTATGTACCCTGTTATTATAAAAATAACTATTCCTCAGAATTCATAATCTTATATAAAATTTACGTGTCACAGTGTTAGTTACCGTACTCCTCCGAAACGGCTTGACCGATTTTTGTGAAATTTTACATGCATATTCAATACGATGCCAACACGCCTGGACAACGTAGCATATTAGATCAAAACCCCTCCCAAACTGAAGAAGAGCCTTGAATAACAGTATGACATGAATAGACTGAGACGAGAGAGTAAGCATTATTTCCTTTAAACATATTGATAAGAATTAACGACCACCTATATGCTATCCTATTAATAACATAATTACAAAACAATAGCTGGTAATGTTTTAAACAATGGCCTAACCGAGCATACCACTTACCAAGAAATATGAAAAAAAATTGTGCAAAAACTAATTACCAGTTCAATTTGTAATTACGGGTCACTATATACATGTATTCCAGCAAAATAAATTTATGCACTTACATAATTAGCAAGCATTTTATACATTAATTGATTCTTAGAATTCATAACAGTTCTTTAGGGTTATATCGATATTATTAAAAATGTTTAATTAGTTTCCACGTTTTCATAATGTACTAATGCTGCTTAAGCTAATGAACTAATAATTAACTAGGCAAAAAACACAAAAGCAAGTGATTGCAACAAAAATAGTTAAATAACACCTCAACTATAGATACAACTAGAAACTTATACATATAATTTAATTACAACCAATTTTATACCGCACATGTCTAAAGATTTGTTACTTTATAGCTCAAAATATGGACATAATTTAAAGAGACAATTTAAATGATTCCCATTTTTGAAATTTTTTTATTAAAGTTGAAAGTTTAAATACACCGTCGCTTTACTTATTTCCTAAAATTCATAAAACTTGTATGAATCAACTAAGATTTCAACTTCACAAATTTTCACCTTTAGCCATAAGTGCCAAGAGAGTCTTCAGGATATTTAAACACAACTAGTGCGAACCGGAACGGAAAAATCCTATGAGACATAGAGAAAATCCCAACACAAAAACTTCAGCATCACCTAGGTGGGCTAATGATTCATTCATTACACATGATCAAACACAATCTATTTGATACTACAATGAATTACATTCACTATATTTCGTTCATGCACCACCGGACATTACATCACAGTTCTATGAATGAAGTAAAACACCTGTGCTTCATCAGCTCATAGTTTCCTGTTGATACTTTATAGATTTTATAGTTACTAAGTATTGTACTGATAAAATAATTTGTCGCCGCGCTGTCTGGCAAGCAGTCAGCCTTCTAGAAACTCTAAGAACATCGGTATCAACAAAATTCAGCATTGGCGATAAGACAAATAATTTCTTGCATAGTTAGAGAGCGAATTCCTTCATGCATTGATTATAACTTTCGTGTGAAATAAATTGAGAGTACGCATGTCACTACCGTATTTCCTAGCATAAATTTTAAGCGCGTTTAAACGTGAAAATCTTATCTTACTTCAAAAAAGGTTTTTTTTTTCTTATGTTTGTTACCTCATAACTTTTAACTGGGCGAAGCGATTTTAATGATTCTTTGTTTATTTGAAAGTTGGTGGTTCTCGTGTAGTCCCAATGGCACCAGGTCAAGATCTGATAACTATCTCCTGAGAAAAAGAGTAAAACCCTCAAATTTCAAAGGCACATGACGTCGGAGGAACTTTAAAAAAAAATACTCGTTTCGCAAACTCTTAATGATCAAAACAAAGCCGCGTTTTCACTTTGATATTAATTTACTATAAATATTTTTGTGTCGCTAAATTAAAAATTACTATTAGAAATGTTAAAAATTACTAGAAAAAATACAAACCTATCTGCACACTGCAATATTAACTGCTACCAGTAATCAAAGCAAGTAGTTAAGATTGTAGAGCGTAGATGTTTGCTACGACGCGCCTAATGTATGTACAGAAATGCGAATATACAAAAGCCACACATTTTTTTATTATTTTGCCTGTAACTATTTTTACAAGTAAATAAGGATGAGTCATCAATGTTTATATATCTGGACTACTTAGAGCACAGATATTTTTAGGGTCACTGTAGGTAATCTTATTTTCCCTAAACATTCGTAATACAAGCCGTAATACCTATGTTTGGGGAAAATAAAGCAACAAGTGGGTGTAACCGCTTGTTACTCTATTCACGGTAGGTTTGATAGAAAACCACTAGTTGCTTCATAATGAAATTTACAGGTCGCTAACTTTTTTTATTATTTCGCGAAGCAAGAGCTCCTACCGTGTTTTATATACTCGCAAGTCATAATCTAGACAATTTCAGTAAAATTTTGGAGTGCAAATAAAGTGCAGCCCTAAATCTATTACGTAAACTAGACTTTTACCTACAGTATTTTACTTATTATGAAACAAACATTTCTTTACTTATTATAAAAGAAAGTCATTATTTTGTATGTATGTCCTTATGTGATGCGGTTTTTTTATAGATAGAGTGGTTCAAGAGGATGGCTTTTTTGTGTAATTTCTTAAGTAATGTTGGTTCTCAATGGGTAAAATTGTGGTCATTAGCTAATTAAGTTTTCGATTTGCAGCGTCAATAATAACACCAACTCTTAACAAATAATTAATCACAAACTTTTTAACACTTCTTGCGATTTGATTTATTTCGAATGTTTTGTTGTTCTTATTAAGTAAATATCTACACGTAGGTATATACGTTATATTATATGTGGTCGGAGATATTTTGCAACAATTTGTGAGACAACCTGTGGAGTCTGGACCTCATTAGTAAAGTGTTCCACTAATGAGCTCTCGGCGGGCTCCTTAACAAGTATTTATGAACATTCACACAACGTTCACTGGTCCTAAATTAAGCTATATTTCTATGTTTGTGTTATGGGTATCAGAGGGTGTACTATTTATATACCTACTATTTTTTTTTTGTAAATATGTACCTATATTACATAGTAAACATTCAGATGCAGAACAGTTAGTATGATAAATATAAATATCACACAAACAAATGTATGGTGTGGAGATCGAAGCCACAGCCTCGTGAATAGCAATCCGTTACATGAGCCACTAGACCACGAGGCCTGTCATCCTGATCCATTTATTGATAGTATTATCAATAAATTGTCTTGAAAGAGTTTTCAAATAGTATTTTCTAACACTTGCGGGCCTCTACTATATTTGTTTCAAATTTTGGCCGACGTTTCGGAGACTTTGCAGTCACCATGGTCACGGGTGAGAGTCTCACCCGTAACCATGGTGACAGCGAAATAGGTTTTAAATGGATGGGCTTCGTGCTAAAACTGTCATGCTTCGCTGATTCGATTCCTGTGCAGGGCCGTTATTTAAAAGCGGAATAGTCTTTTCCATAATATATATTTTTTTTTTTTTTTTTTTTTAAATAAATATTCATGGACTATTTGTACTCGTTGTCTATTTTATGTAGCTATTTCGAATAAAAAAACATGTGTACAAGTGTTTTTCTTGGAAATACGGTTTTAAACTATTAAATAAGTAATATTTATAGGAGAAACACAAATTTTGAATAAAGGAAACTACGAAAAGTTAAAGAATAAAGTTATAAAAATATCACCGGGTAGGTATTTGCTTCAGCCCTACCGCATACTTACTTTTTTATTTTTAATTTTACCGTTAAAATTTTAATTATAAACTCCAAATAATACAATACCTTTTCGTTCAACAATCTTATCTAAAAACGGTTAAGGCTTAATCCCTAGCCATTTTTAACTCAGTCAAAAGAATTAACTCGTAGTTGGACTCAGAAAAGCAATAAAATATACAAAGCAGGTTTAAAACATATTTATCCCCCCTTGGTCCCCCCCGTCGGACTATTAAGTTTAAAACCCATTTTATTACTAGCCATATTTAAAACAAACAAAACAATTAAAAACAGTTTGCAAAACCATTGTCAACTTGTAAAAGATACAACTCCTGTGCTAAAAAAATTATATTTTCGGCTCCCAATACTGAATTGTTATGATTTACCGTTAACTAAATAAAATGTAAAGCAATAATTCATACAACTTTCACTACATTTATATATAGCGCAGTAAAATATATTGTCAGTTTTAACTATTTAAAAGGTGCTATTCTGCAGTCATTGTTTTCATCTTAACGGTAGTAAGGGACGCTTTGAGGGGGTCTTAAACTAACAAAAAATATAGTAAAATATTATGGTGCCGTATAGATAATAATGTCATTAAATGACAATTTGCGTTGTATATTGTAAATATTTAGTAAACACAATTCTGTGGTTTAAGCTATTGATACTGGGTGGTAAATGTTTAATTTTCTTGTATTTTTCTTATCTATTGTTACGAGTTAACCTGTACACTTCTGTTTATGAGTCGATATTAACTACAAAAAACATTTATGGTCTTACTCATAATGACTTATCGGAGGTTTAAAATGTCGCGAAAATTGTCAACACTTGTTCTTCATAATAGTCTTTTTACGATAAAACGTTTATTATTTCTCCGATAAAATCGCCGTTTCAACCTCCGATAAGTTATTATGAATAAGACCATAAATGTATAAATATTTATGCAATTGACATTGTTAATATCTATCGTGAACAACAAGATATATTAAAATAATGTGTAACGTGGTATTAAAGAACTTCCTTTTCTAACATTAGGAGATATCTTTGCACAATAGTGGTATAATCTATTTATTGAGAAGAGACATAATATTGATGTTATGCTTCGCTTCTTTAGGTAATCAATGTTCAGAATATTGCAGGTTAAGTAGGTACCTAGCAAGTGTCTATTAAAATTTAATAGTTTTTAAAGCAAAACACAAACAATAGGCTGCCACTTATTCCGGTGGTCTACCTTGTATAACTGTAAAATAAACAATTTACTACTAACCCAAACATTATACTTTTCTATTACTTTGTGTATGACTGAGGGATTAGGATACTTATTATAATTTAAGAAATTTTATTTTGTCGCTTAAGTTAACAGTTTTGTTCTTTTCTTCGGCTACCCTTGGTTCAGTAAAGACACGAAACCCTAATTCTATCGCGTGACTGCTTTAAAACTTAACAATTGACACATTGTTTGGCAAGTATGTCGGCGTTATAAAAGTGTTCACACAATAATGCAGTTTGTAACACAAAGCTCAAAAAAGAACTTCACCATGAAATTTCATTTTGAAACTGTGTGAATAGATGTATCATTGAATGTTTATGTCAAGTAAATTGTGTGTCAATAATACGCCCATGTTCCGGTCTAGAAAAGAAATTTAAAAAAAAAGATGGTGATAAATAGAGACGTCAAAGTCTATACTAATATTATAAAGCAGAAGAGTTTATTTGTTTGTTTGAATGCGCTAATCTCAGGAACTACTGGTTTGATATAAAAACTTCTTATGTTGTGGGATATTCCATTTATCGAAGAAACCTATATATATAACATCAAGCTGCGACCGATTTGTGAAATTGAATGGGTAGGTACAGTTATTGAGAAAGGCTGTAGAGTCTAAAGCCTTCCTCAATTTTTCTTTTTTTCCTCCTAATGTTTGGACTATAAAACATCAATAGGAAAAATAATGCAAAAAAAGAAAAAAAATTCTAAATCACACGCGTACGGAGTCGCGGTCTACAGCTAGTATAATATAAAGGTATTTTCAAGATTTTACATCCGCTACCAAAACCCAGAAAAAGTTAATCGGAACTCATTATACAATTTATGCAAATAGTTATAATAGACGAGTTTTGTGACCAAATCTTGTGTAATTTGTATAAGCACTAGGTCAAGGGAAGTTATATTGAATCAGATCGAACAGATTCAATGGCGGATACATATCAGGTTATCACTTTCTTTCTGGCGTCATTAGTTGTTCTACGTAGATGCATCTCTTACAGAAATAACAAACATGATATGTAAGTTTTAGACAGCTTTAATACCTAATATAATTATAAAAACTTGTCTAGAAAATTCTAACACATTCTCTATTATGATATGTATATGACGGACTTCGTGGTCTAGTAGTTCATGTAATGGCCTGCCATTTAAGAGATCGCGGGTTCGATTCCCGCTCGGGATAATCATTTGTGTGATATTTATAAATGTCATACAAATTTTAGTTCTGCGTCTGGGTGTTTCTATGTATTATAAGTATGTATTTACAAAAGAAAAGTAGTGTTGCGTTCAACCTGGGCTTTGTAATTAGTTTTTTGTGGAAGCGTGCCAATTCTTCAGGCCAAGACGAACGAACTTAAAATCTGCGTTTCACAGCGTTAACAAATTTATAATAGTACAAACTTACCCTGTTTTTGTTCTTCAACAATGTCTTCACCGTGTCACCCTAGCTATAGTTTAAATAACCAACCACACAAAATTTGGCCAAAAATTACGCAGGAAGATTAATTATACTGTACCAGCTTTTTCAGGGAGAAGACACAGGCTCGCTCGACTCAAGCGGTGAACTTTCATCAATCGTCCCAATAAAATTACACTATCACAATTATAGTTATCAAACAGTTCAATTTACATTAAATAGTATTAAGTATGGAGACACAAAATTCACTAGTTTTTGTAACGCATTTATATCATACAAAATGGCGAACATTACATTTCGCGGTGATATTTCAAGGTTTTGTTTCAATTGTAATTATCGATTCACACAACAAGGATAATTAGTTTTATCAACAATTAATTCTAGTGACAATTTTAACACGCAAAACAGTTGCAAGGAAAACGCTTCAAATCGCATTCAAATCGCGACGTAATTTGCAAACAAGACGTGTTTTACTACTGACAACGCGCGCTCGGTAACCGTGTCGCGCGGGCCGGCAACGAGCCACCAGGACAAATGCACCGGTCAGTTCTCAACGTCATCGATAGTGACGTTATCAATAGTTAGAGATGCCCGTGCGCAGACAAAATATGATAAGTTAATCGTTTGGTACATAACATCTACCCGCCTCGGCCAGGACTACCTGGCCGCTAATTCACTGGCAGTCGCGACAAGGTTGATACAGCTCTCTTCAAAATTGAACCGTCCACCCGGACCTCAGCAAAACGGGGCACTCCATCTGCTCCAAAGACGAGGTTGAGAATGCGCCCCCTGCGCCAACACAGTGGCGGTGAGTTAGCGTCCTTAACCAGAACGAGGTCACCAACATGAGGTGGATCAGTCTTGTCGGTCCACTTAACGCGCTGCTGGAGAATGTGCAAATATTCTAAATTCCAACGTTTCCAAAAGCTCTGAGTGAGTTGTTGGACCAATTCAAACCGCGAGAGACGATTAGGTCTCACATCAACAAAGGGATATTCCGGCAGGGCGTTCAGTGGCTGCCCAATCAAAAAATGGCCCGGCGTGAGGGCTTCCAAGTCGTTAGGATCTGAAGAGATCGGGCACAACGGGCGTGAATTCAGAACGGCCTCGATTTTGCAAAACACAGTTGCGAGCTCTTCAAAAGTCAATACAGACTCGCCAATTACCCGTCGCAAATGCGTCTTAGCAACCTTTACTACGCTTTCAAATATTCCTCCCCAGTGGGGACATGACACGGGACTGAACCTCCAAATTATTCTACGTGTAGCTAGTCTAGACGCAATTTCAGTCTCGTTAGCCGACAAAAAATCATACATCGCTTTTAAATAGTTGTTTGTGCCTTTGAAGTTGGTACCGCAATCCGACCGAATCAAGGACGGTAGTCCTCGTCGTGACACGAATCTATCTAACGTCGCAACAAATGCCTCTGTCGAGAGGGCTGAGACGAGTTCCAAATGTACCGCCTTGGTGGACAGACAGACAAAGACGCACAAATAAGCCTTGACAGTTTTACTGTTCCTGAGGGTCGAGGTCTTAACAAAAAAGGGGCCTGCAAAGTCCGTACCAACTCCAGCAAAGGGCCTTATCTCAGTGACCCGATCCGAAGGAAGGTCACCCATGATAGGCTGCATGGTAGGGGCCTTGAGCCTATAGCAAGGCATACAACGAAAGACCACACTACGGATCGTCCGACGGGCCGATAAAATCCAAAATTCCCGTTGCAAAATGGCCAATAAGGCATTACAGCCGGCGTGGGAGTTCTTGATGTGACGATCAGTCACCAACAGGTTCACCAAGTGGCCACTCTTGGGCAATAAGAGGGGGTGACGAGATCCATAAGGGAGGTTTGCGTTCCTAAGACGCCCTCCGACACGCAAAAGACCCTCACCATCCAAAAAGGGGTTCAGCTTACAAATGGCTCCAGATAGCTTGGATTTGCCTTTCCTCAAGATGTCAATCTCGTCTTCAAAATGTGCCTCTTGCACAGAACGAACCCAGTGAAGAAGAGCATCTTGGAGCTCTTGTGGCGATAAGAAGGCCTCCAAACATTTGTTCTGTGGATGTCTACAATTTCTCATGAAGCGCTTGATCCAAGCGGTGACACTCAACAATTTGTCCAATGAACTGTAACGATTAAGTAAGAAATCGGGGTCGAACGGACGGTCCTGCCGTTCGAGCGCAAGCGTTCGCAACCCAGGCAGTGCGACAATGTCTAAGGCCGGAGTTCGCGGTCAATTAGATTCTGATCTGGTCAACCACTCAGGTCCCCACCACAGAGAGTGCTCAACTAAAAGGGGGGCCATACATCCCCGTGACGCACAATCAGCAGGGTTGACCTCGCCAGGCACATGCCTCCAAACCAACGGGGTCTCCGATTTCTGTATCTGAGAGACACGATTTGCTACAAACACCTCTAAGGTGTGAACTGACGTCTTCAGCCAACACAGCACAATTTGACTGTCAGTCCATGCATATATCGTGGAAACGTCAATTGACGTGCACAAGGTGGACATGACGTGATTCAAAAGGCGAACAAGAAGGGCCGCCCCTGACAACTCTAACTTAGGGATTGTCAAGGCAGTTCGAAGAGGCGCGACCTTGCTCTTCGCCATGACCAACAACACTTTCACCTGACCATCTGTGGTCACGGTGCGCAAGTATACGGCTGCTGCGTACCCACGTTCCGAAGCGTCCGAGAAACCATGAAGGGACGCGGTGTGCTTCCCTGGCGGAAGCAGAGCACGGGGTAACGATATCCTATTGATGGCAGGCAATGAGGAAGCAAATAGGAGCCAGTCCTTCAAAACAGCTTCGCGAAGTGGCTCGTCCCATCCAAGACCTGCAGTCCAAAGTTTCTGCAGGAAGCATTTGGCCCAGAATATGACCGGGCATATCCAGCCATTGGGATCAAAGGTTCTCGCGACAGTCGACAGAACCAGTCGTTTCGTCCAAGTGTGATGCGAATCCAAATTGACATTAAATGTAAAGATGTCCTGGACTGGTCTGTACTGGATTCCAAGCACTGACATCATGGTAGGGTTGTCACGGTTCTCAAATAGGTGAGGATCCTGCTGGTGGTCATCCGGTAGCCCTTCCAAGAGCGCAGGTAAGTTGGAGATCCATTTACGCAACTCATATCCTGCGGAGGCTAGAATGCCAATCAACTCGTCACGCAAGAGCAGGGCCTCTCTCTCCGTGGCCGCGCCAGTGCACACATCGTCAACATATAGGTCCTCCTTCAAAATGGCGGCTGCGCGAGGAAACGACATACGCTCTCGATCCGCGAGCTCCCAAAGCGAACGTATAGCCAAAAAGGGGCTAGACCTCAGCCCGTATGTGTTCGTGTTGAGCTCGTAGACAAGCATGGGATCTTGCTGGTTTTCTCGCCACAATATCAGCTGGTATCGGCGATCATCCGGGTGAATTACCGTTTGCCTGAACATCATCTTGATGTCGGCCACAAAAACAAATTGATGACGTCGAAACCGCGTGATGACGTCACAAAGGTCCTTCAGCAATTTGGGACCAGGATGCAGACACTGGTTCAAGGACACTCCTGAAGAAGTCTGCGCAGAACCATCAAATACTGTGCGTAACTTACCACTGGATGGTTTTATTACAGCATGATGCGGGAGAAAGAAGTGCTCCGTCGAACGCCAATCCAATTTTGACACAGACATGTGTCCCAAATCCTCATACTCCCGCATGAAGTCAATATACTTCTCCTTGAGTAGTGGGTCCCTGCTCATACGGCGCTCCATCGCCAACAAACGCTTCTCTGCAATAGGCCGCGAGACGCCAAGTGGCGGACGTACGGCGAGAAATGGCAATCTTGTCATGATCCGGCCAGAACGGAGATAACTGGTGTTGGTCTTGTAGAACTGCTCACACTCTTCATGCTCCGGATCAGAGCGGGGAGCTTGTGGTGGCTCCTCCACTTCCCAGAATCTCTGCACGGCGTCAGAAAGGGCGGACCCCACCATCAAGGCCGTTCCAAGTTCGGCAGGGGGGGGAGTCCTCAATACAGGCCCCATCAGTGCGAACCCAAATATGGTCCGGAGGGCTACCAAGCCACCTGGCTGCAAAACACGATCCTTGCCGAGTAATATTTTACCCAAAACATCGGCACCAAGCAACAAATCGACCGTGCCAGGCAGGTCAAATTTAGGGTCAGCCAAATTCAAATCCGCGGTCAATTTTACCGCATCCGCAGACAAACGAACTTGCGGGTGATTGCCCAAGATATTCTCCATCACAATAGCCGACGATTCCAACGTCGGACGTGGAGAATTTGAGGGGGAGAACTCAAACCAAACGCGGCCCTCTACCGTGGCCACGGGGGCGTTCCCGACACCCCTTATTACATCTGAATATTTTTCAATAGTCTGGCCAGTCTGCCCTACCAACCAAGACGAGGCTATGCACCCCTGTGAGCCTGTGTCCAATATCGCTCGGACTACAACTGAGGCGCCCGTCCGTCCCCAGACCCTGACATGGGCCGTGGGCAAGAGGACGGTCTCAAAGGGGGGCGGTGCATAGCGGGGGCAGACGCCAACATCCTAATGCTGGCGTGGCGGCGACTGAGCGCCGTTGTCCCGAGACGGCAAATCAAAATGCGGGTAGTGCCTAAACTCGGCCTCCTCTCGGTGACGACTGCCACGAGCCATAGACGGCGGTTCGTAGCGCCTGGAGCGTCCGTACCGAGGGTTGCGCGTCTCCAAACGGGGACGTTGCGCCAGAGGGGGGGACGGTAGTGGTACCGGACGTGCGTCACGGTAATCGTGGTACACTACCGGAGGTGATCTCGCTTGATCACGTGGAAGCGGGGAGGGCGAGCGGGACACAAAGGTGCGGGATTGAACCCGGGGCCCGCTTTCATACCCGCCCGTGGGGCTGCGCGCCGAACCAACTCGGCGATCAACGGCAGCGCAGTTTGCGCGGCGTGGGGGTGATGAGCCGGACTCCAAGTTGCGGGACTGGTCCCGGTGTCCACTGGCATACCCGCCCGAAGGCGACCCCGCGTGGTCGCGACGGCCATTCGCGTTGGCGCACAGGATTTTCAAATGGTGCCCTCCGCAAATAGGACACGGGTGAGTGTCGGGGCAGGCGCGCTGGTAATGGTCCCCTAGACAGGAGAAACACCAGCCGCGGGCCTGGGCAATCCGCCTACGAGCGGCCACGTGCAGGACCGCGAAGTCTGGGCACCGCACCGTTTGGTGTCCCTGCGACTTGCAAAACCGGCAGTCCGGTGGCGCAGCTTGAGCGACAGCGAAGCGGGCGGCCGTACCTCCTCTTGGTGCAGGTTGGGCATTGCGCCGTTGGTTGGTGGGTCTGGGACGTGATGCTTCCACCGGCGTGTCGGCGACCATGACGTCACCCATGCGACACTCGTCCTCCAGGAACGTCAGGAGCTGGTCAAAGGTAGGGAGAGCAGATGCCTCATCCCTAGTGTGCCCCTGTTCAAAACGTGCTCTCAAAGACACCGGCAATCGCTTGAGCACAATACGCAACAGTAGGTAAGACCACTTGGCAACCGGCAGTCCTAAGCGGTTGAGCGAGTTGGTGGCTATTAGGAGGGGGTTCAGCAGCTCGGTCCTCAACTGGGCAGCATTGCTCACGACGGGAAGGTTCAAAATCTGGTCAACGTGGGTATCTGCCAGACAGCGCTGGTTGTGATAGCGCTTGGTGAGCAACGCCCGCGCGATCCCATAGCTCCCGTCACATATTGGGAGGTGCTGTACTAAGCCCCTCGCCTCTCCATCAAGCACGGAGAGTAAATAGGCCAGTTTCTGAGACGGACCCAAATCGTCCCTCGAGTCCACAAGGCTCTCAAACAAACCAATGAATCCCATCCACATGTCTAGTCGACCATCAAAACGTGGAAGATCCAAGTTGGGTAACCTGGTCAAAAGGCCCACGGGAGTCTTCAAGGGGGCCCGGTGAGCCGGTACTCCGGCGCGCGAGGCTAAAATCTCCCGCGCGCGCTGGGCGATGTCGTCGGCAAGGTCCATAATTTGGACGTAGTCCTCGTGGACTTGGTCCCGTCGCTCCTGGGGGAATGACTCCAGTGGCACATCATCCAGATGCAAGATGAAGCGCCGGTAAAGCGCCTCCACCTCCTGAAGTCGTGCAGGGCATTTCTCATGCCTGTCCAACAATGCCTCGATTCGGTTCTCCCTTTTCACCAAGGCGGCAGCTGACGTGAACCATCTCAAATGAGTCGCAATCCCGGAATATGTCTCGCGGACAACATTATACGCGGCGGTAGACATCTTCAAAGCACAAACGGCACGAAACCAACAATCTTATAATAACAAAAAAAAACAAATATCTTTCACAAACAAACAATATTACAATAGCGAAAAACAAAATATCTTTCAATGAGACAAGCCGCTATTACTCTAAACAAATATCAAATCTTAAATAGTTCAAATCAAACAAACAAAACAATTCTTTGCCAATGTGCAATTAATTTAAGACTTAAATTATTTATTTTAAGGTAACCAACAAAACAAACAAACGTATGAAATAAATGTTGTATTATACAAACGCACAACGCCACAATTTAACTATAACGTTGTTCAATATTAGACAATAATTAAATAATAATTTATATTAAATAATAACCTGAGCAACAACAAATACGATTAGCAATAGCACAAATAATTATCAAACCCTTTAAAATCTAATTGCCAATTCAAGTACTCAAATTAATTATTTAAAACTATACCAACAATTTAGATTAAACAAACAAACAACTAAATTAATCAAATTAAATTAATTAAATTAATTAAATCAATTTTCACAAATAATGAGGGTATAGTTTGTTCAACATGGAACATTCGAGAAACGGAGTTTAAACCACGCTCTGGGTACCAAAATATGTTGCGTTCAACCTGGGCTTTGTAATTAGTTTTTTGTGGAAGCGTGCCAATTCTTCAGGCCAAGACGAACGAACTTAAAATCTGCGTTTCACAGCGTTAACAAATTTATAATAGTACAAACTTACCCTGTTTTTGTTCTTCAACAATGTCTTCACCGTGTCACCCTAGCTATAGTTTAAATAACCAACCACACAAAATTTGGCCAAAAATTACGCAGGAAGATTAATTATACTGTACCAGCTTTTTCAGGGAGAAGACACAGGCTCGCTCGACTCAAGCGGTGAACTTTCATCAATCGTCCCAATAAAATTACACTATCACAATTATAGTTATCAAACAGTTCAATTTACATTAAATAGTATTAAGTATGGAGACACAAAATTCACTAGTTTTTGTAACGCATTTATATCATACAAAATGGCGAACATTACATTTCGCGGTGATATTTCAAGGTTTTGTTTCAATTGTAATTATCGATTCACACAACAAGGATAATTAGTTTTATCAACAATTAATTCTAGTGACAATTTTAACACGCAAAACAGTTGCAAGGAAAACGCTTCAAATCGCATTCAAATCGCGACGTAATTTGCAAACAAGACGTGTTTTACTACTGACAACGCGCGCTCGGTAACCGTGTCGCGCGGGCCGGCAACGAGCCACCAGGACAAATGCACCGGTCAGTTCTCAACGTCATCGATAGTGACGTTATCAATAGTTAGAGATGCCCGTGCGCAGACAAAATATGATAAGTTAATCGTTTGGTACATAACAAGTAGTATGTGTAGTACCTATATCCGTATTCTGGTACCCATAACACAAGCATTTAAGCTTAGCATGGGACCAGAGGACGTTGTGTTAAATGTACGTGAATATTTATTTATTACTTTGAAAATTCAATCGGTTCATCTATCTAAGAGTTTGTTTAGATTCGATTGTTCTATCATTTAACTAAACGTACGACTGTACGTGGATTTTACAGAGCGCCCTGTGGAGGAATTAGGGGATGACATTTGTATTCTTAACCCATCACCACAGGCCTAACCTCTTGTGTACTATACTATGTATATTATCTAATATATCAAATTCTCGTGTCACAGTGTTAGTTACCATACTCCAAAACGGCTTGACCGATTTTTATGAAATTTTACATGCGTATTCAGTAGGTCTGAGAATCGGCTACTATATATTTTTCATACACCTAAGTGATAAGAGTTTTCAACCCTTAACTTTAATTCTTATGGCTAAACAACGTTTGTCGGATCAGCTAGTTATAACATATTACATAATAGGTTGTAACGTAACATAAACATATCTTATGTATTATTCACACATTATTTTGAGAAATATTTGTCTGTATGTACGTCACTACATGAACAATCATACTGGGCGTATCTTCCAGACAATCATATTTGTAGATGATTATTGACTGGGCGTATATTTTAGTCACTTAGTACCTCACAACTAAAATTAGTAAACAGGGCGTATGAGTATCTTATGAACAGATATTGTTGCATAAGGGCTAAAGAATGTTTTTTTAACTCACAGTTTACGAAAGATTATTTCATTAGAGCAAATAATACGAGTGGCATGCTCCTATCTTTTGTTTTCTTTAATTACAAACTAACCGCCCACGACACAATAAACATGACATTTAAAAAATGAACCACTATTTGGCACCATTTTTCCTATTGATCGCAGCATGATGTTTTTTAGCCTAAAGCCTTCCTCAATAAATAATCTATCCAACACTGAAATAATTTTACAAATCGGATAAACAAACAAACAAACTTTTCAGCTTTACAATATTAGTATAGATTTTAAAATGAATCACCGATACACAATAAAATCCTGTAAGGGCTGCAGGATTTCATTTTGTATCGATGCTTCGTTTTGCAATTTACCACCAAATTGTAATTTAATATCACATAAATGCAAATAAAGAACTTGTTGTTGTGAAATAAAGAACAACCCCCGTGTGGTGACGGATTTAGAATACAAGCGTCACCACCCCATCTCCTCCCAAGGGTGCTGTAAAAGTCAGCTAAGCGATAATGCACACAGATAACATCTTCTGCGAGAGACGGAAAACTCGAAAATAAACTCTGTACCAACACGCCTGGTCAGCGCGGCACTGTAGACCATAATCCCTCCCAAAGTGACCATAAGACCTGAAGGTATAAGGTACCAATTTAAGCGGATATCCGAATTTTAAGATCATATCTCACTCAGTAATTCCATGCCATAATAATGAGTCAAGAATTCCCTCTAGATTTTGAACTATTACGATGACAATCTAATGTTGGACTTATAAAATTCATAAGAATTGTCTACTAATTCATGGTGTCTTAACAGATGTGCGAAAAAGGGAAACACCAGACGGCATCCTGTATTATAGTGAAATAATCGTGACTAATGCTATATATTACCATAAGTTAATATATATGGCCTTCAATTGTACACCAACAAGTACCAAGCCTCCATTTGACGTCACGATGTCGCAAATATTGTATTCCGACAATATTAAATGACGTAGTATAATCATTGGTGCTGTACATTGCTGTTTATGTACAAGTGTTTTAAATAGAGAAGCTCAATAAGAAGGCAATGTGTACAAAAACTAGCAATCTAAACTTACTACAGAGTGATCAAGCAATCACGTGATCAAACCGGCGCAAGCGGTGTGTATCTGGTTATTACGATAGTTCATTCAGATTTCGATCGCTATGACTCAGCGTGACCCCGAATCGATTTTTATTAATTTTCACCATAGTTCCGATATATGTAGTAACTTCTTAACTTTCATAATGATGCAATATTTTGTAATATTTATTTTTCTCATCATCAACCATGTCCTTGAAGAGATATTCGAAGATTAGTAATTACAGCAAAGATAATGAAGTAAAAAGGATTAAACGGCTACTTTTCTTGGAAATTGGATACGTATCCGATGTAAATAATAGCAGTAAGCTGACCTCCAATTAAATTAATCATCGAAATTATAGTCATAGAGCCTCTTTCACCATTCTCAAGTAAAGCGCTAAGTAGACTAATCGCTAGTTAAAGTCACCAGTAACTACACGTGCGACGTTCACGACGTTCGAGTAGCAGTAATCTTAAGATTAAAAAAATGAAATTGACAGAAGATACTCGTAACTATTACCTGACAATTAACGCTAATCGATAAGTAACTAATCAACGCTTTACTTGAAGATGGTGAACGAGGCCCTTAGTATGTGCAAAACTTAGTAGTGGTCACGTGATGCTCAAAATTTCAACCTTCTTAGGTATACTAAATGGTTCGCGTCTGAGCAGAAATCTCTATCTGACTTGACCATTGATGCTGCAGTGCCTGCATGGTTTCATTTGAAAGTTTCTATTCATAACCAATATTATCTGCTTAGCTAAGTCTTCGCAACTCTTACGGAGTTTAATAGAAGAAAAAGGGAACAAAAATAAGTGAGACTTTCCTTTTACATTCACGATAACTATATCCAATGTCCTTCAAATCTCTGTGTTAAGAATAGAATGTCAGGAGCCCGTTTCCTGCCTCAGTTGCTGTAACAATAAGCTAAGCAAATATCTATTGTTAGAGACGAAAACTCAGAACCCTGTACCACACAGTTCAGCGCAACCTAAGTAGATCTAATATCCTCCCAAAACGAAGAAGTCTTGCATCCACCCATGGGATATTACTGGAGAGAGAATGAGAAAAAGATATCCTTAAGGACTTATGACGTAAAAGCGAATCTTCAGTAGATCTTTGAACACATCACAAAAAATAGATCATTGAACTTGCCATCAGTTATTTCTCAGAATCAAATCAAGTTTGGCGCGCCTCTTTTGTGGCACGTAGTCACATGTGACCTTGAAATGGGTGTTCGCCTAATGACACAGAAACTATAGACATTCGTTTGTTATGTAGGTGTTGGTACGAGATAATACAAGATAATTAACTGACACAGGTTTATTGCTTCATAATAAATCATGCCTATGCAACATATTTTTAGGATAAACAACTACTCTATTACTGTCGATAATTTATTACTGATAAGTTTCGGAAAAGTTACAACTGTCATTAACATGAAAATAATATGATAACTTAACATGTTAGTGGTCACTAGTGTTTACTTATCGTATAATATTGATACTATTTCAATTCGGAAATAACAATCCCTGCAATGTCAATGGTCACTATGTATTCAGGTAAAATAAGCTGGCGCTTCTGTATCGGGTTAGTCTTTGGAGTCTAGGACACTAGAAACCCAACAGCAGCACTGCTAAACTTCGATTTAAGCCAATTTTTCCCAATTTATTATTCTATTAAAACTATTCCATATTCGTCCTTAATTTTAATTTAAGAACGATTTAATAATCAACGTTTCTACAATCAAATGAATGTGAACATGTCCAACAAATGAGAAATGTGACCATTAAAGGAGAAATCTCACACGGTGGTATACATATACTAAATAAACATAACTGTAGTGCTATTAAACAAGATATAACAGCATAATTTCGTTTGATTTGACATGCCGAAACAATTTAATCATTATCTCCGTTGGAAAATTAGTTAAGCGGTCAGTGCAAAGAAGTTGCAGTCGAAATAAAGCGGCGTAGAGTAGTGATTTAAAGGAGCTAAGCGGTGATTATATGTCGTGTAGGATAGGGAGAGGCATGGTTAAGGAATTGGCGGTATTCGCCAACGACTGCAGTGAAGTCTCGTTGAGAGCCTGTACCGCCGACCGACTGGGTGGGCACGATGCGATGCATAGCCCCTCTGCCCTCTTTTTGTCCTCCATTTTCAAATTTTAAGTTACGAACTGTGCGAAAACAATGTCCGTTCGGAAACCTTTGTTTCTACACGCGATGGTCACAGATAAAAATGTTTAAATGTAGTTAAGTAACCAATTTTTACATTTTACAATTTCAAAAAATTATCACGCTAACTGTTCACAGATGATATAATAATCTTAATTAAAGACAGCAAAAGAAGGGTGCACAATTAAAACATTACTTTGTCATCGTCAAATTATGTCGTAATTAGCTGGACAATTAAAATCGAAGGTCATTAGTGTTGCAAAAACTGGAGTGGGAAGTGATCCTCTTTTTGCTACTATTATAGATTAGTTACGATGTAGAGGGCTACTATGTTAAAATGCTTTAATTATTTTAAACACCTTGCGGTTTCATGCATAACTCATAAAAAGCTTTGTACAGAAATCGCTAGCTATTATATTGGAATTTTATGCGTCAATTCACGAGGGATATGATATAATTCTTGACACTAGACCAACCGGAGAATTCAAAGCACATAAAAAAATGACTATGCAGAATTTTTGTAAGAATGAATTCATATTACTATTTTTTATTTATATTTTATTTAAGACTTCCATTTTTAATTAACCTAAGTTCCAAAACTCCTTGTGACTTACACGGTGTGTAGGTACACCTCATGTAAGTCACCGAATTTTGAATTTGGAACCAATAAAACTTTTAGCGACTTCTAATTTTTATATTAATAATTCTGAAAAGTTATAGGTTTTTTTTACTTTTTCTACTGACGCCATCTAAAGAAGATTTAATTATTTAATAGTGTTTAAAAATAGTACATCATATTTAACTAACTTAAGTGATTCAACACAATGACATGCTCTTAAAAGGATGGCATAATGCAAATTACCGAATTTTCGAACTAAAATCAACGGATAAGCCAAGTTCCGTTTCTGGTCGATATTCATGGAATTGTGCACTTGTATTCAATATTCACAGACGTTGATTGTCTTAGCGTGATCGTTATTTTATTGACTATTGTTTAATATATTTCGGAACATATTGGTACATAAATGAATTAAAGGATTGCTTTGTCAACAGTAGATATTAGTCACGTTTAACGTCTAAAATACTGTAATCTTCTCCAGCCCATTTACGTCCCACTGCTGGTCACGAGCCTGCTCCAGTTTAGGAGGGATTACGGTCTACTGGTATGCGCTGACCAGGCGTGTTGGCACAGGATTTATTTTCGAGATTTCCGTCTCTTACAGAAGATGTTATCTGTGTGCAATATCCTTCAGCTGACTTTTACTGCACCCTTGGAAGGACATGGGGTGGTGACACTAGTATTCTTAATCGGTCACCACACGGAGGACTGTAATCTATGTAAGTACAAATATACTAGTTAAACCAAACTTGGTAGGTTAAAAAAGTTCGCGGATAATGTTCATTCATATATTTCTGCAGTGGTATTCAGTAAGAAAAAGTGAAGTGAATTTTCGATGAATCTTGATCACGTGACAGCGCTCCTCTATTTTTATTGGAGGAGCGCTGTCACGTGATCAAGATTCACCGAAAATTCACTTCACTTTTTCTTACTGAATACCAGTGCTGAACATAAATAAATACATAGATTTTCATGGAGATTAAAATTTCACACAACGTCCGCTAGGGCCAAACTAAGCTTTTATGCTTGTGTTATGGGTATCAGAATACGGATATACGGTGACGGATGTAGCTAAAACTATAGATACTAGCTGATCTAAAACCCCTTCTCTTTATTACACATGTAGCATAATATAATACAAAAAGAAGCGATTTATCCTCATAAGATTATACTTTCGTAACTGTTTAATTTATTTATTGCCTGACTATCAAGGAAAGTTCGACTGTTTTACGTGCGTATCTTTTATGTGTATGTAATTGTGTATATATTTTGTATTTTTTTATTACCTCATAGGTATCTCCTGAACAGACGGATCGATTTGACAATTAGGATATCAATTTATTCCTGATACTCAATAATCACCCGCTTGTTCTTAGCTAGGTTTATAAAAATAAAAATGGCGGAATTTAGGCGCGAACTAGTAACATGGCAGTTTTAAAAAATTAGCAAACCATATGTGTTTTTTTTTCTAATTTTTACTATTAGAGGCATGCATATAAGATGGCTGAACGGGTGTACGCCTTTGCTTATTAAAAATATCAAGCTGCAAATACATCGTTATGTAAATTATGTATTTATAATCACATTCTGCTTATAGTCATACTAACCATTAACATATTAACGTATTATGAAGCTATAATGATTTAACAAGGAAAAAAATGGTGTTAACAACTTAATTAATAGAAAAAAAGTTAATAATCAACAAGAAATTAATCAAAAGGGGAATAATTAGCCAAGACACAAATTGAAACCATACTGATAATAAAATGGCAATAACTTTTCTCTCTTCTTTCTTTATAGATCGCTTCAAGTAAAGACTAATTAATTGAGGTCATCGTAAACTACTTTTACGGTATAATGAATGTTTTGGTTGTAAATTAGCATTTCTAGAAAACTCTCATTTCTAGAAAATTTATTTCGCCGAAAAGTGAAAAGTATTTTTACTTAGATATTGGCGCATGTACCCGTTTTTACTTATCATACAAAAAAGTCTTTATATTCGAATGTATGCGAGCTAAAATCTTCAAAGCTACGCAACCGATTTAAAAGTACTTATTACGAAACAATGTCGTTATATTTTTCTAGGGCGTCTTTTCCCAGCATTTCCACTTACCTCCGCCGTGTATATGCTTTTCGTTACTAACGGTAATAACGGTATAACGGTTGGAGGACATAACTATTTTAAAAGTGTAATTTACCTAGAAACACAGTAAACGTCAGATAACATTTGAAACTCTGGGATAAGCTATAGCTAGTCACAATCACTGTTCACTTTTCAGCGAAATTTATTCCGCCAGATGTTTTCATTTTGAATTCATTTTTAGGGTTCCGTACCCAAAGGGTAAAAACGGAAACCCTATTACTGAGACTTCGCTGTCCGTCCGTCCGTCCGTCCGTCTATCACCAGGCTGTATCTCATGAACGGTGATAGCTAGAGAGTTGAAATTTTCACAGATGATGTATTTCTATTGCCGCTATAACAACAAATACTAAAAATAAAATAAAATAAATATTTAAGGGGGGCTCCCATACAACAAACATGATTTTTTTACCGTTTCTTGCTCGATACTAATAACGTTGCCTTAAGTTGCATAGATTATGGTACGGAACCCTTCGTGCGCGAGTCCGACTCGCACTTGACCAATTTTTATTATATAGGTACTTAAACCTTGTAAATTAGTGCGCGTACATACATTTAGATTTTTATAAGAATTTAGTCCCATCTGTAAACTATTCATTCTATGTCACATAAGATGCACGGGCTGTGTGAAAATACTCATCTGTCGTCGTCGTTGTCGACATGTGTGGTGTCATTATTATAACTGTACTTTACTCATACAGGAAAATGTACAAGGAAGAACTAAATTATCTTGGGGAAATCTACCGCTCTTATTATAGGAGACATGATTTGAAACCAAAATCAATAGGTAGATACGTGATAAAATCTTAATCTTTCTTCGTAAAGATGAATTTTCTGTTTAAGTTATCCGTAGTTGAATTGTTAACTACGTTTTTAGGGTTTCGTACAAACCCTTATAGGATCACTCCGGTGTCTGTCTGTCCGTCTGTCAAACTTTTTTTACTCAGCAACGGCTGAAGGTATCAACATGAAACTCATACGATATGTAGATCTATGCAGTCCCTTGCTGCAAAAAATACAGTCAACCTTTCACCTCTACGCATTTAAAAGATATAACCGAATTAAGACCATTTTTAAGAATGTTTCGACTTATGGTAGGGAATCAAAATTCACAGGTTACTTCCCGTTGCCCTAGAGCCTTGAAATTTGGCATAGACCAAGTCTATATAGTGCTGATATAGGAAAAAATCTAAAAACTTATAATTTGTCATCACATCACAAGTAAAAAAGTGTTTATACTAATACCAACTTATGAAGTAGCTGAAATGTAGGCGATTCCCTATATTTCAACTACAAAATTAAGTTGGTGAGTTGTTTTGAGTTTTAATATTAAATGATTATTTGAATGCAGTTACTTATGTTTATATGTCTAGTAGGTACGAAACCCTAAGTGTGCGAGTTTACCTCGCTCTTGACAGGTTTTTTTTCTAAGCACTACTTGATATTACGCGACGCAAGACGAATTACGTTGCAATAATATGTAAATAGTTTTTTTTTAAATACACTCATGCTACCGAGATTGGCAGTCGATATTGTCCAAGGCGTGAAAGGATAAGATGAGGGCCTTTGTCTAGCAGTTGGACACTATGGGCTTGTATAGTACTTTAAATTAACACGCTCTTATTAGTTTGGTATGTATCAATCTGTGTTACGAATTTCTTTAAAAGTAATTCACATCCGCTTGCAGTAGTCCGATTAATCTAAAATTGCACACATATTAAGGACCGACGACAAAGAAACATAAAAAAAATTTCGGATTTACGACCGCGTTTATTAGTTTTTGAACTTGAGCAAATTATTTATCTCATTTTTCGGCTCATAAAATAACTAGCTATTGTTGGCAACTGCGTACGCGTGAAATTTAAAAATCATACCCTAATAAATGGTACAGAAATAAACATCCACTTGAACCACTCTATTTATAAAAAAAAAGGCAATAAAAAAAACCGTTGCGTAGTTTTTAACATATTTTAAGCTCACATACGAACATACATACAAAAATAACGACTTTACTTTATAATAAGTAAAGATATTAGTCTAGACCTCACTGCATACATTGCTTTCTTTAAATAATATAACTTTTTACCTGAAAAATTCCTATACGAACTTCCTTTATCCTTCGCTGAAACCATTCGTTCAGCATGATGACAGCACAATGATTCCCTTCTTGCTGCACCTAACTAAAGATTCTATGTCCACTATTTTCGTTGTCAATTTACAAGACATGATATTTAACCATGACCTCACATAAATAAATAATTTCTTCAAAAATAGATTGATGAAAAATATTAAAAAATCTAATTCGAAATTTCACATTTACAAGTGATGTGAACGCATTTAAAGTCAAGCGTGACCTGTCATTGATGTGTCAAAATGTCAAAACTATTCATAGACATTCTAGATGGCTGCTATTTTTAGTAATTAAAAATAAAAAATCACCAAAAAGGATATCGTTAAGGTTGTATTATGAATGCAGTTATGTAAACATACCTTTTTTTAATTAATTAATTTTTGTGTTAACAAGGGTAGTGTTCACTGCTGCTATACATCACATTAAATTTAATTGCATTATTGACGGTTTGAAGGATATAATGGGTCCAATTCTGTTACGCCAAAATTTTTAACCTAGAATAAAATGAAACCAACTGTGGTGCACATGTTTTGTGCTATGGCGCTATTTTATATAGTGATTATTTCGTTGCACGCATTAAAATTTATCCTTACTTATTATAAAACACACACACACACTTAGTATGCAATAAATATTTGTATTTGAATTTGAACAATATAATGTATCCTATTATCCTACCACTGTTAACCTACGGAGCAAGAAACCTGGGTCTTGACAAAGGAAAGCATCAACAAAATATAAGTCGCCCAGAGAATAGTAGAGATCTCGTGGGAGTGACGCTGAGGGACCGTAAAACGAATACCTGGCTGAGATACCAGAGCAATGTCACAGATGCTGCTAAACGAGAGGCTACTCTCAAGTGGCAATGGGCTGGACACATAGTACGAAAACAAGCCTCGTGGGCTAGAGTGGAGGCCTTGAGGTTGAAAATAGGCCTAGAGGAAGATCACAAATGGGCTGGAAGGATGATGTTAAGAGGACTGAAGGGACGCATTGGATGCAAGTGGCACAAAGCCTAGAGGAATTGCAGAATCTAAAGGAGGCCTACACCAAATTGGAAGAGAATGGCTAAGAAGAAGATTATAAAACAAAGTCATTATTTTTGTATGTATGTACCTACGAGTATGTGAGCTTATAACTTGAAAACTACGTAACGGATTTTGATGCGGTTTTTTCTTATAGATAGATTGGTTTAAGAGAATGCCTTTTTTGTATATATTGTTAAGGTTTGGTTTCTAAATACCTCGTGTACGAAGTTACTAATACTTAATAAATAAAATTATAGAGGAATAATATATTACCATGATCGGTATATTATTCCACTGTAATTTAATTTAAGTAAAAGAACAGTAAGTCAATTGTAAAATAAATATTTTTTTTTTTAAATTAGCTGAGTTCATGTGCCTTTGAAATTAATACTAATAATAATAAATATTCATGGACATTTCACACAACGTCCTCTAGTCCCAAGGTAAGCTTATATGCTTGTGTTATGGGTACCAGAATACGGATAGAATACATATACTACTTTTCTTTTGTAAAAACATACTTATAATACATAGAAACACCCAGACGCAGTACAATCATTTGTATGACAATTAGAAAAATCACACAAATAATTATCCCGGGCGGGAATCGAACCCGCGACCTCTTGATCGGCAGTCCATTACATGAACCACTCAACCACGAGGCTCGTCTAATTGGAGGGTATTCCTCGATTTCTCAAGAGATAACCATCAGACCCTGACATGCAAATGGGATCAAATGGTAACCAATAGCTTTCAAATAAAAAAAAAAGAATCATTGAAATCGTTTACACATTATATAAAAAAAAAATTATTTCGTAGTCCGTTAATAAATTATTGTACATGTTTACATTAATCAAAATTATTTTTCTATTTTACTCAGTTTCTATAACAACACAGTTTAGTTACTCGAAAGTTGTGTGAATGTTGAAATTGTTGTGTGAACTTTCGAGTTAGAATAATAATTAAATTGAGCCTAATCATTGTCGACTAGACTGTACCGGCGCGTCCCGGCACTGGCAGCTAACTTCCGAGCCGCCATTAAGTTTGAATCGTACTGTACCATTGTCGAATATTAACGCTTTCAATATTTATGTTTTATTTGAGTTAGGTTTAGTTGAGCCAGTAGAATTGCTATCATTATCTCAAAACGTTATATTATAAAAAATGAATATAAGTTATTCATAATGTCAGTGATGAATAATAAAACAAACATAACTAAAATAAATAATTAATTATTAATATCTGTGCCTTGTTTTTAACTAAATTAAATGATAATAAATTTGATGAATAAATTTTAATTTTTTTTTGTCTAAAATTAAATGTGAATATATTACTGATGCGTAAAATAGAATATACTTACTACAAACATTATGGTATTTATTTTTGAATATTTTAGATTATACTAGCTGACCCGGCAAACGGAGTTTTGCCATAAGAATGTTAGTCGTGGACAACCCTTATCACTCAGGGGTATGAAAAATAGATAGTAGCCGATTCTCAGACCTACGAATATGCATATAAAATTTCATATAAATCGCTCAAGCCGATTCGGAGAAGCATGGTTTTAACACTGTGACTCGAGAATTTTACATATTAGAAGATTTATCTTAAGGCCTGTTCGGACCTAAGCGGTATTCGCTGCCGCTGTGGGTAGAGGTACCTACATACCGCGCGGGTTTCGCTCCGGTATTAAGTACCAAGTACTACGGCTAGAGCGACCTAAGCGATATTCGCTGCCGCTGTGGGTAGAGGTACATACCGCGCGGGTTTACTGGCGAAAATTTCTTACCTCTCTGAGCGAAACTCCACTACCGCGCGTTATTCTACCCACAAGGATTGCGAATACCGCTTAGGTCGGAACAGTAATATTACCGCATACCCGCTGGGTTTTCTCTGCCGCAGACGGTAGCGAATACCGCTTAGGTCTGAACAGGCCTTTATATTTGTTTTTGTTTTTTGTTTTTATAGAACTTTTTTGTACTGCACAAAAATGCCGGTGATTGATTCGTTAAATGTACCTAGGTTTATTTTTAGTCAAGAGCTCGAGTAAATATTAAATAGAGTTAAGCTCTAAAACAAGAACTACTAGAGGAGGCGGTGGAGGAGGAGTTCTATGTCCAACAGTGGACGGAGAGTGGTTGGGTAAGTTAAGCTGTTAAGTAGACAAGATAACATAGCAGACAAATAAAAAATATTTTAAGCTCTTATACTTTTAGGCTATTGAACTGATTATTAAAATTACAGACAGATAAAAAATATATTAATATAATATCATACCTCCAAATTACTGCGCGTTAGATTCTGCAGCGGTCAGTCTGTAACAAAAACAAGAACACTTAAAATATACTCATGACCACAAAAGACAGTGGCGCATTTATAAATATTCAGACAAATTTATATTTTAGTATAATTTTTTGCATCCAAAACTAATGATTAGTCTGCATTTGACGATAATTTAGTATTTAGGTTCGATGTCTGAGCCTCAGGGCTGCAAGCAATGGTTTTCGTGACCTAGATATTTTTGAACGCATCACCAAAATTATTTGATCCTCTACCAAACTGTTAAAATTATGAGATGTTTATATATTAGTCCTTATAGGTAGGAAAAATAAGATCGCATACTGGATCCGGATTATGTTTAGTTTAGATCTGTAAATATTGGTGAGTAAAATCGAAATTACAGCCTGTCATAACAGATACGATAAGGAACAAGTGAAGGTCATAACATAATAAATAATTGTTACTATGAGCACAGGTAACAAATAATAATAAACTGCATATAATAAAAACCCGGTTATGATATATACTGGTTGAGACTAGTGTGGATTAGTTTAGCAACGCGATGTACGCCAAGATTTTATCGGTCTATAGTCGCTACTATAAAAAACTCCGTTCTTACTGTCATTTCAATATAGATATATAGAATTTGTTCTTGAAACATTAACTGTAGATACTTAAGATCTTACTGATAAACAGAAATAATTTAACCGACAGCTTAGATTGGTTATTGAAAACGGCAGCTAAGATGCAAAACAGCAATATACGAGTATATCTAACGGATAAATATGGCCTAAAATCCGCGTTCAAAGTCAGATAACTTGACTTTGACAACGCATTGCTAATATAATCCAGACTGATTGCAATGTCCATGAATATTTTCTTATTATTTTTTTTTTATTTAATATAACGACATAATAATTCCGCGAAAAATGGTTATTGTTTCGATTATGTTTTTCATTCAATTATATAAATTATCTTAAATGGGTTGTTGCAAAAATATTATCGTAAGTTTTAGTTGCCAGATGCTACTATATCAATTACATTGGATAATACGGCACTATCATTTTTACGTCAACCAAAAAATACGCTAGTGATTGATAAATGAGCAAACAAACAAACATCTTACTGATGTTATTTACTTTTAGGTGATCTGGTTTCAACCAATCACAGACAGCTGAAGCATAAAGATCGTTATATCTATCAGCTATTATCACCCAACTAGCCGCTGCGTTTATAGTACTACCCGCCCTTTGGGTTTTAGCGTGATGATATGTAGTTAAATGTTATTTTCGTGTATAATCGCGTTGTATAATTTAAATAGCTGTAGTTTCGTTAAAATCCCATCAATTTGGATCCCATCATAAGTAGCAACAAACATTCTTTTAATTATTGATTTTAATTACATACTTACCTACATAATTTGTTAGTATTACCGGGAGTATAATCACGTTAACGTTTCAACAGTTATTAACGTGTTTATAGTCCCGGTAATATTAACAAATTATAAAACAGTCTTATATCCATCCTTCCATTGTTACAAATTTTTACGTTCAGATTTGTGCAAAATTTCATGAAAATACATCCTGTGAGTTTCGGGTGAAAAAACAACAAACGTCCTCAGTCCTTACGTCCATATATCTATCCATCCCATGCCTCCCTACAAATTTTAACGTTTATACTATTAGAACTCCTACTAATATTATAAAGGCGAAAGTAACCCTGTCTGTCTGTTAGGCTTTCCCACTTAAACCTCTCAACCGATTTTGATGAAATTTGGCATAGACAATCTTTAGACCCTGAGACAGGACATAGGCTACCTTTTATTTTTCTAAATTCCACGCGGACGGAGTCGCGGGCAACAGCTGGTGTCACATAAATCTTTAGTCTCACAACAAAATTCCAAGGTTAATGAAATACTAAAGCTCTCTATAGAATACATACGACTTATGTTTTGCAAAAAAAACATAAACTTGTAGAGAACGACGATCACGAGATTCAAAACTAGTTCTAACTAAATAAAATATGTCATCATTTAAATAAATTCGCTTAGTATTATTGAATACTTTAAGTTTTAATCAATTGGTTCGTTTTTTGGGAATCAGTTGGTCTGATTTAGTCTATTTTATAATTTCGTATGTAAAGATATGTTGTGGTATATATTCCCTAAATCAAATGTGTATGCAAAGTGACAGAACTGCCTACTTAATTTTATGTATTACTACATGTTGGCTGTCATTCCGTACGCCTGGAATTTCGAATCATTACATACAGACATAATATATCCTTACAGCAGTCTCGGAGACTACAATTTCCTATTAAATTTTAATAAAAAAATATTTGAATTGGACTACTACTTTCGTATATTTTAAAGTTTATAAGGGGTTTACACACATATAACAATCTTTACTTCTTTACGTAATAGTTTAAATTAGTTTCAATACCATTTAGGTAGAAGACGAAAGTAAAAATCTGATCTAATGCAATTTTCACTAAGCTGGCATGTACAGCGGACTCGGGATGGTGAAAAGTCCTAGTTCCAGTTCTCATTCTAAAATATTACTAGCCCAATTAGTTAAAATGAATTTAGTCACAAGAAAATGACGAAAGCGTAGAGGACAATAATAGTTTGGAAAAGCCGATACGAGATTTATTAAACACTGATAAATGTATCACAAATTCAAATCAGATTATCAATTTCCTCACAACAGGTAAAAATGTCATCGCTATCATCTTTAAGCTAGATGAACTATTATGAACCAGGATTTCCGATGCTTCTCAAGTTTATAATCAGAGCACAGTGTGCTTTATGCGTAAAGCCATTTAGTACGGGTATTGTTATTATATAATTAACGAATTTATCAACAAAAAGTGAGTCCAAGAACCTGCTTACGGATCTTGTCTAGGGAGTCAGTCTGCACGCCCCATTTTGCCGTTGTCGCTTCCTATTCCGGCTATTGTTGAGCGTCCTGTCATCAACAGGCATGCGTTCACGCACACAATGTTACAATGATACAAGTTAATGTAAAGATACACAAACACACGCACGTTTTAGTAACACAATTGCGTATAAAATGTCACGCATACATACAAACTACTATGAACGTACAGTTACTAACACTATCACAAATTTATCAATGAACTTGACGTATCGCTTCATGAATGGACCTTGAATGAGGTTGTTTATTGAGACGTTTGTTTCGATATCGAGCAATGAACTTCGGAATATTAATAGCTCTAGATTTTATATCGCAGCCGTCATTACACTGATTGCATTTTATTTTTAACCATTTGTGCCCCGCAGTTTTACTTGTGCGCTAACAGATTTAACAACAATTTTATTATCAATTCTTCAATATTTTGTTATTATTTTTACTTTAGTTCCATTTAATTCTGTTTTTAATTTTATTATTTTAATTTTATTTTGTTTTCGTTTTAACCTTCTCTGAACGACGACAAACCTGTAAAAACCAAATCCAACTAAATCCACCCAGCAATACTTAACACATAATGTAAAAACAAGTCCATTTAGGGAAAATATTAAAATAGTATAACGACAAAAAATACATATCTATTTTACAGAGGGAGATTAGTATTTCATACTAACTGTTGCCCGCGAATTCGTTTGTTTTTCGCTTCTCGTAAATATAAACATACAACATATCCAACACAAAAATAATTTTTCAATTCGAACCTGTAGTTTCTGAGTTTAGCACGTTTAAACAAACAAATTCTTCAGCTTTATAATCTTTATTATAAATCTTCTGTACGTGTGTTTGTAATTGAACTCCTCCTAAACGACTGGACCGATTTTGATGAAATTTGTTGTGTGTATTCAAGGGGGTTTGAGGATGGTTTAGATTCATAATTGGCTAGACCGATTTTGATGAAATTGTTTTTTTGTTGATTTTTACACAGAATTGTATGGCAAAACAACGTTTGCCGGGACAGCTAGTATTAGTACAGATAACTTGGTTATGAAATTTCTGACGAGATATCACTAATTACCCTATTCAGTTTAACAAAATAAAATACCTACCTATAAGACGAACACTTGAAAGTTTATAAACTATTGAAGAATAAAATTCTACTAAAATTCACAATAATTAAACAAAACTAAGGACTTATTTCAATAAAACACGAATATAAGTATCTATTTTTAATACAATGCGAAGAATTTATAGCAAAACATAATGAACGTCAGAAGTTTATACGTGATTTTATTAGTCAATAATTATCACAAAATATATTGGCCTGACTCATTTATATGTCACACATCTATTTTTAATGAACTACCTAATATTAAAAATAAACAATTTATAATTTTTATTTTTTTTATATTGACATTTCCTATTATCGTGTTAATTTTATTTTTAACACATAACAAAAGCATCGCTTGGAGATACTGTTTTTCTGTTTACCTTTATCGCGTCTAGCCAATTTTTAAAGCTTTTTGGTTGTACTAGTCCTGTTGATGTCGCTAGGTGATGAAGATACCTAGTCATGGAGATTTATTTCGTTTTAATTTAAAACTATAATTTTTTTATACTTTTGTGTGTTAACCTATTTTTATACTATTTAATGATTCACATTAAGTACTAAGATTTTAATTTAATTTTAAATTATTTAGTTTTAGTAGTAGGTATGTCAAAACTACCGTAGGATAGTAAGAATAGAATAGTAGGCAAAGTAAGCAGCGTCAATATTTTTTTTATTTCTTTTTAGCACGCTTTTATATGTTCATAGTATCTATCAATGTAATAATTTATGTAACGGAATCTTTGAACGCAATTTTCACCAACTTGCAATAGTCGGATTGATCTAAAATTTTGCACATACGAGTATATCAAGGACCGATGACAATGCAATAATGTTAAAGAATATTTAGGATTTTCAAGCGTGTTTTTAGTTTTTGAACTAAGTAGTATTATTTTAATTACATATTCGTCAATAATTCAAACAACGTCCTCTGGTCCCAAGCTAAGCTTATGTGCTTGTGTTATGGGTACCGGAATACGGATAGAATACATATACTACTTTTCTTTTGTTAATACATGCGTATACCTACCTAATACATAGTACTTTGCTTTCGTAAATCAAGGCGATTATTGCTTGTTTGAAATTGCAATTAACCTAATTTACAACTTGTGGCCATAATTGACTTGTAGGTAAATACTCGTAATTATAATCTCTAATTTAAAAATATCCTAAATATACTGAATCCATGAACATTTAACAAAATAACGAAAATCAAACGATCACATTATCACAAAGTATCTACTTATGGTCTTATTAATAATGACTTATCGTATACAAACGTTTTATCGTAAAAAAACTATTATGAATAACAAGTTTTGACAATTTTCGCGAACCAATTTTAGCGAACTTTTATACCTCCGATAAGTCAATATGAATAAGGCTATTAGTGTTTAAACCGAATGAGAAAGTATTTATAGTGCTTTGAAATAATGATGTCAAGACAGATTCCTTAGTTTTAACAGTAAACAATTCCTAACTAATTAATCATTTGACTAAATATTTCGCAGTTCAGGAATTCGCAATGTAAGAACTTTTTATTATAAACAAAGTGAAAATATTGAAAAACACCTCAACAAAATTTATGCCGCAACAAATTCTTTTCAAATGAATCTACTATATAAATGACTAACTGATGCGCGTGACTTTAGAGATTACCCTCTACATATATTATATTGTAAACCTCTTTATTGAAAAGAAAATAGCTGCTTTCAGATTTCTACATATAGATATCCGTGTGGTGACGGATTAAGAATACAAGTGTCATCCCAGTGTGCTGTAAAAGCAAGCTAAGGGATATAATACACGGATAACATCCTCTGTGAAAGAAAGAAAACTCGAATAAGGACCCTATGCTAAAACCACTGGTTAGCGCGACACAGTAGACCGTAATCCCTCCCAAAGTGGTCAAAGTAGGACGTTGATGGACCGGAGAGAGAGAGATATAGGACAGAAAAATAATATACCTATAGCCTACAGCACTCTCCGATGCTTTAGCTGGCACTGCTTTAGTGACAGTTTTTATAGAATTGGAGATAACTTATAGAGATTATCCCAACATTCATATTACACACTGAACCTTTTTACATTACCAGTATAGATGTGTATACGACAGAGGCGCCAAAGCTAATAAAAATTGTATTCAATACTCGCTTTGCTGTCTCTCATGCATGTATAATTACATAAAATTTATATCGATACTCGTATCTATGGAATATCACGATACTAAATAAGGCCGCAATACGCATGGAGATCGGATATGACGTAAGTAAGTTCCGTGAGGACTACGCCTACTTTCGCCTACTTTAAACATCCGATAAGTCATTATGAATAAGACCGTAAATCTGAACAATTTTGCACAAAAGCCATCCTCTTGACTCACTCTATCTATAGAAAAAAACCGCATAACTATCCGCTGTGTAGTTTTGAAGATATAAGCACATATAGAGACATGTATGTATGTCCCTATGTCAGCTTGCAAAAAAACCGCATAACTATCCGCTGTGTAGTTTTGAAGTTATAAGCACATATAGAGACATGTATGTATGTCCCTATGTCAGCTTATATCTTCAAAACTACACAGCGGATAGTTATGCGGTTTTTTTCTATAGATAGAGTGAGTCAAGAGGATGGCTTTTGTGAAAAATTTGTTCAGATTTACGGTCTTATTCATAATGACTTATCTAGTAGTTAGCATAGTTATGCGGTTTTCTTCATTAGATACAGGCGATAGATAAAATAATGACCTTTTTAATTATAAAAAAGTCATTACTGTTTTATCTATTATTACACCTTATAGCAATTTTCTAGTCTTTACTTATTAAAGTAAAGACTAGAAAATTGCGTTTATTAGGGTTCCGTACCCAAAGGGTAAAAACGGGACCCTATTACTGAGACTTCGCTGTCCGTCCGTCCGTCCGTCCGTCTGTCACCAGGCTGTATCTCAAGAACGGTGATAGCCAGACAGTTGAAATTTTCACAGATGATGTATTTCTATTGCCGCTATAACAACAAATACTAAAAATAAAATAAAATAAAGATTTAAGGGGGGCTCCCATACAACAAACATGATTATTTTACCGTTTCTTGCTCGATACTAATAACGTTGCCTTATGTTGCATAGATAATGGTACGGAACACTTCGTGCGCGAGTCCGACTCGCACTTGACCAATTTTTTTAGTAATCGCTTCCTTTGCATAATTATATCTGTGTTAGTTTTTAGTTCCTGATTATTTACGTCAATTTGGGCTTAAAACATCTATTTACAAAATGTTTG
The DNA here is from genome assembly GCA_916999025.1 of Orgyia antiqua. Lineage (NCBI taxonomy): Eukaryota > Metazoa > Arthropoda > Insecta > Lepidoptera > Erebidae > Orgyia > Orgyia antiqua. The sequence continues at coordinate 31,476,733 of OU779866.1, forward strand.
ACGCATTTTTTACTAACAGTTAACCAAGTTATGGCCTAATATAGTATTCTAAATAGAATAGCGTTTAGCCCACGAGTATTTACATAGTCGCCATAAATTTAATGACGTACATAATTTTCGGTGAAGTAACAATGTTAGTAACGATGTTTACTTTGCATATGCATTCTCACATACCGCCATGAATCAATTGATATAATCATCTGAAAGCCCCAAGGGGTATAAGAAAGGCCAGTGTTATAGCGTGAGTGATTCATAGGACAGCTGTAGTTATATTTACGGGAGTGTAATCGATACCATGTCTTAAGGTGACGGATTAAACAAACAAATATTGTCACACTATACTATTTTAGCGCAAACACTTGTACGACTCATATATTTAAATGAAATCACTTATTATGGATTTCAATTTGTAGCCCAAATTTCGAAGACTTTAGTCACCGTGGTTTGAAAAGGTGGATGAAAAGACCGAAACGTTGGTTGGGATAATATTTAAAACAAACATGTACGCGTTTAAATCCAAATAAAGTGGTTTTATTTGAGAGCTATAAGAGTAACTTTAAGTATATCGTCAGAAGTATTGGAAAGTTCTAAACAAAAACTCTATAACATCATGCATGGTCACCATAGTAGAGCTATAGATAGCCCATTATTGTGGAACTCCATATACACTAATAAAACTTTTAAGGAATTAAAAGAACATCATCTTAGCGGCATACCATGCCGCTAAGATGATATAATCATGGGAAAAAGGCATTTTTCCCATAGGGTAAGCAGAGACTATAGAGCGCCATCTACTACGATCCGAACACACTAACTTGGCTTATTTACATTCATCCATCTGGTCGTACGAGTATGAGTAAATTAATGTTATACCAAGTTTTGAAGCGAATAGTGCAGTTGATACATATGTGTAAAGAAAAGAATGAAAGAAGAATGCGCAAACAAAATAAAATCTTAAAGCTAGTCATTTCTTGACATCAAATGTTTGGTAAGAAGATATTTCATGTATTTAAATTTACACTATATTATGATGTAAATACTAAAGCGATGAGACTAGAAAATGAAATAATAGCTTCCGCCTAATATATTAAATTGCTATACATTGGGCACTTTGCCAAAGTCAGAACTTTTATTTACTATTTCTTAAACAAAACATCGCAATGAATTTTCCTGGTACAAAATCAAGACTTGCTTTACAAAACTAATAATTATGTCTCCAAACTGTGAGCTGTGTAAAAAAGTGGAAGTGTGGCTTGGTGATGGAGTGTGAGAGGAACAGTAACGAGAGAAAATCGCTAGTAGAGTAATTACAATTGAATTTACAAAGTGTTGGCATCATCCAGGTAATACTGTCACGTCCCAATACAGAAGAAGCGAAAAAGCTTTGTCAGTTAATTCCTCATTAACAGTTTTCTCATATTTAACAATAATTATAACAATATTGTAGGCTAGTAACTTATGAAATATTTGAGTCTAGTGGAGAAATGGTAAACATTGGGCATCTTCCCAAGTTCGAACTTGTATTTACTATTTCCCAACAAAACATTACAATAAATTTTCCTGGCGCAAGCTTAATAAGCTTAGCTTGGGACCAGAGGACGTTGTGTGAAATGTCCATGAATATTTATTATTATTTATTTTATTATTATTTAAAATCGAGATTTTTGTTTTACAAATCTAATATAAAAATAGCAGTATCCTTATACAGGCGTATAAACTGAGAATAAAGTGCTAAACTTATAAGATCTGAACGTTAGTTGAATGTTAAGTTCAATTGTAAATATGTAAAACAATATGTATAAGTAATTAATTATGTTTAACTTACAAAAAATCTTGACATACAAGGAAAATATTACTAAACTTAAAGGAAAATGTACCACAAGATGTTTACAAACACAGCATACAGTTTTAGGTACCTAATGCAGCTTAAAATATATGAGTATTCTCTTGTGGTTTGTATTATGGTTTCCTACGAAAACTAAACCTTTATAGTCTCGGTTTTTAAATTAGGAATAAAAACATATCATATTCTTCTAACTGCCATTTTTACAATCTATGATTATAGATTGATTCATATCCCCGTTTATCTGTAAGATATTATTTAACAACAGTACACTAATAAAAATAATTCCAAATGTATACATCTTCTAATCTAATATATAAAATTCACGTGTCACAGTGTTAGTTACCGTACTCCTCCAAAACGGCTAGACCGATTTTTATGAAATTTTACATGCATATTCAGTAGGTCTGAGAATCGGCCAACATCTATTTTTCAAACCTTTTTTTCTTTAGTATGGCAAAACAACGTTTGCCGGGTCAGCTAGTAATTTATATATTTAATAATACCATTAAACATTGATTTTTCTACTTAACTTGATTTTTTATTATATCTTGTAAACATATTAAGGGCCTACATCAATATTATCGTCGACATGTACATATTAACACAGCTAGTAGGTATAGAAAATAAAGAATTAGGGATATTTTTTTTTGTTTACTCAAAATCTACTAAATATATTTTAATTCTGATTTACGTGTTTCTATATATAATAGTTACTTATGTTTTTAAAGTTATTTGATTAATTAATACGCGATAATAGACCGACAAATGAAAAAAATAAAAAATTTGAGAGGTTGTTTCGCCAAGATTTTCTATCGAGAAAACTTTTTTCAATCGCGTTTCTGAGTATATGCGATCCTAGATTATATATTGAAAAACATATACTTAAAAATTAGAGCTCTAGCCATTTAATCTAAAGAAACAATGAAAACTTCGTACGTAGAAAAATGCACGAAGCTATTTTGGTATCCTCTTAACGCAGTTTATTTGTTTTGTTGTAATCGATCTATCAATTTATCAGGCAATATATGTATCTATGGAGTGGAATCTTTGAAAGTAATTTTAACCCCGTTTCAATATGCGATTAGTATAATTTTTAAACACTTTTAAAAATTTTAGGATTTTCAGCATTAACTAAAATGTAAGAATATTTTTTTAATTTTTAAATTACGGAGCTTATTTTTAATCTATTTTAGTTTAGTATGGCGTCATTTATGCCTCTTAAGCTAAGTTTAAGACGTAAAATACAATTCAAGTTACAAAAACTTTCATTCACGAAGTTCTGCTCTGCTATGCCATTCAGTTCCGTTTCTCGAAAGCTATAGCGATATGTATCAACATGCAATTCTCTTGTAGACAATAAAAGGTCAAAAATGTTAGAGATATTTCGTTGGCCATCATCTAAATTGTATCAAATGACGCATAGTTTTAGATCACTGTTCTGATTTAATGGTAAAAAGTAAAAACCTTAATTTTCTTTGAATACGAACTTTGATCAAATAATCGATTTCAACGGGTGCTATATTAACGTCATAAAAAACAAGCGGTCAAAATTTGGCTATAATTATTTGAATTATACGTAAACTAAGTAATGTCGTCGGCGAAAATTTTTAAAAAATCTTAGTTTTGTTTCGCCTATTAACTTAAAGTTAAATACTACCTAATATTATAAATTATTATTATTTGACGCCTAATTTATTTACATGTATTTCCTTTTTAGGGTTCCGTACCCAAAGGGTAAAAACGGGACCCTATTACTGAGACTTCGCTGTCCGTCCGTCCGCCCGTCCGTCCTTCCGTCCGTCCGTCCGTCCGTCTGTCACCAGGCTGTATCTCAAGAACGGTGATAGCTAGACAATTGAAATTTTCACAGATGATGTATTTCTATTGCCGCTATAACAACAAATACTAAAAATAAAATAAAATAAATATTTAAGGGGGGCTCCCATACAACAAACATGATTTTTTTACCGTTTCTTGCTCGATACTAATAACGTTGCCTTATGTTGCATAGATAATGGTACGGAACCCTTCGTGCGCGAGTCCGACTCGCACTTGACCAATTTTTTTTGTTTTCTGTTCTATTTTATTAGCTTTGTACATATTTGCATGTTTTAAATATTCGTTTAATAAAACTACATTTTACGGAAAAAAAAAATTAACAAAGAAAAAACTGCAGTCGTATATTATAAATGTGAAAGTTAGTGAGTATGGATATTTGGATGTTTCTTACTCTTTCACGCAAAATCATATAGGTAATAAATACATCAGAATAACACATAGACTAAAATTTATAAAGATACTAGCTGACCCAGGAAACGTTGTTTTGCCATACTGAAAAAAATGGTTTGAAAAATAGATGTTGACCGATTCTCAGACCTACTGAATACGCATGTAAATTTTCATAAAAATCTGTCAAGCCGTTTCGGAGGAGTACGGTAACTAACACTGTGACACGTGAATTTTATATATAAGATTGTGTGAATTGTCCAAAATGTGACGATAAATGTCAAGTACCAAAACACCCATTACTGCCTGATTTTTATCCTTTTTACCGCGGGTGAAACCGCGGGGCGCAGATAGTGTAAAATATTTAAACGTGTCTTTAGAAATTCGACAAGATTAGCTAATATCGCATTTTCGCAAGCGTGCTTTCTCTGTTTATTTACAAAATATGTTCTTTCCTAAAATGCCCTGGCTTAAAAATTTGCATAAAGCGTGCTTTGTTATTAAATCTGTACTAATATTATAAAGCGGAAGAGTTTGTTTGTTTGTTTAAACGCGCTAATCTCAGGAACTACTGGTCCGATTTGAAAATTTTTTTGTTGGTTAGTCCATTTATAGGAGAAGGCTTTAGGATATTTAACATCACGCTGCGATCAATAGGAGTGAAGCAGTAGTGAAAATGTTGCAAAAACTGGAAAATTTTCTAAATTCTACGCGTACGGAGTCGCGGGCAACAGCTAGTAAGTACATAATTCTTACAAAGCCCATGGGAAAAATTAGAGTATGTATTTGTGGATTCTAATTCTATCACCAATATAAGCGATACTATTATTCAAATATTTAATTGAACAAACAGCAAATGCTTTTAATGCAATAACACATTAAGATTATGAAAAAATAAATGAATCATAATATAAAAACTCCACCCACTATCCTTTAACTGTTCTTGACATGCGGAACTTGTTAACAAAATTTTTACCACGCGCGCAATCTAACATACCTCTATATCTAATAAGGCTAATAGATAATAGAATAGAATAGAAGTAGTTTACACGTGTAATTAATCTGAGACATTTTTTATGATAAATGTTTTATTTTGTGCAAGCTATATCACTATGGAACAAACTACCATTACAAATTAGACAAGCACAATCTCTTTCTAATTTTAAGTTAAAACTATCGAAATATTATCTATCATTATAGTAGTGTTTAAATAAATTTTAGTATTTTTATAGTGTGTATGTATATTATATAGTAGTTTTTACTTATTAGGTTACTTATGTATAAGTATGTATATTGATTAGATTTAGGTATGTATTTATTCATTTATTCAATTTAAGTTTTAATATATATGACACCAACAACCACCGCAATGTCTATTCTAGATTCTATCCATTATACGGTTGCCTGGAAGAAATCACATTAGTGATAAGGCCGCCCTTTGTACAATAGCTTTTAAGACTGTATTTTCTTTTCAAATTCTGTGTAAAATTGGTGTTTGTGCAAATAAAGAGTTGTCTATCTATCTATTTTATATATGAGTAGCGACATCTAAGAATAGAAGTGTCATCCATTTCCTTCCTACTGAGGTAAGAATCAGCTAATGAACGACACAAAGATAAAATATTATTGTGTGAAAAGGAAATCGCAAAACTAAACCATTAAATATAATTAATATATCTTGTCAGTATAAGTAAATCAGAACTCTCCCGAAGTGGGAGGGTCCGCGTCCTTCAGTGGGCAAAATGAGTTGAGAAGAAAGAAATACATTGATATAGACCACACCAGTACTTTTTTTTTTTTTTATATTCATGGACATTTTCACACAACGTCCTCTGGTCCCAAGCTAAGCTTTTATGCTTGTGTTATGGGTACCAGAATACGGATATTGTATACTACATATACTACTTTTCTTTTGTAAATACATACTTATAATACATAGTAAACACCCAGACGTAGTACAAACATTTGTATGACATTTATAAATATCACACAAATGATTGTCCAAAGCGGGAATCGAACCCGCGACCTCGTGATCGGCAGTCCGTTACATGAACCACTCCACCACGAAGCCCGTCAACTTACAACTAACAAGTTTACAGTATTACCTATGGTGAATAAGTTTAAGACAAAAAGATAAAACAGAAACAGAGCCGTTACAAAATCACAGCGACTTTTTAAGTCGATGCTAATGCCATCTCAGTTTGTTTATCTACTTAAAGCGCACATGAAAGTTATCTGACTATCCCACGGAAGAATTTTTCTGGGATTAAACATTATATGTTACACCTAACTATTGCTATAGAAGTGAAAAAACTCTATCTGTCTGCAGTGTAAAAGTCACACCAAAACTACTGAATATACGAAATCGCGAGAAACAGCTACTCTAAAATATTTATAAGCCATCTTAGTACTAAATTTTATTAAAATCCGTTGAACTTTTTAAGAGTAACAAACACACCGACATTCAAACTATCGCCTGTACATTATTAGTGTGTGGTGTTTTTGTACAGAATGCTTTTCAAATGATATCACAATTTAAATGAGATGCTTTTCAGATCAAATCAAATTTCAACTGAGTCACGCATAGCGATGTAATTATATGCTTAGTTTGTTTGCGCGACCGTCGATTGTGAAGGTCACTTTCACCCATGATTCACTGTTATGCTGGCCAGCAAAATATTATGAAATTGCCATATAAACTCCATGTCTTAAAGCACGGATACGTTAGGTAACGGAACAAAATATACGAGGTTACCTTGAGAAGGTGAATATGCAGACGCAATTACCTCTACTCAATATAAGGAAACTTTCTTTATTTGTGTGTTGTTAACTGATATAATATCTAAAACATTATAGAAACTTGGAATTAATTTACAATTTGGTGTATTTGTATATTGATATCGTTTATAATACCAATGGTTTACACAGATAATGATTTATCTCGTATTTAATATAAGTATGTGAAAAAATATTAACTTAACAACATAAGAGCTGTAGTTTTGTAGGATCTGTTAAGTAAATATACATACACTCGCACAGACTCTTAGGTAATCTACTAACTGTTGCCAGCGACTTCGTACGCGTGGAATTTAGAAAAATTTTCCCCGTTTTTGCTACATTTATCACTAATGCTTCGCTCCTAAAAGTCGCAGCGTGATGTTATATAGCCTATAGCCATCCTCGATAAATGGAATATCAAACACTAAAATATTTTTGTAATTTGAACCAGTAGTTCTTGAGATTAGCGCGTTCAAACAAGCAAACAAACAATCTTAATTACAACAGATATGCTCCACTAATTGAGTGTCTCACTAATAAAATTAGAAATAATAATATAAATTTATAAATATACGAGTGATATGACCTAAAGAAGCTCGCGTAGGTACTTTTAAGACTCAAACGGAAAACAATGCTGTCAGAAAAAGCCCAATTGCAAAATGTTTCTTCCTGTTTTTGAATCTTTGGTCACCAGTTTTTTAAACACTTTATTCACTGCCAGTTCAAGGCCATGTTTTCTATTTGTAATTAGAAATACCAAAAATTAAGTGGTTCTCTATAAATAAATAAATATATAAATATTCATGAAAATTTCACGCAAAGTCCTCTAGTCCTCTGGCTAAGCTGATATGTTAGTTTTATGGGTACCAGAATACGGATATACTACATTAACTACTTTTCTTTTGTAAATATATACTTATAATAATATGGGTGCCTTAGGTAGCATATAATATAGTCATTAATTATATTATTAGCTTACAATTTAGTCTGTAAAACCGAAGTGAAGTTTACATCGTTTAAATGGGCTTTTTATTTCGATTTTATACTGTCAACCTTGTTTCTTTAAATCAATGCCTTAGTATACAATTATATGCAAATAGGAACATAATTTTAGCAGGATTAACTGTTAAATAGAAAGAGGAAAATATAAACAAACAGTAATGTATAACTTTCACTTCCACATAATTTGTAGAATGCATTACACTTGAAAATTAACCAAAGTGTTAACAATGTTAGTCAAATTTTGACGGAACTTATTAAGAAAAATGTGCTAAGTGATTTAGTCTTAAAATATTTGGAAATACCCTGAAGGCTGACTAAGATGAACATTCCATAATGATCAGATGCGGTGCTTATCTCGTGAAAGCTTACAAGGTGACTAGTGGACCCTTGACGTAAGGCTGACTCAAGCTGTGAAAGGTTAGGTACCGATTCAATCAAAACCAAAACAGTTTAGGTAATATTGGGTATAACCTAAATACGAATCGTGACGACATGAACTGGCCTGACATATTTTTCCTACCAAGAGGAAATCAAAATTTTATGATATATAGTGACCACTAAACGTACACAAATACATAAAATGCACAACTATACTAAAACAAAAATTTTTGGAATGTATTCTACATTGAAATTTATTCAATCTCAAATGTTTTACTAGTAAAAATATGTTTATCAATAAATAAGTATTTGCGTAAAATTAAACTTCATAGTGTCAATATCTTAATTCGGCAATATTTACAAAAATTTCCTTTCTTTTCTTTCTTTTTCTGTTGCAACTGATGCTACTCTTCTCTTCTCCAGCCCATTTATATCCCACTGTTGGGCACAGGCCTCCTCCAGTTTGGGCGGGATTATGGTCTACTGTACCGCGCTGATCAGGCGTGTTGGCACAGGGTTTTCTGTCATTTCATTTCATTTCAAACTGTGAAATTTCCAACTCTCTAGCTATCACCGTTCCGTAAAAATAGCCTGGTGACAGACGGACGAATGGATAGTGAAGTCTCAGTAATAGCGCCCGTTTTACATTTTGATACAGACTCATAGTAACAAAATGGAGTGGCAATATCGTCAAGTTTACAGCTACTAGATATAGATAGTATAGAACCAAAAGGCGTTTTATTGGGAAGGCCTATCCGTATCCGTCCAGCAACGGACAAAGAAAAGCCGTCGGATTTATCAGTAAATTTTCCTTATAAACATTATTTGGTTTTCCTATATTTCGGATTAAGCTTTCTCGTGATTGCTATGAATAACAAAAGTCCAATGTCACATTTTAATCAAAAACCCATGACGGACCATATTAAACCGGACCTATATGGTTTAAAAGGGAGAGAACCTACTCCTTCATACATTTCATGTCATAAACGTCACCATTTGATTACCAGTTAAATGTATGACGTATTACTTCGTCATTATTCCTATATTAGATATAGGATATCAAATTTGTGGTACAACTTTAAGGCGATGTCAAATGAGTATTCATCAACTCTAATTAAATCACTACTAAGACCCGCGGTTTCACCTGTATTTACAGTTATTGTCCCGCTCCTAGGATTTTAGTATGATGATATAGTCTAAGTTTTATTTTGATTTAAAAACTATACAATGACAAAGTTCCATTAAAATACATTCGGTAGTTTTTGCGTGAAAAGGAACTAATGAAAACATGCATTTTTACGTGCTTTCATGTTTTATAATGCTCGTACCTATTAGTAGTATGTCCTATTCTGATCTATAAGCTATACAGTTGTAAAGTTTCATTACAAGAGGTGTTTCAATTCAGTGGTTATTGCAAGAAAGAATAACAAACACCCCCACACCAATCTATAGTTCGCGTTCATAATATAAGTGTTAAGTAGGATGGGATCAATGTTGTCATGATTATATCAGATCACCCCGAATATTTTCGGATAAAATCCCGAAATATGCAATTTTCCCCAAATTATAATTTTGCTATAAAATAAGGTGGAAGTAGTGGTCAAACTAAGATAAATCCAGAGATATCTTTACGGATGATAGCCCCAGGGCTGATTGTTAAACCACAAGTTTCATTTCCTATCCAGTGGTTTAACAATCACGCACAAAATAAGGATCACAGTTAAATGAATAGTCATCAATTCTTATTAAATCATTGATAAGATCATAACGGATTATGAACACGATTCATCGTAATTTTACTACATTTGTTTTACGCTCTACTTACTTATAACCTTTTAATACAGCCTTGTGTTTTCCCGATGTTTGATGTTTTAATGTTTATTCGTAAGCTAGCAGTTGCCCACAAGAATAGAATTTAGAAACCAAATCTTAACAAATTATGCAAAAAAGACATCTTTTTGAACCACTATATCTATTTTAAAAAACCGCATCAAAATCCGTTCAGTAGTTTTTAACATAGCTCACATACATAAAAAATAACAACCTTGTTTTATAATAAGTAAATACGAACTTTTAACTTTTTGGATTCATTAATAAAATATTTATACATTCTACAGTATCTAATTACTTTTCGATTGACTTGCTTTATTTATATTTTTAACAAAAGTAAATTAATGTCAAATGTATTAAATGAAAGTTATTGTATTGTCGTCGGTCCTTATTACGTGTGCGATAATTTCTTTCATGAAAATCACTTTCAATGATTAAGTTACGTTGATAAACAATTAAGTAACAAGAACATTTCCACAACGTATCTAGACAGATTGTGAAAACTTTGTTACGTAATAAAAAGAGAGCCTAACGCATGAGTGTAAACTAATACAGAGACAGACTAGACAGGAGTTCCAACACGGTGGAAGAACTACACCGTCATTAGGTAGGCATCATATACAGGACGCCTATCTTTAGCTGTGGATGAAGACAGTTTAATGGATAAATTTTGTACCATATTAAACGTCATAGCTTTTTATATCAATGACTATACTATGGAAAGTGTATAGAATCTGCTCAGTCATCATTTATAAAATCATCTTAGCGATTTCGACATCTGATGAAATATTAATTCTCGAACCAATAGTTTATAAGTAAATTACTTTTTAAATTACTAATTCATACAAGTAATTATTGTATCGTTTAAGTATTATGTGTAAAATGTTTTATTAGGGACAATCTCTTTAAAATTAAATTATCGTCATATCTGTGAGGAGTCACTGGATGCAGATCGAGCTGGACTGCACGTTGTGGCTTTCTATGCAGGAGGCTTATATTCAATAGTGGATAAAGTTTTGTAATGACGTGGAAAAGTTACGACTCCCAGTAGATAGAAATGTTTTACAATTTCCTTATTTGAAGAACACAATTGTGCATTTATTTTGATTATATTACATTCTTAGAAATCAGATTACACAAAATTCTCTTATCAAACAAATGTGTCTTAGATGAAAATTGTATCAATAAAAAGTATTAATAAAGACTATTAATAGTTCTGACTATATTACAGTACATCGTTGGTATAAAATGTATTGACGCTACTCTTCTCAACTGATAAGATACCTATTATTGGTCACACCCACGTATATGGCGTAATATGCTATGCTAATCTGATGTGATGGTACATGGTTAAGTTTCAAGTTTCTGTTCTTTCACAAAAGCAGAAAATACTTACATTGTACGCTTACTTATAACCCATTGCCAGCTAAACGTAGAACTTTTCAAGTAAATGGGATAGCGACGTTTGTGTTCTTAAGGGCCTACATCAATATTATCGTTGACATGTACCTATTAACACAGCTAGTAGGTATAGAAAATGAAGAATTAGGGATATTTTTTTTGTTTACTCAAAATCAACTAAATATATTTTAATTCCGGTTTACGTGTTTCTATATATAATAGTTCCTTATGTTTTGAAAGTTATTTCATTAGTTAATACGCGATAATAGACCGACAAATGAAAAAAATAAAAAATTAGAGAGGTTGGTTCGCTAAGATTTTCTATCGAGAAAACTTTTTTCAATCGTGTTTCTGAGTTTTGCGATCCTAGATTATATATTGAAAAAACATATACTTACAAATTAGAGCTCTAGCCATTCAATCTAAAGAAAAAATGAAAACTTCGTACGTAGAAAAATGCACGAAGCTTAATATTTTCTAACACTTGCGCGACTCATCTGTTTAAATAAAACTACTTTTTACGGATTTAGACGCGTATATTTGTTTTAAATTTTGGCCCGACGTTTCGGAGACTCACCCGTGACCATGGTGACTGCAAAGTCTCCGAAACGTCGGGCCAAAATTTAAAACAAATATACGCGTCTAAATGCACGAAGCTATTTTGGTATCCTCATAATCCGTCATCACACAGATTAAGGCTACTATCTACTGTTAAAACTCTTTAGTCATAGTATGTTTGCGGGAGTTCCATGATCGTTGAACCGGTATCAATAAATTATGTACCTAAAACTATGTTTAAGAATAAGACGTCATATAGGTATGTGATGAAGCGTGCTACGTTCGTTTTCACACAAGCCCTGTTGATACAGTTAGTCACAAATTATACAAATATTTGTCATCTTGTATACCTATGACTTCATCTTACAGTTAGTTCATTAGTGTGCTATTTTGAACGCGAACGTACCTTGATATTATTTACTTTGTTATCTTTCCGGAGCTAAAATCCTGTGAACTCGACTGTTTAAATGATCTCATTAGGTTAAACGTTCTTTACGTAATTTGACTCATATTTTACGTTATAGAACTTATCTTTAATACGTTAATACCTAGATTGCTAAATAGTAAAATCGCTTATTTGTATTAGATGTCGCATAATGTTTACACTAACTTAGGGGTCAACGTAAAACGGTGAATCGTATTGTACACTGTTATAAACGTAATCGTTTGTTACTCAATTACGTGCTTATTAAATACTTATCTTCACGCCAGATATTTTTCAGGGAGTAGATTGAAACGTGATTCGTAAATCGTAGTCATACCTGCTGCACACGTAACGATAGAACTGTATAAACCGATATTTATAGATTAATCTATCCCCTATCCCGTATTTACATAACGTAGGAGAATATTATATTGTTGAGGCGTGTGGAACTAGGAACATTCAATTTATTTACACAGATTAATCGTTACGATAAATCGTTACTTGTACATCGAGCACTAACAATGTGCTTAGTTCAAAAACTAATAAACACGTTTTAAAATTCTAAATACTATTTTACATTATTGCACTGTCGTCCTTAACACGTGAGCAAAATTTCAGATCAATCTGACAACTGCAGAAGGTGAAAACCACTTTCAAAGATTCCGTTATATAGTTTAATACATTGATATTTGATTAATAATAATACAAAATGTAGTATATTTCACGGTGTAATATCAAAGTATCTAGCGTAGTTTTACGCTAAAACATTTCTGCGATTCTCACGAATGAGTCATTCATTCATTTCTTGTTTGCAAATGGATCTGCACATTCCTTAACGTAATGTGATATTTTTGATATAAATAACCGGTCACTAAATATCTCGAGATTAGAATATGATAAATATATTTCTGAGCATAATTTTAGTAATATGGAAGAAGGAAGTTCAGTCCCATGAATAAAAAGGCAGCATTACAGTATAATATTCATTGTTTGAGGAAAATACATCGATATTATGTTTGTTATGTTGCAGTGTAGTAGTATTTCATTGACATTGATGTAGGTCAAGGACCTTTTGTTATATATTCTTAGTTTCTTGACCGCCATCAGTACCCCGCGATTAAACTAATTTACATGTATGCAATTATTAAGGAATATGCATGTGGTTAACTTTATGTGGTTTCTTTTACGTTAATGTGTGATATGCACTAGTCATTGAATGAAATAATAATAGCATACATTTACCTACTATTAAAATCAATCTAAACTAATCGAGTACCTAGTTTAGATTCTCACATTAAAAGTCAAATAAGTAATAGGTATACATATAACAGGCATGGCGACGCATCCGTAAATATGACTAACTTATTATGTTCTAACACTTGCGCGACTCATTCGTATAAAACTACTTTTTACGGATTTAGACGCGTATATATGTTTTAAATTTTGGCACGACGTTTCGGAGACTTTGCAGTCACCATGGTCACGGGTGAGACTGCAAAGTCAAACGCGTCTAAATCCGTAAAAAATAGTTTTATTAACACTAACTTAATATACAACCAAGTCAAATCCTATTCAAGACAAATTTTTGTCTAAGAGTTTTGTGTCGTATCGTGATGTTATATAGCCTTAAGCCTTCTTGATAAATGTACGATCCAACTCTGAAAGAATTTTTTAAATTGGACGAGCGGTTCCTGAGATTGAAACAAACTCTTCAGCTTTTCAAGCGCGAAGCAGTTTCGCAGTTTAAATGTTCCATACCATACCAATAACGATAAAAGATATTATGTAGCACATGGAGAAGGTATATGAAAATATCACAAAGGTCTAATCACAAGAGAATTTAAAATCTTTATCTATAACCTCATGCCTTTCTAGACTAAATTGAATATGACTATTTGCTTGCAATACAAATACACACATACAATGTATGAAATTCTTGTAACATCCTGTATGACCTGCTATGGGAAAACCTAATTATTAACAGCCGAATCATATTGTTTAAAGTTTTGTGATATAATGTATTGTGACTAATATTCATATGTTAAGAAATCAGTTACTATTGTAATTTCGATATTTATATGAAATTTTACAAGGAAAAATAATTTCCTTGTAAAATCTTTAATGACGTGTCAGGAAGTATAAACACGTGCTATTTAGATAATTGTAATGCATAAAAATATTTCAGTAATAGAGTTACTCGTAAACTGGAAATATGATATCTCGAATATAGTATAAGAATCCGAGTCATGTACAGATAGACTTATGAAGAAATATATATTAGGTATTTTCCTAAATCTCTTGTAGATTAGACAATGGTACCAATTCTGCATGCATAACTTAACTAAACTAAAAAATTAAAATTGATTGTGTTAATAACACAATTTGGCAACGAATGTAACGTGAGAACTTGAATTTAATCTGAGGTATAACAATAAATTATTTATAACTATTTCAAATAATTAATTTTCCTACATTCATCTTTTTAAAAACTAGATAAATATTTAAATAAAACTACTTTATCTTTCAAAATCACACCACACATACTTCTCAAAGAGCGCATCTCCAGATAAATATATATTTAAATAAATACAAACAACACGATCTATGTATTTAAACGCATAAATTCTAAGGTACATCTGGGTGAAACTCTTCACACTTATAAAATAGCCCCATAGACCTTGAATAGGTCACAATCGTGACTACTTAAGAAAAAATATCAAATCGAATCATAATATTTAGCCGGTCAGCTAATATAATCAATTAAAAAGAAATTTGAAGGTTTCCCTAGATTTCTCAGGAGATAACCATCAGATCCTAACCTGGCGCCAATGGGACCACACGGCAACCACCAGCTTTAAAATAGAAACAGAATCATGAAAATCGCTTCGCCTTGTTAAAAGTTACGAGGTAACACACACAAATAAAAAAAAACATCAGACGAATTGAGAACCTCCTCCTTTTTTTGAAGTAAAAAGAACTTGTGTGTCATTATGAAACACAATTCAGATGAATATTTGTAATCTGTAGGTCTCAAGTTCATAGTCATTTTAACGAGGTCAGTGGATTATCCTAGCAGCTACATATAAAATATCTTCTTAGCATAGGTATACGTCATCAATATAATTCCAGAAAATAATAAGAATTTGTCATTTACGTATTACAAAATATTCCATAGAATTTAAAAGTCGGTCAATGAATTTCTTAAATCTTCGGAAATAATTGAGAAATGAACTGTTCAATGTTATTAATTAATTATAGAGTAATATGTCGAGCTCCATGGTCTAGTGAACTCTAGTGGTTCATGTAACGGACTGCCGTTCACGGGGTCGCAGGTTCGATTCCCACTCGGGACAATTATTTATGTGATAAACGTCATACAAATTTTTATACTGCGTCTGGGTATTTTCTATGTATTATAAGTAGGTAATGGCTTTTTTGTATAACTTGCTATGGTCTACTTCTTTTGATATTTCACGCGTACGAGGTTGCGGGAAACAGCTAGTTCGAAATAATGACGGTTATATCATCATTAATTTTATATAACTATTATATATATTAGGATATTAAATAATTTAATAATAGTATGATTCATTACTACGTGTTAAGGCGAATCACCATCCAATCCGAAGTTCAAAGTTCATTTTAAGGAAATCTTTAAAATTCGATTTGTGGGTACTACGTCTACGTCAATAATTCCATAAAACAACAAAAACATGGTCACTTAATGTGACTAGTGACTAACTACTGACTCCATAAATTTTCCATTTCCAAAGGAACCTATGCTTTGAGAAATGGATGGGATTTCCATAAAATGGCGGAATATTAAATTCATATTACTTATTATATTCACGGTATCTAAGTAACAAACCCATTGTTTAAGTACAAATATTATATTTATCTATAATCTCTGTCTACCCCTTTGGAAAAAATAGGTGACAGTATAAAGATGATGGTCCTAATTTAAAACTAAAAATGTCGTGCTTTGTCAAAGCGAGATTGAACTTCATCTTGTTTCTTTACTTTTTTATAAATATTACAAAGAATTAGTGAAATGAGAAAATATACAAAGTGCTTTACTTTTTTAGGGTTCCGTACCCAAAGGGTAAAAACGGGACCCTATTACTGAGACTTCGCTATCCGTCCGTCCGTCCGTCCGTCCGTCCGTCCGTCCGTCCGTCTGTCACCAGGCTGTATCTCAAGAACGGTGATAGCTAGACAGTTGAAATTTTCACAGATGATGTATTGCTATTGCCGCTATAACAACAAATACTAAAAATAAAATAAAATAAATATTTAAGGGAGGCTCCCATACAACAAACATGATTTTTTTACCATTTCTTGCTCGATACTAATAACGTTGCCTTATGTTGCATAGATAATGGTACGGAACCCTTCGTGCGCGAGTCCGACTCGCACTTGACCACTTTTTATAAATATTACAAAGAATTAGTGAAATGAGAAAATATACAAAGTGTCAGTAACCCAATTCGGCAATGATAACCGAACTATCTTATTATAAAAGCTGTGAATTATATACTAACAATTTTAATTAATATAAATGTGTGCCACGAAATAGCCAACTATGCAGTTAATCATAAGTTGTTTTAATTTTTCAATGAAGTCAAGTTTTCTTGTACCATTGACACGTTTCTTGGACTCCAAGCAATGACTTAAGTCCAGAAGAATGATTGACCTTTAGGTACCTTTGATACATACTAGAAGATCACTAAATCATTAAATTATTAACAAATGGGTTTTACTATGACATCTTGGCAGTTTTACTTACCACTGCATCCACTTTTCAAACTGCATAATGAGTTTATATGAAAAATTCTCCCAGCTTTATTAATGTTAGGAATAATACAAGTATTGGGTTAAATCACGAAGAACTATTCCACTAATAATATGAGGGAAACCCATTGGATGTAAGTTTCCGTTCGTTTTTACATTTTATGCAAATTTATGTTTCTAATGACTGATGAATCATGATGTGTCAAGCTCTACCATGACCTTAAATAAAAAAAAAACAATTTCTGCTCTTGATGTTGCTGAATGAAGATATACTCTGAATCTATTTATTTTTTTGTAAAGTTAGGTAAGTCGAAGCTTCAGTGGAATACCTTGTTCTCTAAGAAAAAGTGGAAACTACAAAAGTGGGCCGCAAATCCATGGTACGTTGGCCTGCCCTAATTAAAAACGCTCTCTCTCTGTCTCACTCTCTCTTTCTACAGTCCATTAACGTTCCACTGTTGGAGCCAACCTTCTGCACTTTGGTCTACTGTGCCCTTATTTGTGCACAATATCCTTTAACGGGCTGTGTTTAAATTTGACATTAAGGGCCTACATCAATATTATCGTATATCATCGCCGACACGTACATATTAACACAGCCAGTAGGCACAGAAAATGAAGAATTAGGGATATTTTTTTTGTTTACTCAAAATCTACTAAATATATTTTAATTCTGATTTACGTGTTTCTATATATAATAGTTACTTATGTTTTTAAAGTTATTTCATTAGTTAATACGCGATAATAGACCGACAAATGAAAAAAATAAGAAATGAGAGAGGTATTTTCGCTAAGATTTTCTATCGAGAAAACTTTTTTCAATCGCGTTTCTGAGTTTATGCGATCCTAGATTATATATTGAAAAAACATATACTTAAAAATTAGAGCTCTATCCATTCAATCTAAAGAAACAATGAAAACTTCGTACGTAGAAAAATGCACGAAGCTATTTTGGTATCCTCTTAACACTTAACACTTTTAATCTTACAACATTCTAGGGAATGATATTCGTATTAAAGGATTTCTTAATATATGACTAGACGTATGAGTGTGGATGACCCAAGGAAGTATCTTTGGATCGTAACAGAAGACGCTCTATATTCTCTGCCTACCCCCATGAAAAAAGGCGTGATGTTATGATGATGACGATAACGATTTCTTTAATATTTCGTAGATTTCAATAAATGAATAATCAACTTAGTAAGAACATTTTACGAAATATTGGTATTTCCTTAAGGTCAAGTTCTATAAAACTACTTTCTGCAACCTTCACATTGATCCGTATAACTTATTTATATTCCTTGTCACAACTATGTCATTATATTATGTAATGAGTATGTAAGGAAAATATGAAATATTAGTTTATTTTTGTTACATTCATCCTTATTTATATAATTAAAGCTCAATGACCTTTATCCGTGTTTATTTTCTGACTTCGATATATATAAATAGATATCCGATAGTATTTTTAGCGCAGATGGCAAGTACTTCCCATACCGACTTCTTCATATACCGATAAAATTTTATTTTAATATTTTCTTAGTGCATGTTATTAAACTATTTATTTCTATACCTACATATAGTTTCCTGAAAGTCTGTACCTACCTAACTCCTAACCTACGTAGGTACAGTATAAGAACCCTGAACTGATATATTCCGTTGCAAAATTATTTACCAAAACAAATAACTTTCTTGCAGTTGTGTAATAAATAAATACAAAACAATTGACTTCTGCTTAGTTACTTTTTTAAAAAGCCCATTTTTTTTCATAGTTGCCAGTACCTATCAAACGCAGGCAGGCATAAATTTAATTTGCCTTTGCAGTAAAAATAAAATAATAAAAAAATATTGTATTGTAAAACAAACGTAAACACACATTTAATTTAAAAATCGAATACAGTGCTGATAAAACTTTTAAATAATAAAATGCCTTACGTAACGCAACCGCATAATCGTGCTATGATTATTCCTGACCTTGATAGCACGCGTCGAGTCAGTATCGACGTCATTGATTGCGAAGTGGCGCGTCGCCAACACGGAACAACGATGGCGTCATTCTCCGTTGGTTTGTACTAATGCCCCGCGCGGGATTTTACAAATTAAGAATTATGATCTTGATTGTAATTTCGTCACGCTTTATACTCAGAATCCTACAGAATCCCACTGATGAAAAAATCCGTTGTTATTCATTCGACTCATATTTTTTTTCCAAATTAATGACGTTGTTAATCTATTATGTCTGATTTTAATTACATAAAATGTCCCCGCTAATTTAGGAGTTACATTTAGCTTGTTATTGTTTTATTATTTAGATAATAATCACATCCGGAATCTAATTATAACTGTTACGATCTATAAATACTTTAATTAATTTACTCTTAAAGTACCTAACTAATATTTAGTGTAATCCGAACATTATTTTTGTCCTGCCTAGATCTCACTAAATAAATATTCCTATGAAGAAAAGTACTTATTGAACAAATTTTATAGGCAACTAATTTAAACTAGTAATCTACTTAAAAAAAACGTTTTATTACATAACTAATGTCACTGACCTATGAATACAGGAAAATAATTAACTTGTAGTCACCAAGCGCTATCTGTTAATCAAGTTAATAAGCACATACAGTGCCATCTTGTGTGTAATAGCTATACTAATTGTAATGGCTCTAAATGGCTTTAAAGATAAATTAAAATCAACCAAAGGTAAAAAACAATATAAAAAAACTAATTTAATCGAAGGGCAACAGTATCTATTAAAATTTCAGTGCTTGATTTTTCTAACGAAATTGAAATTAGACCTAACATACGCATAGAGACATCTAGTGGCAAGTAGTGAAACTAAAAATTACATGTGCGCTTTAGAGTTTTCGCTTACGTTCGCTATCAACTAAATAATTTTGGCAACGACCCATAGAGTACGCTATTTAACAATATGATAAATATCAAAATAAGGTAGGTACGAGTATGTATTCGCACGCAAGTGTCAAGTGTTGAGTTGCTAAAGGCGTAGCATTTTTAGTAGGATAATGTAGTAGTCTCTAGTTTGATTTCTTTCGAGTTAGTATCTTGTTATAATTATGATTATTTTGTAACGCAGACCAAGATCTTAAACGAGAAAACCTTTACTCATCTTCACAACGACGAAAAAAATAACATGGGCATGGAGCCGTAATTAAGTTTTCCTTTCATTTCTCTTTTGAGCCAAACGAACTAAATTTACCGGAAATATTGAAAAATTATGTGAGAGTTTTCAGTATGTCCAATCGGGCAATTCTCAGTTATTAGCACAGAATATAGATATTTATTTATTTATTTTGGAAAGCAAGCAGCTTGTATTATAAAATATAGCTAGATTACAATATTATCTAAATAAGCCTTTTGAAGCTTCCACAGATAGACATAGGAAAACAACTCAAAATAATATAAATTATACAAATAAAAGATTTAGTGATTAGTAAAGACCACACAGATAACACAGTTCTTTCGTTAGAGAAAACAATAGGTTTACAAACAAAACAAAACGAAACAGAAGCACAGATATACATTTACAGAGAAAAATAAAGAAATACTTTAAGATAAAAACAGGAATACACAGCTCTGCACACAGGATCAGACGTCAAAAAACGAATTAGCCAATAAGGAACGGCACTGTTGTTTGCTATTAAAGAAAATATCTAACTGAACGCTATTAACATATGCATGTACGTCAAAATGCGATGTAAACTCAATCGAGTGACGATTGTGGTGGTCTAATTGGTTACTGTTAGCAAGACCGCAATAAGCTCAGTTGGCAGATCTACGGAACGGTATTCCGAGGTCGTGGATTCAAGTCCCGCTTGCGGTGATCACTTTTTCCACCACAATTTGATTTATTAACTATTGGTGTAGTTTCATTAGTTGGCAATTTTATTGTGCACAAGAATGATCACGACACGCCACTATCAAAATTCATTTTAAGTTGAGTTTAGTTTAGTTTTGCGCGTAGAGTTAGTGCCAGTGTGTATTTCACGATGATTTGTAAAAAGTCTAGATATTTATGCATAAGATAAGCAAATCGTTTTACAGTCATAACTGTCTTAATTTTTTATTACTCGGATAATATTACACACCTACATTACTTTAATATTCTTATATTGGCAGTATTTTTACGATCACTTACAAACATCGTAACATTTACACGATTCATATGAAGGACAGTACCAGGCTACATTGTATTTACTTACTCATTTCACACTTTGTTACTAATTTATGTATGTAAAGTTCAGTAGTTTTACAACACATTCTTAACTTTTCCGTTAACCTAAATGTATCTTTAAGACCAAATACAGACGCTGTTACATAATACCTATACCTACTGTATATATTATTATACTCTTCTCTCTCTCTCTTACTTTACTTTTGGCAATGTAGATGTAAAAAATATATTTTACATAAATAATCACAGAAATCCGTGTGGTGACGGATTAACACGTTCGCGCGCGGTAATTTAACTGATAGTTTCGTAAAAAATCACAAAAAATTTCCATACATTTTAGGGACACTGTTATAACCGTACTGTCTTAACATATAACAAAAAAAGGTATTCCTGAAGGCAGTACGGTTATTACCGTCATGCGTCGAAGTAACACGCATACAAACACAACGGCAACAGCCGTAGTGTCGCTGTGTGCGCACACATCCCAAACTGACTTCAATACAAATCTACAATTTGATCTTGTGCATTACATTTTGACAGTACAAACTTATATTCTTCTCACAGAGTGCCAGTGGAAATGTGTTGTATGTATAACTCACAGTTGTTAAGCTGCTCCTACCGTACTGGTAATAAGGAGAATTTGAAAGTTTACGGCAATAACCGTACTGACGATATTTGCAATACAAAAAAACGGTCATAGCCGTTACCGCGCGCGAACGTGTTAAGAATACAAGTGTCACCACCCCATCTCCTCCCAAGGGTGCTGTAAAAGTCAGCTAAGAGATATTGTACACAGATAACATCCTCTGTGAGAGACGGAAAACTGGAAAGTAAACCCTGTGACAACACACCTGGTCAGCGCGGCACAGTAGACCATACCCCCTCCAAAAGTTGAGGAGGCCCGTGCCCAACAGTGGGACGTAAATGGGCTGGAGAGAGAGAATCACGGAAAAAAATCTCCAAACAGTATACAAAAAACTAAGATATAATTTGAACATCAGCCGTAACTACTTCACTAGACTAATAAATAAAGACGTTTGATAGCAACCACATGGTTGGATTTTGCTACTAACATTCCTAAGATAAAAAGCTAAAATAGATTTGGTCTGGCATTTATATAGAACTTAGCACTAGACGAATAAATAAATAATATCGAAACACAGATACCAGATAGCAGATAATCGTTCTATTTTAAAGACACGTAAATTTAGCATGGGTAATTCGTACTTCATAAACTATTAATTTTACTAATATTATAAATGTGAAAGTTTGTGAGTATGGATGTTTGTTACTCTTTCACGCAAAAACTATTGAATGGATTTTAATAATAATTTACAATAATGTAGCTTAGGTATTATATCAGAATAACATATAGGCTGCAATTTATAAAGATATTGTGAGAATTGTCCAAAATGTGACGATAAGTGTCAAGTAAGTAGGAAAATGTCTACCATCACAGATAATATAATAAAGATACCTACCATTTATGAGCTATTCTGGCGTGCGCGTCCTGAAAGCACAGATTACTGCCTGACTCTTTATCTTTTTTACTACGGGTAACACCGCGGGGCACAGCTAGTCTTTCATAAATAGGACGTGTGAAATAAATTAAACAAAATTTGGCATATAAATAGTCTAGTATAATATTTTAATGCAAGAAAAGTGGTTACAAATTTCAACCGTACGAAGTTGCGAGTATCATCTGGTCATAAATTAATAATTATATTTTTAATTATATGTATACCACATGTGTTATTGACCCAGGAAATCAGTATTCTCATAATATATCTATTATATTCAAATATCTGTGAGAATAGTGAGGTATTTATTAAAAAAAAAACATGCTTTAATAAAAATATAATGTCTTAATCCAAACGCTTGTTAATGAATAATAATATTATGTCCAATTAAATAATACGCGATTTTATTTGTGAATTAGTTTGTAAGTCCGCGTGGTGACAGATTAAGAATACAAGTGTCACTATCGCATTTCCTCGCCAGGGTGCTGTAGAAGCCAGTAGAGGGACATTGTAAGTAGATAACATCCCCTATGAGAGATACAAAACGTGAGATAAAACCTTATGTCAACACGCCTGGTCTGCCCGGCATAGTAGACTAAAGCCCCAACTAGTAGAGGAGGCCCATAACCTAAAGTTTTGCCCGTGATATTAATGAGCTGAGAGAAGACGATATACTTTTAATTTATTTACTTAAGTACTTATTCCATCTTTTCTAGTAGCTATTTTAAGAACTATTTTATTATAAGAACTGCGCTAAGTGAATTGGCATTGTTCATAATTTTTGACCTGCTGTTTTTATATATTTTTTAGAAAATATAGACTATTTTAAGCAAACAATTTCAATATTATTGAAATATTCACTATATAGAATTTTTAAAAAATACTTAAAGATATTATTTTAAATGTTGTGACGTCATCGTTGTACGCAATCTGTGTATTGGCTTTTCGTGATAGACTTAAGACAGATTGCAATACATCTTTTCAAAGTTGCCAAGTTGATATTTAATAGACCAATTTCAACCACAGAGTTGTATATCCCTCAGAACGCCTTAATATTGTAAGTCCTTCATTTCAAGGGCAAATAGAGGTCATTTGTTTTTTAGGAAAAATAATCGTTAATATAGATCATGATCCATTAGTTTTTTCTTCCATGATCCATTTCCATTTCCATCCATTTCCATGATCCATTAGTTCTTTTTTCAGAAAAAAACTAATGGATCATGATCAGAAACTCTATTCCCCGAAATGATTTTTGAATTAAGAGTTTAAAAAAAATATGGACATGCCAATTGCTAGATACTTTTAGCGGTCAAAAAGCTACCTACTCAAGCAATCTTATAATACTAGTATCCTTCAACTAAATAGTTAAAGTTTTGTAATTTATATACTCGTAGATAAGGCTCTCTAAACTTAGGATTTATACCTACCATACTAGCTGGTGCCCACAACTTCATACGAACCAAACCTTAACAAACTATACAAAAATGCCATCATCTTGAACCACTCTATCTATTAAATAAAACCGCATCAAAATCCGCGTCGCATCGCGTAGATTTCAAGATATAAGCTCACATAGGGACATTATGTATATACAAAAATAACAACTTTGTTTTATATTAAGTACAGATTACCCAATTTATTGAAGGCCAGAATCAGTTTAATTTAAAGAATTGTTTTACGTAATAAATATTTAGGTGGGTTATTGTATTTAATGATTATGTGAAACATCTGTTTATCTCAAGGACACGCACGTTGCGTTAGTTAAAACTATAGTCATAACACCGGCCAGTAATATTAAAAATAGAATCTTGAAAACTGAAGTATAAAAAAAAATACAAAATCATTTCGAATTCGATATATGAATTTTAAATTAAAAATAAAAACAGTAATTAAGACTAGAAGTAGTATCTGACAACACAACACATTAATATGATTTTTTGCAAATCTTGTAATGCGACCTTGACCTTAATCCAGTATTTTAAATTAATGTAGGTATATTAAAATATTTACAAAACAAAGTCGTTAATTTTGTATGTATGTCCCTATATAAGCTTATATCTTTAAAACTACACTACGGATTGATACGGCTTTTTTTATAGATATAGTGGTTCAAGAGGATGACTTTTTGAATAATTAATTGATAAGGTTTGTTTTCTAAACTCCACGCATAGGTACGAAGTTGCGGGCAACAACTAGTATATAATAAAATTATCTATTATATCTATATATATTATAGAATATTATGTAACAAATTTTCCCATTAGTTAATCCCTAGATAATATTCAAATGACGTCAAAAGACATAAATATAATTATGTTATATTATAGAGTGCTATTTTAGTATCGCTTGTGTTTGAGAGGCTTAGAGCATAAAATTAACAAGAGTTGATATAAATGCACACAAACATTTCCATAATTTTGGAACGAAGTTCCTTATCACGCGTCACGAAAGGGACTAGACAGAAAAAATTAAGTTCCAAAGTTTTTGCTATAGTTGTAAGCTGTGCGGCATGCGCGTGTTTCTCTGTCATTCCCTCTCTCTCTCTCATAACATTAATAAAATAATAATATATTATTTTTTTATGAATTGTTGAGTATCTATTATACTATATAATAATTTATTATTTAAAATTTTATTACAATTCCTTTACTAGTTGAAAGTAACTTCTTTCCATCCGGGTGCCCCTTGACACCTCTCAAGTTTTTCATTGGTCTCGCACGCACTACACTAAATCACACACGCATGTTCAAAGACGATACTGAATGTTTAAAGAGTATGAGCATTGCTTTCGTTTCTTTTTAAGCGAGAGTCAGGTGACTCAGGCAGGTGCCAATGGTGCCAATTCTACATATACAACTAAACTTAACCAGAATAGAAAACAATTATTGGCGTATTTTGATTGATTGGCTATTTTGTTATACATATTTATATTAATTAAAATCTTTAGTCTATAATAGACAGTTGTATAACAAGAAAGTTCAGTTAGCATTGCTAAATTGTGTTATTGACATTATCAAAATAATTATTTTAGGTAAGTTTATTTGTGCACTTAGAATTGGTAGCATTGTCTACTTCTGTTGGAGTGATTGCTATAAGAAATTGATATACGCACACGAAAAGGCGACACTGACCGCACTTTCATAGGCAGAATAATCATATAGGAGGAGAACAACATGCTGAGGGACCCGTACTCAGAAATTTCAGTACTCCTTACTCAAATACGCAAGGCAAAGGCCAACTAAGCAAACAAGGAGCCCTTACAAACAGTTTGCTACAGACCGCGTGCTGGCTTATTCCGGCACTGCGTACATTATGAGTACATTAGCATTGCTATCACCTCCTGTTGAATAAATGCTTTAAGATACAAGTTTAAAAATAAAACATCGTCTGTTTCTAAGGCGATGTAATAATGGTATAAATCGAGCGAATGGGTACATTGACTGGCACTGTAGCTGTTTGCTATCACCGTGTAATATATATTTTATAAAGATTTTCTAAGAAATTATGTTTTTCTTGGATATATTACACAACTTCTTATTTATAAAACTGCTGTGGAAGAAATTTTTCGTAGACCTACGGTGTAATTCACCAATATACTAAAAAACTTTACTCAGAAAGATTGACTGCACAAATGAAAAGATTTTTGTATACATAACTAAGTTCACGTTTTAGTACCTATGAATATTTATTATTTATGTAAATAAATATTTAAGAATATTTTAAATACCTTCCTCTGGTCCCATTCTAGGCTTATTTGCTTGTATCATCGGTACCAGAACACGGATAAACTACATATGTACAATAATACATAGAAAACTCCCAGACATAGTACAAATATTTGCGTAACCTCGATCGAAGGGATTCAACCCGCAACCTCGTGAACTGCAGTCCTTTACATGAACCAAACGACCATGGGGCCTTTCTTGATGAATGTATCACACGTCTGGTGCTGCAGATGACTATAAGCTACCTTAGTACCTACATCTATAATAAATGCCTTAGGACAGCACCTTATCTTGGCTAAGCCGTACCAACTATTACACTGATAAGGTTTTCTTAAAAAAGTGATATACGACGAGACTGTCTGTATTAGCGACACACATACTCGTACATTGATACATATTTCAAGTACACATAGATATTTATGTAGCTTCAAGCCAAGTGAGTAATATAGCCATGCCACACTCTATCTAATAAATCTGCCTTAATCAAATAAAATTTTTCTAACTAAACCTAGTCATATTGCTAACATTATTATAACACTTTTTAGCGTTTCTTGTATCTATCTACTTAACAGAATCTTTAAACGTGATCGCCATCTTATTCAAACGAAGTTTGAACGAGATGAAGATCACGTTCATAAAGGAGTTAGTGAAATTAGCCTACAAAACTACCTGAAAACTTTGGTTCGACAGTAATTTATATAGATAACTAAATGCCTAACTGTCCGTTTGGTGACGGTTTAATAATATAAGTGCTACCAACCCGTATGCTCCTCTGGGCGCTGTAAAAGCTAGCTAAAGGACGCAGACAACCTTTGTGAGAGACTGAAAACTCGGAATTAACTACATGACAATTTTATTTTCTAAACTTCCATATTTGTGACATAAAAACGCATCAATCTTTTTCCTTCTAGAATATTCTTTACTTAAACTCTTAAAAATAATAACGTTACCTTATACTTTGACCTCAAGCTTCCAAGTGTTGCAAGGTTGGACAAAAATGCCAAAAGCAGATCAAAAGATGTTCATTAAATGAATGTTCTAAACCACACACAACACACGCGATCTACTACCGAACTAAAAGTAAAGTTGAAGAGCCCACGAGCCAAACTAGACATTACATTATATAATAATATATTCAACAGATGAAAAGAATTCCACCTACGCCTAACACACTCGGTTAGACA
This sequence comes from Orgyia antiqua, assembly GCA_916999025.1. Lineage (NCBI taxonomy): Eukaryota > Metazoa > Arthropoda > Insecta > Lepidoptera > Erebidae > Orgyia > Orgyia antiqua. The sequence continues at coordinate 31,504,594 of OU779866.1, forward strand.
TAATGACTGACATATTATGCTGTTAAGAGGGTACTGTACTCCTCATTTAGGTATTTGCCTTAGGTATTGCTATTCCTATTTCCCAGCGCTGCGCTGAAAGGGACAAAATATAGATGAAGCGGATTTTACCAACAAATTCTTTGAAAAAAGACGTTTCGTACTTCCGTTTTTTTTTTCGCGAAATTTAAACCGATTTTAATAATTTTTACGTTATATTATAGATAAAGAGTATATCTATGCTCCTATTACTTTCTTTTGTGGTAAAACTTTACCAAATTTGTGTGATAGACGCTGCAACTTTATCTAATGAAAACCGAAAAAAATGGGTTTTTCGGATCGTCATATTTCTTTTAGTTATTATGTTTTGAAAAAAAGAAAGTGATAGAAGCATAGATATACTCTTTATCTATAATATAACGCAAAAACTATTAAAATCGGTTTAACATTCGCGAAGAAAAAACGGAAGTACCATACCCATACTTTTGTATGGACCATAATTTGGTATCGTACCGTCTTAAATATATAAGCTCACATAGGGACATACCTACATATAAAAATAACGACTTTGTCTTCTAATAAGTAATGATTAAACTTCAAGGGCAACTATAAAATTTTAAGAATATCCTCAATATCTAAGTATACATACTTAGTAAATGAAAAACTCCGTTAAAAGCCCCCTTTTTTAAGTAGAATAAAACTAGAAGTAACAATCTGATTCTATCGAGATACTCCATATAAGAAAGAATTAAGCACTAAAGCATTATTATCTCAGTATTATCACTTTTTTTCAAAAATATCAGCCATAAACTCTGTTAAAATATGAGGTCTTGATGTTACATAATCCTAATTTATAAATATGAAAAAAATAAATAAATAAAGTAGAAATTTTGACGAGCTTAAGTGTAACGAAACTAAAGCGCGATTAAAAAAACTATACAACGCTATCTATCGAGTGGCATAGTAAATTTCTGTTTGTTAAGGTTTGATTTCTTAATTTCACGCGTACGAAATCGCGGGCAACAGCTAGTTGTAGATATAAAGTAGAACATTTTTTTAGCTCAATGTCAATCGATAACTGTCATTTTTATCGATCATACCTCTTATCTTTAACAATCTTGATACACGATAAAAACTGACTATGAGATACAAAAGAACTGGATGTGAAAACGCGATTTGAACAACCAAGTCAAAGTTATTAGTGTATCCACATTATAAATTGGCAAAAATAAGTTTCCAAAAAAAAAGCATCGGCCTTTATTTCATTTCAAACCTAAGCAACTGATTTTGGTGCGGTTTTATTTCATAAATAAATAAATTAATTATAAAGTGATTTAAGAAAATTGTTTTTTTTGTACAATTTGTTAGGGTTAGGTTTTCAAATTCCACGCGTATGAAGCTATTGGCAACAGCAACAACAACATTATTATTGGCTAGTTGTTACTAAGGGAAAAAAATGATTGATAGAACGTGACTAATAAGACCCCAGTATCAAATAGGCAAAAGCCACAAGCCTACGCCTTTGTTAAAAGGTACCTATTACCAAAAATGGCTACTATTATAGCTATGAATAAATTGTTGCTATGTCGGTGTTTTAGTATTTCAAATCACCAATACGTATAAAAGCGTGTTCACATTTATTATTAGCTAAGAGTTCGATAGAATACTTTATTGTCAGGCTTCAAGACTTTAAGTGTAATTAGTATTACTTATTTGACGGGCTTCGTGGTCTAGTGGTTCTGGTAACGGACTGCCGATCAAGAGGTCGCGGGTTCGATTCCCGCTCGGGACAATCATTTGTGTGATTTTTCTAACTGTCATACAAATGTTTGTACTGCGTCTGGGTGTTTCTATGAATTATAAGTATGTATTTACAAAAGAAAAGTAGTATATGTATTCTATCCGTATTCTGGTACCCATAACACAAGCGTATAAGCTTAGCTTGGGACCAGAGGACGTTGTGTGAAATGTCCATGAATATTTATTTATTTGTTTATTTATTTATTCTTATTCAATTACTGTTCGTTAGGCTCGCTAAAACTCGAGAACGGCTGGGCCGATTTTGGTGATTTTGGTCTTGAAAGTGAAAGTCCAGTGAAGGTTCAAACGGCTCCTAAAACTTCACGCGTACGGAGTAAGGGGATCAGCTAGTACTTAATATTATTTAGTTATTGTACCTCAGTCTCGGTAAAACTCGAGAACGGCTGGGCCGATTTTGGTAATTTTGGTCTTGAAATATTCGTGAAAGTCCAGGGAAGGTTTAAACGGTGACAAAATATATGGGGACGCACGCGTATGGAGTAGCGGGCATCAGCTAGTCGTAAATATATACAATAAAATAAATACACTTCTCAAGGGAATTCTTATCTTAAAAAACCGTAAATTCGAGTTAGACTCACATACGAAGGGTTCCGTATCACTATTAACACAATATACTAGTCATACCGAGACCAAAAACACCAAAAGGAATAAGTATTTGTTGTTGCTGCATGAAATGATACACACAAATGTCAGCTCTCTAGCTGACGCCATTCCAGAGAAACAGCCTGGTAACGGACAGATGGACGGACACCGAAGTCTCCGTAATAGGGTCCTGTTTTAACTTTTGGCACGAAATCGTAGAGTGGGTTATTTAAAAAAAAAATATGCGTGTAGTACACACCAATATAAAATTGAGCAAGCTTAATACTCTCTCTCTCTCCAGTCCATTAATGTCACATTGTTGGGCTCGGACCTCCTCTATTTTGAGAGGGATTATGGTCTACTGTGCCGCGCTAACCAAGCGTGTTAGCTTAAGGTTCATTGTTGAGTTTTCTGTCTCCAACAGAGGATGTTATCTGTGTACAATATCCCTTAGCTGGCTTTTACAGCACCCTTGGGAGGAGAAGGTGTGATTCTTAATCCGTCACCACACGGACAGTTTAATTTAATACTAGTAGACGTTTCCTTACAGTGAAGTGTGCCAAATAAAGTAGCAGTGTGTATAACGGCGTATACCTTGTATATTTTGTTTACATTTATAAGGTTATACTTACTCTAGTGTGAAATTCTGCGTATAGGTTCGATCGAATGTTCTCGAAAATCGGTTCGATGAACGTACGACGATGATCAGCCAAAGCTGCGGAAAAAAACCTTGGATTAATTTAAATTATGACTACTAAATATTGTGTCATCATTATGAAACCAGAGATTTTACAAGAGAGACTTCATTATTAAAACATTTCTCATTCATGTCTCCTCATTCATATTGGATGCCTTTGAAGATTTAATCCAGTTTTATTAGACGTGATCTATAAGAACAAGAACTGTGTAGTGTTCTCCACTGGGTTTAATGGGCACATACCCAGGCCTCTCGCTTATTAGGGTCTTTAGTAACTACTTCTTCATATTTTTCAACTTAAACGGCGTACATCCTAATGAGCCCAGAGCCTTTAACCTGTCCAGAGTTGAAGACGGCCCCATCCGCTTTGCCTTCATATTAAGAAATTCATTTTATTCACATATTGTACGACAGCAGTTGTCGACGATAATCAATACCCGGCTTATTGATTACAGGCAGTGACTATTAAAATTGTAATTACTGACCGGGCAATGTTGATGTAGCAGGAAAAATGACCCTGAATAGTTTTTAACCATAAATTCACTTCTTTTTTTCAAAAACATAGGAATACAAAAGTGTTCAATACTTAAAGCATAATGATAATAAACTTAAAGCATAACTTAAAACACAATACTGTGTACCAACATACCTTATTTATCACAATACTGCTTACTCTGGTTGAAATTTAGTAAGACTTGAAAGTGGAAAGTTGATTTTTGGACATGGACACAAACCTCATACGGAAAGGAGATTAGTCTTAAACATAGCCAAGTAGTGCCAGGTAAGACGAGAGCTTCAAAATATGCTAAAAAACTTCTGTATGAAAATCAATTTTTGTAAATTCTGATCTCGCTAAAATAAGACAACGGCTGGATAGATTTAGCTGATTTTGGTTTTGTAAGGTTTTTTGTAGTCTAGAAAAGGTTCTAACAAAGAGAAAATAAGTCCCGCTTGCGGTGATCACATTTTCCACTACAAATTAATTATTTAAAGAGAAAATATTTAAAAATTTTAACTGGTTATGCGAAGCTGCGGACACAAATAAAAAAAAGAACATAAATATTTTTTTATTTATTTTATTTTTATTTATTTATTATGAAACATTTACAATATCTTTACAGGAGATCCCAATACAATATTGTAAGTAATAAATTTATATAATAAAATCATTTACAATGCACCTTTGCGCGATTTCTGTGAATTTCGGCATGCTATATTATGAACTATTTATTGTTCTTTATTGGATACTACCCGTTGCCCTATAACTTTGAACGTGGTGAATTTAGAAACAAAACCTTTACAAATTATACAAGAAAGCTTCCCTCTTGAACTAGGTACTCTATCTATAAAAAAAACAGCATCAAAACCTTCTAGCTTTAGCCTTTTAGCTAGACACAGTCACATAGGGACATAGATGCAAAAATAACGACTTTGTTTTATAATAAGTAAAGATTACCTACTTATTAGATTTTTGGTCTGACACTAATGGACTTGTTTTAAATGATCACAATTATATCAGGGTAATAAAAAGTAAAGGCCTTGAACTTAAAATAATAGTGTTGTGCCACTAAATTAATCATAGCAACCAAAAATAAGTGACCTTGACCTTAGAAAAATGCTTTAGCTTTTTAGCTGTAATAATAGTCATCTGTTTTATTTGGAATAGTAACAAAAAAAAGAATTTGCACTGGTGATGCAATAGTTTCAGTTATTTCCGTGGTTTTGTTGTAAGTTCATTACATGAACAATGGTACCAATTTTAATTACACAGCTAAATTAAACTAAAAAATGAAACCAATTACATATTGTATATTTTGATTATTAATTTTTTTTTTCATGGACATTTCAAACAACGTCCTCTGGTCCCAAAGTAAGCTATATTTCTATGCTTGTGTTATGGGCACCAGAATACGAATAGACTATATATACTACTTTTCTTTTGAAAAATACATACTTATACTTAATACATAGTAATGCCTGCGCAAGATACTGGAATATTTCGGTCACATTGCCAGAAATGATGACAATAATCTGGAGAGACTTATCGTGACTGGAAAGGTAGATGGAAAAAGGCCTCGTGGACGCAGCCTAATACGGCCGAATACGATGGTTTGACCAGATCTGCACGGCTCTTAATTCAACCGTGCACAACGCCCTACACTCCGTTAGAGATAGAAACAGATGGCGAAACATAGTGTAAGCGAAGATCTTGTAGAAGAGTGGTCACGACCCTCAACCTTGAGGAACTCGATGCGAGGTAATACATAGTAAACACCCAGACGCAGTAAGAACATTTGTATGACAATTATAAAGATCACGCAAATGATTGTCCCGAGCGGGAATCGAACCCGTGACTTCGTGAGCGACAGTCCGTTATATGAGCCACTCCACCACGATGCCCGTCGGTTTATACATTGTAGGTAGTTTTAAGGTCAATAATAATACCAAGTCAATAAATGAACCGTAAAACTACTACTGGTCTTGTATATTTATATTTTTGAATTTATTTAACCTTACAGTTTAGGAAGTTTATTAAATACTCTTGATTATTTTCAAAAGTAAGTGACATCCAAACCGTTGGAATGCTCATACATTCGCAACGGCTCAGGTCGTCCCTGCAATCTATGATTTAAAGTCAGTAAATTTAATGTTTTAGCAATGTATTTCTCTCCAGCCCATTTACGTCCCACTGTTGGGCACAGGCCTCCTCCAGTTTGGAAGGGATTATGGTCTACTGTGTCGGGCTGACCAGGTGTGTTGGCACAGGGTTTATTTTCGAGTTTTCCGTCTTTCACAGAGGATGTTATCTGTGTGCTCTCCCATAGCTGACTTTTACAGCACACTAGGGACGAGATGGGGTGGTGACACTTGTATTCTTAATCCGTCACCACACGGACTAGCGCTGTAGCAATATCACGGACATTTCACACAACGTCATCTGGTCCCAAGCTAAGCTTATATGCTTGTGTTATGGGTACCAGAATACAAATATACTACATATACTACTTTTCTTTTGTAAATACATACTTATAACATAAAATACATAGAAACACCCAGACCCAGAACAACACAATGTACAAAACCAGCGATGTATGCTGATAGATTCCTATCCATCCATCACGAGTTATATCCATCAGTCCTTGATATGTTTGCAAAATTTCAAATCAATCCGACTATCGCAAGTGGGTGAAAATCGCGTTGAAAGATTCCGTTACATAGATTAATACATTGATAGATACATACCTTTATAAGTTATAAAGGCGTGTTAAAAATAAAAACAACTATTGCTATATTTTGATTATTTAGCTATTTTGTAGTGCACATTTCATTTCATTAAAATCTTAATAATAAACAGCTTTTATAACATAAAGTTAAGTTAACATTGCCGAATGGTGTTATCGACACTATCAAAATTCATTGTTTCGTTTAGTTTAGTTTAGTTGTGCCCGTAGAATTGGTACCAATAAAAGACAGACAACAATAATATCAACTGGTTTTATTTACATTTTAATAATCTCGTCTGCATTTAAAAATAATTTTGGACTGTATAGATAATGTTATCAGAGTGGGAAAACCTGCATCACAGTCACAGTTATAAAGCGATAATAACTGTTTAATTTAAAATATTGTCAGATGTACTCGTAATTAAACCCACATAATCCTAATAATATTGTCCGTGTGGTGACGGATTAAGAATACAAGTGTCATCACCCCTTTTTCTTTCTAGAGTGCTGTAAAAGCCACCCTAGGGATATTGTACACAAATAACATCCTCTGTGAGAGACGGAAATCTCGAAAATAAGCCAACACGCTTGATCAGTGCGGCATAGTAGACCATAACTTTCCTATAGTGGAGAAGGCTAAAGTTCAACAAAATAAATGTCCCACCATTTAATGGGCTGGAGAGAGAAAGTGAAAAGAAAATATCTTGATACAAAATAATATTTTGTATTAAATTTAATATATTATACAACAGTGAAAAGTTATGCGTGTACACGGCTAAGATTAACTATTAACCTCAATTGGAATAATGCAAATAACCTGTTCAAATACTTAAATGCTCAAACATAGTTAAAATCAAGAGTTGAAATTATAAAATTTACCTAAGAATATGTTTTTAACGCAATTAAATCTATATTCTATGACTAATCTAGTGCATAATAAACACAAGGGCCTTACCATCCGGTGTCTAATCAATCACAGGGCGATTAAAATCAATTTTCCTTCGAATTATAATTAAAAGTATTTAACAGTTGTATTAAACTAGTACACTGGGCGTAGCGTGTTCCTTCCTCTTTGAAATATTCATGAAACGGAAAGTCGATATCGATTTCAAAACATTAAATATGAAGAAAAATATGCGTTAATTTTCACAAAACTTTATCAATTTACCGTGAGTGATGATAACAGTTTGGCTAACTGGGTTAACAGTTAACACTGTTAGTTAAAAAAAAAATACAGGCACAACAGTCTTTAAAGTCAAAAAAAACTCTCGCACTGTCAAATTAAAATTTTCACTTTCACACTGATAAAAAGTTTTTATTCATAATTTAAAAAGAAAACACGTCGTCTGCGTTTTGTTATCGAAGCTAAACTAAAAGAGGTGTAACTTGCAAGTGTGTTATCTCAATAGCCACGCTTAATAGTAGTGAAAAAATGGCGCCAAATTTATTTTATGTCCTGTCTTTGTACTTTGCATACCATTATTATGAATAGTTAATACGTAATGTGATTTAAAACGCGTTCTTTAGCTCATCTACTACTGGCACGCGAGACATTTATTTTCGTCAGACGACTATAGCGAACTCATAGAGAATAAAGGTTTGTTACTCTGTGGTTCCGCGGTCTAGTGTCGTTATAAGAACATAGCGCGCTGTAATAATTTTGATACGCAAAGTTTACACATTTTCATGGTATGGCCTAGTTACCTATTTACTGTAAAAAAACCGTGAAGTAGACGTGCTATTGTATATGTTTGTGTGTTATTCTTTCGTAACTAATTATTTTATTGAAGGACTAAGTGTTAATATTATAGTGAATTTGATACTTAAGAGTTATATGAATTGTAAGATATCTATTTTTTTGTTATGCATTGCAATTATTTCGCATGCTTTGCTAAAAGTTAGGTATACCTATATAAAGGTATACCTATAAATCTAGGCTAATACTATATGTATAGCTGAAGAGTTTGTTTGTTTGTTTAAACGCGCTAATCTCAGGAACAACAAGTCCGATTTGAAAAATTCTTTCAGTGTTGGATAATACATTGTGACCAGTTTTTCCTATAAGTAGGTAGGAGTATTATAAAGTATTCTTTAAAAGATGAAAATAAAGGTATACTACCTTGTTTACCTCGCCTCATGAAGATAGCAGAGGGCCATTTATCTGTCACCTAAATGGCAAGATAGGATAAAAATGGTCACTGTATAGTTAGCTGAATATCAATGTAAATTACCTGCACTTATTTCTCCAGTAATATAGGGAGCCAACCTAAGGTTGTCTATAACAACATCATGATTCTTATTCTGTGGCAAAGGGATTAATGTTAAGAAAAAAACAAAGTGATCTTAGTAGAACAGGGTGTGCACCTCAACTGTTTAATATTAATTTAAATACACATACAATTAGGGTATTTACACATATGTCTTTCTATGAAGACTTCTTAGTACTTATACTTAACGGACCAACCACTTATCTATATTAATTAACTAAAATATATATGACACAACTTAGCCGTTGTGAGGAACTAATAACTATAAGTAAGTTATCCTACCAAGGTTATCTCCAGGGCGCAATCACCAGAGCGTAGCAGTCACAGAGCCCTCAAAGTTCCACGGCGTATGCAGTAAGTCCGGGTCACGCTGAAGGAAATCTGCGAAGTCAGCGCGGTGGTACCACGCGTTGAACGGTTACGCCTTCCCGACCGGAGGCCTAACCAATTATCAAGGACATAATCCCTGACTCAAAACTAATACTACGCCCATAGGGAAAATATTAAAATAAAATATGAATAGGAAACCTGGGCTAAAATCACCACGGTGATACAAATGAAAAACGAATCTCTCGTTAGAATTAAAAGGTGCACGAATGCCCACGTTGTGGAAATAATAATTCCAACAACGGAATCAATAGCCCACATTAAGGTTCAACTAGTAACTTAATAAAGTAATCTAATAAAAAGAAAAACGCAGCAACAGCCGCCCTAATACTACACAATCATAATACATAACAACACTAACATTAAACAACACATTAAACATAACGACATAATACACCCTCCCTGGAACAAAGAAAAAACTATCTTGTAGAAATCATTTTCATAAAACACAAACGGCCATTTTGTCGGACCTACATTAAGAACTAATGAGACTTACCACCATCCCAGCATTATGCAAATAGGTATCGGTGCTCGACGCCTGCGACTACGGCCTCAATTTTAAAATGTTATTTTGAATTGCCATATCTCCAGCTTGACAAATCCTCTTTCTAAAATAGCAACTCATCTTTCCTATGGCCCAAAAAAATTTGATTTCCGTGTAGAGCGAGAGCGAGCTATAGTAGGTTTCTGCTATCAGAAGGAGACGGAGAACGGAACCGACAGTTTATCGTTCACTACTAAAGGTCGCCAGCGCAAAAATTATGGGAAATGATACCAGCATTACACACTTTAAATACTACTACTACAGGTGGTAGGATTTGCTACGTTACAACATTTATCAAGGAAGGCTATAGATTATATAACATCACGTTGCGACCAATAGGAACGAAGCATCAGTAGAAAAGCAAAAACGGAGAAAACTTTCTAAACGTTTCCACACGTATGGAGTCGCGGCCAGCAGCTATATATTGTTACTTGATTACAAATCATTATTAACTAACGCTAGAAAACGTTATTTAAACTAAACTCTTAAAAATCCTTTTTATTATACATAATCAAATAATATTTTATTCAGAAAGTAGTGAAAGGTATTTGAAATCACTTATTCTTTGTCGGCGACTGTAATAGCTATTTTATGAAATGTTCCACAGACGTATTCACTGATTCAACACTGTTATTAATTAATTTTCAATTGACTTTACATAAACTAAATTAGTGTATTTGTTATGTCAATGACTAGGTGTGGGTTTTTACTTGTTTGAAATATTTAGTAGATACTATTTAACATTTCTCTAACATTATTAAAAAGTTTCTCAGCCCGCAAAGGGGTCTACTTATTCATCGGTCATCGCCTTCCTTCTAGGCATAAGGATACCTTCATTATTTTTATGACAATTTGCAATTTCTGATTTAAAAAACATTATCCCTTTTTGAAACATTTTCCATTGATACTTTTCTCCTATTGGTCGCAGTGTGATGTTATAAAATATAGCCTATAGCCTTCTTCAATAAATGTACTAAACTTAAAGAATTTTTCAAATCAGATAAGTGGTTACTGAGATAAGCGCGTTCAAACAAACGAACAAACAAAGTCTTCAGCTTTATTATATTAACCTTATTTCTAAGTGTAGGTATGTTGTGTGTTTCAAATTACGAAATGGATGTATTAATACAAATATATATTATTTACTATACTATTTTCAGGATTTGGTACAAAAAACGAAATCCTTTTTTTTTATTATGTCAACAGAATTATGTAAAAACCTTAAATGTAAATAAATATAGTTTTACAAAGTATCAAGTAAGTTTTTTCCTACACAGGTCATAATAAAACAAAGCAGAGGCCTTACAATTCAAACCGCAAGGTTGTGACTACAATGCTACAGTAAAAAACTAATAATCTGCATGTCTATTAACGAATCAAATTAGGTATCGATTTGAATATCGTTTGGTTGCTAACACGACTAGAATATGATTTGCATGCTTATAATGAGTTGACTATTATAGTGGTTATCACTTAACAAATTGTTAAAACAATTTACATTATTATATATTAGTAGCTGACCCGGCAAACGTTGTTTTGCCATACGAATCTCAGGGAGAGGGGGCAGGGGTTTGAAAAATAGATAGTAGCCGATTCTCAGACCTACTGAATACGCATATAAAATTTGATAAAAATCGGTAAAGCCGTTTCGGAGGAGTACGGTAACTAACATTGTGACATGGAAATTTTATGTATTAGAAGAAGAAGATATACATTATAAATATTAATAATTTAGATATTAGTGCCAATTCTTCATGCAACACTAAACTTAACTAAAAATGAAAATTGATGTTGTCAATAACACAATCTGGCAATGTTAAATAATAGCCCAGTCATTATAGGAATTTCATCTCGGAATTCCGAGATATCCAGCTAAAAAAGCTGTAAATACTTGTATATTGACACCCTAAAGGTTGTCTCAAAACCTACATATGGTAGAGTGTACGTTAAACTGTACTGTTAAATTTCAAGGTCTAAAGTCGTAAAAATCTCATTTCCTATGGGTTTTTGCTATTTGTATGTACATCAATATTGTAGACCACAAAATTTTCTACAAATTTTGTGTATAAACATTTTTATGCGGTGAACCGTTTTCGAGATAGAGGGCGGAGAGCGCGCGGTCACAGCATCACTTCAGGTCAACCGGCGCCGGTCAAACGCGCGCCTTAATATATATAGTTTCAGAAATGTCGATAAATCAATGATCTATTTACTTCATCATATTATAAAGCGGAAGAGTTTGTTTGTTTGTTTAAACGCACTAATCTCAGGAACTACAGGTCCGATTTGAAAAATTCCTTAAGAGTTGGATAGTACATTTATCGAGGAAGGCTATAGGCTATATAACATCACGCTGCGACCAATAAGAGAGAAGCAGTAGTGAAAAATGTTGCAAAAACGGGAAAAGTTTTCTAATTTCCACGCGTACGGAGTCGCGGGCAACAGCTAGTTATAAATATTTGTCAATTTACTTTATTATTGCCTTTGAAATTTGAGGGTTTTCTTCGATTTCTCAGGAGATAACCATTTTATCCTCACCTGGCGCCAATGGAACCACAGGGAAAACACCAGCTTTAAAAAAAATCATTAAATTCGTTTCGCCCAGCTAAAAGCTATGAGGAATTAAGAACCTACTCCTTTTTTTGAAGTCGGTTAAAAAGAAGTTAAATTCGATTTCATCTGGCATTGCAGCTTGCAATTACTTGTATGTATTCTTTAGTCTGTGCGTGCAACATTGTATGTATATTAACACTTTCGTGACAATGAATGGTACAAGTTCCTTCTCAGAATATTGTTAACACCATAGTCCTCTATATTCACAAGAGGCTGTAAATAGGCTGTAACAACCATATTATAGTCAGGGTTACGCATTTCTAACTAGCCAGTTTTAGATAATCATTGCATACTTTCACTGCGTAAATTTTCAACTACCTATATTGCGCACCTACCTACTAATGTTTCTTTCTTTGTAATTGAAATCTTTTTATTGACTTCAGTTCCCGTATAGTTCTGGATTTATGACTAATTCTTCAAATCAAACAAAAGCCTAAAGTTACCTCAAAAATTTTTCTTAGTTCAAAAACTAAAAAACATGCTTGAAAATCCTAAATACATTGTTGTACATTGTTACAAAGTCGGATATTCTATGCGACTTTTTATTTCAGCTTCAACCCTTTTTCGTCTTCAAAGCACTAAGAAAGTCCCATAATAAGAAATAATTTAAAATCAATGATTTACCTAAATTTTCTTTAGAAAAACGAGGTTTATCGACAATCCTAAGATTATATAAATTATAACTAAAGTAGGACAGAGATTCTTATCACTTTTATTAAGATGATCATTATCAATATCGTTATAATCTAAGCCCATATTGATCTTAATCCATCTGATAAAACAATCTAAGACACTGAGAATCTATAGTCTATAGGTACTAATATTACAAATCTGAAGAGTGGTTTGTTTGAACGCATCTCAGGAACCGCTGCAGCACTGGTCCTATTTGAAAAAATCTTTTAGTGTTGGATAGCACGGTTATCGAGGAAGGCTATCACGTTGCATCTAATAAGAGCGAAGCATCAGTGACAACCGTTGCAAATACAGGGAAAATTTTCTAAATTCCACGCGTATGAAGACGCGGGCAACAGCTAGTTTTTAATAAAATGAATGAATGAAATTTGCCTAAGAAAAATCAATTTGCAACCTGATGTTTTGTGTCTTTCATATAGTTTCGAAATCTTCATAATGTCTTGAACTGTTAGTCTAAGTAGATATGAAAGAAAATTAATCTAAATCTAAAATTGTAGGTATATGGAAAATGTTTCAAATTTTCCGCCAACATACCTTTATACAAAAATACCTCCACATTTTACAACCATTTCGTGGGCAATCACGCGATTTGACCCTCGGCCTCATGAGGTAGTATGATATAGGTCATGTTAGATTTTTATCATTCGACGAACGGCCTTCGTTACCGTTTTCCCTTATCGATCAAGTGCAAGTCGTCCAGTGACCTCATCAGTTTCACACATGCAATATAATAAACTGGATTATCTGATTACTAATAAGTATAATTGATTCAGTGTTACAAACACGCATCAACAAAACAGTTGGGTGGGGTCTTTCCGGCATTATGTTATAATGAAAAGATAATTGCTTGTTAATAATTAACAATGATACATGTTTTTTACACTGCTGTAGTCTTACAAAGTGATGCATAGTCTAAGCTCAAGGATCCAACTGTGGTCTTAAGTGAAATGACCACGGAGTAGCCAATTCTACGGGCCCTGCGTTCAGAAATATAGTTACCTACTAACTTATTTTACTTTCAAATCGCTACGTTCGTGGTTAAGCAATTAAAGAGCCTCTTCCTATAGTTTTGTTCAGGTCCTAGGTTGGTGTAAAACGACACTGCCTGTGAAAGTGCAATCAGTACCTGTTATGGGAGCGGGTCATTGCATAATATTCTGAAATCTACCTCGGAAACCAGACTGATACCCAAAAAAGACCTGTATTTTCTGTTATTAGGCGTAATGCATTCCAATTGTCGATTTTAATATTACGGCCCTAGTTACAGTTGGTAAGTCTATATGTCGTCGGAATCCCGGCATAGTATTCTTAAAATGCTTATTCAACCACTATTTAAAGAAAACTTTAACTGTTCTCGACAGAATCGTCAGTTTGACTATGTTAAAATCTTGCTTAAAATATGGTAGAGTCGAGTGGCTGCAATAAATTATTAAAATGAGCCCACTTTACAAAATTATGCAAGTGGTATACTTAAAAAAAGTTGGTCAAGTGCGAGTCGGACTTGCGCACGAAGGGTTCCGTACCATTATCTATGCAACATAAGGCACGTTATTAATAAATGAGCAAACAACACATACAATACTTAATTAATCACGTTTGTTGTATGAGAGCAAGAAACGGTAAAAAAATCATGTTTGTTGTATGGGAGCCCCCCTTAAATATTTATTTTATTTTATTTTTAGTATTTTTTGTTATAGCGGCAATAGAAATACATCATCTGTGAAAATTTCAACTCTCTAGCTATCACCGTTCTTGAGATACAGCCTGGTGACAGACGGACGGACGGACGGACGGACAGCGAAGTCTCAGTAATAGGGTTCCGTTTTTACCCTATGGGTACGGAACCCTAAAAATGATTGTAAACTAATATGGTAACACTACAATAAACATTCGGGTACTTGAGAACGTATAAAACATAATTTATCACTCCTACTGTTAAAATTAACAAGTGGCCCTTATTTTGTTTTGACTAGTATATATATTGACATGAATGTTAATAATTCACAAAAAATCATAAATAGAAAGTGGACAATTGCATCTTAACACATGACCAATTTGAACAATTGTGATCTACCTATGTAGATTTATTGTGCTTTTAGGTTTATGTTTAGGATAATATTACAAAGAAAATACCTCAACGTCGTGCATCTAAACTAATATTATAAAGCGAATGAGTTTGTTTGTTTGTTTGAACGCGTTAATCTCGGAAACCATTAGTCCGATTAAAAAAAAATCTTTCAGTGTTAGATAGCACATTTATCGAGAAAGGCTATAGGCTATAACATCACGCTGCGACCAATAGGAGCGAAGCAGTAGTGAAAAATGTTGCAAAAACGGGGATTTTTTTTAACTCCACGCGTACAAAGTCGCCATCAACAGCATATACAATAAATACCCGTATACTCATATGCTTTTAATATTTTTTTTTTTGATGCTTAATTTGCACTAAAATAAAAAGTAAAACTAACATGTAATATACTCGAGATTACGAAGAGTAATTCAATTTAAATAACTATTGTAATTATTATTAAAATCTATAGAATGTAAAGGCTTTTAATTTATATGTAGAAATTAAATAACATCTAAAGATGTTAATCACTTGTAAGTGTAGTCCAAATTACTTTTATTATTTATTTAATTCACCGGCTAAACTGCGTTGGTAACAATTTAAATTAAAAAGTACTATATAAAATGAGTTGGACTCGTAAGTGAGTAAGGTTCTAGGAAAAAAACCCCATTTTCTATTGATGGCGTCGGCCAGTCTGAAGAATTTTGTTATTAGTCAGAGTAGGGTGACGAAGCCAATTATCGGCAACATAATTTATTAATTTAATTTTTAATTCTTAAATAACATAGTTATTAAATACTCCAGTACCTATACCTAGCTTATTAAGTAGCAGGGCCTCTTGCGTATTAAGGCTACAGCGCTGATCTTATCAGAATGTGCCTACGGGGACATTGGCAAATAATGCAAAAACGTAGTATGCGTCCTAGGCAAAAAAAAAGCACGTACCATAATTTGAGCTTTAACTGGTAACCTCAATTAATCTCAATTTGCTTTTTTAATTAAGGCTATTTAACTTACGGCATAAAAATAATGAAATAATCTTAAAACTGTAATTGAGAATTAAGGATTTTTCAAATTTTATTTCTATTTAATAAATATTTAATTTTATAATATGATTTATTGTGGAGCAAACAAAATCCAGGGTACACCTAGTCATATATACATCTTCTATATATTTAATAAGAATAGCCGATAACTGGTTGAGTTACCTCAAAAAGAGAAAGTGATAAGCTTGTTCCAATAAGATGTTTTGACGTTTAATTAGACACACGAGATTTATTAACGTTCGTTAACAAATTTTTAAACTATTAGAGCCGTGTTATTGTGTTTAATAATTATGTTTAATAATGTATCAGTTCTTATTTTATGTAAGGTATTAATTTTCTGATTTTAAATGTTATGTTTGACTGTAATTTTAATAGGTAGCTATTTCTAAGTTAAGAAGAAGTATTCGCACGTACACTTTACAGATATACCAGTAGGTGGGTTGACGTTTAAAAATGAGGACAAGTAACCTTAGCTTGGCTAAATCGTACTTCATACAATAGTAATGTTTCATATGACTTAGAGGCTGTATCATAGATACACATAGATATATTTTCACGCACATAATAATACATATAGATATGTAAGTGGCTTCAAGTCGACTGAGTGATGCAGCCATAGACTATACATCCGGTATATCTATGTAACACTTGTAATTTTGGTTTTTAATGTTTATTACTATTTAAAACCTTAGCCTTCTTCTTTACTATTAACATAGCGCTATTAGTCCAGTCGTGGGAGATAATGACATGGATGTGGCTTGATGTACAGAATTTTTTTTTTCTAATTAGTCCGAAAAAATGTACAGAATCCGAAAATCAACCTGCTGCGTGGGGAAAATAATGGGAAGTTTGTTTAAATAAACGGAAACTGCAAAATGACTGATTTTGACTTGAAAAATCCGTTGTAACTTGAAAAGCAAGCTTGTTTATTTATTTTTTTTTTTTTTTCATCCTTTTTTTTTTGTTTTTTTTTTTTCGTTTTTCTGTCATTTAACAATGTTAATATCGTAATTTTTAATTTACCAATACATTGACCGAGTAGAAAATTTGAAAATAAATAAAAAAGAATCAGTGATATTTCTTCGTCCGAGGCTTACTTTTCAAGTTACAACGGATTTTTCAAGTCAAAATCAGTCATTTTGCAGTTTCCGTTTATTTAAACAAACTTCCCATTATTTTCCCCACGCAGCAGGTTGATTTTCGGATTCTGTACATTTTTTCGGACCAATTAGAAAAAAAAAGTTCTGTACATCAAGCCACATCCATGCACCTATCTTTTTTTGGCTCCCACGACTGAACTATATTGGTTACGGATCTCCTCCACTTTGGAATGGAATTTCGTCTACTATTAAAAATAATAATTTATTTCATAAAAATTTACAATTATAACTTACAAAGTATAACAAATATTACAAAATAATTGGGGACAGGAACCCATACTAGGTTGAACCCGTGCTATGGGATTCCCACTCCTGACAAGAAGTACGGATACCATGCTCATATAGGTACAGAAAATACATATAGATAAAATACATAACACTAACAACATGCAGATAAAATTATGTGTGTGTGTGTGTGTTTGAGTGTGTGTGTGTGTGTGTAAAATATCTGTGCTGTTATTACTATTAATATACCTATAATAAAATGCATATTCACTATTCCGCTCTGACTAGGCGTATTGGCATAACGTATAGCGTCTTTTACAGAATATGTTACCCGCGTATAATTAGCTGGCTTTTACAGCACTGTGGGGACGAAAAGGGATGGTGACACTTGTATTCTTAATCCGTCACCACACGGAGTTAAATTTAAGAAGGCAGTATCATTAGTCTAACTAGTCTTTATTTCCTCCGGCAAATTACAACGTAATTTTGTCCTCAAATGACATTAATGATATGTATCGAAGGTTGGAATGTCATTTTGTAAATTGCGGTGCGTTATTATTAATATAATTGGTTGGTATCACGCAGTATCGGAATGTTGGACCACTTTGTACTTTAGAATGAGCTTGTATTTTTAAGTCTTTTAATGACTACTCCGGTTTTTATATTCTCAAATATATTTTTTATTTTTTTCTTCCTGCCCTTATCCCAAGCTAGTTGGGGTCGGTGCAGCACGTTTTTTCCTTCCAGCCTCTCCTATGAGCCGTCATACTCTCTTTTTTTCTCAAATATATTATGTACGAGTTCCTAAGTGATCATAAACAAAAATACGCATACGGGTTTAAGTTAATCGGTCACTGTAGTCTATAGACGACTGCAATACCATGGTATCATACCTACTTATTCCTCTAAGCATTAACTGAGTTTAACACTGTTGAGCACGGGCCTCCTTCATTTTGTGAGGGTTTTTGGTCTGCTATGCAGTGTTGACCAGGCGTGTTGTCATAGGATTTAGTTTCCAGTTTTCCGTCTTTCACTAATTAGGAACTTATTTACATATGGTAATCCCTTAGCTGGCTCTTACAACACCCTTATACGCTCTATCTTCACCAGGACTACATACTTCTAAATAATTTTTTTATTGACTGAACTGTACTAAATAGCATAATAGATCTATTGTAACGAATACATATGTGTAATTTAATCTTCAGTTCTACCAATAACTATCGTAGTTGAAAAGTCTCCGAAATGTGGGGATGGATTTAAAATGAAATATTTTTATACCCAATGCAACATTTCTCTATCTAAACACTAGCTGTTGCCCGTGACTTCGTACGCGTGGAAGTTAAAAAAATTGCCCTGGTTATGCAACATTTTTCACTGATGCTTCGCTCCTATCGACCACAGCGTGATGTTCAAACAAACGAACTCTTCAGCTTCTTATTATTAGTATAGACGGCGATTTAAACAGGTCTGCACCTTTATATACATATACCTAAGCTTTACAATAATTTATCCCACTTATATTTTGCCCAAAGGAGTAATTTTGCCCCTCATTATGTGCAAAATGCAGTCGTGCGTATTGGTTGAATTCGATGGGCGGCGCAGGCGCAACTATGGCGGCGAATTTAATTAACTGTTTACTCCATATTTATTTTTAACGATTTTCTAGTGATTTTATAGTACCTACCTAACCGGAGCTCATAGGTAGGTAGTTTTTTTTTTATAGGCTATTGAGCCAGGCTAAAGTTACCTACGTGTCTTCAAGAACAAATAGTCCAGATTTGTTCTTGAAGACACGTAGGTAACTTTAGCCTTTAACAAGAAAGAAAGAACTTTATCGACACCAGTGTAAATTTACAACATAATAGTATAAGTATTTAATAATTTACAACATGCCACGTAAATTATATACAAATTTAAATATGAATTTAAGCTATATAGAAATTTTAACAACAAGTGCCAAAGGGCAGGCAACTCAGCATATAGTTAGATGGCAACACATGACACCCAACGCTGATTTTCAGTTGCAACCCGCTAGTGCTATGCGCTCTAAAATTAAACATAACAATGATTCGTAAATCAAAACAGAACTTTCACTTATATTAAAAATATGCAATCATAAAAAAACAATCAAATAACAGTAACATATTACAAAGTATTTTACACCACCTAATCATGCTCCCATGCTAACCCGAAGTCTAAAGAGAATATATATATATACTAGCTGTCCCGGCAAACGTTGTTGTGCAATACTAATAAAAAAAGTTTGAAAAATAGATGTTGGCCGATTCTCAGACCTACTGAATATGTATGCAAAATTTGAGAAGAATCGTTCAAGCCGTTTCGGAGGAGTACGGTAACTAACACTGTGACACGTGAATTTTATATATAAGAGTAGCTGTTCCGGCAAACGTTGATTTGCCATACTTAAAAAAAAGGATTTGAAAAATAGATGTTAACCGATTCTCAGACCTACTGAATATGCATGTAAAATTTCATAAAGATCGGTCTAGCCGTTTCGGAGGAGTACGGTAACTAACACTGTGACACGTCAATTTTATATATAAGATATAATATCAAAACTGAATGAGACACGTAAGACCAGAATGTAGAAGAAAAAGAAAGGGTATAATATAATAATCACAATGTTTACAGCAGCATCCGTAGTAAGCGACTAAAGAACAGAAATATTCGCCTTCTGGTGATCCAGCAACAATTCACGCAGTTTTTTCTTAAAAGTTGTGCGACTGACACATGCTTTTACTGGCGGTGGTATATTATTCCAACACTTTGTAGCCGCATACCGGAAACTACCCCTAAAGCTTGTCATTGACAATGGTGGAGTACAACGACGATCCCTTCGATCGCCAAGCTCATATTATTATCTCCATTCAAACTTAGAGAACAAATAGGTAGGGAACGAACTCTTAATAATTCCAAACATCAAGCATGCCAGGTAAGTAGAGTACAGCCGAGGACCGTAGACTGCATCCACATAGTTAAGTTTTGAGAGCACCAGTGACTCAACAAGCAATATGCGTAATTCCTCACTCAGATACGGTCGTGCTGAGTATAAGACCTTTAGCCGGTAAAAGCCGACACGAACACATTCTGTAATATGTTTCTCAAAACGAATCTCCGCGTCCATGATCAGCCCGCAATTACGGGCTTCCCAAACACGTTGAACCTGCTCACCCATTATCCTCACAGAGCCAAGCCTGTGTTCTGTCCTTGCCAACTGCGCCCTGCTACCAAATAGCATGTATTTGCTTTTAGATGGATTGAGCACCAAGGAGTGTGCCTGAGACCATTGTGCTATGCGTTCCAAGTCCTCGTTTAAATCCTCCAATGCTTTCTCATAGTCGTCAGGTTTAAAAGAGCTGTAAACTTGTGTGTCATCCGCATAAACATGATACTTACACATTTTAATCTCATTAACTATATCAGAGCTGTAGGGTAGGGTGGTGTAAGACTGCGCGTGCAATAAGATTGCACATACGTCATATCTGGGTAGCGGAAGGAACTTCGTCACCAACTTCAGTTGTATTTTGTGTGCCATCATGACAAACACACGCTCACGAAATTATTTTCTAATTGTATTTATAACCCAAGAGATATGAAACTACAAAGTTTTAAGACACGTTTGATCTTATTTTTTCATGGAATGAATGTGGTACTGTAGAAAATGTCTAAGTACAATTTGTAATTTACCCACCTTTTCTCGCGGTAGATTTATTAAATTTTTGAATTTAAACTAATTAGATGGCATATTATTTTGGAGATGGCAATGACTTCGCAAATTTTCAAGAAGCATTAGGGTGTGTAAGATTGCGCACTAATAGCGCGTGTAAGGTTGCGCGCGCAATCTTACACACCTTTTTCAGTTGTTAATGATTAAGGTAGTTTTGAAATATTCATCTTAATTTTTATATTTCATGGGTATTTATGTAAGCACTATGTAATTAGTTAATTGTTTGAAGCGAAATACTTATTCCAGAATGTCCAGGAAAGAAAGAAACCAAGTCGCTAGGTTGATTGACTTGTAGGCGAATTAATAGTGGCGAAGGTAAAAGAACCCTGGCTCCGTCTCTGGGAATGGCAACTATGATTTAATTTTTCACAACTACATCGCACTACAAGGTTAGGCAGATATGATACAGCGGTGTCGAGAGTAGGAAAAAAAGATATTTGCTGTTGGTTGTGGAGCATGAGGAGAAATATATAAGAAACCAATTGTAGAAGATTTGAAAGCGTGCAACACATGTACGGAGTGGTAGCATGAGAACTGTTTACACTATAATGAAGTTGTCCCTTTTATATGCGATTTGTGCAAATAATTTAATATGCGCAATTTTATCGACCTCCATGCGCAATCTTACACACTAGGGTGTATAAAATTGCGCTTTTCCTGATTTGTGATTTTTGTTTATTTCCTAAGAAGATAGCATATTTTTTGTTAAAATAATTACAGTAATCTGTAGCCAGATTGTCAAGGTATGATTTATAAATGATTAATCACAAACAAGACGAATATTTTTTTAAACTGCGCGGTCTTACACCACCCGACCCTAGAGTATGAACAAAATAGGCCCCAAGATAGAACCCTGTGGTACTCCTCTCTCCACCATAATAATGACTTGAATTGACACACCTATAACACTTTTTTTAACACTTTTTTTCTGATATGTGGATCTTCTCGTTAATAATTCATTACTTACCTATTTACCCATTCAAATTTTATTTGTCTTAATACATAATTAAGTAGATAACTTAGACATCAAACCTGTCTGAATATAAATATTCAAGGTTAGATCCACGTACAAAATTAACACAGAAAAGGTTATCAAATCAAAACATTGATAATAATTAATTATTATTCAATTCATAGACGGTACATAGTAATGAATGATTTAATTATTATGTTATTAATTGAATAAGCTACAACGTTTACACAGAGCCATCTAGTATTAAGTAGCTGCATTATCGTTAACACTACCAAAAATGCTAACTTTTAGCTATTAAGTAATTACAAAAAATGCATACAAGAGAAGATAACTTATATAAATCTTTAGGGGGTACTTTTTACTTAGGGTACTTTATTAAACTAGTATTTACAAAATCTGAGAATACCAAAAAGCACTGTTCTGAGGGCGCTGTTGCTAGTTTAGTTGAACTGTAATAAGTTCCTACATATCGCTCATAGATGACGCTAAATTAAAGTAACTATAATAATATGGTGTCACAAAAAAACTTAGAACTAATTCTAAGTTTTTTTGTGACACCATAATATAATAATATTTATTTAACTTTTATCATTTTTATTTGCATGTTAAATATTGATCGACATATGACATTAAGGTATGCCGAGAATATATTAAATACTTGCTGTTTCCCGTGACCTCGAACGAGTGAAATTTAGAAAATTTTGCTCAGTTTTGCAACATTTTTTACTATTGCTTTGCGCCTATTGTTCTTAGCATAAGCTATGTAGCCTATAGCTTTCCTCGATTAACGGACTATATAGCAATTTTTTTAAAATTAAACTATCGGTTCCATGGAATAGCGCAAATTTTAAAATTAGGTATATCTCCACCGGTAGGCAGGTATTTAAAATAATAAGTTAATTAATAAAATTTAAAACTCAACTGACCTATTTAATATTTTTTAACACTTGCGCGACTCATTTGTTTAAATAAAACTACTTTAAACGGATTTAGACGCACATAATTGTTTTCTATTTTGGCCCGAAGTTTCAGTCTCGCCCGTTACCATGGTGACTGCAAAGTCTCCGAAATGTCGGACCAAAATTTAAAACAAATATACGCGTCTAAATCCGTAAAAAGTAGTTTTATTTGACCTATATAACTTTGATTTTAAAACCTTTTGTACGCATTAACTCACTTTGCTGTATTAACAGTTCAATAAATCCTATTCTGAATTCTAAAGCAATATTCTAGTTCTATGTTGTCAAATATAGGGGTGGTGAGACGTTTGTACAGTCGATAACAAGGACAGTAGAGACTTTTAGTATACCTACTAACAAGCATTGTATTCAAATGAAAACAGCAAATAAAATACTAAAGCTTTTGGACTGTTCACGAGGAAATAGTTTAATGATGCTTTTTGCCTAAGAAAAATATTACTGAAAATTTCTTGTTACGAATATAGTAATGATACTAATGAAGAGAGTACGTACTCTCTTCATTAGTATCACTGCATTATGAATGATGTGTCAATGTATCCTCAGTGTTATGAACGGGTTAAAATCAATTACAAAGGTTCCGTTACATTAATAGATACATAATGTGCTAATAAAAGCGTGTTTAAAAATAATATAGGTTATATTTTACCAGTACAAAAGCCGTTTATACCGAACTAGCTATGGCCCGCGACTTCATACACGTGGAATTTAGAAAACCTTTCCCGTTTTTGCAACATTTGCATGCTTTGCTCTTATTAGGCGCAGCGTGATGTTATATAGCCTTTAGCCTTCCTCGATAAATCGACTATCAAGCACTGAAAGAATTTTTTTAAATCGGAACAGTGCTTCCTGAGATTAGCGCGTTCAAACAAAAAATCTTTTCACGATTAAACTCAAACGAAGTTACGGGCGACACTAGTGTAATATAAAAACGTGGTAGATAAAATGTTGGTGATATTTTTTTTAATATTATTCTTAGCTACGTCAACATACCGCTCCATTATATCAGCTGTGCCTACCTTAGATCGTGATGTTTGCATACGAGCATGTGTGTATGTAATTGTATACCTGTGTTAGTGTGTGCATATTAGATATTAGGGATACATTGAAGGTGACTGTTTTGGGTGTTATTATTTTACGTATATATTTTTGTTAGAAAGAGGAGTAAACACAATAAACACAGTTAATATATCAGACAGAAGTGACAAAAGCAGGTAAGGCAAGTAGGACAATACAAAATAGTATACTGATAAATATCATATTGAGCCGACCCCAAGTGATGGGATAAGACCTCCCCTTATCCCATCACTTGGGGTCGGCGCAATATGATATTGTAACAATGACCTAATTGGACATTGGCATTAGGTATTACAAATTTTAATAATATTGGTTCAGCCGTTGGAGCATCAAGAAGTAATAAACGTTCACATTCGTAATATGTTTTCACTTTATTTCTAAAGATAATTTAATTTATTGATTATTTCAATTAGAAAGTTAGAAAATATCTCGTAGGTATTGAATAATTATTAATTAACACTCTTTTGAAAATAATATTCACTCACTTGCACACATGTAAAGACCGAATAATAAATGAATGAATTAAGGGCCTACATCAATATTATCGTATATCATCGCCGACACGTACATATTAACACAGCCAGTAGGCACAGAAAATGAAGAATTAGGAATACTTTTCCTATTTACTCATAATCTACTAAATATATTCTAATTCTGATTTATGTGTTTCTATATATAAAAGTTACTTATGTTTTTAAAGTTATTTCATTAGTTAATACGCTATAATAGACCGACAAATGAAAAAAATAAGAAATGAGAGAGGTATTTTCGCTAAGATTTTCTATCGAGAAAACTTTTTTCAATCGCGTTTCTGAGTTTATGCGATCCTAGATTATATATTGAAAAAACATATACTTAAAAATTAGAGCTCTAGCCATTCAATCTAAAGAAACAATGAAAACTTCGTACCTAGAAAAATGCACGAAGCTATTTTGGTATCCTCTTAATAAAAATGTTTAGGATTATCAAGCGTGTTTTTGAACTAAACACATTATTTACAACACACAACCATACACCATATTGTGCATACAATTCCCCAAGTATCACATACATAAATTTGGTTTGCGTGGCATCTTCAAATAAACATATATATCACGATAACGCAATTTTATTGCTTTGCTCGATAAAGAAAAGTCAGTATACACCTTGTGAATTATTCATACATTGTCACGTGGTATAAATCAAACGTAAACGAACTGAGAATTTTGTGAATGAACTTTTGGAACCCAATATTTTTATTTTACATGGAAATCAGATCTAACAAAATTGTATGATTTTTGGAAAATTAATATTTAAAAGAAAACTGGCTGAGTTCGAAATAAAAATCAGACAACACATAATAAATATCAGATATGACAAAACTGTGCGTGTGGTGCTGGATTAAGAATACTTGTGTCAACACCCCTTTTCCTTCTTTAAGTGGTGTAACATCCTCTGTGAGAGACGGAAGACGCGAAAATAAACCCTATAGCGCCTAGTCCACGCGGCATAGTAATAAATATAAATAAATAATCATGGACATTTTATAAAAAGTCCTCTAGTCTCAAAGTAAGCTATATTTCTATGCTTGTGTTATGGGTACCAGAATACGGATAGACTACATATTCTACTTTTCTTTTGTAAATACATACTTATAATACATAGTAAACACCCAGACGCAGTATAAACATTTGTATGACAATTATAAATATCACACAAATGATTGTCCTGAGCGAGAATCGAACCCGCGACCTAGTGAACGGCAAACCGTTACATGAACCTCTCGACCACGAGGCCTGTCGTGTCGCAGTAGTAGACCATAATCCCTCCTAAAGTGGAAAAGACCTGTGCTCAACAGGGGGACGTTAATGGGCTGGAGAGAGAGAGAGAGAAAGAGAGAGAAACTTCAAATATAAATAAATAAATATGCATGGACATTTCACACAACGTCCTCTGGTCCCAAGCTAAGCTTTATATGCTTGTGTTATGGGTACCAGAATACGTATAGAATACATAAACTACTTTCTTTTGTAAATACATACTTATAATACATAGAAAACACCCAGACGCAGTACAATATCTTATATATAAAATTCACGTGTCACAGTGTTAGTTACCGTACTCCTCCGAAACGGCTTGACCGATTTTTATGAAATTTTACATGCATATTCAGTAGGTCTGAGAATCGGCCAACATCTATTTTTCAAACCTTTTTTTTAGTATGGCAAAACAACGATATTTTTATATTTTTACTAGCTGACCCGGCAAAGGTCAGCTAGTAAAAATATAAAAATATATATATATATATATATGTCATACATTTTTATGACATTTATGGATATCACACAAATGATTGTCCCAAGCGGGAATCGAACCCGCGACCAAAATAAACTAAAAAAATATAAATCAGAATTACGTAACAATACTGTAATGATTTAGTATCTCATTCATTAGTCTGCATATAAATACAATTCTTGATTTACCTGCCCAAAATATATACCAATCACAATGCATTAACCATTCACTATACGGAAATGTTGAGTCAGAGGCTTAATTATATTTGCACACAAGTATTCCGCGGACTTTTAAGTAATGAAATGCGTACAATATAAAATTATTAATGATCGTGGTTTATCTGTTTATTTTAGTTAGTTATAATGTGGCTTGGTTATAACTGTTGTATTGTCTTTTAGATCTTAAAACAAAAAAATATGTAAACAAAAGAAGTTGTGTGTGAAAGGTAGTATGCAACGTTTTATGAGTGTGGTAAATAATAACACTAAAAAGTAACCAAGCATGCCTTAAATCTACTCTAAATAAACAATAAATTTTTAGTCATTGTCTTGTTCTTCCTCCTCCTCCAGCCCATTTAGGTCCCACTGTTGGGCACGGGCCTCCTCCACTTTGGGAGGGATTACGGTCTACTGTGCCGCGCTGACCAGGCGTGTTGGCACAGGGTTTGTTTTCGAGTTTTCCGTTCTCACAGAGGATGTTATCTGTATACAATATCCCTTAGCTGGCTTTTATAGCACCCTGGGTAGGAAATGGTGTGGTGACACTTGTATTCTTAATCCATCACCACGCGTGTCTTGTTCTTAGTTTCTCTAAATGTAAAAGATATGGAATATTGTTAAGACTCATTGGAAAATAAAAAAATAATTCACAATTTGGCTCAACTAGAGATTGTCCCTAATTAGTTGACTACGACTGTATATTATAACTGTTAATGTTATTTATAACTGCTGGTTGGTATATAAACCAAATCTTAACTAATTATATATAGGTACCTATATCTTCTTGAACTATTCTAAGTTTTCTATAAAACATGCTGACGAAGTTGCGAGCAATGATAGTCTAAAATATTCAGAAACCAGAAAAGTATTTTACGAGTACTTAGGTGTACCTGTATAAAATTTGAAGGTAGAAAACACAGAGACAACAAGAAAGTAATAGCTTTGTTTGTGATTCTTAAATTATTTACTCAACAAACAAGTTTAATTCATAAAAGTAACTTTCGGATCGTAGTATTTAATGTCTCAATAATTTGGCAGGATTTGTTTCAACAATGGTTTGTTTTTGGTAATGATGTACATGCTGTTAAACCAGATGTTATGTTTATGTCTACATCTTTCAATCGGCTTAAGGGCCTACATCAATATTATCGTCGACATGTACCAATTAACACAGCTAGTAGGCATAGAAAATGAGGAATTAGGTATATTTTTTTGTTTACTCAAAATCTACTAAATATATATTAATTCCGGCTTACGTGTTTCTATATATAATAGTTACCTATGTTTTTAAAGTTATTTCATTAGTTAATACGCGATAATAGACCGACAAATGAAAAAAATAAAAAATTAGAGAGGTTGTTTCGCTAAGATTTTCTATCGAGAAAACTTTTTTCAATCACGTTTCTGAGTTTATGCGATCCTAGATTATATATTGAAAAAACATATACTTAAAAATTAGAGCTCTAGCCATTCAATCTAAAGAAAAAATGAAAATTTCGTACGTAGAAAAATGCACGAAGCTATTTTGGTATCCTCTTAAAGCCACTTACATATTAGTATATTTGTGTGCGTGAAAATGTACCTATGTGTGTCTATGAAACAGGTAATATTCTCTAACACTTGCGCGACTCATTTCTTTAAATAAAACTACTTATTATGGATTTAGACGGTGTCTGCAAAGTCTCCGAAACGTCGGGCCATAATTTAAAACAAATAGACGCGTCTAAATCCGTAAAAAGTAGTTTAATTTAAACAGGCTATACGTCATATGAGACGTCATTATTCTATAAAGTATGATTTTCTTGTCCTCAATTTTAAACGTCAACCCACCATCTTGTTTATCTTTGACCTATATTATATCATATGAAAGCCCTTCGAATTCTCTACACGCCTGTGCTAGCTTCCCTGACTAGAAGTGTGTTAGTCTTGTGAAGAAATAATATAGGTTTTATTTGGTTATCAAAAAGTGTAAGTCGTTGTTAGAGCGGCTCTCTCACTAATATACTGTTGATAGTGTTACATTGAAAAGTAATATTTGAAATATTATTATTTTGCACAAAATAAACCAAGTTCCAAAATATTTTCGCCAGAGAAAGTTCTTAACGACAAAAGTAGCAATCCGATAAAATCGTCAACGTTATGCCACGCATTCAAGTTGGGATTGTGTTTATATTCTACTTTAACCTTAGAGTATTTATCCAACGGGAGTTAGTCAGGCGGCATTCGCTGAAATAGGTACGAAAGCAACAATCATACCCATTGTATACTGACACTGTAGTCTCTTAATGCATGGGGCTATTTTGGACGGGCACACATAGAGATTACGTTATACTGGTAGTGTTTTCTGCGTTACCTCGGGCTTCCACTGACTTGACAGTAGGTATATTTTAAAAAGTTAATATTTTGTGTACGAGAGCAAGAATCATACCCATTATTACGGACATTGTATTTTTTTTTCGCAGGGGAATGCTTTTACGCACTCGCACTCCTGCACCTCTGTCAAAACACCGTCATGGTAGGAGTGGGATAGTGTCGGACTCACCGATGAATCTAACCTAACTGCGGCGTTCTCCACGTCCTTCTGGAGCGCCAGAGATTCCCTGTTCTGGACTCTCTCTGACGCCCCGACGACGGACACTGTTGACGGGCATACCTATTACGTTATACTCGCAGCGTTTTTCTGCGTTACCTCGGTGCCTCCACCGAATTGACAGTAAAGTAAACAGCGTATGCTACGACTCTTATTGGTTTGATACTCTAAGATTTTAACAGAATATTTACTTATGCTGCCAATTGTTAACTAAATAACGTTAAGTTATAGTACATTATGATACTATATATCAAAATAAGTAAATATATATTCCATACGCAAAGCTTTATAATATTATCACAATTTTGAGGTTAAATTATGAAACCTAATTGGTTCAAAAAGGCATTACTTTCTTTATTTCTTTTCAGCCTATTATTGTCACACTTTTGGGCATCGACCCCCGTCATTTTGGAAAGGTATTTGTTGTGTTGGCATAGTTTTTAATTTCGAGTTGTCCGTCTTATAAAGATGTTATGTGCTTTATTATCCATCAGCCTGGGGAAGAATGTGTATAATAAAAATGGGATAATGACATTTTGTATGTTAGTATATTATAATTTAAATGTAAACCTATATATATTAATAAAAATATATTTTCTAACACTTGCGCGACTCATTTGTTTAAATAAAATTACTTTTTACGGATGAAACAAATATACGCGTCTAAATCTGTAAAAAGTGGTTTTATTTAAAAAAAACCTATTTTTTTCATTAGAATGCATTATTTTATTTTATGTTATGTTCGTTATTATATTATAAAGCAATGCAGACTATAAGATTTAGATTATTTTTCTCAGTATGACACTCAAATACGTAACCAATATATCAAAGTTTCAGAAAGTTTTAGCGCAATACTTTTATTTCCGAATAGTTTTGTGCAAGTAAGGACACGTGCATCGAGACATTGCGTAAGAATAGTTAAATAATGGCTTTGTTTGTGCTCCTAGGTATATTTATGGTACAAACATTTGGTATATTGGACACTAAAATAAGTGAAAAACAAGAACTTGGTAAAAGTCTATCTTTATGGTCGATGTAAAATTAAATTGAATGTGCGTAAACCCTGTAATAACTGATCGTAGAAGACACATTACAGCTCAGTCTCATCCGTGACCACGGTGACTGCAAAGTCTCCGAAACGTCGGGCCAAAATTTAAAACAAATATACGCGTCTAAATCCGTAAAAAGTAGTTTTATTTAAGAACTTTCTTCATAAATATTCAAGTAATTTAATAAAGTAAGTAAGTGTAATTTTTTATCAAGTTACAGTTTTACAAGTACTCAGAGGGCGATGGAAAGGAGTATGCTAAAGCTTAGAAGAATAGACAAAGTAAGAAATGAAAGAATCAGAGATAAAACAAAAGTCACCGATGCACTAACACATGCTCTAACTCTTAAGTGGCGCTGGGCGGGTCACATCACACGATACAAGGACAAGAGATGGACCATTGAAACTACTCACTGGAAAGGCCCATCAGGCAAAAGAAGTGTTGGCAGACCAAGGCGAAAGTGGGCTGATGACATCACCAGGATTGCAGGCAAAGAATGGCAGTGGAAGGGCAACGACAGGGTTTTGTGGAAGAGTTTGGAGGAGGCCTTCACCCGAGCAGGGATTCATATCTCGGACGACTAACCATACTAACGTTAGCAAGTAAGTGACAAATAATTAATTAAAAACTAACCTACTAACAAATGTTTAACTATTTGATAAATAATTAATTAATTAAATTGATAAATAATAATTAAGAACTGAAATGTAAAAGATATGAATAAATGGCTTTATTATTATTATTATTAAGTAAGTGTAAAGAGTACAACTACTACTATTTCCTATAGACGTCTCCATCCAAAGGTTGCCTGGTAGAGATCGCTCTTAGGGATAAGGCTGCCTATTGTATCTATCTTAGTTGTATTTTGTAGTATTTTCATTGTATTTTCATTGTATAATTCTATATTTAATTGTATTTTCATTGTATAATTCTTTGTAACTATTTTTTTACGCTGTACGATATAAATAAATAAAACATAAAAATACTTATTTGGCATTGGAATTTTGGCCTTGTCTACAAGTAGATTAGAAGTCAACTTCACCTTTCATTACGGCCTATGCGAAATTTGTATTGTGAAGATGTTTCATTTATATTGTCTTACACAGTTTGCTCATAACTGCACCGGTTTTCGGCAGAATGCACTATATAGCTGCATCGTACGTCAACTGCCAAGCTATTAGAGAAGCCTCAACGTAAATAATTTGTAGGTGAATCTCTCGGGTCTAGTGCATTGCGGTTGCTACGAAACTGACAAGAGCAGTAACAGCAAACTTGTATGAATTATTTACATGATATTAATTAGAGCAACAAAGCCATTACAAAAAGAAATAAAACCTGTCACGAACGAGATAGTTTCAAGTTGAACCTTAAGCTGTTTTTGAAAGTGTTCTGAAAGTAAAGTTTGACCAAGAGACAAACAAACATTCAGACAGATGGATACCGAAATGATCCTATAATTTCGGTATCCGCCTATCTGTTAATAATTTTTTTTTTAAATAAAAACAACTAAAAGTATCAACTTGAAACTCATACTATATGTTGCAGATCTAATCATAAGGGTTACTTTTTTTCGGAACCCTAAAAATGAAATAAACAGTAAAGTCATAATCATAATAATTGAAATATTTATTTCCTTCACGGGAAGATAACAGATTTTGAACCAATACAAGTTTATGTTCTCTCTCCTCTCTCCAGCCTATTAATCTCACAGTTGGGCACGGGGCTCCTCTACTTTGGGAAGGATTGTGGTCTACTGTCCCACGCTAACCAGGCGTGTTGGCATAGGTTTTATTTTTGCGATTTCCGTCTATCACAGAAGATGTTGTCTGTGTACAAAATGCTTTAGCTGGCTTTTACAGCATCCTGGGAGGGAAAAGGGGGGTAGTGACACTTTATTCTTAACCTGTCACCACACGGACATATCTGGAGTGCTCAAAACTAAATGTTCTATATTAAAACTAAATATTTACTAAAATAAAGTGAATATATAAGCTGCGAATGTCAGGATATTACATTTAATAAATATTTTCCTTGCAATATTGCTACGTTACACAGCTAGTTTTCACCTCTAATTCTGTATAATATGTTTCCGTAAACACTTTTCTATTTTTAAAGCTTTTATTTGGATTTTAAATTCCAAGATTTTATTTTATTTAAGAAATCTAATTATCACATATAATAAGTGTTCCATAACAAGTCAAAATTTTTACTTTTGAGATATTAAAGAAAAAATATGCTGAGATTTTGTCGCATGTATGAGATTCTTGTTGCCTTACTTAACAATGCTTTAATTTTTTTTTGTGTATTTATATTTCACACAATAACTAGACACTTTATTATGGTTTTCGCCGATTTATTGTTGATGATTAACTATCTTAATACCACGAAGATTCTGAATTTGACGATAATGAGTTTCCGTGCAACCGCTTTGAAGTAACAAAACGATAAAACTTACTAAACTTTCTTACAGGTTTTCCCTAAAACTGCGAGGCCACATATATCTGTTTAATTCAGTTTCCTCACCGTGTCCTAAATGTTCACTTAATCTACATTGTAATTATCTTCCGTCGGAGCTCACCTAGCAATTTGTCCAATCTAAACACACTTAGCTTGATAAGTTTGTTGTATGTTTATGTTGACTAAACATATTACCTATGGTATTAAATTAACGTAGAATTCAATACACTAGTATTACTAGTTGGTTACCTTCTCAGCGCATTTAAGAGTATCTTACAGTGATAACCATTGTAGGGACACTATTCTTTGTACTATACTTTATAACTTTGTATAATGATTTCATTGTTTGCAAGTAGACGTATGTCAACAGGTCTACGAATGTATAAAGACGGTTGTTCTCGCCGCCTAAGTTATTATATACAAATATATTATGTATGGATTCATTGTATGCAAGATGACGTGTGTCAGCAATTTAAGAATGAATAGAGGTGATTGTTCTCGCCACCTATATAAGTTACTATTATAATAAAATATATTGAGTCGCAAATAAACGCCATTCAAATCCGGACGTATTTCATTTTATCCTCTAACCAACCACGAAATATACACCTAAAACAATGAGCGAAACTTAAACCAAGGTTGTTGGTTTAAGTTTCGCTCATTGTTTCTCTCGAAATGCCGTTCTGTTGCTCTACCAGCAAAATTATCATAGGTGCTGAAAATGTTGTTTAAATTTTCCACTAATATAGTATCTCAATTTAGTTTCCATTCATGCGATGTAAATCTTATTTTCACTTTTAGTAATTTGATTTAATAAGCAAAAATATACAAAAAACTCATTGCTAAATTAAGTCAATAGCAAAATAAATAAATTACTTTATATTATGTAAATTTGTACTTTTAGTTTTGGTAAGGTTATCAAAATAGTGAAAATAATTATTACCAATAAAAAAAATTGGTCAAGTGCGAGTGGGACTCGCGCACGAAGGGTTCCGTACCATTATCTATGAAACATAAGGCAACGTTATTAGTATCGAGCAAGAAACGGTAAAAAAATCAGTTTTTTGTATGGGAGCCCCCTTAAATATTTATTTTATTTTATTTTTAGTATTTGTTGTTATAGCGGCAATAGAAATACATCATCTGTGAAAATTTCAACTGTCTAGCTATCACCGTTCTTGAGATACAGCCTGGTGACAGACGGACGGACGGACGGACGGACGGACGGACAGCGAAGTCTCAGTAATAGGGTTCCGTTTTTACCCTTTGGGTACGGAACCCTAAAAAAATATAAACGTTGTTTAAAACCAAATGAAATAACCTAAAATCAAATCAGTACTGGCTGAGTGGTCAGTTTGTCGGTCGTTAGTGGAATACACAATGTTGTCGTGCCGGTGTACTTGAGCGATGCGGATAGACCGCACTGCAGATACCGATAGCCAGAAAACTAGGCGACCCTATTTACGAATAACAAAGACTTTGAACTTATATAAAATCTAGCGGCCCGGTACGTGCTTCGCTACGTATAAGGCATAGTAATAAAAATTGGTCAAGTGCGAGTCGGACTCGCGCACGAAGGGTTCCGTACCATTATCTATGCAACATAAGGCAACGTTATTAGTATCGAGCAAGAAACGGTAAAAAAATCATTTTTGTTGTATGGGAGCCCCCCTTAAATATTTATTTTATTTTATTTTTAGTATTTGTTGTTATAGCGGCAATAGAAATACATCATCTGTGAAAATTTCAACTGTCTAGCTATCACCGTTCTCTTGAGATACAGCCTGGTGACAGACGGACGGACGGACGGACGGACAGACGGACGGACGGACGGACGGACGGACGGACGGACGAACGGACAGCGAAGTCTCAGTAATAGGGTCCCGTTTTTACCCTTTGGGTACGGAACCCTAAAAATGATTATTAAGTTAATTTAATCAAACAAAAAATATTTTAAATTGCTAGCTATTTAAAAGTCCAAATGAGCTTTAAATGATATTGACCAGTACAAATAAATCAGTTTCTTATAAACACAGAAACATTTTTTTTATAATCATGTTTTTAGAAAAAATATGCCGCTGCCACTGGGCACAAACGGTTTATAAAATTAATATTTCGAAGTACTTGGTGTGCTAAAATAAATAAACTTGGAAATAAAAAATAAAAATAAAATTTATTACTTTCTGTAATTTCGAAAGTATGAATCTGCTCAATAAAACCCATCACCCACCACTACAGAAACATAATGTAAATGTTTATATTATATAATGAATTTACAAATAAAAAAAGTAGTATATGTATTCTATCCGTATTCTGGTACCTGGTATGGTAAATATAAGCTTAGCTTAGGACCAGAGGACGTTGTGTGAAAATGTCCATGAATGAATGAATGAATGAATATTAAAGTAAATAAAAATTTTGCATAAAAGAAAATATGACCAAAAATAATGCATAGGAGCTTCCGCCAGATTTTGGATCCTTACCTGTCAACTATTGGCGGTTTATATTCATACTTTTAGCATATTTTGTATCAATAAATTTTTTTTTATTCATAACCGGATAGAAGGCAAAGAAAAGTAATTTGTTACAGATTCTCGTTTGTAAAGATGATATAGTGAAACATTTGATGAATCGACATACTATGTTTCTCCGTCTTGGTGAAAACGAAAAAAATTTACCTTGGA
Source organism: Orgyia antiqua (assembly GCA_916999025.1). Lineage (NCBI taxonomy): Eukaryota > Metazoa > Arthropoda > Insecta > Lepidoptera > Erebidae > Orgyia > Orgyia antiqua. The sequence continues at coordinate 31,539,968 of OU779866.1, forward strand.
AGTGAAATAGCTTGATGTATTATATTTGTAGAATGTAAAAAATATTTTACCATTCATTAAATCATGGTTAACTTAATATATTCATTTTTAAAAATTAAAGCCTGTTTTTGAGAAACCTTCTAGGATTGTCAGAACTGCTTTTTGTCTATTTCATATAAAATTTTATTTTAGCCAAAAAAAATATATACATACCTGTTTCGTATTATTAATAAGCACTTCATAGAATTCTAAAATGATATAATAGTAGTTTCGGTTTATTATAAAAATACAGACCAAGTATTGAAATGTTTTTGGGCTGCATTCTAGATTATTATGTCTTCGCATTAAAAACAGAACAATAATATTGTATCGGAGTCTTTTTAGGTAAATCCTTTTATATTTTCATAAAGTCTCTTTTGAACTTAATTTGTCAATGCAAAAACTCACCAAAGTGTTCTTTCCCTGATATGCATGGCACGCAAAAGGCCGCCCAGCTTATAAATTTTCATTTGAGCAAAGCGGATTTAAAACTGGGTGAATTATTATAGGAATTAATTTTAACTTCCGAATGGATTTAGCCTTCAGATAAAAGAAGGGAAAAATGCTTAACAAAAAAATTTTGTCAAATAGTGTAGCGAGTGATGCGATACATAGGCTCATCAAGAAATATTTGCTTAAATATGAATAAAATAGGATTCATGTATATAATATTGTCATTTCTCTCTCACTCTCTCCCTCTCCCTCTATCTCTATTTCTCCAGTCCATTATCGTCTCCCTGCCAGGCAAGCGACTCTTGGACTTCAGGTGACCTAGTTGACCGCGCTGATCAGGCGTGTTGACATAGGGTTTACTCTAGAGTTTTCCATCTTTCACGGAAGATGTTGACTGTTTATAAATATCACTTAGCTAACTTTCACAGCTTCTTAAGGGAGAAACGCGGTGGTTAAATTTGTATTCTTAATCCGGCACTACGCGGATAGTCTTGTAGTCACTAGACATAAATAAATATGAATTAAATAAATCTAAAACCATTTTTCGGAAACCATAAATAAATTAACGACATTAGAAGAAGAAACCATAAATAAATTAACGACATTAGAAACACAAATATGTAGTAAATAACCATAACCATATTAAGAATACAAGTGTCACCACCCCATCTCCTCCCAAGGGTGCTGTGAAAGTCAGCTAAGGGATATTGCACACAGATAACATCTTTTGTAAGAGACGGAAAACTCGAAAAGTCAGCGCGGCACAGTAGACCATAATTCCTCTTAAACTGGAGGAGGCCCGTGCTCAACAGTGGGACGTAAATGGGCTGGAGAAGAGAAGATATTTCAAATTGGATGATAACAGTTATTGAAGGCGGCGTTGTAAGACAAATGTCATGTTTTACTTTAAGGCTTTTGCCCAAATTAGACACAGTTAGAAGAACAATAAAATTGTCCGTATGGGGACGTATGAGCATACAAGTGTCACCACTCCTTTTTTTCCGGATTGCTGTAGAAGCCAGCTATGGAATATTAAACAAAGATACACTACCCTGTGAAGTAAGAAGAATTAATGAAAGGTAGAGCAATATTTACAGATTTCGTGCGTAAAAAGGTTTTAACTGATAAATAAAATTAAATAATAATCAATTATAATCTAACTTTTTGCCGTCATAACATCTGGCACTGTATATGTAATTAAACTTGGCTTAATTAAATATAATAAGTTCTTACATAATTGCCTATATAAATAGGTATTATTTGCCTTTAGGGAGAGCACGGGTGAATGTTTAATGTGTTAAAGTTTGAATTTTAATGAAGATATAATTTCAGATTTAATTTCATTGATCTACTATATAAAAATAAGTCGGTTTTTCCTTCCTGACGCTATAACTCCAGAACGCACGGACCGATTTCCACGGTTTTGCATTCGTTGGAAAAGTCTCGGGCTCCGTGAGGTTTATAGTAAATTTTTTTTTTTTTACTTTTTTTTGGTATGGCAAAACAACGTTTGCCGGGCCAGCTAGTATGTTATATAATTGAAGTATTTTATGGCACATTTATTTAATAACTGCTGAACTTCTTCCAGTCGATCTTGCGAAACGCAAGTGTATGGTATTGAACGACGCCCTCCTGGTAAGACTGTACGCGGCGCACTCTTCGCGGTCTATCGCAATAAAGGTATAAAAAAAAGTTCAAACAAACGTTGTAGAGAATTTTATACTCTACAACTTGTATGTGGTGGCAAATCTCATTTAAGCAAGAGAAAGCGAGATATTCATGAAAAACTCATTTTTATGACCTTTGACCTTCAATATCTTTAAACGCAGACACCATAGCACTTGAGACTTTTAAGACAACTTTTAAAACGACAAAACAAAGGTTTATACCAACTTACAGCTTTATCACCTTTATATTCCGAAGTTGACCCTTATTTTTGCGTAAAATGGCTGTTCTATAAACATATATAATTGTTATTACGAACAATCATTTATTTATTATGAATTTTTCGTCACCGTTTCATTAACATTATGGCGCTAATATTGGAACTACTTTATTTTATAATGAAATATAAACAAGCTTTGTTAGTGAGGTCTGATAAACATAAATACGTGACATTTTCATTATAATGTAACGAAAGATTAATTGGATATAAATTTATGTAAGTATATTGAATCTGCTTGGCGTGTGTTTAATTTGGTGTGTTCTTTACTGTACTCATTGTTGTTTTCCCTTCACACTAGCTGATGCCCGCAACTTCACACGTATGAAATTTAGATTCCAAATATTAACATGATGAGTGCGAAACGCGGCTTGAAGGACCTCGTCCGGGTTTTGTCTTTACAGCGGTAAGGAAAAACTAAAACTTCTCTGTCGTGCGAAAGGCGTAACTTCCGTCTGATTCAGCTTAGGAAAGAGATGACTATATATCTGTGATGTGCTATTGATTCTGAGTATTTTGGTATACCTAGCTTAATACCGGGTGTTTTAGGCCTCGTGCCGCACTGAATAAATAAAAGTTTAATACAGTGCGGAACGAGATTCCAAACACCTCGTACATCCACGGACCTCGTGCCGCACCCTACGCTAGCTTAACGCGGTTAGTGTTGTGCAAAACGTTGGACGCTGCGCCTGCGACGCTATAATAAGATTTCGAAACGTTGCCGAATGAAATTAATTGATAATATTAATGATGATAAAGAGGAATCTAATTCAAAGTTAACTATATTTGAAAAACAGGTAAATTTCCAATCAATATTTACAAATTATACTCAGTCTAAGTGAAATAATGGTGTAAGAATATAATAAGTAAGTTCCAGCTATGTATATTTAAAATACGGTGTATCAATGCAATATATTATACTATGAATTATACACTGTGATGTATGTTTATCCTGTTTTAATAAAAAGCATCCATAAGTATAATTAAATAAAATCGATTATTTTTCCATCACTATACAGAATAAAAATACTGCCCCTTTTCAGTGCGGTATGGGGTACATACGACCCCACATTTTATTTTACGTATAGAATCTAAACTAAATAATCTACCCACAGGCGGCGGCAGATTTAGGTTGAAACTCATTGATAATAATAATCGCGACAAAAACTGTACAATTTGCCTTATTTGGCGCCAAGAAAAGGATGGCGGTGGGGTTTACTAAGCCTCGTACCGCTCCAACCTCTGGTTCAGGACCAGGTTCCAAACGCCTCGTAACGCAGTAATGGAAAGTACAGATAAATTAGTGCCGCTGGGAACGTGTTAACTTATTATACAAAAATGCCATCTTCCTGAACGACCCTATCAAAATCTATTGTTTAGTTTTGAAGATATTAGCTCGTAGATAAACATACATACAAAAATAATGACTTCATTTTTATAAAAATTAAAATGTAAATAGAAAACCTTTTGTATGCTCGTTGACAGAATGGATTTTTATCGATGTTTCCGCTACTGCCATTTATAGTAAATCAATTTAGTCTAAAAAGAGGCGGTTCTCATTTTTATTTATTAAGTTGGTTCTGGAAAACATTGCACCATTAACTCTACAAGCTAACTACTAAGCTGACTTTTAATGGCTAAAATTCACTAGAGATAGAAGTGTCACGACGCCCAGTGTAACCAAGTACGCTTTCTGTAAAATTGGGTGGGAATAGGTAAGTATAACGCGCTGAGGCGGAAACAGATTATAGAGCTTATCATTCAGATCAACTAAAAACTTTTGGTGCCTGAGCGTTCTTAAAGCGTTCTTACAAATGAGCGTAACCTTTTCTATATAACCTATGAGAAAACGCAGAAATATACATTTTTTATGACTTTATTGAAATAAGTTGCAATTGAAACATACCTTTAATCTGTACATAAGTTAATTAATATTTACCTCAACGTCACAGTGTAGCTTATTAATGCTGGATCCCATTATTAACCTTCAGCATTATGTTTCCGTGTGGTGACGGATTAAGAATACAAGTGTCACCACCCCATCTCCTCCCAAGGGTGCTGTAAAAGTCAGCTAAGGGATATTGCACACAGAAAACATCTTCTGTGAGACACGGAAAACTCGAAAATAAACTCTGTGCCAACACGCCTGGTCAGCGCGGTACAGTAGACCATAATCCCTCCCAAAGTGGAGGAGGCCCGTGCCCAACAGTGGGACGTAAATGGGCTGGAGAAGAAGAAGAAGAAGATTATGTTTCCAACAGGTATACTGTCATTCCACTAACACCTTTTCTTACCAACCTATTAACGTACGAGTTCTGGACACGAGTCTCCTGTACTTTGGGAGGGTTTTGGTCTACCATGCCGCTTGCACCTGCCGTGTTGGCATAGAATTTATTATAAAAGGTGAAGAGTTTATTTGTACAAACGCGCTAATCTCAAGAACCACTGCTCCGAATTGAAACATTCTTTCAGTGTTGGATAGTACATTTATCGAGAAAGACTATAGGCTATATAACATCACGCTGACACTAATAGAAGCGAAGTAGTAGACAAAAATGCTATAAAAACGGGGAAAATTTTCTAAATTCCAGCTACGTAACAGCTAGTTAAAAGGAGATACCATTAAAATTAAAAGCCATTAACCCTGCGGCTTTGTAAATGTTGTTAATTAGATATTGAATATTAAAATGCATTTAGAAGGCTTATATCTCACTTAAGGTCCCGTTAAGTGTTTTTGAAAGTCGCCATTAGTGTGAAATATGAATTAATAGCTATAAAGAGACGCTGCGGCGTCATCGGTATACGGCTGAGGAGATGTCTAAGGAACAGGGAATTATGTAGAGTTGCTTATTATTACATTTTTCGTACTGAAATATCATCTCTCTCTCTCTCTCCATTCGATTGACGTCCATGGCTACGGTCTTTTTCCTTTTTCTTCGTTTGGGAGGGATTATGGTCTACTATGCTGGGCTGAAAAGGCACAGGGTTTATTATCGAGTTTTCCGTCTCTCATAGAGGATGTTATCTGTGTACAATATTCCATAGCTGGCTTTTACAGGACGTTGGGAAAAGGGGTGGTGACACTTGTATTCTTAATCCGTCACCGCACTAACGAATTATCTATCCATTCTACCGTTACTTTACGTTGTGATGTCTATCATAAGAGCTATATTGAATTATAGTAATTTTAATATTTTGCCAAAATATTTCTAAAAACATGTTAAGAGCTTGGTTTGAGCCAAACAGAAGTTTAATCAGTAACTGCACAACATGTGAAACCCATATTTGCAAACAAATAAATAAATAAATATTCATGGACATTTCACACAACGTCCTCTGGTCCCAAGCTAAGCTTTATAATGCTTGTGTTATGGGTACCAGAATACGGATATAATACATATATTACTTTTCTTTTGTAAATACATACTTATAATACATAGAAACACCCAGACGCAGTACAAACATTATTAATAAATGAAATGAAATCTTTTTGGCGTGGAAAAATATCCTAATTCTCTTAAAACATAAGTAAAATATATGGTTTCCCCCTTCCATTTTAAAAGTATACTAGGCTTAGCATTTTACATAATTAAATGTTGCATTTTTTTTTTTTCAGGACCTCATATTTATTTCAGCACTACCTCAATATAAATGCAACTCTTTTCTACTCTGTGTAGCAAAAAAACTTCAAACATTTAAAAAAAATATTATAAGGCGACTCCACTTACATGTACAAACAAACATGCCTAACCAAGTAAGCTGTAATGGGAAGTTATGATTGATTATAACATACTTACTATAACCATAAGCTTTCAGGCTCAATCTGTACTCTCTCGCTAAAAGATAGGGATAGTTCCTCCTTTGTCAATATAAAAACAATAGTTTTGTATTATACAAATAATAGCTACGATCTAAAGATAATTCATTTGTTTCATCCACACTCATACATCTGGTCATACATTTCGAGTTGTAACGTCACAGCTCCCATCCCTTCACTGCGCTCTATAGTCTCTGCCTACCCTCATAGGAAAAAGGCGTGATGTTATGACGGATGACGATGATGATTATGATAATAGCTCGATTAGGTCTAGATACTATTCCTGCTTAAACAGAATTTATTTAGTAATTAAAGTATTCTATCCGTAACTAGCTTTTGCCCGCGACTTCGGACGTCAAAATTTGGAAAACATTCCCCGTTTTTGCAACGTTTTTCACAGATGCTTCTCTCTTATTTGCCACGGCGTGATGTTATATAGCATATAGCCTTCTACGCATATAATAAATCTGAAGAAAATAAATTTTTGTACATTGATTTCCAAAACAATAGTCAGATGGTTAAAGAACAACAAACAGAACCCATTTCCAGCATTTTTGAAATTTATGTCTATTATTAATATTAGTCTTTGTTTCATCGCAATCGGTCTACTCAATCAAGAGATATTTACATAATACGAAATTTCTCAATTTGGTTACTTGCAACGCCATCTAGCGGCTAAAAAGTTTCTACAAATCAACGTATTACTTAGTCTTTGTTTCATCGCAATCGGTCTACTCAATCAAGAGATATTTACATAATACGAAATTTCTCAATTTGGTTACTTGCAACGCCATCTAGCGGCTAAAAAGGAATCAAAAAATTTATTGGGTCGATTGGGTCGATCGAAAAAATCGATCCACGCGGACCAGAGTCGTATGCACAGCTAGTCCAAAATAAATGTACTATCCAACGCTGAAAGAATTTTCAAATCTGACCAGTCGTTCCTGAGATTAGCGCGTTCAAACAAACAAACTCTTCAGCTTTATAATACAAGTATAGATTTACATTACCTAAGTATGCTCTATCATATTATATTCGTAAAAATATTTCTCAACGACTTACATGTAGAAATATAGACAATTTCGAGGATTATCGTCGTCGTTTTCACGTCATATGAAAGCCAACGTTGCCTCGATGTTGTTCAAAAAATATTGTTACTAGGGAGCTACAAAACTTGACGAAGTTAGTAAGTTTGATTAAAACTGAGTTAGTTTTAATATAATTTCAAATATTTTGGAAGAAATACGCAGTATAATCGTGAAAGTGTGATATAATATGGATGGATGTGATAGACGAATGGATGGCTGGATATAAGGATGCTTGTTGCTCTTTCACACAAATACTACTGAATGGATTTTATGAAAAGCTTGTATATTTTAAGCATAAAGCACATTCCTTTTATATCATTACTCTAAAAGATAAGCAACCGAGCAGTATTACACGTTTCAACTGAGAATAGGATTGGCAATGACCTTTAGTTGTCAAAAGTGATTAGAAAAGTACTGTCAGCAACGTAACTTTATTTGCGTATCAATAATGTTTTTTTTTCTTTTACCTAAACTCAGTAATTTGAAGCGAAAAACGTCTTAAATTATTTAGTAATAATAGTTATACTATTATAAGTTATAATAAGAAATACTATTTTCTTTTAATAATTTCGTTGTTGGATGATATTAAGTTGAATTGGCAATCGCCATTTTGTTGTTGTTGGTGTGCCTTGTCGAGTATATGAATTTTATGGCATTTTATTTTAAATTCTGTTACTTATGTAGTTGTTTCCCGTTAAAAAAATTAATTTGTTGTTCTTTCTCATTGTTTTTGTTTGTTAGTGTTGTTATTTTAAACTTGTCGTTATTTTGTTATTGTTTTTAATTGTATTTGTCTCGCTAATTGCTCGAAAATTAGCAAACGATGAAGAGAAAGTGATATAATATTTTCTAACACGCGACTCATCTGTTTAAATAAAACTACTTTTTACGGATTTAGACACGTATATTTGTTTTAAATTTTGGCCCGACGTTTAAAAAAAAAATTGATTTTTTCAAAAGAATTTGGTAATTTTATTTGAATTTATAGAAAATTAGTATTTATTTTAATTATAAATACAAATTTTCTATAAATTCAAATAAAATTAACAATTTCTTTTTTAATATAAACTAATTTAAATCTTAAACCAATAATTCTTTTTTAAAATTCTTGTTATTATGTAAATAATATTGTTTTTAAGTATATAAACTTAGTTTTGCTTGCTATATTGTATACTACCACTATAATAATTAAAACTTTAGTCTATGATAAAATTAAGTATGTTTCGCCTTATATAATTTAAAAATTTTCTTTATATTGTTACAATTTGTTAATGTATTTTAGAAACTAAAATAATGTTATTGATTTATGTAGTCTGAGCACAATGCAATATGATATAGTTTATAGTAAAAGTCTATCTTTATGGTCAATGTAAAATTAAAATCGAATGTGGGTAAACCCTGTAATAACTGATTGTAGAAGACACATTACAGCTCAGTCTCACCCGTGACCATGGTGACTGCAAAGTCTCCGAAACGTCGGGCCAATATTTGTTGTATATTAAAGTGATAGATAAACTATATTATAAAAAGGTCTTTTTTTGGTGATCCTACCAAAATTGTTCAAATTGATAACTATAAAGTCATAACATGACGCGGGGTCAATCCTATTCTAATTTGAACGGCATAGTACCTACAAACTCAACATGAAATCGCGGATTCTATAAAAAGATTAAATTAAATAATGTACTTAGTTCAAAAACTAAAAAACACGCATGAAGATCCTGAAGATTTTTTTTTATTATTGCATTGTCATCGGTCCTTGTTAGGTGTGCAAAATTTCAGATCAATCCGACTACTGCAAGTGGGTGAATATCACTTTCAAAGATTCCGTTACATAGATTAATACATTGATAGATACCTACCGAATATATATAAGCGTGTTGAAAACTTTTAATAAATAAATGTTAGAAATTAACAATTCACCCAAGTATTTGCTATCAATTCTTTCACGTTTTCACCATGCTGCGAATACTTACTCTGGGGTGTTTACTACCTCTTGGTTTTTCATAACAAGACCTTGAGAATAAAATACACTTGTCTTGCTAGTATCGCAGTGAGTTTTATATGAGAAGTGAGAATATTTCGCTGTTGATATTACTGACCATATTTTTCATGAAATGTTGGAATATCCTTTACATCTCTGCATACACTTCACATTCATAAGCGAAAATGGTCTATGTTCAGTGAAATTTTGCTTGCTATTTACATATTGAGTCCTTCAATATATAGCAAGCCTAAATAAAACACCTTTCTACCTCTATCTATAATAATTTAAAAACATTAGTCTAAGAAACAAATAAGTTCTCTAACACTTGTCTCCATTACCAGTCTCACCCGTGACCATGGTAACTTCAAAGTCTCCGAAAAGTCGGGCCAAAATTCAAAACAAATATAAATATAAATATTCATGGACATTTCACACAACGTCCTCTGGTCCCAAGCTAAGCTTATTATGCTTGTGTTATGGGTACCAGAATACGGATATAATACATAAATTACTTTTCTTTTGTAAAACATACTTATAATACATAGTAAACACCCAGACGCAGTACAAACATTTGTATGACAATTAAAAACATCACACAAATGATTGTCCTGACCGGGAATCGAACCCGAGACCTCATGATCGGCAGTCCGTTATATAAACCACTCCACCACGAGGCCCGTCAATATACGCGTCTAAACCCGTAAAAAGTAGTTATATTGAATTAAATAAGTTTTACCTATGCTTAATTTTCTTCACATTGTTATAATTGCTTTATATTACACTGTATTTATAAAATTACAATAACGTTATTAATTTTATGTAGTTTTTGTTGAGTGTTGTGCTGTATGAGTGTGTTATCTGAAATGTAGCGTATAGGAATGCTTTGGTAGTTCTAAGTTTATCTATATTAGTAGACAGACAGAAAAGTGATTTTTTGACTATTCTATTCTATTTTTCTTTATCATTATCATACTACTAGCTACTGCCCGTGGTTGCACCTGCATTTATATTTATTGAGCTCACCCTCGATCAACATATACGAATAGATAACAAGTTACAAAAAAGCAATCCACTTTAACTACTTTTTTCTTTACTTTTTTTTTCTTTTAAAGAAAACCGCATTAAAATTCGTTGCGTAGTTTTAAATATATAAGCTCATACATTTATACAAAAATTACGACTTTGTTTTATAATAAGTAAAGATTACACTTTTAACGGCTATAGAACTAATCATACTTCCTTAGCTTTATTTTCTATTATTCTTTTCTGTTCAAAACACTAAAATAATATAACTTAGATAACAAAGCGAATCAAAACTTTTATTACGTAACTGTAATAATTTCAGATCACACGAGATGAGTAAATATTATTGATATTGTTGTTGCTAACCAAATTCTATCTCTAACTAAAAAATTATAAGGTTTATTATAGAGGTATTTTTACTGACAACAATATTTTTATAACTGTAGCAACAAGTGGTTTCTTTCGAGGGATGATCACACTTTCAATATTTACAAGATAAGCTTGTATGTTGCTTGCTATTTGATATAAATATTTAATTGAATGTGTGATTATACAGCAAAAAGACAGGCACAGTGGTCTAGTGGTTCATATAACGGACTACCGTTCATGAGGTCTCGGGTTGGATTCCCGGTCAGGACAATCGTTTGTGTGATGTTTATAATTGTCATACAAGTGTTTGTACTGCGTCTGACTTGTGTCTACTATGTATTATAAGTATCTATTTACGATAGAAAAGTAGTTTATGTATTCTATCCGTATTCTGGTACCCATAAGACAAGTATCTAAAGCTTAGCTTGGGAGCGTAGGACGTTATATGAAATGTCCATAAAAAAACCTTCCCGAAGTAAAGGAGGCCTGTATTCAATAGTGGGACATTAATGGACTGGGAACAAGAAGAAGAAATAAATAGGTTCAGACACAGATAAAATAATGCATCACTGACTACGTAAAAAGAGGAACAAGCTAACATTCTCTCTCTCCAGCCCATTAAAATCCAACTATGCCGCGCTGACCAGGCGTGTTGGCATAGGGTTTTTTTTTGCCAAAACGTCAGCGCGCATAAGTAGAGCTTCCGAAAGGAGGCTAGTGCCTATCAGTGGAACATTAATGAACGTAGAAGAAAGAATATTTAAAGCTAAAAATGCATCCTCGTATTATCTTATAGATATGAGTTAGTAGATACAGTAAGGGCCTACATCAATATTATCGTATATCATCGCCGACACGTACATATTAACACAGCCAGTAGGCACAGAAAATGAAGAATTAGGGATACTTTTCCTATTTACTCATAATCTACTAAATATATTTTAATTCTGATTTACGTGTTTCTATATATAATAGTTACTTATGTTTTTAAAGTTATTTCATTAGTTAATACGCGATAATAGACCGACAAATGAAAAAAATAAGAAATGAGAGAGGTATTTTCGCTAAGATTTTCTATAGAGAAAACTTTTTTCAATCGCGTTTCTGAGTTTATGCGATCCTAGATTATATATTGAAAAAACATATACTTAAAAATTAGAGCTCTAGCCATTCAATCTAAAGAAACAATGAAAACTTCGTACCTAGAAAAATGCACGAAGCTATTTTGGTCTATATATCTATCTATCTATGTATTATAAGTATGTATTTACAAAAGAAAAGTAGTTTATGTATTATATCCGTATTCTGGTACCCTAAACACAAGCATATAAGATTAGCTTGGGACCAGAGGACATTGTGTGTGTGAAAATCTCAAGAGCCACTTGTCTGGTTTAAAAATTTTTCTCGGTGTTGAATAATAGTACATTTATCGAGGAAGGTTATAATAATAGGCTATATAAAATCACGCTGCCACCAATCGGAGCGAAGCATCAGTGAAAAATGTTGCAAAAACAGAGAAAAATTTTCTATATTCCACGCGTACGTAGTCGCGACCTACATCTAGTTTTTGTAATAATTATAACCTTTTCTCGTTGTATCTGGTAATTTTGTGGTAAAGAATAATAATATAATAATTTCGTGGAAAAAATGATAACCATGAGCGGGACTTGAACCCACGACCTCGGAATACCGTTCCGTTGCTCTCCCATCTGAGCTACTCCCACTATAATTTAGTTTATTTAGTAAAAGCATAGCAAATCAATTGCAAAAATTCATAAATTAATGTATAATAATTTCGAATAGCCATTAACGGAAATCGAACAACTAAAGCCTTTAAGAGGGCACGATACCAAATTATGCTCCATACAAAAGTATGGGCATCGTACTCCCCATTTTTCTTCGCGAAAATTAAAGCGATTTCAATGGTTTTTATGTTATATTATAGATGAAGAGTATATCTATGCTTCTATCACTTTCTTTTTTGCAAAACATAATAACTAAAAGAATTATGATCATCTGAAAATCCCGTTTTTATGGTTTTCGTTAGATAAAGTTGCAGCGTCTATCACACAAATTTGGTAAAGTTTTACTAAAAAATTAAGTGATAGAAGCATAGATATACTCTCTATCTATAATTTAGAGTAAAAACTATTAAAAGCGGTTTAATTTTCGCGAAGAAAATAGGGAAGTACGAAACATCTTTTTGTCAAAGAATTTGTAGGTTAGATCTGCTTCAGCTATAATTGTCCCTTTCAGCGCGGCGCTCGGAAATAGGGATAGCAATACCTAAGGCAAAAACCTAAATGAGGAGTACAGTACCCTGTAATTTTCAAACTCTTTGTCACTCGGAAATAATTTATTTCGTAGCCATTTCAGATTAGAGAGTTGTGGTAGGAATTTCATTCCGGTTCATTGAAATGCTATGCATCCCTTTTCTAAATTTAATTATACTGTTTTATTAATTGTTGTACTGTGGTTGAGGGCTTATTGGCTTTGTTATTTTAATTTAACTTTCATTCGGTTTAATTTTCGCGAAGAAAATAGGGAAGTACGAAACATCTTTTTGTCAAAGAATTTGTAGGTTAGATCTGCTTCAGCTATAATTGTCCCTTTCAGCGCGGCGCTCGGAAATAGGGATAGCAATACCTAAGGCAAAAACCTAAATGAGGAGTACAGTACCCTGTAATTTTCAAACTCTTTGTCACTCGGAAATAATTTATTTCGTAGCCATTTCAGATTAGAGAGTTGTGGTAGGAATTTCATTCCGGTTCATTGAAATGCTATGCATCCCTTTTCTAAATTTAATTATACTGTTTTATTAATTGTTGTACTGTGGTTGAGGGCTTATTGGCTTTGTTATTTTAATTTAATTTTCATTGCTCTCATCTACATGCGTGTGGCAAGCATCATATTCTGTTTTGTGATGGCATATTAAAAACTAGCTGTGACCCGTGACTTCGTTTGCGTGCAATTTAGAAAATTTTCCCCACCTTTGCAACATTTTTTACTGATGCCTCGCTCTTATTAGCCGTAGCGAGATGTTGTATAGTTTATAGCCTTCCTCGATAAATGTACTATCCAACACTGACAGAATTTTTGAATTCGGACTAGTGGTTCCTGAGATTAGCGCGTTCAAACAAACAAACTCTTCAGCTTTTTAATAATAGTATATAAAAGTATAAATGTAAAAGGTAGTAAAAGAAAAGCAATAAAAATTAATTTATCTGTTCACTTTCTTTTACTTTAATTTAACATCGTAAGATAATCCTCTTTTTGTATGAATAAATTGTGTAGAGTTAGAGAAACACAAATCAGGGGCTAAAATATGAATATCACTAATTTATAACAAAACAAGCTGTTGCATGCGACTTCTTACGCGTGAAATTTTGAAACCAAATCTAAACAAACAGAAGTCCACTATAACTGCTCGATAGATGGCGTTTTACTGCTTTTCTAAATGGCACCATGCATGCCTTATCATATAAGCTCGTTCCATTTAATATATGAAATTCTCGTGTCACAATGTTCGTTCCCGTATGGGAAATTATGAATAAATGAATGAATTCATTTATTAATTATGAATTCGTTCCGGTAGACCGATTCTTATGAAATTTTGTATGCATATTCAGTACCTAAGTCTTAGAATCGGCTACTATCTATTTTTCATACCCCTAAGTGAAAAGGGTTGTCCACCCCTGACATTTGTATGGCAAAATAACGTTTGCCGGATCAGCTAGTAACGAATAAATTACATTATTCGTCTTCATCTTCCATGACGTCATCATCTAACATAGTAGTCGATGTGTTGAACACAGCTTTAACAATAGAACGTAGAGTTTTTCTTGCAGTTTGTCGTAAAAGTGTTAACTTGAACTGCATCAGCACAATGAGGTAGGTTGACATGAAAGATATGTTCTGAAAAATTTAAATATTTTACAGTACACTTTGCTATTTTACAGTATTAGACAAATAAATCCATGTGGTGACGGATTAAAACATAAGTGTTGCTCCATAGACTTAGGATATAGATCTAGACGTAACACTCGGTACAACGAATCCGGCCTGCTGCTTTTTTTAGTTGAACACATTAAGAAAAATAAATGATTTAGTAGCCTTTCTAACTCTTTCTTTTTAAGCGGGAGTAAAAGAGAAAGCAAGGCTACTATTTACTATTTTACGTTTAAACCATAAACAGGGCGGCCCTGCCTTGGAACAAATCTATGTTCCCGAGTTGTTACTCCCTATTTATAACCTTCTTGGTGTTGTTATTTTATTCTCAGTGTGGGCGCACTTAACATCCTCTGTGAGGCTATGCCTAGACATGTCTGACATGTGTGACACAAAAATAGAGTAAATCTATCTATATATTACAGAAACCGGATAAAAATCCGTTGCATAGTTTTAAAGATATAAGCTCACATAAGGATATACATACAAAAATAAGGACTTTGTTTTATATTAACTAAATATTATTAACTAATACTAATTAGCGACCTAGTTCATAACAAACAGACATCTTACAGCAGTGAACAGCTCTCTGTTGATATTCGTGAATCCATCCAAGTTCATGATTGGCGGGTTCTTCGCAATTGCTACCAGAAACATTTCTACTTCACGCTGTGTATTTCTGTCAACAGCACCTAAGTTCACATTTAAGAGACGAACTTGGAACTCCAAACCAACCTGCGTATAAATAAAATAATATGCTATTTATGTTTTTATAATAATAGATATATTTTTTAAAAAGTTTTAATAAGGAATCTGAGAAAGTATATATTAATTATTCGCGTAATTTCTTAGGCCCAAAAACCAAAATCCTTACAAAATATAGGAAAAAAATTCTAATTAACCAATCTATCTATTAATAAAATCCGTATCAAACAAAATCCGTTGCGCAGTTTTGAAGTTATAAGCTCACATAGGATCAATTGAAATTTATATTTCCCCGCTTTTGCAACATATTGCACTGTTTCATAGCTGCTATTAGTCACAGCATTATGTTGTATACCAGGTGTGGCCAACTTTTGTGCACATTAGAACTACTTTTTATTTTAAAATTGAGTCGCGAGCGACCTATTTCTTAGGTAAGAAGGGGGACGTTTATGCAATGTGCTTTTATATCGCCGTGCACTCTTGCGAGTTCCAGCAACATACATGAGTATTTTTTTTTTATTGCCTTTGGCGGCAGACGAGCCAACGGCCCACCTGATGGAAAGTGGTATCCGCTGCTCATGGACTAGGCAACACCAGAGGCATAGCCGAGTCGCTGCCTACCTTTGGAATATTACTCTCTTCAAACCTCGATTGAAGAGGGACATGTCGTAGCGCTTGGGAAATACCGCAGCAGGTAGTTCGTTCCAGAGATTGCACGTACGTGAGAGAAACGACCGCTGGAAACATACCGTGCCACAAGTGTACGTACCCAGGTAATAAGGATGTACTTTGCTGCGGTATTGAGTGGTACGCTGATAGAAAGGTGACGAAGGTACCAGCTCCTCGGAGCACTCCCCGTGAAAAAGTCGGTATAACACGCAGAGAGACCCGATTTATTTAATGGGCTAAAAAACTTTGTCCAGGGGAATTAAAAAATACTAAAATAGTAGAAAACTACTAAAAGTGGTCACGCTGAACGTCTCCCTACTCGACGAATGAGCTACGTGCATGTTCATTCCTGTATCAAGTACCTACTACTCATAAATAAACATAAACTTTCATACTAGAAACATTTGGCATTGAATGCGTCCCCTCATGGAACTTGCGAGTGATCGACCAAAATTGGATCGACTTGTTGGCCACTCCTGTTATATAGCATACAGCCTTTCTCGATAAATGCACTATCCAACAATGAAAGAATTTTTCAAATCGGTCCAGTAGTTCCTGAGATCGGCGCAGCGCGTTCAAATTAACAAATAAACAACCAAACTCTTTAGCTTTATAATAATAGTATAGAAGTATAGATATGAGTTACCTTTCTCGAAGCATGATACGCCTCATTGCAGATAATAAAGAGAAGAGTCATACAATATCCTACAATGACGAAAAGCCCCATTTCTTTATAACTAAGACCATGTTCCAAAATCTCTGATAAAGCTCCATACAGTGAAATGGTTGTCGTAAAGAATATTACCATACAATAAATGCCGTACATGTTTGAATAAGCACGACCTGTAAGAAACACAACACATTGCGGCCAATTATGATTCGTCAAAACATAACCTAACTCCTTCTGTACGTTTGTATGTCACTGCTAGTATACTTATATTGCTACTATTTAAAATGTACATATACCTGATTATGGGAATAGACAGATCTAGATAATTTTTCCACTAAAGGTTGCTTGGAAGAAAGAAATCAGTGTAACCGATCAGGCCGACCATTATCTATATAGATTGTGTGTTCTTTTTCTTGCGATGAAGAGAAAATAAATAAATCTTCTCATAAATAATCTACATACTTTATTCCTGATTAAAATTAATCATGTCCATTTTAAAAAGTTCGCTAAGTTTATAAAAAACAGAGCCATTAGTTAATTGTTGAGGTTAAACAATCTACTTTATCTTATCTTTGTTTAAATAATCACAAAGGATATGTACCCAACTGTTGCATCATATGTGAGAGATCAACCCATAGATGACGGTACTGAGCCACTTTAAGCGCTGGTTGATCTGCTACCAACGCCTTATGTAGATTCATTGCTAAGCCTCTGGATGCTGTGCCAAATGCGTTACAGTTTATGTACCTGTAGAGTTAAGTCTTGTTAATTTACTTAGCAGCGTTTGTATAGACTTTTTTGTAATAAATTTTAATTTTTTTTTTGAAGGGCTTTGTGATCTAGTCGTTCATGTAACCGACTGCCGTTCACGAGGTCGCGGGTTCGATTCCCGCTCGAGACAATCATTTGTGTGATGTTTATAAATGTCATACAAATGTTTGTTCTGCGTCTGGGTGTTTCTTTGTATTATAAGTATGTATTTACAAAAGAAAATTAGTATATCCATATTCTGGTACTCATAACACAAGCATATAAGCTTAGCTTGGGACCAGAGGACGTTGTGTGAAATGTCCGTGATATTCATTATTATTTATTTTATATGTTACTAGCTGACCCGGCAAACGTTGTTTTGACATAGATATATAGATATACTAAAAAAAAAAGTTTGAAAAATAGATGTTGGCCGATTCTCAGACCTACTGAATATGTATGCAAAATTTGAGAAGAATCGGTCAAGCCGTTTCGGAGGAGTACGGTAACTAACACTGTGACACGTGAATTTTATATATTAGAAGATTAACTAGTATTAAATATATTTTTCTTGACAGATTTGGCTTTTGGCAATAAGGCTGCATGTTATAGGTACTTCGTATACAAAATCATTAATTTTAGTCGAAATGCTTCGTTTTTATCCCAGCATAATAATGTTCAACATCGGCTTTTTCTACTTGGGGAGGTTTTGTAGTCTACTTACTATGCCACGCTGACTAGGTATGCAGGCAATTAGGCATACGGGTTACTTTGGTGATTTCTGCCTGTAAAAGTTGATGTTACCTAACTCCTTATTTTATCCCTCAACTGGCTCTTATAGGACCTCGCGGAAGAAATTGTTGATGTATAAACCTTATTATCCTAATCTGTCAACACGGAGCCTAATGGGCTCCATCGGCGAACTGACTTCGCATCCAAGGAGTGCGTTCAGAATGCTTTGGTACCGACACGGGCCTGTTCCTGATCTAGTGACGAACCGAAAATTAACTTAAATGTCATACAAATTCATGTACTACGTCTGGGTGTTTTCTAAGCTTTATAGAAAACTAGCTGTGCCCCGCGGTGTTACCCGCGGTAAAAAGGATAAACAATAAGTTCATTTTCTATTCGATTTTACAATGGAAAATTTCATGAAAATCCATCCAGTAGTCTTTAGGTGAAAGCACAATAAACATCCTTACATATCCAAACATTAGAGTATGGATAGAAGACCGAGGAAACGTTCGCGTTGCTCAGCCAACCATTTAAGTATTTTATTTTTTGGCGCGTAATTCTTTTTTCGTCATATCTCCTAAGACATTCATTTAAATTGCATGCTGTATAGAGCAGTTATAATTTATATTAATTGCATAAGCTAACTAAGCTATTTCATTTGATAAAAATATTACTATATACATATAAATAGCTTTTGAAAACACCCTATTGAATTAGATAATTTTTTTGACATTATTATGGGTACAGCGGGATTCCCTTTAAAGATAGACATATGCCCTCGCGGACTTATTTGAAGAACTATAGGTAACAAACAATTATTCCATACATTAGTTGGTTGTACCTCACATAGATTCGTATCTATGTGAGGTACAACCAACTAATGTTATGTTATTATATGAATGTTGTAAAACGCTGTCGTCAGCGTTTTCATTTAAAGCTCGCGCGCGTCCGAATTTCTCAGCAAATTGAATCATATCTCAGCCAATATACAGCAAACCCCAATAAATTATGAAAAATTAGCCATCCGCTTGAACCATTCTATCTATTAAAAAAAACCGCGTCAACATCCGTTGCGTATTTTTTAAGATATAAGCTAACATAGGGACATACATACAAAAATTACGACTTTGTTTTTTAAGAAGTAAAGATACAGAAGTATTACTTAATAAATCCTTATCTAGAAGCCCGAACACAAGCATAAAAATATAGCTTACCGTGGGACCGGAAGATGTAGTGTAAAATGTCCGTAAAAATTTATTTATTTTGTTATTAAAAAGACATATATCATACCAAAGTGAACAGAAACCATCGAGCATTGCAATAATGTGATAATATGCGAACGAGTGCCAAAGTTCAAAGTCCTCTTGTAGATAATGCTGGGATAGTATCACTGCGAAACTGAGAGCCCAAGAAAATATACAAAGGCCCCACGTCAGTGAATAAAGATTGGGAAAAACTATAGGTGTTCCTGTAATTTTCAGGTATTTCAACTGAAAAAGAAACAAGATCCTTGTACAATTTTTTTTATACTATTCAATACACTGGCCTCGTGGTCTAGTGGTCCATGTAACGGACTGTCAGTCACGGGGTCGCGGGTTCGATTCCCGAACCTCAGACACGGGCCTCCTCCACTCCTGAAAAGTATTTGGTCTAATATGCTATCCTGAACAGATATTTCGGGATTCGGTTTAGCTTCGAGTTCTCTTTCTCTCATAGAGGATGTTCTCCGTTTTTATTTCTTAGCTGACTCTTACTGTACTATGTGAGTGGAAAAAGGGTAGAGACCTTTTATTCTAAACGCGACATATAGACAAATAATATATATTTAAGTGGGATGATGGTGCCACGCTGACCAAGCGTGTTGGCACAGGGTTTAGTTTCGAGTCTTCCGTCTCTCTCACAGCAGGCGTTACCTGCTTATATTGTCCCTTAGCTTGCTCTTACAGTACCCTGGGGAAGAAATGGGGTGGTGGCACTTGTATTCGGTATTGACGGGCCTCGTGGTCTAGTTGTTCATATAACGGACTGCCGTTCACGAGGTCTCGGTTTCGATTTCTGGTCAGGACAAATATTTGTGCGATGTTTTTAACTGTCATACAAATGTTTGTACTACGTCTGGGTCTTTACTATGTATTATAAGTATATATTTACAAAAGAAAAGTAGTATATGTATTCTATCCGTATTCTGGTACCCATAACACAAGCATATAAAGCTTAGCTTGGGACCAGAGGACGTTTTGTGAAATGTCCATGAATATTTCTTTATTATTTATTTATTCTTAATCGGACGTTAAATATTTACCTGATAATGCGTCCACATGTTTTTGAATATTGCCACTTGAGGTCCATGACGCCACGAAGCAATAGGAAGTAGGAAATGTGGGATCAAAATACTGAGAAATATAATATTGTATATTACTTCATCGAATCTCTTATTAGAGCTGTTTTGGAAATTAGCTAAACGTTCTTTGCCAACTGAAAGGTAAAAGATATATTATATCAATTTATCTCACTGCTGTACCTATGTAAATCACATACTAGGGATACGAAACCAAATTGTTTTGTTCATTTGGTCTGCAAATAGGATATAAAATAATATTTAAAACCGTAGGTATATAAGTCATACTAATTAAAGGCTCTCGTCAGAAGAACACTTACGTGAAACTATAGGGCGCAACTAGTCATCATATATAACTAAAAAGATACAAAAAGAAATAAATAATATAATTCTAATGCCCTTATCCCGTTATTTGGAGTCAGTGCAACATGTCTTTTTTTTCCATAGTCTTCTGTCAGGCGTCATATCTCCATTTTTCAGTTCCAGTCTCCATTTTTTCTTAGGTCTTCCTCTGGCCTTTTTTCTTTCACATTCATTTGTAGAACTCTCATAACGATATTATTTTCTTCTCGTATGATTATAAAAATATATATAAGATTTTCTCACCTTTTACCACAATAATAGATTCTAAACCCCAAACGATATACGCCCAAAGCGTAGCTTTAGATATCCAATTATATGTAGTACGCATAGTTGTTTGAGCATCTAAGAAAACAAACAAACGTGACGCAAATATTCGCCTTTGAATACTTTTGCTAAGATTTTCTTCCTACTACGTTACAGCCAACCTTAATTTTATGAAAAAGTTTTAATGTACTGCTAAATTAAAATGTAGCGTTTCTCTGAGTTATTCAAAACGTCTAAACCTTGTAGAAGTTTGTTGTGCCTGTTACCCGCGACTTCATTCGCTTAATATAATTTAATTTTGAAAAATAATGATGTTTGAACAATTCACTGCTAGTTTATAACTTCTTTGTATTTACTTCGTATCTATAGTGTGTGTGCATATTAATATATATTCACGTCATATTTGTATATTTATGTAACTTTATTTGTTTCACAGCACTACACAAAACACAATCTCTCCTTAAGACGATACCAAAATAGCTTCGTGCATTGTTCTATGTACGAAGTTTTCATTGTTTCTTTAGATTGAATGGCTAGAGCTCTAATTTTTAAGTATATGTTTTTTCAATATATGATCTAGGATCGCATGAACTCAGAAACGCGATTGAAAAAAGTTTTCTCGATAGAAAATCTTGGCGAAACAACCTCTCTAATTTTTTATTTTTTTCATTTGTCGGTCTATTATCGCGTATTAACTAATGAAATAACTTTAAAAACATAGGTAACTATTATGTGTAGAAACACGTGGATCAGAATTAAAATATATTTAGTAGATTTTGAGTAAATAGGAAAAGTATCCCTAATTCTTCATTTTCTGTGCCTACTGGCTGTGTTAATATGTACGTGTCGGCGATGATATACGATAATATTGATGTAGGCCCTTATGTAAATGAAGCCAAGGAAACCAAAAGAATATTTAAATTGTATCAAATGTGTACTATATCATCTCTACTTATCCCCATAAACAAAAGGCGTGACGTTATGATAACTATAATGAAAAAAAAAGCATGTATTTTGTACTTCTCGGTACTCTCATAATAGGCATAACTCCCATAATTTGAAACAGAACAAGTAAACTCTTTGTTGTTATATAGAAGCTATCATGCGCATCTAGAAGCGCTCCATCTTTGTCAGTGATCTTAGGGCCATATAGTTCCTTGGCATCAAATTCTGAAAAGAAATGAAATTTATTTATTTATTTTCTTTATTTATTATACATAACCATAATGCTTTACAGATTGTTTGAGTTTAAACACATGCAAATTGTTCAATAATCTATTTCAATATATAAAAAAATACTTTTTAGGGTTCCGTACCCAAAGGGTAAAAACGGGACCCTATTACTGAGACTTCGCTGTCCGTCCGTCCGTCCGTCCGTCCGTCCGTCCGTCTGTCACCAGGCTGTATCTCAAGAACGGTGATAGCTAGACAGTTGAAATTTTCACAGATGATGTATTTCTATTGCCGCTATAACAACAAATACTAAAAATAAAATAAAATAAATATTTAAGGGGGGCTCCCATACAACAAACATGATTTTTTTATCGTTTCTTGCTCGATACTAATAACGTTGCCTTATGTTGCATAGATAATGGTACGGAACCCTTCGTGCGCGAGTCCGACTCGCACTTGACCAATTTTTATTACGGATATCGCCGTGAGTGGTCCTAACAATTGCCTACATAGAAAACTTACAGCTGAATAGGATGGTATTATTAAAAAGTTTAGTGCAATAAAATGTAGTGTTGCAAAGCCCTAGGAATTTTTTTTCTCACATTGCATACAACGTCCTCTTGTCCCAAGCTAAGCTTATTTTCTTGTGTTAAGGGTGCCTTAGTACGAACAAACAACATAAATTACATTTTTTTTTGTAAATACATTCATATAACATACACCCAGACGCAATACAAAATTTTTTATGACATTTATAAATATCACACAAATACGTATACTGTGCGGGGATCTAACCCGCGACCTCAAGAACCGTTACATGAACCACTATATAACGAGGCCCGTCGTAAAGTTAGATAGATACTTTTTCACCTTATTCATTTTCACTTTATTGGTACATAATTACGTTTCTACAGCCACAGTAAAATTATAAATACTATAACAAACGTACAAAGGGCGGCCCAATTTTTTAGAGGCAACCTTATGACGGAAAAGTTATGAATAATGAAATGCAAAAAATCTAAGTTTACCTCTTATACCGCCGTCTTTATCATCACTTTTATCATGCATATCTCTTTTCTTTGCTCCATTGTTTTTACTAGAATTGTATACTCGAAATCCTTGAAATTCTTTGTTCATTTTAATCTTCAAAGAATTATAGTTGATAAATATGTAGTAAAAAAAATAAAAGCTGCTTCTCCTTTGCCTAGTGAGAACAAAGTGAACCTGAAAGCTATTAACTACTTTGTTGCCTGAAACAAAATAGGTTATAATCAATCATAACTCACCCGTCTCAGCTTACTTATTTATGCGTGTTTGTCAATAAAGTTCTATGGAGTCGTCTTATATGTATAAATTTTTTTCTGAAATTCTCTAAGATTTTCATAAAGCCATCCAAAAACTGTTTAAAAAAATGGGATAATAGCTGTTTTCGATAGTTTCACTTGCATTTTTACTGGTAAGGTCACATTTGTCACCTAGTTGTATGAAAAATTGATGTTGACTCATGCTTCCAGGCCATCTTAGAAAGGTTTTAGAAAGCACTATTGGTTATAAGCGTTTGTCTAAAATTATTACCTATTCATGATCTAGACACTATACCATCTCGCACCAAGAAGTTTGGCAACTCATTTCTTTGTAACACTGCCAAGGTTTGGAATTCGCTCCCTGCTCACATGCTTCCTGATTCCTACAACATGGGGTCTTTCAAGCGAGGCGTGAAAAAGCATCTTGTGGGCCGGCAAGGTGACGGCGGCTAGTGGATTGACACTGTACTAGCCGTCCTAATATTTGGATTACACTCCACTTAACATCAGGTCATTTGCGTACTGTAGCTATAAAAAAAATCTTTATTAATAATATTATACACATAGTAATATTATTAATAATAAATGTTATACAAATGTTTGTACTGGGTCTGGGTGTTTCTATGTATTATAAGTATGTATTTACAAAAGAAAAGTAGTATATATAGTCTATCCGTATCTGGTACCCATAATACAAGCATAGAAATATAGTTTACTTTGGGACCAGATGACGTAGTGTGAAATGTCCTGAATATTTATTTATTTATTATACAGATAAAGAATTTGTTTGTTTGTTCGTTTGAAGGCGCTAATCTCAGAAATAACTAGTTCGAATTTAAAAATTATTTTAGTGTTCGATAGTCCAGTTATTGCGGAAGGCTATACAACAACACGGCGAAGCATTAGTAAAAAATATTGCAAAAACTGGGAAATATTTTTTAATTCCTCGCGAACGGAATCGTGGGTAATAAATAAATCTTATATATAAAATTCACGTGTCACAGTGTTAGTTACCGTACTCCTCCGAAACGGCTTGACCGATTTTTATGAAATTTTACATGCGTATTCAGTAGGTCTGAGAATCGGCCAACATCTATTTTTCAAACTTTTTTTTTAGTATGGCAAAACAACGTTTGCCGGGACAGCTAGTATAATATAAATATCAATATTCATGGACAAACTAAATTATAATGGAAAAAATGATAACCATAAGCGGGACATATTCTCATCATTATCATTTTTTCCATTATAATTTAGTTTGTTTAGTAAAAAGCATAGCGAGTCAATTGCAAAATATTAATAAATTAATTCATGGACATTTCACACAACGTCCTCTGGTCCTAAGCTAAGCTTATATTTATGCTTGTGTTATGGGTACCAGAATATAGATATAATACATATACTACTTAATACTTAATATAATAGTTAAGCATATTCTTTAATTAGGATACACTTGATATAATTAGGCAAATCTCAAAAATATTAAAAGAAAACTCCATAGTAGTTGCTGTTCTATAGACATCTCTTTAGAAGTCGTATACCGATGACGACGCAACGTCGCTCCAATGCCATTAATACATATTTCACACTAATGGCGACTTCGAAAACACTTAACGAGTCCCTTGTAAGCAAGACCTTCTAAACGCATTTTAATATTTAATATCAAATTAAGAATATTTAACAAACGGAATGTAAAGTTGTTCGCGTGGTGGCGCATTGAGAGTACACTGGTGGTCACGCACGGCGGGTCGCAGTTCAGAGACCCGCCGCACCAATCGTGGCAGGAGGCCACATTGGGATGACGGGGGACCTGGCGCTCCCCCCGTAAAGAAAGAGGGCCAAAACAAGTGTCACCACTCCTTTTCTTTACCAGGGTGCTGTAAAAACCAGCTTAGGGATATTGTACACGGAAAACTCTAAAATAAGCCCTGTGCCAATACGCCTGTTTACCACCTCCTAAAGTGGAGGAGTATGTCCATCTGTGTGTGTAAAGTTATCAATCTATCTACAGACACACATCCTTATCCTCACTAATTAATCATTGTGATTCAGAAAAGCTGTACAACGCCGTCTATCAAGTGGTATAGTTAACTTCTGTTTCTTAAAGTTTAGTTTCTCAATTTTGCGAACGAAGACACGGGCAACAGCTAGTACAAGATAAGTGTGAAAAACATATTAGCATCCTTTTTTAACAGTCGGACAATAAGCACTGTAAATGCTCTGTAAAGAGTTACATTGTCCTACATGATAACTGTTCAAGATAAACTTGATTAAACCGGACATTTTCACAGCTTGTCCATAAGTACCACAGTTTACTTTATCCATCGAAACATTGTAACAACTTTTCTTATATATAGAAACTACATACATTCTATCTCAAGCCAACTTCAATTCTATAAAAAAATTTCAAGACATTTTCTAGAAAACTTTTTTTGTCATAATGACGCCATTATGCAATCAGTTACTTATCATTATGACAATAGAATCCCGTTTGACCTTTTGGTATGGAATCCTAAAAGAAACACCCAATTTGTATAATTGAAAATTAAATCACGCTATATTAAATTGTAATAAATAGTAACAATTGTTGAACATACCAACAAGTTGGGTTATTGCCAGCCAGTCACTAATGAGAATGTTTACAGAGGTTTTTATCAGAAATCATTTTGTGGAACTTATTATACAATGGCTTATTTAATTTTTATGAGTACGTAAAAGTGTTACAAAGTAATATACTCTATTACAAACCGATTCAGTGAGCTTTTTTTAACAAAAGATCTTTTTAGGAATCTGTACCAAATAAATAAATCCTCTGGTCTAAAACTAAGCTTCTTATGCTTGTGTTATGGGTACCAGAATACGGATAGAATACATATACTTCTTTTCTTATGTAAATACATACTTATAATACATAGTAAATACCACCCAGACGCAGGACAAATATTTATGACATTTATAACTATCACCACAAATGATTGGTAACACGGAGGCCCATTACTGAGACCTTGCCTCGTCCATCCTTATGTTACCAGGATCTCAGGAACGGTGATAGCCAGAGAGATAAAATTTCCACTGATTGAGTAGGTATATCCGTTGACGCTATAACATCAAATACCATAATACAATAAATATTTAAGGGGGGCTCCCATACCACTAATAGTTTCAGTGTAACTTGATGAAAGATTTGTGCAATAGGGTGCAGTTGTTCAGAAGTTACGCGATTACACACATTTCATCGATTCATTTTACATTGGGTAGATAAACAAACGTGTGGTGACGGATTAAGAATACAAGTGTGACCACTCTATCACCTCTCAAGGGTGCTTTAAAAGTCAGCTAAGGGATATTGCACACCAATAACATCCTCTGAGAGAGACGGAAAACTCGAAAATAAACCCAGTGCCTGGTAAACGCGGCACAGTAGACCATAATCCCTCCCAAATTGGTGGAGGCCCATGCCCAACAGTGAGACCTATATGGGCTGGAGAGAGAGAGAGAGAGAGAAATAAACAAACAGTCACACAACACGACAGAGACACAACAGTCCATCATGTGATGACGCATTAAGAATCCAAATCTCACCACCACATATCTCACAACAGTCCATGTGATGACGCATTAAGAATACAAGTCTCACCACCACATATCTATCCCAGGGTTCTCTCAAGAGCCAGCTAAGGAATAATGTAACCAGTAAACGTCTACTCTGAGAGACGAGAGAAAACTCGAAATTAAACACTGTGCTAACACGCCTGGTCAGCGCGACACAGTAGACCATAATCCCTCCCAAAGTAGAGGAAGCACGTGCCCAGCAGTGGAGCGTTAATAGGCTGGAGAGAGAGGTAAACAAAATTAAATATATACCGGCATCATAAATAATTATGATGTACTATAATACAATTTCTCCTAACAATGATTTATAATGATTTTAATGCTCTTATTTTTGTGTTCAAATACAAAACATGAACATTTATGTTAACTGAGCACTTTCTCGAATGTACCGAACATATTCATTTATCAATACGGACCCCTAAATATTGCTGAACATGCGTTATCCCGTATTTCTAGTAAACAGTTGTGAAAACAGGACCCCATTTAGCTGTCGAAAAAATACTCCGCAATCATATTTGCCAGTTAAGTGATTTTACGGGTTCTTAGTTTATACGAAAACTAGCTGTTGCACGCAACTTCGTGCGCGTAGAATTTAGGAACCAAATTATACAAAAAAAAACATCCTTTTAAACCACTCTATCTTTAAAAAAAACCGCATCATAATCCGATGCGTAGTTTTGAAGATATACGCTCACATAGGGACATACATACAATAATAGAAACTTGTTTTATAATAAGTAAGGATAGTTAAATTATTGAAAAAAAGTAACTTGCAATTGAAAGGTTTCACGTTAAAATATTTGAGGTTGAAAAAATGCCGCTGATGATATGATTTGTAGTTGATGTGATTGAATTATTCATAAAGTTTAACGATTATAACTATAATAGTTAAAAAAAACTAAAAAACACGCTTTATTTAATCGAATTATTGCATTGTCATCGGTCTTTGACAGATGTGCAAAATTTGAATAGAATCTGACCGCTTAAAGTGGGTCAAAATAGCGTCCAAAGGAGTCGGTTGCAAACATACAAACAAACATACAAGTGAAGCTAATATGAAGCGTGTAAAAATAGAAAAATAGACAAAAAAAATTAATATTAATATGAAACTACGTTTAAATACATTTTTCTTTGTCAACTTGGCTTAAACTTTTCAAATATTTTTCACTTTAAAGTAAACCGCAAGTAAGTTTAAAACCTTTTTGTTTTACTAAACTGAAACAATTTAACATTAGCTTTTGACAACATGTTTTGGTCTAATTAACTTGATTTAATTGACTTGCGGTAAAGCTCGAGTGTTAATTATGAGTTTAAACATTTAAACACTATTGGTAGTGTTATCTTGTATATATGAAAGTTTTAGTACCTAATGCTTTTTCCGAGTGGTGACGGATTACAAATACAAATATCACTTCTCGGACGGATTACAAATACAAATATCACTTCTCCATTTCCTCCCGAGAGTGGTGTGAAAACACGCTAATTATGATATTGGACCATCCTCTGTGAGAGACGGAAACCTCGAAAATATACTTTGTTCCAACACGCTGCACAATAGAATATAGGACTCCCAAAGTGGAAAAGGCCCGTGCCCAACAACGGGTCGTTAATGGGCTGAAAAGAGAGATACATTGCGAAATCAAACACATAAAGGCAGGTATCTATACCTTAGAGATACATTTATAAATATTATTAGGTAATAATATTCCAAAAACAAGTTTCATTTAAATGTAAATGTTACCCATTAACATCACTGACTTAAGTAAATCTATATACAAAATTCTCATGTTTATTACGAGGAAATAATTCATTCAGTATTTTACAACCAAAACATTCTGTTTTTCTCCCTCCGTTCGTAGGGTACATAATATTTGGGTCAAGCTTTACATATTTGCATTCGCAAACATCGAGAGTTCACCTCAAAGGCAGGCCAATCGATGGGTGATCAATCAAAATCTCATTTGAACACGTCACTTAGGCGGCACCGTGCTATCCATCTTATGTAATTTCGCTCCGCATTACACCGTGTTAAAATCAATGAGACAAGATGATTATGGTAGATTGAATAAAAAAATTACCATTTTAAGAATTTAAAATAACAGTATAAGCTTAACTTGGCATCAGAGGACGTTGTTTAAAATTTCAATGTATATAGTACAGAAAAAAAATTTACTCAGTAAATGCTTAAGCTTTTTAATTCTGGGAGAGCTTTCGCTTATCTAGACAGACTTAATTTAGTACAATGTCTTATAATTCAAAGCCGAGATGGGTATGTACTTATGTAGTGTGAAGGTGAACGAGTCTGGAAGAAACTAAAGATAGAATAAGACCGAAGAAAAGTTGAATGAATTGTAAGAATGATATCATTACGAAAAATTATTAGATATTAGATTAAGGGCGTCACAAACGGCATATTACGATATTATATTATTATAGCGAGAAAGAGACGAGGTGAGAAAGAGACGGACATATCTGTCAGTGACGTTATGAGTATAAATACATCTCGGTATATTAATATAGTCTCTCTCTCGCCTCGTCTTTTTCTATATACATCTCTCGCTATATTAATATATCGTAATTTGCCGATTGTAGTGCCCTTTATGGAAGAATTTGACATGTTTTACTAACCCCAAGTAGCAGAGCAGGTGGCCTAGTCTGCTATTGAATATTGTCACAATGATAGTTCAATGTCATCATTATAACCACAAAAAATTAACAGTAGGCTAACAAACTTGATAAAATTAGCCATTATCCAATTTTAATTCCGGTTTATGTGTTTCTATATATAATAGTTACTTATGTTTTGAAAGTTATTTTATTAGTTAATACTCGCTATTAGACCGACAAATGAAAAAAATAAAAAATTAGAGACGTTGTTTCGCTAAGATTTTCTATCGAGAAAACTTTTTTCAATCGCGTTTCTGAGTTTATGCGATCCTAGATTATATATTGAAAAAACATGTACTTAAAAATTAGAGCTCCAGCCATTCAATCTAAAGAAAAAATGAAAACTTCGTACGAGAAAAATGCACGAAGCTATTTTGGTATCATCATAAGTGGATGTTTTGTTAACAAGAGGTTCTTTGGAAATTCGAGTTTTTTTTAACTTGATTGAGGCAACGTAACAATAATTGTAATAACAAGAAAAATGTTCTTAATAGTATTTTTAAATGTAAGTAAACTTCGTAGTTTCCTGGTATATAAAAAGAAATAAACAACGTGGCCGATGCCCGCACGCCGTCTAGGTGTCGACGAAGATGGATGGTATTCGCTCGTCACTTAGATCTCCACTACCCAACGACCTTCAAGATAAAGTACTACGACGAAGATGAATTCTTTATAACTAATAGATACAAAATAAGTATTCTTAAACCAATACAGAAAAAGAACTTTAAAAATGGATTCATCTTCTTTACTTATTAAAAATAGTACCTATATGATGTATTCTATCCGTATTCTGGTGCCCATAACACAGGCATATAAGCTTAGCTTGGGACCAGAGGACGTTGTGTGAAATGTCCGTAAAAAAGAAAACATCCAAGTTTTCGAAATCTCAGAATTAATTCCTATGCTAACACGCCTGGCAAGTGTATTTTAGTAGACTAAATACCTTCCCAATACGGAGCAGGCCTGTGCACAACAGTGGAACGTTAATGAGCTAAGAAGAAGAAGATTATTCATTTTCTGGGATAAGTATAATATTTTGAGTATTAGGGAGGACATAAACTTTACAGTTTTCAATCATTATAAAGGATCTCTACGACGTATTACAAAAGTGCTACATTGTGCTACGAAAGAGCTAAAATATAATCTTCGCTAAGCTAAGTACGTATTAAGCTTAGCTTAAGTGCTTGTGTTATGGGTACCAGAATACGGATAGAATACATGAACTACTTTTCTTTTGTAAATACATACTTATAATACATAGAAACACCCAGACGCAGTACAAACATTTGTATGACAAATATAAACATCACACAAATGATTGTCCCGAGCGGGAATCGAACTCTATCTAGGAGATGACACTATCAGTAAAGATATGGGGTGATACCACATGTATTCTTAATCCGTCACAATACTTGCACTCTAAATCTTTATTATAAAAAAGTCTTTATTTTTGTATGTATGTGATGTGAGATCTTTGAAACTACGCAACTAATTCCGGGTATACAAAACAATGCGGTTTTTGTTCAAGGATGGTTGGTTTTTATGTATAATTATTATACAAAAAACCAACCATCCTTGAACATCCAAAAAAACCGCATTGTTTAAGGTCTGGTTTTTAAATTCCTACGAAATTGCGGCCAAAGGCTAATAAATAATATTGCACTACATTTTACCTACTACGATTAAGATTAAATTTCTTGAAACACGCCCGAAATGATAATACCTTAATCAAATTTTGCAAATGACTTGATAATACCAATTGTTTTCAATAACAATTGAATCAAATACGAATAGTATATCAAAAGCACTTTATCAGGAAATTGACGAAGTGCTATTACGCAGACAGTAGCAGTTATACGTAAAACTAGGTTGCGCTGTATTCGTCTAGGGCGGCGGCCGTGTGAGGGAGGCAAAGGGTGTCGTATCGTAGCAACGGGCAGCATCCCTGACAGCCTGTCAGTATGGTACTGCCTTTCGTACTAACCACCCGCGCACCGGCGTCACACATCACACGAACAACTTAAACGAACCTTGTATCAATCATTAAGTTTAAAGTGCAAACAGTGCTTATCAATATGTTTATGCTTTTCATTCTATTGACTGTGTATCTTATAACTCTATGTCATGGTTAAAAGTGATAATAATGGATTTGAGATTATTGGTCTAAGATAAGCAGCTTTTCAGAGTTGACGGTCCATTGCAAATCAGTACAACTGCTTGGTAAGTTTATGATTCGATATTTATCTCAAGCCCTATACTGAAAGATTGATTTTTTGATGAAATTAAAGGCGTGTTTGTACTTAATAAAGGCGTTGTTTTTACATTTAATTTACTAAGTACACGTGTTCCATGTCGTCATTGTTACGCCCTAGCTGTATTAAAATTAATTGCTCTCAGGAAATTGCTTAATTTGATTCAATTTGAGTTTGTGCCTACATAGTTAATCCTAATTCTATTTCTGTTGAAATACTAGTTTTCTAATTAGATTCTGGTGTTAAATATCTTACTTGTTTTGTTAATTAATTAATTTTATGGCTACTAATTTTATTGGGTAGTAACAGTTGGTTCATAAATATTGAAAGAAAAGAAATTCTTTTATGTTTATTTATAAATTACGAGGTAAGATTTTTATTATTATTTTTGGTTATAGTACCTAATACATTTTTCTTCATGCTAATCTATCAGCTAGTCTCTGTGTACTACAGGACAATAGCATCATGCAGTATTACGCCTATTTCAGCCAGTGGCTTCCCGTGACCCCCATTAAATCGAACCATAACATGATAAAAGCCCATCCGGAACTCCACATTCGTGGTCACCCGATAGCGTTTCTTCTCCAATGAAATGAAATGGAAATCATTTAATCTCTCTCTCCAGCCCATTAACATCCCACTGTTGGGCACGGGCCTCCTCCATTTTGGGAAGGATAATGGTCTACTGTGCCGCATTGACCAGACGTATTGGCACAGGGTTTACTTTCGAGCTTTCCGTCTCTCACAGGGGATGTCATCTGTGTAAAAATCCCTCAGCTGGCTTTTACAGCACCCTGGGGAGGAGATGGGGTGGTGACACTTGTATTCTCAGTCCGTCACCACACGGATATATCATTTAATCAAGTAGAGACATAATTGTTTAGAAAAATTATGTGCTTATGACATGTCCAATTTTTTTCCCTACCACCGCTGCACCGGTTCAGGACGCAATCTGCTAAGAAGAACCGGCGTAAGAAACTCAGCAATTCCCGCTTGCGGCAGTCACTTTTTTCACCATAATTTGATTTATTAAGTAAAAAAGCATAGCATGTCAATTGCAAAAATAATAAATTACTTTAATTCAATTGATGTCAATTCACTAAGCTTGCCAATAACGTGGCAGCACTACGTGCTCTGGTGAATTCTTCTACGGGTTTCCATTGTCAATTAAAATATTCTCTACCTACTTACAATTCTAGATAGCGATGACAAAAAAATATTACTCTTCTATTTTAATTTATGAATTTTTGCAATTGACTTGCTATGCTTTTACTAAAGAAACTAAATTATAGTGGAAAAAATGATAACCATGAGCGGGACTTGAACCCACGACCTCGGAATACCGTTCCGTTGCTCTCCCATCTGAGCTATCATGGTTCCCGCATATGTTTACCAAATCTTCCACTACAACCTTCTCAATGTGAGTTAAACATCGTGCGATGTTATATGGAACGATATTCCGAGGTCGTGGGTTCAAGTCCCGCTCATGGTTATCATTTTTTCCACTATAATTTAGTTTATTTACTCTTCTATTGTTCAATAGTGATACTTAGTCGAAATTATCTTATTTTAAAAAGATAATGTAGATTAAAATGTAGATCAAAAGATAATGTTATCAATGTTACCACGCCTTTTTCTCAGGAAGAAGCTTAAATTACAAATATTTTCATGCTATTTTGGCTGATTGTGGTAATGCATTTTTTATTGTAAAATCTTATTTATTACCCGTTATCGCAAATAAATGAAATTGAATTGAATACTTCTGAACTGACTGTTGACTGTTGCAAATATCGATATCTGCAACAGTCTAAATACACTTCCTTGTCTTCATTATTTACACTCAATCATCTGGTCATACAAGCACGACGGTTGTAAACAATGTATATTGTTTCACATTTATTATATCATAATAAAATATTTTTGGGACATGTGTTTATAATAAGTACATAGGTTATAATACATAAAAAACTTTTTTATTTTATAACTTATAGTCGAAGCTTTTATATCTAACAATGGTGAAGGGAAAGTGAAAGTAGTTTACTAACTACTTTATTTATTAGTGAATTTTATTGATCGAATGAAAAAGAATGAGAAACAATGAAAAACAATTCATACAATATTTATATACTATCAGTTTTTACTTGGTGATAGCTGCAGAAGCAGTGGTACCTAATATGCAGAAGTTTTAAAAATAATATCCGATAATTATCTCTCTTTATGTACGGACATCTGGTGTCGCCTTAAGAATACAAGTGTCACCACCCCATTTCTTCCCAGGGTGCAGTAAAAGCTAGCTATATATCTCTCACAGAAAATCTAAGAAAAGATAGATGGACTGTGTGAATGAGGATATGAAAGAAGGAGTAATTAACATAGATATGAAGTCTGACAGAAGAAAAATAATGGGATAAGGGAAAGAGATTATGAAATAAAATGTTCTATAAATCAATTCTTCTCTTCTTCTCCAGCCCATTTACGTCCCACTGTTGGCCTCCTTCACTTTGGGAGGGATTATGGTCTACTGTGCCGCCCTGACCAGGCGTGGTGGAGGGTTTATTTTCGAGTTTTCCGTGTCTCACAGAAGATGTTATCTGTGTGCAATATCCCTTAGCTAGATTTTACAGCGCCCTTGGGAGTAGATGGGGTGGTGACACTTGTATTCTTAATCCGTCACCACAGGGAGAGACACTAACTCAATTCGTTGTTTAGTAACTTATAGTACAAATGGGATAAAAACAGCATCTCCTTTTTGTTTATATTTAAAATAGGGATAGTAAGAATATAAATTGTTATTTGCTTCAGTAAGATATGCAATAGAAATAAGGTCAGCATCCTTATATTGCAATCTATCTGTACTATTTGAATGTACTATATTTTATTACAAACTAAGAAATCTATGAGCTACAATAGCTCACACATTTATAACACGCTTTTATAAGTTTGGTATGTATCTATCAATGTATTAATCTGTGTAACGGAATCTTTGAAAGCGATTTTCAGCCACTTGCAGTGGACGGATTGATCTGAAATTTTGCACACCTAACAAGGACCGATGACAATGCAATAATTTAAAAGAATAATCCCAATTCCTTGATCAGAATTACTAGAATAGCATGTTGAAGTATCACTATGACACACTTGTATTTTTAATTATACACGTAATAGTTTAATTGTATATGAGTAGACTCAGACATAAAAACGCTTTGTTTATAGAATCAGGTAAAAATATCATAATTGTTTACTTGTGTTTACTACGATTGTGACAACATGTGACAACAGAAACTTATGTCTCTGACAACTGACAACATAAACTGTCAACGTTTTGTAAGTAGGTAGCATAGAATTGAGTATTGATGACAATGCAATCATTTAAAAAATATTCAGGATATTTAAGCGTGTTTTTTAGTTTTTAAACTAAGTAGATTATATAAATAAACAATCGCTTAAGAAAATTGTGAAATGTGTATGAATTATGTATTCTATTAACATAATATACTAGCAGTCCGTCCCTGTTTCGCACGGATAAAAGTAATTTTATTGCAATTTTTTTCATACCTACACAAATACAGCCATATTTAGAGATATCATAGCGTTATGGTAAAAGAATTATCGAAATCTGTCCTGTAGTTTTGGAGTTTATCCATGTTACAAACATACAAAAGTGTAAACGTTTCCTCCTTACGGTACAGTATAGATAGAAGTATAAATGATACTAGGACAACTTGTGGGTTACTAGGGCAACTCTATCAGCCATGTGGTGACAAAATCTATTCTAACATTATAAAGCTGAAGAGTTTCTTTGTTTGAACGCGCTAATCTCAGAAACTACTGGTCCGATTTGAAAAATTCTTTCAGTTTTGGATAGTACATTTATCGAGGACGGCTATAGGCTATAAAACATCACGATGTGGTCAATAGGAGCAAAGCAGTAGTGAAAAATGTTGTCAAAAGGGGAATAGTTTTCTAAATTCTACGGGTACGGAATCGCGGGCAACTTACTATCCCTACAGCTTCAGAGAAAACCTATAAAATTTTAGTCATTACTCTCCTTCCCTTATCCCTTTATTCGGGGACACCTCAAAATAGCATCTAATTCAAGTTGCAGTGGGTTGTGGTGGCGAGACATGGAGAGGTAGCGCTTGTATTCTTGTGGTCCGTCACCACACACAGTCACAGCTAGGATAAATATGTATACGTAGATATCTCTTAAAATTTATCAGAAAAATAAAACTAGACATACTTTTCAGAAAAATCCCCTAAACCTATAAACATAAGAAAGAGTCTATATTTTCTAAATCCATTCATGAATGTTTATATTTTTTACAGCAGTTTTCCAGCACACCATCATTGCTTTCGTATTACAGAAGTTACGACGATTCAGTACTTCTACGAACAACGTTTGTGAATTTTATATCAATTTCCTATTATGTGCGCCGTATTACGTCTATTAGAGCAATTTCAAACGCTAATTTAGTTGTCAACAGTTAATCTGACACAATTACAAATACTATGTGCATAATAATACGAGCCGATATAATTAGCAGCTAATTACCCGATTAGGAATTAGTTAAAACCGATGTTCAGTAAATTAGATACGATATAGCAATTATTAATAATAGTAATATTTGTATAAGCTGGTATTGTATGTGTTTATAGGAACATCATCATTATCATACCGTCACGTTTTTTTCCAAAGGGGTAAGTAGAGACTATAGTGCGCCATCTGCTACAATCTAAGCACATTTCTTTGGATTGATTTACATTCATACATCTGGTCTGGCATGGTTGTTGTAATGCTAAGTACTTGGCCTTTTTATAGAACATCGCCAATGAAATCAGCCTCAAAGGAACATACAATACTTTAAGAAATAGTTTACAAAAGAAGGTGGGAAGGAGACCTACCACCAACGCACAAAGAATCATACACAAAGTTAGAAAGAATTGCAATACGGCAGAAAAGTGGAAACCTTGACAAGTGTAATCCTTAAGCAATCGATAAGCGTTTTCAAATATTTCACAAACAAAATCATGAAAATGTCGATAAGTGTAAACAAGACATCTTCAAGTTATAGTTTTACTTATTTGTTCCTTTCTGAATTACTTTTATGCATAAACTAGCTGTTGCCCATAACTTCGTAGGCGTGTAGTTTAGATAACTAACCAAATAAATTATATAAAAATGCCACCCTCTTGAATCATTCTATGTATTAAAAAAACGCATCAAAATTGTAGCGTAATTTGGAAAATATAAGCTCACATAGGGATATATAAAAATAACGGTTTTGCGGTTAGAAATACAAAAATTGATTAGTACCTATTATTACGTTTGTATACAATGTGGGTTTGTGTGTGTATGTGTGGTTATATGTATTAAAAAAAGATAAAATACATGAATAAAATATGAATGAAAATTTAGGAATTTGTGAATAATAAAATAACTGAAACAATAATCGAAATTTGGCTTAATACGCGTCGCTAAGCGATACACTTTAACAATTTGCATATCATTTTCATTTAGCCAACAGTAATTTGAATAATTGTTTAACATCGCTTCGTTTTGGCAATACGTTCATTCGATATTTTCTGATTTATTACGGACAATGAATGTGGTGACAAAATTTTCAACGCCTTTTTATAACTCATGTTTTTCTTTACGCAAAATGATTGCCAAGAAATCTGAAATCTCAAGAACTATTTGGTAATATCGTGAAACAATAAATTTTATTAAATTAACTTACAAAATTAAATGTAAATGACATGCTTAAGTATAACTTGAGCCTGAATATAGCTCTTCCTCCTCTTTCTCAGTCCATTTAGCTCTCACTGTTGGGCACGGGCCTCAGGGGCGTAGCTACCGCCGTATCAGCCGTATCAATTATACGGGCCCCCACGCCACGGGGGCTCCCGACGTACATAAGCAAAAATTAAACAGTTCCCAATTTTTTTATTATTGGAAATCTGACAGATAGATAATTATGATAAATAATTTATTTCTATCAATTTTATGCACAGATTTTTTTTCTTTTGTTGGAAATCTTTACCCTTATATATGGGCAAATATTTTTTTATACAGGGCCCCACTAAGCCACGCTACGCCTCTGACGGGCCTTCTCCTCTTTGGGAGAGTTTTAGTCTACTTTGCCGCGATACCAAGCATGTTGGCAAAGGCATTTAATTTCGAGATTTTCCTCTCTTACAGAGGATGATGTCTGTGTACAATATTCCTGACTTTTACAGAACCTTGGAAAGGAAAAGGGTTAAAACGGCAAGAGTAATGGTCTTATTCATAATAACTTATCGGAGGTTTAAACGGAGATTTTATCGGAGAGATAATAAACGTTTTAACGTAAAAAGACTATTATGAATAACAAGTTCTGACAATTTTCGCGAACCGATTATAGCGAACTTTTAAACCTCTGATAAGTCATTATGAATAAGACGTTAACTATTTATTTCTAGTGGTAGTTAAACCTGAAGTGAATATGCTTGATAAAAAACTATATCCAACAACGTGACATCTTGACAATGTAACTTAAGATCTATAAATATAGTCTTCGAGTAACGTCCAGAAGATAAATAGATGAAATTATCTACGTCTGTGTTCTCGTTCGATTATAATGTGGGCGTCTTAGTAAAAGGATTTTATGTTAGTTCTTGTCTCATCTTACATTACATTATCATCTATTCTCAGAAGGTGTTAGAATAGAAGAATAGAATCCCTACTAATATTATAAATGCGAAAATAACTCTGTCTGTCTGTTACGCTTTCCCGCTTAAACCACTCAGCCGATTTTGATGAAATTCGGCACAGACAATTTTTAGACCCTGAGAAAGGACATAGGCGACCTTTTATTGCGAAATAAAATCCTAATTCCATGTGGACGGAGTCGCGGGCAACATAGGTATTTATGAATCTTAATACTTGTATAGTTATCGCTATGTTTTGTCAAGACATACAAATTATAATAAAATTGTCATACAAAAACGATATTTTTCTTATTACATTTTAAAGTCCTTAAATCTAGATAACACTGTCATCATAAAATTCACCAATAGAATTATAGCATTGGACCAATAAGATAAACTTTACCAATACAATAATCGCAGGTGTTGTAAGACTAGCTTGGTTAATGCATAATAGAGTACATAATATTATATGCAAAATAAAATCTAATCTATACCTTAGAGTACAAAATCAGCAAGAGCTGTTGTTGCCTTGACAAAAACAATAAAAAATCGCCAGAGTGCTCAGGTAACGCACACATGCACTATAACGTCATTTTATTGGTCGCTACGCACGCCCCGCCCAAAATCGTCTCACGCACACTAAGCGATTACAATATTAGTGCACAATGAGTATGATCACTGTTCTCGTACCTTTTTGATTAATGCTCTAAGTCTATTACGCAGTTGGCATGTCATAATGTCAGTTCATTAACGTTTCACTATTGGTCTCCGGCCATCCCACTTCTAAAGAATTTTAGTCTTTTTATAAAACGCTGACTAAAAGTATGCGGAAATGAAGTGATGATACTTGTATTTTTGATCCGCCTACAACAATTTTATGATACTTTCGTTATAGAATATAATATAAATGCCTTAGTCAGTTGTAAGACGGTTTTTATTTGAAAAAAAAAATAAATATAATTTTTAACCCGCTTTCATTAGCTCGATGCTTATCTATCAATTTATTAATCTATGTTCCAATACATAGATTAATAAATTGATAGATAAGATAGATTGGTCTTTGAAATCGATTTTCACCCACTTAGAGCACTTCTAATAATCGAATTGATCTGAAATTTTGCACACATATTAAGGACTGATTACAAAGCAATAATTTCGAGTGTTGGTTTTTTAATTTTTAACTATTGAACTAAGCAAATTATTTTAAGAATGATTAGATATTTCATGGTTTTTTTTTTATACTACTGAGGTGGTGAACAAGCGTACGGCCCGCCTGGTGGAAAGCGGTTACCGTAGCCTATAGACGTCTGTAACACCAGGGGCATCACTCGCGCGTCGCCGACCCTATATTGTGGTGATTATATTAAGCAATTAAATGAATATGAAATACCTAAAAAGTATTTAGGTAACAACGTCTGCCTTGGGTACTGCAGTATGTTGCTGCTTGTGATGTTAAGTTTTACTTCCAGCAAGATACATTATGGTAACAAACAGATTTGGTGAAAATAAAGCAATCACATAAAGATACTATTTTCATATTCATACAAATCTTTATAAAATCGATGGCAAATGTATCAGTTATAATATCTTCGTCATTTATCTAAGTAAAATTTATTAAGATATATGTATTATGATACAAGCTTTTCAAAAGACATCGTCGAGAAAATTACGTTTTGCGAAACTTGATAATTCCATTATATTCACACCCACTTCTAACACCCTTTGCCTGTACGATGAAGATTTATGAGATTATGTATTAACAAGGTCAGCAACCTGATTCCACTCGAATATTGTGAAACATTTTAAGAAAATCAAAAACGTTGGTGGTGGGTTATCGTTTAATAAGTTATTATCGAACAATCGAGACACTTCCGCAATAGATTAACTAATTAATGATAAATTGAATTGAATAATTCTTATCATAGTGTGAAAAACAATCTTTAGATAAGACTTTTAAGTGACATTTCGGCTAATTTATACACTTAAGATATTATGATTTGGTTAAAAAGTTGTATTCTATGTATTCTCATTGCACTAACTGCGAGCGGATTACGTTTTTGTACATTCAGCATAATAAATAATGTAATATGGTAGCTGTATTTATTTATGCAGAAATTATAAATTTTGTAGTCCAAATAACAAAAAATCTAAACACATAAAATTTGATTTATTTAAATCAAAATTTGGTGTCCTTTTGGCATAATTGACAAATTGTTATTGGCAGCTTGAAGGAAACTGTGCCAAGAATTGCGTCAGAATGAGATTATTACTTCAATCTTCAATACAAAGCAGAATGTTATAGTATGAAAAGCAATAAATTCTTGTATCTTTTAGTCACAAATAACAGGAATTATTTAACATTTAGGTGTCACATTGTGTTTAGATACAAATGCGTCATCATGAAATAGCAAAAGACATTTATTAAGCTGCCAAACGTTCTGCGTAAGTCTAGCACTTTTTTAAGGTTAAAAATGTGTCGGTACGCGCGTGATTTTCATCAGCGTAGCTGTGTATGCAGCCATAAACTTGCTTAGATGTAGCTACCGCGACGAACGGTCAGTGCTGACTGAAAAGTGAAAAAGGATTTCACGTGCTTGCAAAGTTTTTCATTGATTCATGACTACAAATAACAACTTATTATAGGACTGACCATTTTTTTATGAAGGCTTAATAGACCTCGAATCATAGTATCCAACCTCATTACTGACTCCCTGACAACCTAGTACTGCTCCGGCTGGCATGTGTCGGCGTCCTTTGAAAAGCGCTGTCGCCCGTTCACTAAAATTGAATATCTGCTTTCCCATGAGCGACTAGTTGTTACAAAACTCTACAAATAAATGGGCTAATTTTTTCAATGTCAATCGTACAATAACCCCGTTTTTTTGTAAAATAATTTAGTTTGACGAAGCATTTTATTTCTTTTACATAAGTACATACTTTATTATTCTTCTAAGATCTTATGATGTACGTTTAATTTACTCGTGTTTATCTTTTACACTAACTTAGGTATGTGCAGAGTTGCTCTGAGCCACTGTTCTGGTTTAATTAAACTCATTCCCGCTAAGGCAATACGGGCATAATTAGATTGGTCTACTTACCGTTTCAATTATACTAGAAAATAATAAACCTAGTTAATGTAATTTTTTTTTATTTAAATAAAATATATAAATTATTGACATTTCACACAACGTCCTCTGGTCCCAAGCTAAGCTTATACACTTGTGTTATGAGTACCAGAATACGGATATAATACATATACTACTTTTTTTTCAAACTTATAATACATAGAACGGGACGGGCTTCGTGGTGGAGTGGTTTATGTAATGGACTGCCGATCACGAGGTCGCGGGTTCGATTCCCGGTTGAGACAATCATTTATGTGATATATATAAATGTCATACAAATGTTTGTACTGCGTCTGGGTGTTTTCTATGTATTATAAGTATGTATTTACAAAAGAAAAGTAGTATATGTAGTCTATCTGTATCTGGCTCCCATAATACAAGCATAGAAATATAGCTTACTTTGGGACCAGATGACGTTGTGTGAAATGTCCTGAATATTTTATTTATTTATAGAAACACCCAGACGCCGTACAAACATTTGTATGACAATTAGAAAAATCACACAAATGATTGTCCTGTGCGGGAATCGAACCCGCCACCTCTTGATCGATAGTCTGTTACGTGAACCACTCAACCACAAATCTTGTTAAATTAAAATTTAAAATTAATTAAGTGTTCTAGAATTATCTACATCTTAAAAATGTTAGAAAATTATTTCCCTTTCGTGATGTTAGAAGGATCTTAGTTATCTCTCTCTCTCTTACCCAGTATCTTGTAATTATATTATACTACTTAATTTCGACTAGATGGTAAATAAATCATCTAGCCTAAACATTAAATCAAAGGTTGATTTAGCTCTTGAACTCTAACCCTAGTTATATTTATTTAACATTGTTCTGTTGAATTTATGTACCCACATTGAGGTCTAGGGTCATTACGGTCGTTTAAACTTGTCTTATAATTGAATTATTGTTAGAAACAGTTAATTTACAGTTAGTAAATAAAGCGTATGTATTTACCTGTATTCTACATATCTATTCTCTGTGATTATATATGATATATGATAAGATAAGAATATATATGATAAGAATTCAAGCCACCACCACTTTTCCTCCCGCAGTCTATTGTAAGAGACAGCTAAAGGAGAAAAAAGAAGATTAAATGTCACTCTCTGTGGGAAAGGTAAATTCTAAAGTAAAACCAAGACGTTTGATTATCTTGGCATAGTAGATCTAAAACCCTAATATTGCGATCGGCCCGTGCCCAACAGTGAGACGATAATGGAATCAAAGACATTAAATAATCTAATT
This sequence comes from Orgyia antiqua, assembly GCA_916999025.1. Taxonomy (NCBI): domain Eukaryota; kingdom Metazoa; phylum Arthropoda; class Insecta; order Lepidoptera; family Erebidae; genus Orgyia; species Orgyia antiqua. The sequence goes on from OU779866.1 coordinate 31,583,177, forward strand.
TTTCGTTTGTAATTTAATTATTTTAGAACACAATAGAATTTATATTAGGTACTTATATACAAATAGAGAAAACTAATGTCGACAACAACACAACTTACCACAGCTAGAGAAAATGCAGGCATTTACGAGTAGTTTTAAGTAGTTAGTACCTTAATGTGCCAAGCCGCGTTATATACATAATTACACAGAAATACTAAAGCCCTTTATAACAATGCGTTTAGTAAAATTTTTTTACGAGTTATAGTACGATAAAAATCTGCGGCGGTAAAGGATGGTAACAAAACTACAGCGATTTTAACCATATTGTTTTAAGTTTTCTGTCTCTTAGACAGACTCAGTTCCCAGTTCACTCAGTTCCCAGCCCTCACAGCTCCCTGGGAATGAAATAGGGTGGTGACTGTTGTATTCTTCATTGGTCACCAACACACATTCTCTTTTTTAGCTCTTTCTCCAGCCCAGTATTTAACGCCCCACTGTTGGGCTCGGGCCTGTTCCATTTTGGGAGGGATTATGGTCTACAATACGGTAATGTTCCGGCGTGCTGGACTTAGGTTCAGTTTAGAGATTTCAGTCCCTCACAGAGGATGGCATTTGTGTTCAATCTTATGAGAAGAAAATAGGGTGGTGTATTCTAAACCTTTCATCACACGGAAAACAAAAACATAATGGTAGCTAAGAATATTTTATTACAATCTTTTAAAAGTTTTAAATATAAAGTTAAAGATCAAAATGCATACTTCGGTGTATCCAGACACATATGAAACTCCATCTAGCGCTCTCTAGGGTAAGTTAAAAAGAATATGTTTTCGCTATCTAAGACAATCTCATTTCTAATAGCTTAGGTCATCAGAGATAGCTATATTCACAACTGGATTACAGAATTGGTTTTACAAACATAATAGGTACCTACATTATAGTAATATAGAGCAATATTCGCGAGAGAATTGAATTAAATTTTCTTGTTGGGATAGATTTTGAAACGAAAATCTCATAAACAAGTTGTGATGTATGTGGCAGGTAATGCTTATTGTTTTATTTAAAGTAGATTTTTTCCTACATGTATCTTCGTTGACATATTTATATATATCTCTCCAGCCCATAACGTCCCACTGTTGGGCACGGGCCTCCTCCATTTTGAGAGGGATTACGCGTTCAATGCTGAATAATTTGCGAATTTATAGCCAATGCTAATAAAAGAGTCATTCGCCCAGTGCTGAAAACGCGCATGTGCGTTCAAAAAATTTTTCGCGTAGTGCTAAGAACGCTTATATGCGTTCATAGAAAACTCGCGTAGTGCGGCTGGACGCTATAGCGCGTTGTCTTTTACCTTCCCGCAGTGCGGCCGACGCTTATGTGCGTTCGGTAACTTTCGAGTTTTATGACTGTCATATAACAATTACGGGTCATATAAAGGTGTTGGATGGATAAAGGTGCTTCCACACTAGTGTTTATTTGTAAGAGACTTTGTGAAGTTTACGCCATAATATATCTTCGTTCGGTTTTGTTAAAATAGTAAGTTATACCTTAATAAAACAGTAATAGTAAAGGTACCTTCTCCCGAAAGCCCTTTTATTCTTAATTTTTTTTAATTTACGACTCTTCGCCCGCCTCGTAATAGACACCATTTATAAATAAATAAATAAATAAATATTCATGGACATTTCACACAACGTCCTCTGGTCCCAAGCTAAGCTTTATATGCTTGTGTTATGGGTACCAGAATACGGATAGAATACATATACTACTTTTCTTTTGTAAATACATACTTATAATACATAGAAACACTAAAAAAATAAATAATAAAATAAATAAATAAATAGACTAAAACTACCTATTACTTTAGTTAAAAGAGCGAGTCATAATAAAATTATTTCAATAATCTATTGTACTAAATTAGGTTATTATTATTATTATTAGGACGGGCCTCGTGGTCTAGTGGTTCATATAACGGACTGCCGTTCACGAGGTCTCGGGTTCGATTCCCGGTCAGGACAATCATTTGTGTGATGTTTTTAATTGTCATACAAATGTTTGTACTGCGTCTGGGTGTTTACTATGTATTATAAGTATGTATTTACTTTATAATTTATTTTATATAAGCTTAGCTTGGGACCAGAAGACGTTGTGTGAAAGGTCCATGAATATTTATTTATTTATTTATTATTGTCGTCGCCGCCGCCGTCCCCCCCCCCCCTGCAATATTCGTAGCAGAAACCTGACTAGTGTGTAGTCTCCTTTACAATTCCACATTTTACGACCACTTCGAAACAATAGACACCCAGAATACACGGTATAAACACACAGGTGCGGCGCACCCTGCTTGCCTACAATTTTTTTTTTGTATGGACGCGTATACGCGTCGGCCCGCACTTGGTGAAGATCAGAAAAACGCGCATAAGCGTTAGCCGCACTGAACGTATTATGGTCTACTGTGCCGTGCTGTTCAGGCATGTTGGCACAGGGTTTATTTTCGAGTTTTCAATGTTGTTCAAGTGTGGAATGGAAAAGGGATCACACGGACTATTAATTATATTTACGAAGACGAAAAAAATCTGAATTTGTTTAAAAATAACTTACGCGATTTGATTTAATAATTGTTAAATATATTGTGTCTTTAATAGCGTTAATGATTTATTAGTTAAAATTTATGTTTATGAGTTAATTTATTCATTTACAGAATAATACAACGTAGCGTAGAAACTTTTAGGTAACCGCTGTAGTATCAGCTTTGTGTTGATTGATAAGTTATTTTCGTTCTTCTTTTATGTAGGTTTAGATAAAATGGAGCTAAAGAAGTGACTTAAAATAAATAAATAAATAAACAAACAAATAAACAAATAAATATATAAATAAATAAATAAATTAATTAATTAATATTCAGAACATTTTGCACAACGTCTTCTGTTCCCGAAGTAAGCTATATTTCTATGCTTGTATTATGGGTACCAGTTACGGATAGACTACATAAACTACTTTTTTTTGTAAATACATACTTATAATACATAGAAAACACCCAGGCGCAGTACAAACATTTGTATGACACTTATGGATATCACACAAATGATCGTCTCAAGCGGGAATCGAACCCGCGACCTCGTGATCGGCAGTCCATTACATAAACCACTCCACCACGAAGCCGAATCGATGCAGACAGCGCACTCTCGTCGTCTCGTCTCTACCTCACAAAAAAAATATTGTAATGATGATAGGCGAAATATCCTAAGATCTTTTAAGGTCTATATTATGTAGGCTTGATGCTTGATATTCCATTATTATACCTACCTAGTTATTCCAGTCCCGATGTAGAGATTTACTAAAAACAGATTTAGCTGCCTGTTATTCTAGCGCAACTACTTTACGATACTGTGTACCTCATTTGTCATGGCACAGAATTCAAGGCACGTTCGCTTACTGCATACGGCTGCGGCTTTAAGCAACTAGTTAACTGGTCTACCATTATAATGTATCGTTATAACTGAGGTTTATCGCTAAATTTGTTAGGAATTTATTAAGTTACTAGTTGATGTTCCCTACTTCGTACGCTTAGAATTTAAAATTAATCCAAATCTAAATTAGACCAAAAAAAACAGAACGGTTTTTGGTTAGGATTTGGTTCTAAACCATTCTTTATAATAAAAAAAAAACAAAATAAAGCACGGTGATTATAGTTATCTAGCTAATACTTATAGCATTTCTGTGTATTTTCTAAGTAAATGTTTAAGCATCAGAATGAATGCTACGAATAGAACTTAAACTCAAAACCTAGGAATACCGTTCCGCCGTTCTGGCAACTGAATTATCGTGGATGTATTGATGATTTTACAACTAAGGACAATAGAGGAAAGTAATATAGAGTAAAAAGTGGATTTATTAACACGCTTTTATAAGTTTGGTATGTAACTATCAATGTATTAATCTGTGTAACGGAATCTTTGAAAGCGATTTTCAGCCACTTGCAGTAGACGGATAGATCTGAAATTTTGCACACCTAATAAGGACCGATGACAGTGCAATAATTTAAAAGAATAATCCCAATTCCTTGATCAAAATTACTAGAATAGCATGTTGAAGTATCACTATGACACACTTGTATTTTTAATTATACACGTAATAGTTTAATTGTATATGAGTAGACTCAGACATAAAAACGCTTTGTTTATAGAATCAGGTAAAAATATCATAATTGTTTACTTGTGTTTACTACGATTGTGACAACATGTGACAACAGAAACTTATGTCTCTGACAACATAAACTGTCAACGTTTTGTAAGTAGGTAGCATAGAATTGAGTTATTGATGACAATGCAATCATTTAAAAATATTCAGGATATTTAAGCGTGTTTTTTAGTTTTTAAACTAAGTAGATTATTTGAATAAATGAGTCGCGCAAGTGTTTAAAATTTAACATTTTATTATCGTTATAACTATTTGCAATTTATTAATTAAAATTGGTCAAGTCCGAGTGGGACTCGCGCACGAAGGGTTCCGTACCATTATATAAGCAACATAAGGCAACGTTGTTAGTATCGAGCAAGAAACGGTAAAAAAATCATGTTTGTTGTATGGGAGCCCCCCTTAAATATTTATTTTATTTTATTTTTAGTATTTGTTGTTATAGCGGCAATAGAAATACATCATCTGTGAAAATTTCAACTGTCTAGCTATCACGGTTCTTGAGATACAGCCTGGTGACAGACGGACGGACGGACGGACGGACGGACGGACGGACAGCGAAGTCTCAGTAATAGTGTTTCCGTTTTTACCCTTTGGGTACGGAACCCTAAAAATAAAAGGTCCAACATTTGTGCCAATGACTAAACAAACAACCTTGTACCAAGCAGGTACTGTCCACACTGTGGCGCACAAGTTATTACACAAATTGCCTACGACAGAGGACGAAGTGCTATCTATATAGAAAATTAGCCTTGTAGTTGCCTGTGGGAATAGAACATACTCCAGTTACATCGCAGCTTTAATTAGGATCCCACTTGCTTCGTATAAAATATAAATAGAAATGTACATGAAATAATATATCACTGAACATTTCTCACAGATGTCGAGGGTTTATTTATACAAGGTCATTCTTTAGGCTAATAATTTATGTCGTTAAAATACACAGAGATGTAAAGATACTAACTATTGCTAATTTAGACAGATTACCTTGTCAAATTATCCAAAAAAAGCAATCCTCCTAAACCACTCTGTAAAGAAAACCGCAGCAAAATCCGTTGCGTAGTTTTGATGATATTGGTTCACGTAAATACTACATACAAAAATAACGACTATGTTTTATGGTAAGTAAAAACATAGTAATTAAAATGTCTACATTTGCATTATAGACATAAATATTTCTGTATCTGAATATTTTAATTATTCAAATATTTATTAATATAATTCAGTGTTTTAAAAGCTTTACTTTTCTTGGAATTCTATCGAAATTATAAGAAGCCTTTTTGCAAAAACTTTGATGAGATGATGTATAAAAGTCTATGGGTCTTATTCATAATGAGTTATCGGAGGTTTAAACAATAACTTTATCGGAGAGATAATAAACATTTTATCGTAGAAAGACTATTATGAATAACAAGAGCCTCCTCTACTTTGGGAGGGACTTCTACTGTGTCGCGCTGACCAGGCGTGTTGGCACAGGGCTTACAATCGAGTTGTCCGTCTCTCACAGAGGATGTTATCTGTGTACATTATCCCGTAGCTGGCTCCCTAGGGAGGAAAAGGGGTGGTGACATATGTATTTTTAATACGTCACCACACGGATCTAGCAGTATATAATTCCAGCTAATTGCTTAAAAACTCACTTACTTATTTTATTTCCACACCTAAGCTGAGAGAGGAAATAATTCGGTGCACTTCAGAGACAACCCTTAATAGTTAAGCAGGACCGAGGCGACAGTTAACTACGTTCATTATTACCTAGCTTCGTACGTTTAGCAGTAAAATTTAATTATCACTGGCGAGAAGTCGGTTAAGATGTATAATATTTCCTGGTTATAAGGCTTATGTTTACGTTTCACGGTACGAGTTTTTGCTAATATTTTTTTACGATTGTGCGATTTTACCCTGGCTTTTCATTAAAGTGCTTTCATCATACTTACTTCCGAGACATCAAGACATAGGTACTCGTGACGCATAATTACGTGACGAGTATTTCTTGATTTCTCACTAAATACTATTTCACGGTTTTGAGTAAACTAAGTAAGTTCACTCCTAACATACAATGCTGCCAAATAAAAAGAAATGTTCTAGTTACACTGTTTAATTCACGAGAATGTTTTAATTTCAGGAATAAAACAAATATTATTTAGTTATTATTCAGGGTGTTAGTTGTCGTCTTTATAAATTTCCTAAAAAAATTCAGGCATAGCTAGCTTTAACACATTTTGTGGGTTTATTATGATAAGGTTGTAATATTTTGCGACAGAATGAAAGTTGTATTACATAATAATTTTAGAGACATATGAAAGCTAGACTAAGAAAACTCTTCACTAAAGACAGTGGTTATAAATTGTAATGGCGACAGTTTTATTGGGACCCTAATAAATTACATTAGCAAATTCCGTACAGGCGTCGGTCGTGAGAAACGGTCAGCTATGTTCAATGGATGAATTCCCTCAATAAACTTTATACGCTATCTATTTTGCCGAAGTTCCTAAGGTTGTATTGTCTTAGGGTTCTGGTATTATCTTTGTATCTTCAAATAAATATATTTCTTCTTCGCAATCAATCCATGATTAGACTTGCGGTTGCTTTATAACAAAATGATATTTGCTCTGAAAAAGAAACAGATCATTATAACCATGTAAGCAAATGTTTATTATAAAATTTTGGCTTGAATAAATCTGGGCAATGTTTTTATCCTGTTGCATGGATTTTGTTCATGTATTTATACATATACTTTAACAAATCCTTTGCTGTTGTAAATCTGTTTCACCAATACAACACACGTCGAATCATTTTATACGGCGATGTAACGTTGAAGGTTGTGGAGTCCTTTTTTCCTCTTTGACTTCTTCTGCAGGCAGAAGAGGCCAGTGCGACTTGTTTACACATATATAAGTACCATGGACCCAATTTTAGCCATCGAGATTTTGCTACACCTAGTTCTAGCCGATATGATAACGGATAAATCTAGGTGTATCAACCAGCTAAAGCTAAGATTAGCCAACCACCCTTGGCTGCGCCTAGTTTTAGCTGGCTAAACCTAGGTCTAGCAGCACTTCGGCTATTAGCTGTAACATATACATATACTCTGCGAGAGACGGAAATCTCGTAACTAAACCGTATACCAACACGATGGTCAGCGTGGCATAGTAATTTTATGTGTTTTATGAGCCTGTTATAAGTAAAATTTATTTTTTCATAGCTGTAACATAATATTCTATATTTGAAATTTGAAACTCTCGTTCACCACATCGATTTTAGGTATAAACGTCCTTTGGCAGGCGATACGGGTCCTCTGATAAGACTTGACTTTTGGTGCGAACTTTCAAATAAATCTTTCACGGTCGCACAAAATTGAGTATCGCACGATTGAACGATATTCAAGACCTATTCGAGAAATAACTTATTGGACCTTACGTTTTTCGGGTGAATTTTATTCATGGAAGTCTACTGAAGTGAAGTACTTACGCATAATAGCAGAAATATTAGAATTGATGCTAATATTTCAACTAATATTACCTTAAAGCTGAAATGATAGAAGTTGTACAATAAAATTAAGCAAAAAAAAATTGATTGTTTGACCTATTCTTCGGTTTTGGTAACTGTTATTTTTAACGGGAAAAGAATAAGTTGTTAATTGTGTTAGTATTTTAATTATCAAATAGACGATTTAAAATATATATACCAGTGTCATCACCCTTTTTCCTTCCCAAGTTGCTGCAAAAATCACCTAAGGTATATTTTACACAGATAACATCCTCTATGAGAGACAGAAAGCTCGTTAACCCTGTACAAATACACCTGATCAGCGCGGCTCAGTAGACCATAATCCCTCCCAAAACGGAGGCCTGTGCCCAACAGTGAGACGTTATTGCATTGTAGAGGAAGATTTATTAAAATTTCATGTCATAATCACGTAACTGACATAAAAATCGTGTAAATATACGAAGCTCAGTGATAAGCTATTAACTTACATACTCAATTAATAGCAAGGTGACCTCAATATCCCATTAATGATATGGTATGACGTATCTATACATAAAGACGTACTCTTGTGATATTTTTACTATTAAATAGGACGTTTAAGTAGGTATCATTACAACAGTTTTTGTATATATGTATCCCTCTCTCTCTTTAGCCCCTTTACGTCCCACTGTTGGGCATGGGGCTCCTCCACTTTGGGAGGGATTATGATCTACTGTGCCGCGCTGACGAGGCGTATTGGCACAGGGTTTATTTTCGAATTTTCCGTCTCTCACAGAGGATGTTATCTATGTGCAATATCCCTCAGCTGACTTATGAAGCACCCTAGGAAAAAGGGTGTTGACACTTGTATTCTTAATCCGTCAACAGATGGACAGAATACTAGCAAGTACCAAATAATTTGTATTACTTATTCGAAATGACTGGTGACCTCAATACTAATTTATTATTTGTAGCTGTCTACAGGAGGTGAGAGTTGTGACGTTGACTTTTAATAACCTCACCTTTTCGACCCCAAGACACGGCGTGACCTATCGTTGTTAACATCTTATTAATAAAAATATTTTTAGATTATCAGATATTGGAGATTTTAATGATAGATTTTGTTCCGTAGCTATATTTGAACATCTTGAATGAAAATGTCAAGATATTATATTTTTTTCTCGTTTTATTTACTTATAGGCTTCGCTAAGCATTACTATAAGGCAGAATATGCTTTTGTTCGTCCCTCAGAAAAATAAAAAAACGTTATTTAATATTCTCTGATACTTGTGCGACTCATCCGTAAATTTCATGTAATCCTTAACTTTTACTGTTAACCTTATCTTACTGTTATCCTTACTGTTATCCTTAACTTTTACTTTTAGGTTACTGTCTGCAAATTACTTAATCCCATAAAAAAAAAGATTCCATTTCATTACTTCACACTAACATATAAAATTGTAACGATGTTGTTTAGAGAGCATTGCAACATACCCATGTGTATTCTATTTTACGGAGATAGATCAATCGAACGATATTCATGATTTTCCCGAAGTATTTAACTTATAAAACGTTAAGGCTTGGAACGGCATCATATTTATAGAATAAATTGTTAAACGTGAATTTTATATGAACTTCCATCCATCCATCCGTCACCCTTTCTCCGTCCGCAGTTGGACATGGACCTCCCCCATAGCACATCATGGCTCCCCGTGACCCCGAGACATCGCTCCGCCTTGTCGGAGGCCGCCCTATGCTGTATTGTACGGGCCTTGATCGCCACTCTAGAACCTTTCCCGTCCCTTAACTAAGGCATCTTATTGTCTTTTGAAAAAAAAGGTTGTTTTAAAATAATTATTTTCGTTTCTAAACTGAAAAATACGTAACGTATTTTTTTTTAATTATTGCGTTGTCATCGGTCCTTAATATAATGTTTTCCGAAAGCAAAATGCATTTATTTATTTTAAATAGATTATTTATTAAGGTACTTAGGTATTTTTAGGTACTGCCTGGGTGCTCTTAAATAATAAGGCGTGATAGTTCTTGAATATATTTTTAAAGGCTTGTCGTTACAAATGATGACGACCAACTCTACAAATGTTTTGCCTAAGTGCATGTTTCCACTACGGATATAAGCCTTATGATAAAGCATTAAATAAAAAAAATTGGTCAAGTGCGAGTCGGACTCGCGCACGAAGGGTTCCGTACCATTATCTATGCCACATAAGGCAACGTTATTAGTATCGAGCAAGAAACGGTAAAAAAATCATGTTTGTTGTATGGGAGCCCCCCTTAAATATTTATTTTATTTTATTTTGAAAACATTATATTTTGTTATTAATACGACAGTAATATATATGACGCTATATTATGGGATAAGGCGTTAATAAATAAGTTATTATTTTCCATACCTGTATTAATAGCATCGTGACCTCAATATCACGTTAAGAGGATACCAAAATAGCTTCGTGCATTTTTCTACGTACGAAGTTTTCATTGTTTCTTTAGATTGAATGGCTAGAGCTCTAATTTTTAAGTATATGTTTTTTCAATATATGATCTAGGATCGCATAAACTCAGAAACGCGATTGAAAAAAGTTTTCTCGATAGAAAATATTAGCGAAACAACCTCTCTAATTTTTTATTTTTTTCATTTGTCGGTCTATTATCGCGTATTAACTAATAAAATAACTTTAAAAACATAAGTAACTATTATATATAGAAACACGTAAATCAGAATTAAAATATATTTAGTAGATTTTGAGTAAATAGGAAAAGTATCCCTAATTCTTCATTTTCTGTGCCTACTGGCTGTGTTAATATGTACGTGTCGGCGATGATATACGATAATATTGATGTAGGCCCTTAATAAAATTATAATTTAACTGTCTTTTAATAACCTTAAGATTATTTTCACTTTGATAAAATACAAAACTAATTCGTAGCACATCTACAAGAGCTACGCTATATAAGCTACGGTGTTGGCTTTCAATATCATCTCCCACGCTACGCCGTGACCTATCGCCTACGTTAACATTTTAATTTAAATTATTATCGGCATTAATAGAAGATTCTTTTGATAAAACACTTTATGATTCTAACCTATACACTTTTTTTCACCTTTTATTAAAAGTCGTTCAGACTTTTATTAATTGAGTATTTTTTTTAAAGTTTACCGACCATTTGATATTTGAGGGTTTTGCTCGATTCCTCAGGAGATAACTAGCAGATCCTAACTTGGTACCAATGGGATCAAACGTGAACCAACAGCTTTAAAAAAAAAACATTAAAATCGCTTGGCTCAGTTAAAAGTTACGAGGTCACACACATAAAAAAAACGATACAGACGAATTGAGAACCTACTTTTTTGAAGTCTGTTAAAAAAAGTTTTTATTTGATCATTTTTTTCCAGACAAGTAGTTCATTCACTACTATCTAACATAAATCACTACGATATTACATTCATAGCACCCGCAAGAAAATTATTTATCTACTTGTTTACTGATTTCAAATATTTTATTATAATTATAATTTTTATTACGAGTAGTTAAACATTACAACGATAAATAATTTTAGCATAATTTTTGAGAGGATAAATATATTATTTTAGTAACATATTATGTTATATTATAATGGTCTTATTCATAACTTATCGGAGTCATAAACGGAGATTTTATCGGAGAGATAATAAACGTTTTATCGTAAAAAGACTATTATGAATAACAAGTTTTGACAATTTTCGCAAACCGATTTTAGCGAACTTTTAAACCTCCGATAAGTCATTATGAATTTCTGTCCCTTATAACCATAAATGGTTACAAGAGACAGAAACTTGACTTAACACGCCTGTTCAGCGTGATAAAGTGGACCTATTACACTAATATTATGGAGGAAACTCATATGCATTAGTGAGATATTTGTCATATGGAAAGAAAAGAAAAAGAGATCTTTGTAAATGATAGTATGTATTCTTAACTAATACTTAGTTCATAAACAAACTTAGGAATTAGGTCATTCTACTGGCTTTTTTTTATCTAATTAGTGACGGATTAAGAATATAAATGTGACCACACCATTATTTTCAATGCTGATATAGAGCTTTAGGTCCCAAAGCTGGTTTCTGGTTCTCTCGCGAGGAATATCATCTGCATATGTTATCCCAGGCTCCAGTATAGCAGATAAAATTCTCTCTAAGAGACGGTGCAAGTCAAGTCAAAGATTGTTATTTTAAGATGGCATGTTTTACAAGCTCTTTCAAAACATTAGAAGCTAGGTGTCTGTTCCAAACGCGAATCCTATAAAGAAGAACAGACAAGAAACTCCATGGATTTCTTTTTCTCTTTTTCTTTTCCTTTGATTTGTTTTTTCAATATTATTTTGCTTTCTTGTGGGGTATGAGAATGATGCCGGTGTCGGAAAACTTGAAGCTAAACCGAGATACCTAGTCAGCGTGTCATAGAATACCTACAATACCTTCACTCAAAGATAGACATAAAGAGTAGGTACATACAGAAATGAATATAATCTTAATATTAATAAATCAAATTATGGTGGAAAAAGTGAATGTGCCGCAAGTGGGACACATTCACTTTTTCCACCATAATTTGATTTATTAAGTAAAAGGCATAGCATGTCAAATGCAAAAATTAATAAATTAATAATCTTAATATTTCAAATACATAGGTTGTAACAACGAACCACGTAAATCCCTACGTTTCACAAAAGTACTTAATTTAGTCCCGGCCTTTTCATTACTACCCCAAAACTGATATAAAAGTCTTATGTTATTGTATGAGGCTCACAATGGTGCGCTATTAACTCCTATAGATACTTATATTAACGTGGCCTCGATATCACGGGAGTGACTCGTTATAATGTACACATGTATGAATAGATTGATAAAGATTGTGTTGGGTTTTGTCATGCATTATGTATAATATAGATAGGTAATTTGTACTCCTTCTAGCAGACATGAAATGGTGGTATAAACTCGTTGGGAACGGGCGTCCTCCACTTTGGGAGGGATTATGGTCTACTGTGCCGCGCTGACCAGGCGTGCATAAAGGGCATCACAAACGGCATTTTAATATAGCGGGAAAAAGACAGATGTTTAAAGAAAAAAGACCAGGCGAAAAGAGACAGATATATAAATATACCGAGATGTATCTTCACTTATGATGTTACCGACAGATATTTGTCTGCTTTTTTCTCGCCTCGCCTTTTTCTATATACATCTGTCTCTTTGTCGCTATATTAATATATATTAATATGCCGTTTGTCACGCCCTTTATTTTCAGGATTTCCGTTTTTCACAGAGCATGTTTTCGATATACAATTTTCTTAAGGTGGCTCTTACAGTACCTTGGGAAGGAAACGGGATGGCGACACATGTATTCTTAATCCGTAATTACACGGACATTAACTGTACCTTCATTACTATGCATTCTAAACAGCAATGTGCAAGGCAATGACCTCAACTTGTCAAAAACTCAGATATTATAATGAAACAGATGTGAAATAGTAAAGTTTGTTGTTTAGAATAGTTTAATATTAATATATTCTCAATTTAATTAATTCATCATAGCTCTATGTTAAATGGTAGACGGTCGCGGCGTTCTAATTTAGTATAATTAGATATCGATAGTTTATTAAAACTAATTACTAATGGTATCGAATAGTTGTATCTTAATAAAATTATTTTTTACTAACAATGGTATCAATTCCACTGGCACAACTAAACTTAACTAAAACAGCAATATTGATTGTGTCAACAAAACAGTTCGGCAATGTTATCTGAAATAATCCCTACTAATATTATAAATGCGAAAGTAACTCTGTCTGTTTGTTACGCTTTCCCGCTTAAACCTTTAAACCGATTTTGATGAAATTTGGCACAGACAATCTTTAGACCCTGAGAAAGGACATAGGCTACCTTTTATTGCGAAAAAACAATTTTCCAAATTCCACCCGGACGGAGTCGCGGGCAACAGCTAGTATGTCATAAATATTGTATGTGTAATATAGAATAATACATTTAATTATAACGGTTTATATCAAAATAGCTGTTAAATCAAAATATACGATAGTTGTTTTCATTTTAGTTGGGTTAAGTTTTTGACGCTCCCCTTTTTATTACGGTGCTATAAAAGCCAGCTAAGGAATATTGTACACAGTTAACATCCTCTGTGAATGACGGAAATCTCGAAGATAAACTCTGTGCCAACACGCCTGGTCAGTGCGGCACAGTAGAACATAACAATACCTCTCAAAGTGCCTGTGCCCCACAGTGGGACGTTAATGAGCTGGACCCCAAGTCCGGTAAATGAATTGTGTTACAATGACAGCTCAATGGCACCATTATGGCGCCATAGTGGCATCATCTGTGACAAAAAAGTTTGATAGATAGATATTTTTTGTCATAATGACGCCATAATGGAGTCAGTGACTGACCATTATAACAACATTGTAATAGCAGAATTACCAGACTTGGCTACCTGGAGAGAGAGAGATACAGTAAGAAGTTTTTGATTTAATGTAATTGGTGACAATGTCCACCGAATTCTTATTTAAGTCGTATATATGTAGTAAAGCACACGGTCATAAATCGGCAACAATGTGATTTAAACCATAACTGTAACTTTTGCAATTTAATAACTGGTTGCTAATTCTTATCTTTTTCATAATACACATTTATTTTCTTTATCGTATTGCGAACTTAAATAACCTTGAAAATCTATCGTACAATAAGTATGTACCAAATTGAAGGGTTACATTCGGACAATGCCATTCAGATTTTAACAATGTAGTCTAGTCTAGTAACTGACACCTGTGTTATTTATGTCATATCTTTTGTTACAGCCCTACCTCCCTACCGATACAAACGGGGCGTGGCGTTATTTAATACAAGCTTAAAAGGAACTTCCATCATTCTGTTTTCGCTTATTGAATTTCTAATGGCCATAAAAAGCGAATTAAAGCGGCCATTACTTTTAATAGGTGGTAGTTTTACAAAGTAGTGTACGAAGATAAAGTTAGTAGGCGTGAGAGTAGAGTATCTTCTTAACAAAAATATGAAATATCAATTAGCGAACTGATAGTAAAAGTAAAGTCACATATAGAGCTCTAGCTAAAAAATTGGTCAAGTGCGAGTCGGACTCGCGCACGAAGGGTTCCGTACCATTATCTATGCAACATAAGGCAACGTTATTAGTATCGAGCAAGAAACGGTAAAAAAATCATGTTTGTTGTATGGGAGCCCCCCTTAAATATTTATTTTATTTTATTTTTAGTATTTGTTGTTATAGCGGCAAAAGAAATACATCATCTGTGAAAATTTCAACTCTCTAGCTATCACCGTTCTTGAGATACAGCCTGGTGACAGACGGACGGACGGACGGACGGACGGACGGACGGACGGACGGACGGACGGACGGACGGACAGCGAAGTCTCAGTAATAGGGTCCCGTTTTTACCCTTTGGGTACGGAACCCTAAAAACAAATATTAAAAACATGGTAAGCTACTTTTACGTCCTTTTAGTTCCAAAAGTTTATGAACTTACACACTTGATTGTGTCTACCGTAATTAAGATCTTTAATTTACCTTTTATAACCGTTTTAAGCAAAATTTAAGGTTATTTTTGCATATTAAGACTTATATTCCAAGAAAAAAATATTTTTATATGTTGAGGAAATATAACTAATTTAGAAAAATATTTTATATTAAGAAGCGCCTTTATTGTTTTTGCAAAAACCAACATTTTTATATCATAGCCAAGGAAACTGCGTATTACAAAATTTTTATTACATCCGCTTTTAATGTGAATTTTACGATATTGTCCTTTAAATTACAATAATTATACCTAGCAAGGGTCAAGTGATAAATGTTATCCTTTAGAAATTATATCATGCAAATAGGATTAAAGTCATTGGTACAGTCATGAAAAAATATCTTATCCACACCACGTTATGGTATATTAAATACCTCCATTTTGTCAGCCTTATAGGAAAATCACATGATGGTATACTGATGATTATACATAAAATCTCTTAAGTCTATCTCTCTCTCTCTCTCTCTCTCTCTCTCTCTCTCTCTCTCTCTCTCTCCAGCCAATCAACGTCCCACTGTTGAACACGGGCCTCCTCCAATTTGAAAATTTAATGCTTAATTATACCAAGTACTTTTTACTGTTGAACCAATTAGACATACAAATATAAGCAAAATAGGCATTAGATCAAAAAACAAATAGCTTTTAATACTAAAAATACTCTATTTAAATTAATCTTTTTTCTTTTGGATTTCTGCATTTTAAGCTCAACATAAAACAACGGCAAAAACAATTTATAAATAAATGACTTCTCATATTTTTTTGCGGTTATATTTGAAGACAGTAAGTCGCAAAAAGTACTTAAAATAAAATTGTAACAACTTATTTAAGTAACGTTGTTCTGCAAACTGGAATTAGTTGAACAATAACAAAGAAATGATTAAGAGAGACAGAGACATTATTAGGTGAACGCCACTGGCAAAAGTAGAACAGCAATACTCGTGCCTATTGTGTATAAATAAATAGTATCGGCTCTTAGTGTGTGTATTTAAATATATTTCCCAACGTAAATATCTATCCTAATTATATAAGTTAGATTAGCGTTCCGAGTTTATACGTATAGCTAAGTAAAAGGGTTCCCTAATGATTGACCAAAAAACTTTTGACAAATGATCATTTGACAAACAACGTTTCACCAAATGATCATTTGGCAAACAATACACTTGACAAAAGTATCATCTTACAAAAACTTACTTAGCAAATGATCCATTAGCAAACACTACACTTGACAAATGTGTTAACTATTCAAATGTCATTTGACCTTTTTTTCATTTCACCAAATAATATTTTTCGTAAATGATGTTGTTTTAAATGTATCATTATCATCATGCATCATTATTAATGGGAGAAATGCCCTAAAGTCGATTCTATAGATGTATATCTCTAAAGACGAACGGGTTAGTACGAGGGAAGGTCCAAAAGTTCGTGGAATGGAGGGGATGGAGTGGGGATAGGGGCGCTCGCTTAGTGTCATACTAATTGGGGACTCATAATTAGTATATAAATGGAGTTTCAGCCCTATTGCGTCATTCGTTTACGAACACTCGCCTGCTAAACACGTCAATCCGCCCTAGTAAATCAATGATTTACAAGTGGCATGGTCTTTTTAAACATGGTCGGGAGTCGATTGAAGACGACCCCCGCTCAGGAAGGCCAGTTGAGGCCACCACATCAGACATCGTCGAAAAAGTGGAAAAAATTGTACTGGAGGACACCCGTTTGAAGAAAAAACAGTTATCTGCATTAGTTGGAGTATCAGATACCACCATTTTGCGAATCCTACATGACCACCTGGGTATGACAAAAGTCAGTGCAAGATGGGTACCGAGAATGCTCACGCCGCTTCAAAAACAGCAGCGCGTCGAAGCGTCAAAACATTTTTTGGAGTTGTGTGGCGACGATCCTGGACCGATTTTGGAGCGAATTGTTACCGGCGATGAAACACGGGTTCATCACTTTGAGCCTGAGTCCAAACAAGAGTCCATGCAATGGCATAAAAAGGGGACACCACCGCCAAAGAAATTCAAAGTGTCGGAGTCGGCTGGAAAGTTGATGGCTACTGTTTTTTGGGATAATACTGATTGATTATAAAGAAAAGGGCAGGACCATAACCGGAGAATACTACGCAACAATACTAGAAAAATTAAAGGATGCCATCAAAGAAAAACGTCGGGGAAAATTGACCAAGGGCGTGTTGCTCTTGCAAGACAACGCGCCGGTTCACAAGAGCAAAGTTGCAATGGCTGCTCTACACACGCATGGCTTCGAATCACTAGTCCACCCACCCTATAGTCCAGATCTGGCCCCAAGTCATTTTTATTTGTTCCCCAATTTAAAAAAAGACTTAAGGGGAAGGAAATTTTCCGACGACAATGAGGTAAAGGAGGCAATTTTGGCTCATTTTGAGGGAAAAGATAAAAAATATTTTTACGATGGTTTAGAAAAATTAATTCATAGATCTAATAAATGTATTCAGCTTAAGGGTGATTATATTGAAAAGGAAAAATAAATTTACCGTTTCATTTTTAGGGTTCCGTACCCAAAGGGTAAAAACGGAAACCCTATTACTGAGACTTCGCTGTCCGTCCGTCCGTCCGTCCGTCCGTCCGTCCGTCCGTCCGTCCGTCCGTCCGTCTGTCACCAGGCTGTATCTCAAGAACGGTGATAGCTAGAGAGTTGAAATTTTCACAGATGATGTATTTCTATTGCCGCTATAACAACAAATACTAAAAATAAAATAAAATTAATATTTAAGGGGGGCTCCCATACAACAAACATGATTTTTAGGGTTCCGTACCCAGTATCTCAAGAACGGTGATAGCTAGACAGTTGAAATTTTCACAGATGATGTATTTCTATTGCCGCTATAACAACAAATACTAAAAATAAAATAAAATAAATATTTAAGGGGGGCTCCCATACAACAAACATGATTTTTAGGGTTCCGTACCCAGTATCTCAAGAACGGTGATAGCTAGACAGTTGAAATTTTCACAGATGATGTATTTCTATTGCCGCTTTAACAACAAATACTAAAAATAAAATAAAATAATTATTTAAGGGGGGCTCCCATACAACAAACATGATTTTTCAACCGTTTCTTGCTCGATACTAATAACGTTGCCTTATGTTGCATAGATAATGGTACGGAACCCTTCGTGCGCGAGTCCGACTCGCACTTGACCAATTATTACTAAAACCCTTTCATTCCACGAACTTTTGGACCTACCCTCGTAAGTAATTGTTTTGCAAATAATGTAAAATATGTTTCTTTTTCATTCTATAAATTTATATTTAATAAAATATATCAATTAATACTTATAGTATTTTCTTTTTAGGAAAATCCATAGCAATGACTTTGCAAAAAAATATGCAAAAGATGGTCATTTTAACAAGAATACCAAATTTTTAGACCAATAGTAGATTTATCAGATAACTCAGTTGCCAGATGTTAGTTTTGTAAAATAATCATTTATTAAATGTAAATTTAAGTGTTGATCATTTGGCGAAATGAAACATTTGTAAAATGATTAGTAGTAAAATGATCAATAGGCGAGTTCACTGTCTTGTCAAACGCTGTTTGTCAAGTGTAGTTTTGCCAAATGACTTTTGGTCAAACAATCAGAGACCAAGTAAAGGATTACGTAATGTTCGCCATCTCGACACTCCGCCGACCAGTATTTGATAAGGAAAGGAGCGTATGCAACTATTCCTATTAGTATAATACTCAAAGAGTAATAAGGAATATATTGAAAAAGTTAGTTAAAGTTAACCAACTTCGATCGTGACGTTTATCACGCAGTCTATAGCCGTTTAGAGCGCAAATAAAGTCACTCGTTGCTGACATCTACCGATATAGAGAACTAATTTGAATGAAATCGTCCATCAATTACATTATTTTCACTAGGCAGTAATTTCATTGGATTGTTTTGAATACAAATTATTGTAGTGAATTTGAAAATATATTGACGGGCCTAGTAGTTAATGTAACGGACTGCCGTCAAGAGCTGCCGGGTTCGATTCCCGCTCGGGACAATCATTTGTGTGATGTTTATAAATATTATACAAATGTCTGTTCTGTGTCTGGGTGTTTCTATTTATTATAAGTATACAAAAGAAAAGTAGTATATGTATTATATCCGTATTCTGGTACCCATAACACAAGCATATAAGGCTTAGCTTGGGACAAGAAGACGTTGCGTGAAATGTCCATGAATATTTATTTATTCATTTATATAAAAATACTAGCTGACCCGGCAAACGTTGTTTTGCCATACTAAAAAAAAAGTTTGAAAAATAGATGTTGGCCGATTCTCAGACCTACTGAATATGTATGTAAAATTTGAGAAGAATCGGTCAAGCCGTTTCGGAGGAGTACGGTAACTAACACTGTGACACGTGAATTTTATATATTAGATATTAATGTATAATTTCATTGATAGTCGTATTATTTAGAACTAGCTGTTGCCCGCGACTCCGTCCACGTGGAGTTTAGAAAATTTTCCCCGTTTTTGCAACATTTTTCACTACTGCTTCCCTTCTACTGGTTGTAGCATGATGTTATGTAGTCTAAAGCCTTCCTCGATAAATGCCCTACCTAACACTGAAAGAATATTTAAGGTTTTTTTTAAGATTTCTGAGATAAGCGCGTTTAAACAAACAAACAAAATCTTCCGCTTTATAATATTAGTATAATTTATGTATAGTATTTATAATATTTTAAGATGGAAGGATGCAAGGCGCAATAAATGTCAATTGCTTGTCTGCAGCCTGTGTTTGCAGCGCATCTATGAACGCTACCAACTACAGGTTTTTATTGTTTTTCACACTACGTTCTACCGTGACTTATCGCTATAAATCAAATATTTGAAAAATGTTATTCTATTTTTTTTTTTTGAGAATGCTAATCATATAACAATTGAGTTCATTTTAAAAATCACTTCTTTATGATTTCAATATTGCAGTTGAGTTTGTTGGACTTATTTCTCAAACAACATTAACAGTAATCTACGTCTGGGTGTTTTCTAAATATTATAACGGATTAAATGATAAGTAAGAAATTTGGAAGTTTAAATGAAATAATAGATAATCTGACTATATTAATTACTTATATGTATGTCTACTATAATTATTATAAAACTAAAGGTTTTGTTTGTTGGTTTGAACACTTTAATCCCAGGAATAGTTCAAATTAAAAAAATATTTTTGTGTTAGATGGTCCATTTATGGAGGAATGATTTAAGCTACATAACATCAAGCTGCGACCTATAGGAGCAAACACTAGTAAAAAATGTTTCTTAAACTGGGGAAATTTTTTTAAAATGCAGTATCTAACAATTAAAATCCAACTTAGGTAAGTCAAACCGGTCACTGACTAGTTTATAAACTTTAGCTAAGAATCTACTACAAATAGGTCGGTGCCTATTTATGAAATAGATAACAAGTTTCCCTTTAAGTACTTATTCTACCGTGATAGTTCTAGTATTATCTCAACTATTACAAGTTAGATAGACTTCTTAATTGACCTGTAATAGAACTGAGTGTAAAAATTGCTATTAAAAAAGATTAAAGCGGTACTACAAGAGAATTACTTTCCACGTGTTGGTGAAGAAAGAAAAAAAGTAAATGCGAATTTTCTAAAATAATACTTTCCTATAATTATGCAATTTACTTCTTTACATATTTTAAAACAAAGGTTATTTTTGTATATATGTTCCTATGTGAGCTTATATCATCAAAACTACACAACGGATTTTGATGCCTTTTTTTCTTATTAGAGTGGTTCAAGAGGATGGTTTAATTTTCTCCGTTTTTGCAACATGTATCGCTATTGCCTCGCTCCTATTCATCGCAGTGCTAAATAGCCTATAGCCTTCCTTGATAAATGGACTATGCAACACAAGAGTGGTTCAAGAGGATGGGATTTTGTGTTTTGTGTGTTTAATGTAAAAGTGAACCAATGAGTGCGAGATACAATGACTCGTGAACTTAAATCTATATGCCTAACCTAATGACGACAACACAGTAATTAATCGTCGCCTTCTAAAATTACGTACTCGTCGTTACGCGCCTTCTAAAATTAAGGAGCAATATAAGGATATATTGCTCCTTAATTTTAGAAGGCGCGTAAACAATTGGTTATGGTACTTTTATTCTCTAAACTCCATCTTGGGAGCAACAGCTAGTAGATAATAGGCGAGATAAAAAATATCTTGTGACTATAATAGTATTAATGAAAAGGATTCCATACTATTATTGAGTACAAGTACAACTCATTTATAGTAGTTTTTTTTTTTCTATAAGTGTACCAAGGCGAGATTTTATTTTAATACAATGACATGCAACATGAACAACTGAAGCCTTTGCAGTGTAAACCTATTATAATGAAGGTAGCTAGGAGAGAAATTGGTTTAAAATTATAAACAATAAATAAATAAATATAAATAAATAAATATTCATGGACATTTCACACAACGTCCTCTGGTCCCAAGCTAAGCTTATATGCTTGTGTTATGGGTACCAGAATACGGATATAATACATATACTACTTTTCTTTTGTAAATACATACTTATAATACATAGTAAACACCCAGACGCAGTACAAACATTTGTATGACAATTAAAAACATCACACAAATGATTGTCCTGACCGGGAATCGAACCCGAGACCTCATGATCAGCAGTCCGTTATATAAACCACTCCACCACGAATAAAGAATCTTTACTTAATATAAAGCAAAGTCATTACTTTTATTGGTATATTCCTATATAAGCTTAAATCTTCAAAGTTACGAAACAGATTTTGATCCTCTTTTTTTGATTTTTGATTCCACGCGTAGGTTCGCAGTTACAAACTAGCTATGAAGAATACACAATTCTCTCTCGATCCATCATAATAAATTGCTCTAGTGCTCTCCTAGAGGTTGAAAATTAATCAAAATTATATCAAATTATCAATATCAATGCTTAAAAAATGCATATGCTCAAATACTTATTTTAAATGCTGCATTATTTATTCTCGCAGTGGCAACAGAAATATGTTATCTGTGAAAATTCTATATCTCTAACTATAACTTCTTCTTATATATCTGGTGATGGGTTCTTGTATATCTGGTGATACGCGGATGGACGAACAAGGAAGTTTTACTAAGTAGTCTTAGGAATCTTAAGTTCTTTTTACCCTTTGCGTACGGAACCCAAAAAAGTCTTTACAAACCTATCCGTTACGGTAGTAACTACAAAAAAAAACGATTAATTTTTATTACACTCCCATTTAATGTAAAATTTACGCATTAGTCCTATAAATTAGGTTAATTATAGCGAGCAAGGGTTAAGTGATAAATGTAATCCTTTAGAAATTATGTCGTGCGAAAGGAATTAAAGGCCGTTAGTGTCAGACGTGTAGGAAAAAATGTCGTCCGACCGTTACGGAATGGAACGTCTCTGAAGAAAATCAAGCGATAAAAATGAAAAATGGAAACCACTTATTTTAATGTGGTGAGCTTTGATAAATTTATTTCCATATAATACCGAAATTAAGATACAAATTTTATTATTTACAACGGAGTGCTCATTTCAGTTGAATTAAGATATAAAACTTTTTAAAAATTATAATACGAGTAAAGATGCGGTTTTCCCCAAGGCAACGCCACTATTTTTAATGTCGAAAACACAAATGTCGGCTAACGAGCATAATTCATGAAAATCCATTTCAGGTGGCATAAAACTTAATCATTATTGGTTCGTTCTTGAATACAAAGTAATATAGTGATTTTCAAAATAACAGACAACAGTATAAGAAAAAGAATACATAAACCGAATTCGAAATTATTTTACAATTTCATTGATAAAACTTAAGCCAGCTCTAAGTCGCTCTATAGTCTCTGCCTACCCCCATGGGAAAAAAGCGTGATGTTATGATGATGATGATAAACTTAAGCCAGTAACTATAAGTTACTTCATTTGACTCAGAACTTCAGTCGGTTTTTTAAACATGGCCAGCCCACTGCCACTTTAGTCAGCTAGTTCACTCTACAAGCTATGTTGAACGCATTGCTTTCTTGACAAAATACCTCATTTCTGGGTTTGTTCCTCATAGAAACTTCCCGCTTGAAAGCTCGCTGTGTGATTTTCTACCCGTGGACCACTTCTAGTATATCCACATATCAGCTACATACTTGATGACTGGTAGGACGGTCTGTTCTTCGGACATTGCAGCAAAATCGAAGGAAAAGCCCGACATAGTTTCCCTTCTACTACGACTCTACGAAAATAGATTGATGAAAAAGTAATAAAAACAGATGAAAGGGTACTAACATTATATTGAAAAAGTTAGTTGAAGCTGTTCGTTTCAATTGTGACTCTCATCACGCACTCCGCTGTTGATTGCGTTAGACGGGTAATAAAGGCACTCCATCGGTAAACTTACGTAGAGTGAAATCACTGCGATTTCATACATGATTCAAAATGTAATTTAGATAAAGTATTTCGATTTACTATAAAAAACAAAATTTATGTTAACCATCTTTATTGTAACTCAAAAAATACGATATATGAAATAGAAAAATAAAGATATAATTTAACTACCTGCTGCCCGCGACTTCGTACGAGCAGAATTTAGAAAATTTTCCCCGTTTTTGCAACATTTTTCACTGCTGCTTCTGTTGGACGTAGCGTGATGTTAGATACCCTATAGCCTTCCTCAATAAATGTACTATCAATTACTGATTTTTTTTTCTTATTGAACCATCGCAGTTGTTCCTGAGATTAGCGCGTTCAAACAAACAAACAAATTCTTAAGCTTTATAATATCAGTATAGAAGTATAAATAGACAGATTATCTTAGTGTGAGAATATTTGCAGACTTCGAAAGGGTACCTATATGGTCTACAATGTCGTGTTGATCAGGTATGTCAGCGTAGGCTGTAGCTGTAAATTTTCTTTAAGAAAAGATGTGATTTTTCCCTTACCTGGTTTATATAGTAATCTTGAGAAGATGGTGACACTTATATTCTTAATGCGTCATTACACTGAAGAAAAGAGAGAAATAATATAATACAAGCCAAACATAATTGACGTAAAAATATCACCGTGAATTAAATAAAATAAATAAATACCTAAATGTTCATGGACATTTCACACAACATCCTCTGGTCCCAAGCTAAGCTTATATGCTTGTGTGATGGGTACCAGAACACGGATAATACATAAACTACTTTTCTTTTGTAAATACATACTTATAATACATAGTAAACACCCAGACGCAGTACAAACATTTATATGACAATTAAAAACATCACACAAATGATTGTCCTGACCGGGAAACGAACCCGAGACCTCGTCAACGGCAGTCCGTTATATGAACCACTAGACCACGGGGCCCGTCAAATCAAATCAAATATCACCTTTCTCCTGTCGTTATCTCGTAATTTCTTGTCGTCGGAACATGTCTGCATCAGTTGCAGTGATTTTTGGCTAATTTTCACGGCTGGTCTGTCTAAGCTCAATTCTCCTCGGATACAAATATAAAAAGAGGTAAAAATAATAAGCTGTTTGACGTAATAAAGAATAATGATACGTAATGATTAATTAAAATTTTCTTTCCCTAATAAATTTTCTGAAGTGCTTTAATTGCTGGCAGTTACAGAAAGTATTCAAAATGTCTATCAAGTAAATTTTTCAAGTGAATAAGTTCTTTAATTTGAATAAGTTATTAATGGTGCTAAAATTCCTAAGCTAAAGTATGTAAATAATACTTGCTCTCGTGTTTTCAGAATTCTCTAAATATTGCTCCAAATACGTGAACTTATATATTATTAGAATCATGTTAGTAATAAACAAATTATTTATTCCCAGTCCATTAACGTCCTACATTTAGGCACGGGCTTTGTATGTATGTCCTTATGTGAGCTTATATCTACAAAAGTACACAATGGATTTTGATACGATTATTTTAATAGATAGAATGGTTCAAGAGGATTGCTATTTTCTATAATCTGTTAAGATTTGATTTCTGAATTCCACGCATACGAAGTAAAATAAAATGTTCAGACGGAAAAAGCGTTCTTAGAAAAACTATTCACTTTTATGTACAACTTGGTTCATTGGCTGGGTTTAGACTGGAAAAGTAATCCAATATCGGTGCACTCGGTATCAATTTCCATTGAATTTTCAGTTTAACCTTAGAATAATTGGAAAAGAGGATTGTGAAGGATTTTAAAGCAATTTGAAAGATTTGCCTCTTTAAAGTACTCTCTTGAAAGTATTCCTTAAACCAAATTAAAGCAAACAAATTTTCGATTCTTTTTAACATATTGTTGATTTTTTTTTTAAACTAGTCATCCTCAAAATATTTGCATTAAAATATTTTTGACTAGCGATTGCCGTTACTTCGTGTACATGGAGTGTGTAAACCAAAGTTCCACAAATTATGAATATAAACCTTCCTCTTGAATCAGACAATCGATAAAAAACCCCACTGAAATCCGATTCATAGTTTTGAAGATTTAAGCTCACATAGGAACATATGGAAAGAAAGAAAGAAAATGTTTTTATTACTGGCCAATCAATTTTCATAATCAAGCAATACATTATAAGAAATAAATATTAAATTATCACTAAGTTTACAACTTAAATCTATTTCGATTCTTGATAGTGGGCAGCAAATAGGCTCCCATTTCAGCATGTGCCAAGTCACAAAGACCTGGCGCTGATTTTCGAATGGGGCCTTTGAGTGGTGACACTATATAGAAATAATGACTTTGTTATCTAAATAGTAAAGATTAAAACTGAAAACTAAACACGTAATTTTTTTTAGCTACTACAATTTTACATTGACGTGAATATAGACAATAGAGGCCGTTGTATACCTCTTGTACCTAAATCCCCATTTTATTATACGTATATGTTTAATTTAAAATCCAATTCCTACCAATAATTCACCTCAATGTCTATTAATAACCCGACCGTAATTACCCATTGTTTATTAACCCTTGACCGTCCCAATTCACGATTAAGTTACTACCAAGGTTGTCTCTTTATGAGGGTTATTTTTGACACAAACTAAAATACTCCAGCATACTTCGGTAAATATTTTAATTTGTAACACGTTTTAAAATTTCGTTATATTTTGAAATTTGACTTCTTTTGTCGCGTTATAAAAAACAGATAAAATTGGTCAAGTGCGAGTCGGACTCGCGCACGAAGGGTTCCGTACCATTATCTATGCAACATAAGGCACGTTATTAATAAATGAGCAAACAACACACACAATACTTAATTAATCACGTTTGTTGTATGAGAGCAAGAAACGGTAAAAAAATCATGTTTGCTGTATGGAAGCCCCCCTTAAATATTTATTTTATTTTATTTTTAGTATTTGTTGTTATAGCGGCAATAGAAATACATCATCTGTGAAAATTTCAACTCTCTAGCTATCACCGTTCTTGAGATACAGCCTAGTGACAGACGGACGGACGGACGGACGGACGGGCGGACAGCGAAGTCTCAGTAATAGGGTCCCGTTTTTACCCTTTGGGTACGGAACCCTAAAAAAGTAAATTTACTGACATTGACACCATAAAGTTGATTACAAAGGTAGGCTATAAGGCTAATATCGTCACTTGGCATTTATAATTTTAGAATAAATAAATAAAAACAGACAGACAGACATTTCACACAACGTCGTCTGCTCCCAAGCTATGCTTATAAAGCTTTTGTCATGGGTACCAGAATACGGATATACTATATAAACTACTTTTCTTTTGTAAATAAATACTTTTAATTCATAGAAAACACCCAAATGTAGTACAATCATTAGCATGATATTTATAAATATTTCACAGATAATTCTCTCGGCGGGAATCGAACCCGCTACCTCGTGAACGACAGTCCGTTACATGAACCACTAAGACCACACGATCTAGTGGTAGATATGTAGCATTAGATTTTCTTTTACTATTAATTAAACTTTACTAGCTCAAGAAATAGATGTGACATTCGAACCCACACAAAGACTAAATGTCAAACCAAGATATTTGAAATGTACCTAACCGCGTAACTATTGTCGATAGAAACACCCACTTTGTATCGATTGAACAATAAACAGTATTAAGTACACAGGTGTAAGGTTTGGGTAAGATTCTAATCTATACTAATATTATAAAGCGAAAGAGTTTGTTTGTTTGTTTGTTTGTTTGTTTGTTTGTTTGTTTGTTTGTTTGTTTGTTTGTTTAAACGCGGTAATCTCAGGATCCGCTGGTCCGATTTGAAAAATTCTTTCAGTGTTGGATAGTACATTTATCGAGGAAGGCTATATAACATCACGCTGCAACGAATAGAAGCGAAGCATCAGTGTAAAATGTTGCAAGAAACGGGGGAAAAAGTCACGCGCCCGAGCTTTAAATGAAAACGCTGCCTTATCCATGTGAGTTACAACAAAGTAATGTATGGAAAAATTGTTTGTTACCTATAGATCTTTAAAAAAGTCCGCAAGGCCATATGTCTATCTTTTAAGGAAAACCCGCTGTACCCATAAGAACGTCAACAAAATTATCAAATTAAATAGGATATTTTCAAAAGCTATTTATGTGTATATAGTAACATTTTTTATCAAATTAAATACCTTAGTTAGCTTACGCATTTAATATAGATAATAACTGCTTTTTACAGCATGCAATTTAAATGAATATCTTCGGAGATATGACGAAAAAAGAATTACGCGTGATAAAATAAAGTTAAACTGTTCGCTGAGCAACGAGAACGTTTCCCCGGTCATCTATCTATACTCCATTGTTTCGATGTATGGTTGAATGTATGAATGTAAGGATGTTTGTTGTTCTTTCACGTAAAGACTACTGGATGGATTTTCGTGAAACTTTGCAATAATATAGCTTACATATCAGATTAACACATATGCAATAATTTATAAAGATACCATGTGTCACGGCGTCTTAGTGTGTGTAAAAGTCAGTATTGTACAGGTTGTTACGCTGCTCAATCCCCGACGGATCAGTGTTGAGTTGGTCTTTATAGGCGCCGGCGTCATCGTCGGCGTATGGTCGTTACGTTGCTCAAATGCCGACGTATCGGTGCTGAGTTGGTTTTTATAGGTGTTGGCATCGACAGCGCCGTCGGCGTCGTTGTCTGCGTCGGCGTATGGTCGTTACGTTGCTCAAATTCCGACG
The DNA here is from genome assembly GCA_916999025.1 of Orgyia antiqua. Lineage (NCBI taxonomy): Eukaryota > Metazoa > Arthropoda > Insecta > Lepidoptera > Erebidae > Orgyia > Orgyia antiqua. The sequence continues at coordinate 31,611,607 of OU779866.1, forward strand.
TATCGATGCTGAGTTGGTTTATATAGGTGTTGGCATCGGCGTCGGCGTATGGTCGTTACGCTGCTCAAATCCCGACGTATTGGTGCTGAGTTGGTTTTTATAGGCGTTGGCTTCTACAGCGGCGTCGGTGTCGGCGTCGGCATCGGCGGCGGCTACGGCGTCGTCGTCGGCGTTGGCTTCGGCGTCGGCGCCGGCGTCAGCGTCGGCTTCGGCGTCGGCGTTGTCGTCGGCTTCGGCGTCGGCGTCGTCGTCGGCTTCGTAGTCGGCGTCGTCGTCGGCTTCGGCGTCGGCGTCGTCTTCATTTTGCGATTAACTTAATTAATTGAGAGAACAACAGAACGTTATTCCGAGGTCGTGGGTTTAAGTCCTGTTTATGATAATTCTTATTTTGACAATAATTTCAATCAAGTGTTATTCGCCGGGAAGGTGAAGCATTTTTCTTGATGGCTTCGACTGGTACAAGGAAAGAAATACGTGATTATCATCTGTTCTAGGATTGTTGTAATTTTACTACCTCGATTTAACTCATTAAATGCAGTGATTTCAAATTCCATGTGAAGAAAATCGCATTCAATAACTTAGCAACGGAAGCAATTCTGTCTCTCTGTGACTCTTTCGCGATTATCTGCCCAAATTATTAATTATACCTCGCTCTTGATAGGTTTTGTTAGGTAGGTTACCTAACAAAAACCTATCAAGAGCGAGGTATACTGGAACGTTTAGGGTTCCGTACCTACTTGACCGAAATATATAAAGAACTAACTACAAATAAACAGTTAATTAAGCATATAGCAACTCACCAACTTAACTTTGTAGCTGCAATAAAGGGGATCGCTTACATTTCAGCTACTTCATAAGTTCGTATTAGTTTTTAGCAAATCTTTCATGTGATGTGGTATTAAATTATAAGTTTTTTGGATTTTTATCAACACTATGTATGCTTAGACCATGCCAAATTTCAAGTCTCTAGGATAGTGGGAAGTAACCTGTACATTTTGATTCCCTAGCGAAAGTGGAAAATACTCAAAAATGGTTGTAGTTCGGTTATATCTTCTGAATGCGTAGATCTAAATTATTGGTTGTATCTCTTTCAGCAAGGGACCGCATAGATCTACATTTGGTATAAGTTTCAAATTAACAACTTCAGCCGTGGCTGAGTAAAAAAAAGTTTTACGAGTGGATAGACAGACAGACGGACACCGTATTGAGAGTATAAGGGTTTGTACAAAGACCTAAAAAGGCATGATGAAGCTTTGAGATATCATTTACTAAAATGACATTAGGCCGTGTGTGTTACTTCTTTAGAACTGTGCAAGAAAAGAGAACCACACTGACGATTTACTAATTAGCTGTAAAATGGCGTTATTGTTAGTTCATTTAATTTTTCGTTTCTTAATTCCACGCGTACGAAGTCGCGGGCACTGCTAGTAATATATATAAGGTGTTTTTTGCTTTTTTACGCAAAAACTACAAAGCGGATTGTCATTAAACTTTGCAGCTATATTGCTCACAATATATAAAGTTAAGGAGCAAGGCAAGTAGGTCGCGGTTTTACTTGAATATATAGAGATTCAATTAAAATCGCGAGAACTAACTAATATTATTAAAATTAACGTAAGAATATTTTAAAGCCCTCATTATAATAAAATTGAACCTACTTTTAGTTCTTAATTAAAATTCTTAAGCCGATAAGTAAAATAAAAAATTTAAAGTAGGTAAGTAATAAATTCATCCAAGTAAATCTCTTCTGATGGTTCTGACAGATTTCATTAAAAAGGAAAACAGGTAGTCTAAAAATTACAGGCTTTTTATTAAATAGTAATTATAATAAACTAGCTGTTACCCGCGACTACGCGTGAAATTTAGAAATTAAACATTGACAAACAGAAGTTTATCATATCACTCGATACATCTATCGAGTGATATGATAAACTTCTGTGTAAAGTATGCGTTGTACAATTCTTTTAAATCGCACTAAGGTTTGGTTACACACATTAACACTTAAGCTCGTCAAGATTTTTAGTTTTAAATTCCGATTTTCGCATTTATAAATTAGTAAGGAAGTAAGTATAGTGTTAAGTTTAGTTGTACGTGTTATAGTAACGAATTAAGAATACAATTATCACTACTCCATTTCCTCTGCAGGTTGCTGTAAGTAAGAGTTAGCTGAAGGAGAATAAAGTAACATCTTCTGTGAGAGATGGGAACGCAAAAATAATCCCTGTGCCAACACGCCTGGTCAGCGGGGCATAGTAGATCATAATGCCTTCCAAAGTAAAGGAGGCCGGGGGTCAACAGTGGGCCGTGGGTTGGAGGGAGAGAAAATACCTAGTTTTAAAATAAATTGTCTCAAGCTTTGTTTGAATAATAATTATGTGACTAATAAATTTTATGGGCCATTTTGCTATAAGAGATAGCTCAAGTTTCATAAAGTTTCTAAAAAAATATATTTAAATTATGTACTGCCAAGACTTGCTACTACATATTTAGCGATATTTAGAAAGAAGAAAGTTAGAAAATTCTAGCTTGCGAGCAAGGTTACATAAAAAAAAAGAATTTAAAGTACAATTAAGCAACAGAATAAGAAAATACATACTTACTTACATACTTATAATACATAGAAACACCCAGACGCAGTACAAATATTCGTATGACAATTAGAAAAATCACACAAATGATTGTCCCGAGCGGGAATCGAACCCGCGACCTCTTGATCGGCAGTCCGTTACATGAACAACTACACCACGAGGCCCGTCAAAAAATAAAAATATATACATAATTACTCTTGACAATTAGGAATTAAAACTTGAAAAATATAAAATAATAATAATAATTTACGTTCGCAACCCGCCCGCATAAATAGGATCACTGATCAGCTTTGTGTTGTGAAATTACTTCCAACGCTGATTTTCAGCAGTGTCCGTCAAACATACACATTATTATTTTTGATTGGTATCTAGTTAGTTGGTTATCTATACTATTAATAAAGGTGTAAAATTTGTTATTCATATGTTGTAAGTAATCACCGAAATGTTGCGATCCTAAGTATAAAAATATATTGAAGTGACAATAATATGATATGTATGATTTCTATAAATACAAGCTGTTGTCCAAAACTTCGTAACGCGTGAAATTCAGAAAATAAAAAACAAACCTTAACAAATTAAAACTATACAAAAAGCCGTCCTCTTGACCCATTCAACCCAACCCAATTCCCACGTATTAAAAAAACCGCATCAAAATCCATTGCGTAGTTTTGAAGATAGAAGCTCATATAGGGAGATAAATACAATAAGAAGTTTGTTTTATAATAAGTAAAGATAAGTAAATATAAAATTCTGGCTTATAACAGCATGGTCATAAAAAAGAGATATCTCTATCAAAAGCAACGTTTGTAAACAACATTGAAATATGTAAACAGCAAATATGTAAGGTAAAATATCATAAAAATATGCTGTTATTTATAATGCCTGTGAAAGAGGGATATAATAAATCCGCTCGGAGCGTATTTTTTAAAGTGGCCTTAATGTAAATCGTGCTTAATTAAGAACTGACGTGGCTGCGTATGTAAATACCTATAGGAAACAAAACAATCTGGAAAAATAATGATAGCTTTTTGAACAATCAATTGACAAGCCTCGTGGTTGAGTGGTTTATGTAACGGACTGCCGATCAAGAGGTCGCGGGTTTGATTCCCGCTCGGGACAATCATTTGTGTGATTTTTCTAATTGTCATACAAATGTTTGTACTGCGTCTGGGTGTTTTTATGTATTATAAGTATGTATTTACAAAAGAAAAGTAGTATATGTATACTATCCGTATTCTGGTACCCATAACACAAGCATATAAGTTTAGCTTGGGACCAGAGGACGTTGTGTGAAATGTCCATGAATATTTATTTATTTATTTATAATTTGTAACAAACTGATTGCTGCTTTATTAAAAAAAAAAAGTGTCTTGGAACTTTCACGTTCTGGACCCCAGCCAATTTGCTTGTGTTATGGGTACGCTAGTACCCATAACACAAGCAGGTAAGAAATGAAGTATGTATTTACAAAGATAAGGTATATGTATTTTATCCTTATTCTAATAAGGATAAAATACATATACCTTATCTTTGTAAATACATACTTCAATTTATATAACAGATAAAAAACAACTGGAAGCAGTGGAAATTATAGATATTTTCACTGGTTGCTTTTTATCTTTATACAACTATCACATAAATAAAATAGTTCCTTGCAACTCTTTGAGAATGGAACCCGTGACCTCGTAAATGGCAGTCTGTTATACCCCCTGCAACATGCAGCCCGTCTAAGTTTAGATTGTGCTAACTAGTTTCATATTATCTAAAATCGGTATCAAAATTCAATGGAATTTCTTGCCTATCTATTTTTATCTATCTATGTATAATTGTATACTAATAATATAAAGCTGAAAAGTTTGTTTGTTTGTTTGATCGCGCTAATCTCAGGAACCACTGATCCGATAAAAAAAATTCTTTCAGTGTTGGATAGTAAATTTATCCAGAAAGGCTACAGGCTATACAACATTACGCCGTGACTAATAGGAGCGAAACAGTAGTGAAAAATGTAGCAAAATCGGGGATATTTTCTAAATTCTACGCGTACGTAGTCTAGTACTATGCCGTTCAAATGAGAATAGGATTGTCTCTGCGTCATGTTGGAACGTCATCGTTGTCAATTTGAACAATTTTGGTAGGGTCAGCAAAATAAGACATTTTTATAATATAATTTTATCTATCATTTTGTCGTTATCGTTTACTAATTTTCGAGCGATTAGCGAGACATATACAATAAAAAACTATAACATATTATTATAACGAATAGTTCGAAATAACCACACTAACAAACAAAAACACCGAGAAATAACAACAAATTTATTTTATTAACGGGAAACAACGTCTTAACTAACAGAAGTTAAAATAATATGCCTTAAAATTTATTTACTCAACAAGACACACCAACAACAACAAAATGGCGGTTGGCAATTGAACTTAATATCATAGTATCCAACAATGAAATTATTGAAAGAGTTTCTTTTTAATAATATTATAACTATTATTACTAAATAATTTGACGTTTTCAGCTTCAAATTACTGAGTTTAGATAAAAGAAAAAAAAACATTATTGATACGTAAATAAAGTTTCGTTGCTGACAGTACTATTCTTATCACTTTTGACAACTAAAGGTCAAAGCCAATCCTATTCTCAGTTGAAACGTATAGTACGTAATATTTTCTAACACTTGCGCGACTCATCTATTTAAATAAAACTACTTTTTACCGATTTAGACGCGTATATTTGTTTTAAATTTTGGCCCGACGTTTCGGAGACTTTGCAGTCACCATGGTCACGGGTGAGACCCGGTCGAGGTCGAGGTCTCATCCGTAAAAAGTAGTATAGTACGTAGCTAAAGAGTTTGTTTGTTTGAACGGGCTAATCTCAGGAACTAGCAGTTCGATTTGAAAAATTCCTTCTGTTTTGGATAGTACATTCATCAATGAATGTTATAGGTTATTACACCATGTTGCGACAAATAGGAGCTAAGCATCAGTAAAAAATAAAAACAAGGAAAATTTTCTAAATTCCAGCCGTGCGAAGTCGCGAGCAACGGCTACTGTTGAATTATAAATGTCCACTTCACAGTTAACAATGGTACCAATTCTAGGTACACAACTAAACTTAACTTAGCTAAAAAATTAAAATTGGTATTGTCAATATAGCTATTACTTGCTATTTCGTTGTACACATTTATATTAATTAAAATCATTAGTCTTTATCACACAGTTTTAATAATAACAAAGTTCAGTAAACATCGCCGAATTGTGATAGTGACGCTATCAATTCAAATTTTTAGTTAAGTTTAGTTGTGCGTCAGAATCGGCACCATTGGCAACCAATTGAACAGGTATTATACTTGTTTTGTTATAGATTGTAACACTGTTTTGGAAGTCGTCCAATAAGCTTGATAAATATGCGTCAAACGTAGTGACGATTACACATTGTATCATTTGAAGCCATAAAGGAATTCAAATTTTATTGGGGCACATGTTTTGTTACTTTATTAATTGGGGAACTAATAGAAGTGTTTGGTGTAAAAAGAAAGAAAGAATATATATTATATTTGGCGCAATTTGCATGAACATGCAGGTAATTAAAAGTAGTATATAAAAAATTGGTCAAGTGCGAGTGGGACTCGCGCACGAAGGGTTCCGTACCATTATCTATGCAACATAAGGCAACGTTATTAGTATCGAGCAAGAAACGGTAAAAAAATCAGTTTTTTGTATGGGAGCCCCCCATAAATATTTATTTTATTTTATTTTTAGTATTTGTTGTTATAGCGGCAATAGAAATACATCATCTGTGAAAATTTCAACTGTCTAGCTATCACCGTTCTTGAGATACAGCCTGGTGACAGACGGACGGACGGACGGATGGACGGACAGCGAAGTCTCAGTAATAGGGTCCCGTTTTTACCCTTTGGGTACGGAACCCTAAAAATGAGAAATAAATTCATGCGATTACACCATAAAGGTACTCAGTTCAGCTTCTTGCCAGGTATAGGTACCTGGCCTTGGTTTTCAACTGGGCCGCAGAAGTATGTATACCTATTGGAAGTAATGTTCCTATAATTTAAACTTTCTTGCAATTTAAAGCGATTTATAAAATACTAGCTGTTGCCCGCGACTTCGTCTGCGTGAAATTTAACAAATAGAACTTTACTATACCGCTCAATAGATGGCGTTGTACAATTATTTTTAAATCGCACTATGGTTTGGTTACACACATTAACACTTAAGCTCGTCAAAATTTCTTATTATTTATCCGTTTTTCGCATTAATGAATTAGTAAGGAAGTTAATTTCAAGTCTTGCTATTATGAAAAAATCTAATAACAAGTTTCATTTTTCTTAAACTGCTATCGTTCTGAAGTCCATACGCGTGGAACACAAGCGTGAAATTAGATTATGTGCCATCAACTATGTCCATTCTCAAAGCTTTATTATTACTAAACTTTATTCCAATCGATTCAGTAATTTTGATGCAAAAGAGCAGTCAGAGAGACAAAATTACTTTTCATCAGAGGCGTATTTACACTTGGACCATAGGGGCTCATGGCCCGGGTCGGCCAGTCTGAGTAGGGCGGCGAAAGCCTTCATGTTTAAAATTTAGCTCTGTCTCTATTGATTCATAGGGCGGCTAAGTAAATTGGCCCGGGGCGTCAAATCGTATGGCCTAAGACGCTTATTTTCAAAATTCGCCTCTGCTTTTCATAGTATTAATAAGTAAGTTCAGGTAAAAAACTAAGTAATAAAAGCCTTAATTCAAACATTGCCTGTTATATAAATAAATTACAAAAATTCTGACGTAGTACGAAAAAATATTGCCATTAGTAAAACACCCTATTTGGCTTACCGATATGATTTAGCAGATTCATTGTAATTTTCTTTCGCTAATTAACTTTCAGAAGTGTTCTAATTGCTATGAGTAAAATTGGAAACATTAAAAACGTCTTTGAAAAATTTTTTTCAATTAAATCATGCTATTATAAAATGTATGTGTCTATGTTTGTTCCTCATTCACGCTCAAACGGCCCAACAGATTTGAATGAAATTTGGTTTTAAGATAGCTTATAATCTAGAATACATAGGTTACTTTTAATCCGACAAAAATATGCCGTTTCCGTGGGGCAACCAAATAACTCAAATGGCCTACCTAGATGGCGTTAACCTTTTCGTTGTTACCAGCCTTTATCATACTACCTTTTACACTGAGGGGTCTTTAATAAAGAGTAAGTAAGGTACAAGGTTCTCCGTGTGGTGACGGATTAAAAATACATGTGTCACCACCCCATCTCCTCCCAAGGCTGCTGTAAAAGTCAGCTAAGGGATAATGCACACAGATAACACCCTCTGTGAGAGACGGAAAACTCGAATACAAACCCTGTGCCAACACGTCTGGTCAGCGCGGCACAGTAGATCATAATCCCTCCCAAAGTGGAGGAGGCTCGTGCCCAACAGTGGGACGTAAATGGGCTGGAAAGAGTAGTAAGGTAAAGTTCGTAAAATATATGTAGGAGATACCTAATCTCCAAAAAACAGTCTCCGAGAGTGCTATAAATAGGTTATATTATGTCTATATATATAATATCGTAGTGATTCGAAATTTCATGCGTACGAATTCGGGTGCAAAAGCTAGATATAAAATAAAATACTGTAATTCGAATGCCTTATTAACAGTAGCTGAGTTCATTAAATTTAATACAGTTTAACAATTTAAACAGGATTCTTGTAGCTCGCTTTCCTCTTAGAAATGTTAAAGTTACAATTTAAGATAATTTATTTTTATTAACAGGCTTTTGAAACACAATTAAACAGATGCCTGTAATTTTAAGTATAAATTTAGACCTTGTTTGTTTTGTGATTTGTCTTGTGTAATAAAATTGATTTGTACATTATTATTTGGTCAGAACAATCATTTGTGTGATGTTTTTAACTGTCATACAAATGTTTGTACTGCGTCTGGGTGTTTACTATACTCTGTATTATAAGTATGTATTTACAAAAGAAAAGTAGTTTATGTATTATATCCGCATTCTGGTACCCGTAACACAAGCATATAAGCTTAGCTTGGGACCAGAAGACGTTGTATGAAATGTCCATGAATATTTATATTTATATATTTATTATGTTTGTTTTTTTTTCGCTGTGTTATCAAACATCCTCTTTTGCGGTTACATTATAACCACATTTTTTATGAATTGTGTCAAGTGTGTGTAGCTAGAAAAGGCTTAGATATTATTGTTTAAATCTTGTTTGTACCGTACCTAGTTTTTTATTTTACTATTTGTAGGATGCAACTTCGTACGCGTGGAATTAAAAAAATTCCCGTTCTATTAGCATTTTTCACTACTGCATCCAACAGCTGGAATGGTTTGCTATAGATTTATCTCAGAACTTGGCAAATCCTTTAATACGAATGATATTGGATCAAGGCGAACGGTGCGCCGCCGATAAGTAAGAGGATTACAATTCTTTGTTCCCCAGATAAAAATGACAATTAATAAATCAGACGAAGAAGATCATGAAGAATATATCCGACAGGAGTTGAATTTGAAACAATTTGATGGCCCTCGTGGTATAGTGATTCATGTAATGGCCTGCGGTTTAAGGAGGTTACGCTTTAGATTTCCGTACCGTTCAAATCCGTCCCTCTTTCTCGCTCTACCTCGCTCTCTCTTTCTCTCTCTCTCTCTCTCTCTCTCGCTCTCTAGCCCATTATCTTCCCATTGTTGGACATGGACCTACTCATTGGGAAGCATTATAGTCCACTAGGCCGCGCTGACCAGACGTGTTGGCACAGGATTATTTTCGAGTTTTCCATCTTTCACAGAGGATCTTATACATATGTGTACAATATTCCTTAGCTGGCTTTTACAGCACTCTGGGAGAGAAAAAGTGTGGAAACACCTATTCTCAATCCATCACACGGACAAATCTTTTATACATAGTTGGCAATATCTGGTGACCCTCGGTGAAAGAGGTACGAGAGCACTGCTCATGGTCATTGTGCGGTCTTTTAACAGGCGCAAAGCGATTTTTTCTTTACATAAAATATGTTTTTGCACTTTATGCCATGCCATCTGATGGTAAGCGACAATATATTCTTTGATGGTAAAGCGTACCAACTATGTAAGAAGAAGCTTATTTACCCTTTTTTTGAACATGTTTAAATTATAACGGATAGGTGGTATGTCTACAAGGTACGGATGGAGACGTTCCAATTGTCTGGTAGAACGATGTAGAAATGGTGATGCGATTCTGAGAGGGACGTGCGAAGCGACGAATGAAAAAAAATACGTTATAATGTATGTGTGCATTACCTTGGCATCCTTGGAGGTGTATTCGACAAAGAAAACAGGATGTGTAACGACTCCAATTGGTTTAGTACTCTGAGGAGAAAATATATAAATCAATATAATAACTTAGTTGGGGAAATAATGTGCCTATGGGAAATTAATTACCGCATTAATAAAATGGCGAAGAAAATATTATTGTGTATTTCTGTTTATCTACATGAAATTATTACAGATTATATCAAATGCGATTAAGTATTAAAGAAAATCACGTGTATCATTCGATGTTACGAGTAATTACGAATGTTCATAATTTATTCATTTTATCTTTCACCTATTACTAGTTGTTGCCTACGATTTCGTGTGTGGAATAAATAAAAATTCCAATTTTCACAATACTTTGCTCCTATAGGTCGCAACGTGATACTATATCACGTAGAAAAGTATTCATTCTGAATACTTTTCTACATGACAATCTATCATGACATCTGGCACCCACACTGGTTTATCCTTGCACTGCCCACTACTGCACTATTTGGTTGGCTGGTAGATAATGCCTAGGGCATTAAGTCCGCCATTGTACTTTTTTATGTGCATAAAGTGTTTATAAATAAATAAATATATTGCCTATAGCCTTCCTCCATAAAAGGACAATCAACACAAAAAGAATTTTTCAATTTTTTCTGACATATATAATCAGTATAGATGTCGCAGTACTTTTAATAATTTCCGTGTTACTAACAAAAGCCTTCAAATATTATTCTATATTTAAAATCATAACGTTGACACAGATAAAAAAAAATTGGTCAAGTGCGTGTCGGACTCGCGCACACGAAGGGTTCCGTACCATTATCTATGCAACATAAGGCAACGTTATTAGTATCGAGCAAGAAACGGTAAAAAAAATCAGTTTTTTGTATGGGAGCCCCCCTTAAATATTTATTTTGTTTTATTTTTAGTATTTGTTGTTATAGCGGCAATAGAAATACATCATCTGTGAAAATTTCAACTGTCTAGCTATCACCGTTCTTGAGATACAGCCTGGTGACAGACGGACGGACGGACGGACGGATGGACGGACGGACGGACGGACGGACAGCGAAGTCTCAGTAATAGGGTTTCCATTTTTACCCTTTGGGTACGGAACCCTAAAAAACAGTTACAAAGAACAAACGTTTTTATGTCGTCATAGCAGATATATACTCGGCGATACATGAAAGTGCCACACACAAAAACATTAATAGTATTTACAACTAGCCACAGTTCCAAACGTAATAAACACACCGAAATACATCTCGATTTTTATTTCGATTCTTCTCTTTGACCTTACTCATCAGTTAGGACTGTATCGATCATCGGTTTGGTTCAGTGCTAAGAATATTTTATTTGACAATCGAGTTCTAGTGGATTCGCGATTTCTCGATTACGGTATGTGTGAATTGCCTTTCTGTTCTATTTTTAAATTTATGTTTTTCTATCTCAATATAAATTTGATAAGATCTTTCTTACTAACGTAGAACTAATGAAACAGCTTTCTGTATATTATTATTGTTTCTGTCTATTCAATGATGTTGAAGCAATCGCGTACAAATTCGTATAAAAGTGAAATAAAACATTTCACTAACATTTGTACAACCCACTGATGTTTATATTTTTCGTTTTATTTATAATGACTTATCGGAGGTTTAAACAAAAGCTTTATCGGAGAGATAATAAACATTTTATCGTAAAAAGACTATTGTGAATAACAATTTTTGTCAATTTTAGCGAACCGATTTTAGCGAACTTTGAAACCTCCGATAAATCATTATGAATAATTGTTTACACAATAAAGCTCACATTATTAGCCGTGTATTGACATAATATATATACTTCTATTCTTATATTTTAAAGCTGAAGTGTTTGTGTGTGTGTTTGAACGCGCCAATCTCAGCATCCGCTGGTCTGATTTGAAAATTCTTTCGGTGTTCGATAGCATATTTAACAAGGAAGGCTATATAATATTACGCTGTGACTAATAAGAGAGAGCCATCAGTAAAAAATATTGCAAAAACGGGGAACATTTTCTAAATACCACGCGTACGAAATCGCGGGCAAAAGCTAGTTAAGAATATAAAACTGCATTAACTATTCTGTTAATTACCTTTGGTTCCATAGGAGTCAGTTAAGAGGATACCAAAATAGCTTCGTGCATTTTTCTACGTACGAAGTTTTCATTGTTTCTTTAGATTGAATGGCTAGAGCTCTAATTTTTAAGTATATGTTTTTTCAATGTATAATCTAGGATCGCATAAACTCAGAAACGCGATTGAAAAAAGTTTTCTCGGTAGAAAATCTTAGCGAAACAACCTATCTATTTTTTTATTTTTTTCATTTGTCGGTCTATTATCGCGTATTAACTAATGAAACAACTTTAAAAACATAAGTAACTATTAGATATAGAAACACGTAAATCAGAATTAAAATATATTTAGTAGATTTTGAGTAAACAAAAAAAAATATCGCTAATTCTTCATTTTCTATACCTACTAGCTGTGTTAATATGTACATGTCGACGATAACATTGATGTAGGCCCTTAGGTGAAAATGGTAAAGATAACATCTTCTGCATAAGTCGGAAGAGCCAAAACTGCAACAAAACGCTTGGTCAGCGTCTAATAAAATACCAAATACTGTCTAGTTATGAAGGAGGTGAATGCCCAAACAGATTGACATACACAGTTTTTGTTGTCATGGTTTTTGGAACCCAGCCAAACTTAAATAATATGCCATTTTTAATCATTCTATTTATGACAAATAAAAGTTCTTGTTACTATTTTTATAACTTGTTTTTGCGGAAGATTGTTCTATATTTTTTCTTTGTTCTACAATATATTATTCCTTATAAATATTAAGTAATATTCATATTTTGTAAAATAACATTGTTCATTGTGCCGTAAAATTGGAAGCAGTTTACATTCGATTTGGAATAGTTTTTATAGCAATTCATTTCACAGACGAGTGATATTGCTATCTTCATTATCGTCTGGGTCCTAGCATATTTTAAATATTTTTTATAAAATATAAATCTCTCTCTCTCTATCCAGCCCATTAACGTCCCAGTTTGGGAGGAATTATGGTCTACTGTGCCGCGCTGACCAGGCATGTTGGCACAGGGTTTATTTTCGAGGTTTCCGTCTTTCACGGTGGATGTTATTTGTGTATAATATTCCTTAGCTTACAGCACCCTGGGATGGAAAAGGGGTAGTAACACTTGTATTCTTAATCCGTCATCACATGGACGTGTCAAAACATACTGAGTATATAAACTATGATAAAACTTAAATAAAACTACTTTTTACGGATTTAGACGCGTATATTTGTTTTAAATTTTAGCCCGACGTTTCGGAGACTTTGCAGTCACCGTGGTCACGGGTGAGACTGAGCTGTAATGCGTCTTCTACAATAAAGACTACATAAAATTGTTGTTATATATTTAGAAACTAAGATATTGTTATTAAATTTAAGTAGTCTGAGCACAATGTAATATAATATAGTTTATGGTAAAAGTCTATCTTTATGGTCAATGTAAAATTAAATTGGATGTGGGTAAACCCTGTAATAACTGATTGTAGAAGACACATTACAGCTCAGTCTCTCCCGTGACCATGGTGACTGCAAAGTCTCAGAAACATCGGGCTAAAATTTAAAACAAATATACGCGTCTAAATCCGTAAAAGGTATGATAAACTTACTTAAATTATTATACTTTGAGTATTCAATTAGAACTTTCAATGCGTAGATGCTGGCAACCCTTAAACCTATGCTTATTGTGGAGTTTATTCCACCTAGAAAAATTATTTAAATCTTTATATTTACCTATTTTAAATCCACTAAATCCCTATGAGCTAAGTTAAATCGTTCCTTGATCTGGTATGGGGACATCTCGGTCTTTATCTTTGGAATCATGCCCGTCACTCATTAAGTATGTTTCCAACGGTTATCAGTTCCCAAGACATTTTTAGCGAGATTTTACTCAATTATTTAAAAACAACTTTGTTTTATGTATAAATATTGTAGCGCAGGTTTTAAAAGCGCTTATTTGTGTGACACAAGTGACACATAATTATTTGAGCATGCGCCTTGCAGTGACATCAATCAACTACGGCTTGGCGGTACAATCTCGTCCAGATTACTGCTTAATAACTTTTTTTGTTTCATGGACATTTAACACAACGTCCTTATATGCTTGTGTTATGGGTACTAGAATACGGATATACTACATATATACGCAGAACAAACATTTGTATGACATTTATAAACATCACACAAATGATTGTCCCGAGCGGGAATCGAACCCGCGACCCCGTGAACGGCAGTCCGTTACATGAACTACTAGACCACGAAGAGACCACTTTACTGTTGTAACTTTATTTTATTTAAAATTCTCTAACCATATAACAAAATATGTAGGTAATAGGTTTTTCTTTCTAAAATCTTATGTGGTATACCAGCCGTAGCCCGCGACTTCATACGCGTGAAATTTAGAATATTATTTTCATTTTTGCAACATTTTTCACTAATGCTTCGCTCCTATTGTTCGCAACGTGATATTAAATAGCCTCCCCCTTCCTTTCTTCCTGCCATATGAGCTACCACAGGACCTGCACATGTTAAAGAAATGTGTCACTGCGATATTCCTTAATTCGAATTACAAAATCTCATTTTAGAATACAAATTAATAATGGTGATATCTTATTTTTGTCTGTATCCCAAGCAAAAACTTTCACGAAGGCTATCTATATTATAACATTTTTTTTTTAGAGGAACTAAAGGCAGTAGAGCCCAGCACATTTTTGCCAGAAAAACATTTGCAAAGTCAGCTAGTACATTATAAGACTAAGGGACATTTTATCGACTCACCCTAAAAATACCCTTCATATATAGACAACCTTGGCAGTAAATAAATCGTCAACTGGGACGGTCAAGGGTTAATAAACGATAAATAATTACGGTCAGGTCATCATTAAAGCTCTCGTTAAATTGTTAGGAGGGATTTGACCCAAATCAAGAAGGTAACGTCATATTACGAAAATATTATAGGATATCTAGATTTTGTACGATTCTATTAAGATTAATTGTTCTTTTTTTACTCAAAAAGGTCTTTTTTAAACTACTAAAATGGCAAAGAAGCTTTTGGCCCACCTAAAACAAGCCGTTACCGTACCGTAGCCTACAGACGTCTGCATCTCCAGAGGTATTACTCCCGCGTCGCCGACCTTGCAAAAATCTCTGTTCTCATATTTGAAGTAGTCCATATACATTACACATTTACATGGTCACACATAGGACCATATAAAAAATAATATTTATTCCATGTGGTGACGAATTAAGAATACAATTGTCACCACCTCATGTCTTTCCCAGAGGGCTGTAAGAGCCAGCTAAGGAACAATATAAGCAGTTAACGACTATAATGAGATACGGAAAACTCGAAACTAAACCCTGTGCCATCACGTCTTGTCAGCGCGGCGCAGCAGACCATAGTCCCAAAGTGGTGGAGGCCCGTGCCCAGCTGTGGGACATTAATGGACTGGAGAGAGAAGGCCGATTAATAGAGATCGCTGTCAGATTTTTTTTTAAGACTCATACCTACACATTTCTTTTAAAATCAAATCAGTCAAGTACAGTACTCTCAAAAAATTGCTCATGAGAAAATTTTTGCTGAATAAAGGCGTTCATTATCTGATTTATTTGTAAGATTAAACTATGTACCATCAGATTTTGTTTAAAAAACGTATTATTGATTATTTGACATTTGATCGAGGTTCGCAGATTACCCTTTCGTAATAGCGGCTAAATTATCACCAGCCGTTGATATGGGACGACACAATAGCGCCGAATGTCAACCGTAGATGTGACCGCAATGCCATTGTCGATACAACACTCACACGGTATCGATCCAATAATAATGTTAAGTGCTGTCATAGGGCGCTTATGTTCCGTTGAGATTAATATAAAAATAAAATCTCTTAAGAAATAGATTCGTAGAGTACCGCAACATATTTTTATAATTTTTTATATGCGTTTTCTAAGCCTTTTATAGCAACCACGTCAACGTCATTTACTATGTAAAATATACAAGGCCCTTATCCATCCGTCCATCACCCTTTCTCCGTCCACTGCTGGACATAGCCCCCCCTTATAGTACGCCACAACGCCCGGTCCTGACGCATATTTGACGTTGGGGGCGCCCCAAGCTGCCTGGTCCGATGCGTGCTCGCCACTCCAGGACCTACCGTACCCAAGGCCTTTACAGGACCTCATTTTATTCATTTTGATCATCAAAATATTATGTATATTCTCCATAACTAGCGAGGTACTAGAAATTTTAAGTTAGGTATCAAAAGCAAGGTACTGGATTTTAGTATACACCTATTAAATGAAAACCTGAAATATCTCTGTATTTCGTTTATTAACATAATTTTTTTCTACCATTTTCACATTTCTCTTTATCTTATCATAATCAATCTTTATCGATAATTTCAATAAAATCATCCATCCCCGTTACCTTCCCGCTATTCATCATCTCTCACTCTTTTTTTTTAAAGCAAAACATTTTTAAATTTAGAAGCAGTCGAATTGACAATACATGTTTTATATGAGTGATATAAAATCTCTGTACTTAGATCAACCTCACCATCACCATACACCTCTCGCTTGCCATTAATTAAATAAAAAAGAATATAAGGTAAATAATTTGTTATGAAAATTAGAAGAACAAATGGCAACCTTACATACCAAACACTAGAATTCTATGTTGATCCAGAAAACCGGTACACAATATTTTATCACCTTTTTAACACGCATATATGAGTTCGGAACGTATCTGTCAATGTATTAATCTATGTCAAGAAGGTTATAAATAGGGAGTAACAAATTGGGAACATAGATTTGTTTCAAGGCAGGGCCGCCCCGTTTATGGTTTAAAAGTAAAATAGTAAATAGTAGCCTTGCTTTCTCTTTTACTCCAGTTGAAAAAGAAAGAGTTAGAAAGGCTACTAAATAGCCTCTTTGTCATTTATTTTTCTTAATGTGTTCAACTAAAAAAAGCAGCAGGCCGGATTTGTTGTACCGAGTGTTACGTCTAGATCTATATCCTAAGTCTATGATCTATGTAACGGAATCTTTGAAAGTAATTTTCACTCACTTACACCAGTCGGGTCGTTTTTAGGGTTCCGTACCCAAAGGGTAAAAACGGGACCCTATTACTGAGACTTCGCTGTCCGTCCGTCCGTCCGTCCGTCTGTCACCAGGCTGTATCTCAAGAACGGTGATAGCTAGACAGTTGAAATTTTCACAGATGATGTATTTCTATTGCCGCTATAACAACAATTACTAAAAATAAAATAAAATAAATATTTAAGGGGGGCTCCCATACAACAAACATGATTTTTTTACCGTTTCTTGCTCGATACTAATAACGTTGCCTTATATTGCATAGATAATGGTACGGAACCCTTCGTGCGCGATTCCGACTCGCACTTGACCAATTTTAAATTTTGCACCCATATTAAGTAGGTATCGATGACAATGCAATAATTTTAACAAATATTCACTATATCAAGCGTGTTTTCTTTAGTTTTAGAACGAAGTAAATTATTAATGATATTACTATTAAGTGCCACTTTATAATATTTCACACGACACTATCCTAGCTAGTAGAAGCATTTACGATACTAAACTTTAGTTCAAAGTTGAATTGAAAATGTTAGCAAACTGTATCTGTTAGTGTTTACTTAAAACTTTGTTTATTTATGTATACTATTTTGATTTTATGTAGTCGTGTGTTTATTATCCGTGAAATGGTTTATTCTGGTTTAAAGAGAGATAAATATTTATGCCAAAATAATATTTTAAACATAGGTATGTAGATAGACTTGATAAATAAGTAGATTTGAGAGGTTAGGACTGGATGCGCGAAGTGTAAATTGTGACGCAATCAGGAGAGACATTTAATTTAAATCGGAATTATATTTTAACTCTGACTAAAATATAATAACTCAATATATTCATCCTCCTGCCCTTATCCCATTATTTGGAGCCCGCGCAACATGTCTTGTTCTTCCATAGTCTTCTATCAGCCGCCATGTCTGTGTTAACTCCTCTTTCTTTCAGGTCCTCGCTCACACAGTCCATCCATCTTTTCTTAGGTCTTCTTCTAGACTTTTTTCCTTCCACATTTATACGTAGAACTCACCCATAGTTATACGAATAACTAAATTATATTATTTGCAACAATTAAATTTAATATAATTTCATAATGAATTTTTCTTTGTATATAACTAGTAATCCGCTCCAGATTCGAATGGATAAGTTTAAGCGGGACTTGAACACACTACTACGGAAAACCGTTCCGTTGCTCTCCCATCTGAGCTATCATGGTTCCCGCATATGTTTACCAAATTTCGTAATAAAAATATTCCGAGTTCTTGGGTTCAAGTCCCGCTTATGGTGATCATTTTTTCCTCTATACTCTTATATATTAAATTCACGTGTAACAGTGTTAGTTACCGTACTCCTCCGAAACGGCTTGACCGATTTTTATGAAATTTTTTACATGCATATTCAGTAGGTCGGAGAATCAGGCAACATCTATTTTTCAAACCCCTACCCCCACCACACACCCCCATGTGTATGGCAAAACAATGTTTGCTGGGCCAGATAGTAATATTATAAAGCTAAAGAGTTTGTTTGAACGCAATAATCTCAAGAACCGCTGGTGAGAATAGAAAAATGCTTTCAGTGTTAAATAGTACATTTATCGAGGAAGGCTTTAGGCTATAACAGCACGCTGCGACCAATATTAGCGGAGCATCGGTGAAAAATCTTGCAAAAACGGGAAAAATATCGCGGGCAACAGCTAGTCTAATCTAAAAACTAGCCTATGTTTACCAAAGATCGATCCAGTACTTTCAGAGTTTAAGGGAATTAAAAAAAAACAATCAAACCTCTCCTTATAATATTAGTATAGATAAATCACAAAGCTATGTACAGATTGTACAGCGGCACATTAATTGTTACTTAAGCAATATATTTCAAGAATATTACCAATAAAACTGTTAAAGAACAAACATTTACCGAACAAAGTTTTGGACACGATTATTCCTTGAATAATTCTTATACCAGAGAAGAAGCCAGGTGTTTTTGTAAAAAATATCCTGGTATTTCATAAGAATATAAATGTTATTACTTTGCCAACTTTTTATTTTGTGTTTGACGATACTTGAGCGTGGCTAAGATTATCTATATTTTATTTTTATAAATGCTTAGTTATATCTAGCAAATTATAAATATAAGTCAATAAATTCTGACAACAAACCTCTTAGAGTAATAATGGTTTTTCGAATTAGCTTCAAATTCTTTTTAATTTCAAATTCTGATTCCAAATTCAAATCTTAATAAAAAAAATCGAATACCTTCTATTCATATTCGCATAACATACAAACTAATAAATTGAGAGCATCTTCTGAAATCGACTAAAAGCAATAAAAGTTTGAGTACTGTATTAGAGATGGAATGAGATTGAATCGATATTTAATTACGAATGTACATGTGACTCAGAGACAATATACACTCTACTCGTTATTTCTGCTCGTGGAGTTGGAAATGCGTCGTGATAATGACGTCTCTATTATATGGGATTTATATCTCGAGTAAATAAAAATGTAGCTTATCGATAAAATCTATCTGGAAAATAGACTATGTTTATCTGTTAACTATTTCAGTGTTATTGCTTCGTATAAGATCATATCTATATTTATCTATTAACTAGCTGTTCCCCGCGACTTTGTTCGCGTGAAATTTAGAAAATATACCCTAGTAAACAGAAGTTTACCATATCACTCGATAGATGGCGCTGTACAATTCTTTTAAATCGCACTAATGTTTGGTTACACACATTAACACTTGAGCTCGTCAAGATTTTTAGTTTTTAATTCCAATTTTCATATTTATAAATTAGTAAGGATATACATGTACAAGCTGTTGCCCGCGACTTCGTACGCATGGAATTTAGATAATTCTCCCCGTTTTACAACATTTTACTAATTCTTCACTCCTATTAGCCGCAGCGTCATGTTATATAGCCTATAGCCTTCATCGATAAATGTACTATCCAACACTGAAAGAATTTTACAAATCGATCAGTGGATACTGAGAATAGCGCGTTCAAACAAACATTCGCTTCAGCTTTGACAAATTTAGAAAAGAACGTATTGATTGTTTGTTTAAAACGAATAGACACCGACAGTACTAGATTATCTAATATATAAAATTCACGTGTCACAGTGTTAGTTACCGTACTCCTCCGAAACGGCTAGACCGATTCTTCTCAAATTTTGCATACATATTCAGTAGGTCTGAGAATCGGCCAACATCTATTTTTCAAACATTTTTTTTTAGTATGGCAAAACAACGTTTGCCGGGTCAGCTAGTCTAATATATAAAATTCCCGTGTCACAGTGTTAGTTACCGTACTCCTCCGAAACGGCTTGACCGATTCTTCTCAAATTTTACATGCATATTCAGTAGGTCGGAGAATCAGGCAACATCTATTTTTCAAACCCCTACCCCCACCACACACCCCCATGTGTATGGCAAAACAATGTTTGCTGGGCCAGATAGTAATATTATAAAGCTAAAGAGTTTGTTTGAACGCAATAATCTCAAGAACCGCTGGTGAGAATAGAAAAATGCTTTCAGTGTTAAATAGTACATTTATCGAGGAAGGCTTTAGGCTATAACAGCACGCTGCGACCAATATTAGCGGAGCATCGGTGAAAAATCTTGCAAAAACGGGAAAAATATCGCGGGCAACAGCTAGTCTAATCTAAAAACTAGCCTATGTTTACCAAAGATCGATCCAGTACTTTCAGAGTTTAAGGGAATTAAAAAAAAACAATCAAACCTCTCCTTATAATATTAGTATAGATAAATCACAAAGCTATGTACAGATTGTACAGCGGCACATTAATTGTTACTTAAGCAATATATTTCAAGAATATTACCAATAAAACTGTTAAAGAACAAACATTTACCGAACAAAGTTTTGGACACGATTATTCCTTGAATAATTCTTATACCAGAGAAGAAGCCAGGTGTTTTTGTAAAAAATATCCTGGTATTTCATAAGAATATAAATGTTATTACTTTGCCAACTTTTTATTTTGTGTTTGACGATACTTGAGCGTGGCTAAGATTATCTATATTTTATTTTTATAAATGCTTAGTTATATCTAGCAAATTATAAATATAAGTCAATAAATTCTGACAACAAACCTCTTAGAGTAATAATGGTTTTTCGAATTAGCTTCAAATTCTTTTTAATTTCAAATTCTGATTCCAAATTCAAATCTTAATAAAAAAAATCGAATACCTTCTATTCATATTCGCATAACATACAAACTAATAAATTGAGAGCATCTTCTGAAATCGACTAAAAGCAATAAAAGTTTGAGTACTGTATTAGAGATGGAATGAGATTGAATCGATATTTAATTACGAATGTACATGTGACTCAGAGACAATATACACTCTACTCGTTATTTCTGCTCGTGGAGTTGGAAATGCGTCGTGATAATGACGTCTCTATTATATGGGATTTATATCTCGAGTAAATAAAAATGTAGCTTATCGATAAAATCTATCTGGAAAATAGACTATGTTTATCTGTTAACTATTTCAGTGTTATTGCTTCGTATAAGATCATATCTATATTTATCTATTAACTAGCTGTTCCCCGCGACTTTGTTCGCGTGAAATTTAGAAAATATACCCTAGTAAACAGAAGTTTACCATATCACTCGATAGATGGCGCTGTACAATTCTTTTAAATCGCACTAATGTTTGGTTACACACATTAACACTTGAGCTCGTCAAGATTTTTAGTTTTTAATTCCAATTTTCATATTTATAAATTAGTAAGGATATACATGTACAAGCTGTTGCCCGCGACTTCGTACGCATGGAATTTAGATAATTCTCCCCGTTTTACAACATTTTACTAATTCTTCACTCCTATTAGCCGCAGCGTCATGTTATATAGCCTATAGCCTTCATCGATAAATGTACTATCCAACACTGAAAGAATTTTACAAATCGATCAGTGGATACTGAGAATAGCGCGTTCAAACAAACATTCGCTTCAGCTTTGACAAATTTAGAAAAGAACGTATTGATTGTTTGTTTAAAACGAATAGACACCGACAGTACTAGATTATCTAATATATAAAATTCACGTGTCACAGTGTTAGTTACCGTACTCCTCCGAAACGGCTAGACCGATTCTTCTCAAATTTTGCATACATATTCAGTAGGTCTGAGAATCGGCCAACATCTATTTTTCAAACATTTTTTTTAGTATGGCAAAACAACGTTTGCCGGGTCAGCTAGTCTAATATATAAAATTCCCGTGTCACAGTGTTAGTTACCGTACTCCTCCGAAACGGCTTGACCGATTCTTCTCAAATTTTACATACATATTCAGTAGGTCTGAGAATCGGCCAACATCTATTTTTCAAACCTTTTTTTTTAGTATGGCAAAACAACGTTTGCCGGGTCAGCTAGTATAATTATAAAAAAAACCATTTCACCGCCGACGAACTACACCATCTACGATTTAAACATCTAATATACAAAATTCTCCTGTCACGTTTGTAATTATACTCCTCCGAAATGGCTCGACCGGTTTTCGTGAAATTTTGTGTACGTATCCGTTAGGTCTGAGAATCGGACAACATCTATTTTTCATCCCCCTAAGTGATAAGGGTTGTCCACCCCTAACACTTCTATGGCAAAATGTTTGCTGGGTCAGCTAGTAATCTGTAATATTTGTCAATAAAATTACCCCTGTGACATAACTGTGATTTTATTTAATGACTAGTATTTCTCTGCGAGGGACGGAAATCTCGAAAATAAACCCGATGCAAGCGGTCAGCACGGTTTTGAAAACCATAAACGCTCCCAAAGTGGAAGAGGCCCGTGCCCAACGATAAGACGTTCGTGGTGACAGACAAATAAAATTAATTTAGAGTTACATTAATTTATTAATTTTTGCAATTGATTTGCTATGCTTTTACTAAATAAACTAAATTATAGTGGAACTCACATTGAGAAGAATGTAGTGGAAGATTTGGTAAACATATGCGGGAACCATGATAGCTCAGATCGGAGAGCAACGGAACGGTATTCCGACGTCGCGGGTTCAAGTCCCGCTCATGGTTATCATTTTTTCCACTATAATTTAGTTTATTAAAAGCATAGCAAGTCAATTGCAAAAATTAATAAATTAATGGAGAAATACATGTACAGTCATTATTTCGGTCCAATTGTGTTCTGTAAAGAACACAAAGTGATCGATTGATCGAGTTAGTGCAAACTGCTCAATAGATGGCGTTGTACACAAAACATCGCACGATGTTTAACTCACATTGAGAAGAATGTAGTGGAAGATTTGGTAAACATATGCAGGAACCATGATAGCTCAGATGGGAGAGCAACGGAACGGTATTCCGAGGTCGTGGGTTTCAAGTCCCGCTCATGGTTATCATTTTTTCCACTATAATTTAGTTTATTTAATTCAGAGTTAATTAAGATTTCGTTTATATTATGCACCTCTGTGAAAATATTAATCTTTATTCATGAAAGCTAAGTTAATGTTACGATCATAATAAGCGTCATTTCATGAATTTTACATTGACATTAATCTGTTTTTAGGGTTCCGTACCCAAAGGGTAAAAACGGGACCCTATTACTGAGACTTCGCTGTCCGTCTGTCCGTCCGTCCGTCCGTCCGTCCGTCCGTCTGTCCGTCCGTCCGTCCGTCCGTCTGTCACCAGGCTGTATCTCAAGAACGGTGATAGCTAGAGAGTTGAAATTTTCACAGATGATGTATTTCTATTGCCGCTATAACAACAAATAC
Source organism: Orgyia antiqua (assembly GCA_916999025.1). Lineage (NCBI taxonomy): Eukaryota > Metazoa > Arthropoda > Insecta > Lepidoptera > Erebidae > Orgyia > Orgyia antiqua. Next base: position 31,635,449 of record OU779866.1, read on the forward strand.
TAAAAATAAAATAAAATAAATATTTAAGGGGGGCTCCCATACAACAAACATGATTTTTTTACCGTTTTTGCTCGATACTAATAACGTTGACAGGTAGACGCTTTAACTATGTGCCTTATGTTGCATAGATAATGGTACGGAACCCTTCGTGCGCGAGTCCGACTCGCACTTGACCAATTTTTATTTTAGTTTAATATCTGTTAATAACCGAATACCTTTGTAGTAAATAATTCATGACAAGTAGGTACATCAATAATTAACATTATTATCTTAGTAGGTATTAATTTAATTATTTTTCGTGATTAAACACATCATAAACGGTAACGAACATAAAATAACAGTAGTAATAATTATTATACTCCGTGTGGTGACGGATTAAGAATACAAGTGTCACCATCCCATCTCGTCCCGAGGGGGCTCCAAAAGTCAGCTGGGGGATATTGTACACAGATGGCATCCTCTGTGAGAGACGGAAAACTCGTGAATAAACCCTGTGCCAATACGCCTGGTCACCATGGCACAGTAGACCATAATCCCTCCCAAAAGTGGAGGAGCCCCGTGCCCAACAGTGGGACGTAAATGGGCTGAAGAGAAAGAGATAATTATTGAAAATACTCATAATCCATCTAAGTCAAAATCTGAATGATTGACCATCAAATATCTGAATCAAATATTCCGGTTTTGACTTAAATGGATTCGACGAAGTAATCACCTTGTCGAATCAGCTCTTTAATCAGTCACCGAACAGCGTCGGTAATCAGAAGCCGGGAACACTAGGGTTGTTAAATTAAACCACGGTATTCTGATCTACTTGGTTGACCTTCTACTAAGTATTACACTAGTACCTTTAATTTAGCTAACACATTTGCGTAGTGTACGATAGTTATATACCTACAAGCCAAATCACAAAATATTTAGCAATAATATATATTTTGTTAGAATGCTATATATTATATGCTTTAGAATAGATATAGTTTAATTGTTTGAACGCGCTAATCTCTGCAGTGGTTCCTCGGGTGCGGTGGTCCGATTTGAAAAATTATTTCAGTGTTGGATGTACATTTATCGAAGAAGGCTATAGGCTATATAACATAACGCTGTGACCAATTGGAGCGAAGCGTCAGTGAAAAATGTTGCAAAAATGGGGTAGATTTTCTATATTCTACGCGCACAGAATCGCGGGCTATCAAGCCCAATGGGAAAATCTCAGCAGATAGTTCATTCCACAACTTAAAATGAAGAAAAATCTAAACGAAATGTTTAATTGTTACAGTAATATTATTAATACATTCGACTTACCTTCGCAAATCTAGTATCTCCATTTTAGATGAGGTTTATTCGTGGAATAGAATGTAGAGTGTCTATTGATCTTGCGGCACTGGTTATTGTGGTTTCAGGAAATTTGGTATTTCATAGATGCTGATGATGATGAGATGCTGCATTGCGGTCAATTTATTTCTTGGATAAATTTTACCTGGATTTGAATTTAGAACGAAATTTAAATAGTAACACAGGTAGAAGTTCAGTGGGTAAGTTCAGGAATATTTCACTGAAAATACTTATAACTTGTACTTACATTTTACCTTTCTTAATTTTTTGAAAACATTTTAGGTAGGTACATTCTTATTAAGTTGTTAAAATAAATGCATAATTTTGAAAGACCAATCGGAGAAAGCAAAATTAAAAATGAATAACAAAAATTAAAGTGAGGTAATTAATAAAAATAAAAATGTTAAAAAGAAATAAAAGAAAATTGGTCAAGTGCGAGTCGGACTCGCGCACGAAGGGTTCCGTACCATTATCTATGCAACATAAGGCAACGTTATTAGTATCGAGCAAGAAACGGTAAAAAATCATGTTTGTTGTATGGGAGCCCCCCTTAAATATTTATTTTATTATATTTTTAGTATTTGTTGTTATAGCAGCAATAGAAATACATCATCTGTGAAAATTTCAACTGTCTAGCTATCACCGTTCTTGAGATACTGGGTACGGAACCCTAAAAATCATGTTTGTTGTATGGGAGCCCCCCTTAAATATTTATTTTATTTTATTTTTAGTATTTGTTGTTATAGCGGCAATAGAAATACATCATCTGTGAAAATTTCAACTGTCTAGCTATCACCGTTCTTGAGATACTGGGTACGGAACCCTAAAAATCATGTTTGTTGTATGGGAGCCCCCCTTAAATATTTATTTTATTTTATTTTTAGTATTTGTTGTTATAGCGGCAATAGAAATACATCATCTGTGAAAATTTCAACTCTCTAGCTATCACCGTTCTTGAGATACAGCCTGGTGACAGACGGACGGACGGACGGACGGACGGACGGACAGCGAAGTCTCAGTAATAGGGTCCCGTTTTTACCCTTTGGGTACGGAACCCTAAAAAATCACTAAAACTTTACAGTGTAAGAAAAATAAAATTGGTCAAGTGCGAGTCGGACTCGCGCACGAAGGGTTCCGTACCATTATCTATGCAACATAAGGCAACGTTATTAGTATCGAGCAAGAAACGGTAAAAAAATCATGTTTGTTGTATGGGAGCCCCCCTTAAATATTTATTTTATTTTATTTTTAGTATTTGTTGTTATAGCGGCAATAGAAATACATCATCTGTGAAAATTTCAACTCTCTAGCTATCACCGTTCTTGAGATACAGCCTGGTGACAGACGGACGGACGGACGGACAGCGAAGTCTCAGTAATAGGGTCCCGTTTTTACCCTTTGGGTACGGAACCCTAAAAAATTAAAGTCTTGCACAAACGGCCCGTGAAACGTAATGACGCATTAAGAATGATGTTCTTTGGCAGTTAATCAAAATTACTTTATTTTGATTAAGTTGCAAATTAAGTTATTTTTGTATGAACTTAATTATTTTTGAAGTAAAATAACCATAGTTTTATTAACAGCATGCCGCAGTTTCACTTGCATACTACAAAAACGGTCAAGTACGAGTAGGAATCACACACGAAGGGTTTTGCACCGCTGTTGTCATATTATATTCGTCAATCATCATATTCCCAAACCCAAATAACGGGATAGGTACAGGAAAATTATAAGTATTTGTTGTTACAGCATCAACTGATTTACATAAACTATAAAATTTTTAGCTCTCTAGCTTTGGACATTGGACGGACAGTGAAATCTCAAGTAATAAATACGTTCCCGTTACACCTTTCGGTACCATCCCTTTTTTTTGTTTCTTTTTACTATATACTGCTTCTTGGCAATCTGTTTGTAAAACAATAATCCAAGTTGCCGTCTGAGTAAATCTGGGTTTTGTATTGTATCCACACATGAAGCTTGTCCATTGACTCGCGTTCATGATTATTGTTAATGGCCAATTTATATGCTAGTCCATAAATGCTATGGCGCTTTAAACGTGAGAATATGAGGCTTCCCGGCCCTTGTAACTGAGCAGCCAGTTCAATTCTATGCCTATGGAGCCTATTTTGGTAGTTGTTGCAGTAAGGCTCGATTTCCTGCTTCACTGTATTCACCTTTTAGTAAGAAACCCTTAAAGCAGCTACCTTTTTATTTATTTATTTATTATAAAACATTTGTTAGGGTTTGATACCAGAAGGTAAAAATACTAACTTTCATAAGAATCGGTAAAGTCATTTCAAAGGACTAACACGCCGAATATGCTCGAATACGCCCGAAGCAGTGTGAAATGCAATATTTAATTTGTGAATATTTACAATCCTTCTAACAACGGCGATAAAAGCTCATAAGCTGATTTCAGTTTTAACTTTCAGAGTTTCAAAACTCATTAAGGAATTCCGTGCCAAATAAAAGCGGCTAAGATTTTTTTGAAAAGAGCAAAATTAATCTTACTTGTCTAAACTTTTGTAACTATTGTAAAGAAAACATAAAAATATAACGCATATAGACATATGCCTCAAGAAGACATCTGATGTTAAAGCTATTTAGCAAAAAGTACTTTTTACGGATTTAGACGTGTATATTTGTTTTAAATTTTGGGCCGACGTTTCGGAGACTTTGCAGTCACCATGGTCACGAGTGAGACTCTCTCACGTCTCTCACAAGGTCTCACCCGTGACCATGGTGACTGAAAAGTCAGGCCAAAATTTAAAACAAATACCAATACGCGTCTAAATCCGTAAAAAGTAGTTTTATTTAAACAAATGAGTCGCGCATGTGTTAGAAAATAAAAAGTACTTTTACATTATAAGGAAAATTTGATCCCGGAAAAATGGTCCAACAAAATCATATACGAGTACACACCTATTTTGCAAATCTATTTCTGAATTAAGCTGACAATTTAATTATTTTTAATAATAAAATTCTGTTACGCAATAATTTCATTATTTTCAATTTGTACCAAACTTTATATTTAAAAAGCATGAAGTGGAAAATTCCATTGAAATTTTTCCGTAGCATTGAATTTTATCATATTCAACAGATAATTAATTTTATTTTTTTGTACCAGAATGTTTTGGTGGTTAATTTCTAGGTCCGTATTTATAAGATTTATTTTCTATTGTAATAATTAATCAACTTTATAGCCGGATTATTCGTTTAGCAGAAATAGCAAAGGCTACGCGCCTTGCGCTTTTAGGCCCCGCACTCAGAAATTTAACTCAATATTTAATACCTTTACCAAGACACAAGGCCAATAAATCAATCAAGGACCCTTCCACAGTGTTTGTTACAGACTCCGTTTTGCTTGATTTTGCCATTGAAGACTGATTTCAAAAATTATTTTGTTAAATCATATTTGCGGAACTCCTCCTATAAATCGCTTAATTCATAAAGCAAAGTTTGCTGGCAGGTGTACTTAATGTATTGTTACGTCTATGGCTACGTAACTCAAAACGTACTTTAAAAGTCTCTTTAAGTAACTTTTCTACACCGTTCGAGCAGAATAGCGACCAATAAATCTTTTGATATTTTTCTATGTAGACGGAAAACTATTTACTTGAAGTAATTGGCGTTGTAGAGTGTTGAGACATGGGTTATTTCTTCGTCATACGTTTTATAGCTTGTAGGTTTTCAATAACAGTGGGTTTTATATACATTACTAGCTGACCCGGCAAACGTTGTTTTGCCATACTAAAAAAAAATTGGTTTGAAAAATAGATGTTGGCCGATTCTCAGACCTACTGAATACGCATGTAAAATTTCATAAAAATCGATCAAGCCGTTTCGGAGGAGTACGGTAACTAACACTGTGACACGTAAATTTTATATATAAGAAGATTAAATTGAAACCTTATTTAAAAATAAGCCACTATTGAACACCGAACTCTTTCTCTCCAGACCATTAACCCTACACTGTTTTCTAAGAGTCTCCTCCACTTGGGGAGGATGTTTGATCTACTACCCCGCGTGTTGGTACAGTTTAGTTTAGAGTATTTCATCTCTCATAGAGTTACATCATCATTATAATCATCACGCCTTTTTCCCCCGGAGGCAGGCAAGAGTGCCATCTACTACGATCCAAACACACTTCCTTGACGTCATCCATACTCATACATATGGGGGCCAAGTCTGCTATAGAGTGTTGTCACAATTATAGTTCTATGACACCATTATAACCACTAAAAATTAACACTAGACTACCAAACTTGATAAAATTCGCCACTATGCAATCAACAAATGGAATAACTGATTGCATAATGGCGAATTTTATTAAGTTTGGTAGTCTACTGTTAACTTTTTGTTACAAATGATGCCAATAAGGCGTCATAATGGTGTTATCGAACTATCATTGTGACAGCATTGAATAGCAGACTTGAGCCCCTGGTCATACATGCCCGGTGGTTGTAAGTGCATCGCACTTGACCCTTTTCAAGTATACCGGCGATGATATTGGAGCATTCCGCAGGCGTCCTCTCCCGTTACCTGCACACATTAACCCATAGATGGCTCTTAAAACACCTTGGGGAGAAATAGAGCGGTGACACTTGTATTCTTACTCCGTCACCACACCAAACTGTTATATATGTAGATAACAGGTGTAGATAATTATTTAAATTTAATATGATGCTTTATTTATACGTGTCTTTTAGGTATAAACAATTTCTAGCAGTGAATCTCTTTTATATCAATGGTAATCAGTTAACAGTTGATTTGATACTTTCTGTATCAGCTTTAGGTATTACGATTTGACGTATCCCTATGATACTTATTCCCAGAGGTTCTTAGAAGGTAAACGCTAAATATTTTATTCATGAACACCTGAAATTCTTCAAACAATACCGATAGAGGCTCACGAGCTGATTTCGGTTTGAACTATTGTACTCTCAAAGTTCAATAGAAAAGTCAATTCCTTTTATATACGTCTATATCGTTTTTTTTTACTAAGTAAAGTATGAATCAATTTCAACATTCTTTTACCCTACAGTCTAGTTTAAAATTAATTCAATTTACAACATCTTCTGGCCAAAATCTAATTCAGCTAATTGTCCAGAATGTAATGTTATTGATGATATCCAGCATGTTTTGTGTGAATGTGTACGGAATGAGTCTCAGCGCCGCCGTTCGATGAGCATTGGCTATGAGGTTGGAATGAGTAACAGTATCCTGGCAGCTCCGTCATCAGAGAGTGCTAGGATCCTGTGTGCAATATACCTATACAGAATGACTTAATGTAAATAAGAATTAGTTTTAGCTGGTAATTATTTATTGCAGAAAACTCATGTTGTATTACATTGTATTATAATATATTACGGGACGGCGTCGCCAATTTTGACTAAGTTCCAAAAGAATAAAAACAAAATCCTCTTCTGGACCCAAGCTATAATTTAGGTATCTAAATACGTAGGTGTGTAATACATATTGTTACACTAGTTTTGCGAATGTTATGAGAATAGAAGTAAAACACCCAGACCCAGTACAATATTTGTGATACAATTATAAATATCACATTGGATAAATATAATAGAAAAGAGTAAATTCAATGTTACTTCTTCTCAACTTTCGTGAATATTTTACAGATAATAGAGAGTAAAAGCTCTCCTTTTCGTCGCAACGTGATGTTATATATAGCCTATAGCCTTTCTCGATAAATGTACATACTATCCAAAACCGAAAGAATTTTTCAAATCGAACCAGTGATTCCTGAGATTTGCGCGTTCAAACAAACAAACAATCAAACAAACTAACAAATAAATAAACTCTTCCGCTTTATAATATTAGTATAGATGAGCACAACTATCTGTCATCATCATCATAACATCACGCCTTTTTCCCATGGGGGTAGGCAGAGACTATAGAGCGTCATCTGCTACGATCCAAACATACTTCCTTGGCTTCATCCACACTCATACATCTGGTCATACATGCCCGACGGTTGTAAGTGCTACGCACTTGCCCCTTTTGGAGTATGCCGGCGATGACATCGGAGTACATTTTTCTCGGGCGTCCTCTCCCAGCATTTCCACTTACCTCCGCCGTGTATATGCCTTTCGTTAACTAATCTATTATCTATCTTTTTAACTATCTGTCATGTTTAAGAAACTTAGTCGGCAGCCATAGTTCATTAAATTTTTCGTTTCTTAATTCCACGCGTACGAAGTCGCGGGCACTGCTAGTATGACATATGACGAGCTTCGTGGATGAGTGGTTCATGTAACGGACTGCCGATCATGAGGTCGCGGGTTCGATTCCCGCTCGGGACAATCATTTTTGTGATATTTATAATTGTCATACAAATGTTTGTACTGCGTCTGGGTGTTTCTATGTATTATAAGTATGTATTTACAAAAGAAAAGTAGTATTTGTATTCTATCCGTATTCTGCGGTACCCATAACACAAGCATATAAGCTTAGCTTGGGACCAGAGGACGTTGTGTGAAATGTCCATGAATATTTATTTATTTATTTATAACCACTAGACCACGAGGCTCGCAACATATAAATACATAGGTAATTTTCAAATAGTAAATAGTAGGTACTAAGTCTACTAAGCGACATCTTATTGCAAAGGGATTTAAATCGATATGAGCCTATGAATTATGTATGGAATGGATGATTTCGAAATAGGTCACAGCCCTAGTTTGAGATGAGTTGAATCGTTTAGAATAACTTGTACCTAATATAATAACTAAATTATAATATCTAATATATAAAATTCACGTGTCACAGTGTTAGTTACCGTACTCCTCCGAAACGGCTTGAACGATTCTTCTCAAATTTTGCATACATATTCAGTAGGTCTGAGAATCGGCCAACATCTATTTTTCAAACATTTTTTTTTGTAGTATGGCAAAACAACGTTTGCCGGGTTAGCTAGTAATCTATATATCGCAGAGAACAATTTGTAATACAAAAGTTTGTGGTAAATAATATTTTTACGGATTTAAACACGTACATTTTTTTTAAATAAATAATTATTCATGGACATTTTACACAACTTCCTCCGGTTCCAAACTAAGCTTACCTATATGCTTTTGTTATGGGTACCAGAATACGGATAGAATACCTATACTACTTTTCTTTTGTAAATACATCCAAATAATACATAGAAAACATCCCGACGCAGTACAAACATTGGCGTGAAAATTATGAATATCACACAAATGATTGTCCCCAGCGGGAATCGAACCCGCGACCTTGTGAACGACAGTTCGTTACGTAAACCACTTGACCACGAAGCCCACCAAACATTCGTATACAGTATTCGTCGTACATCGGTTTTAAATTTTAGTTCGACGTATTGAAGACTTTTTAGTCACCGTAGTCACGATGAACAATCCGTCTAAAGTCGGTACTTATGTGTTTTTTACGTCAATCAAAACTTCCTTTAAAATTGTTGATAAGTATCTAAGCTTTGCTAAACTGTCAAGCGGAATACCTGCCAGTGAAACCCTTTGTTATATTTTCGTATTGAAGACTTTTCAGTCACCATGGTCACGATGAAAAATCCGTCTAAAGTCGGTGCTTATGTGTTTTTCACGTCAGTCAAAACTTCCTTTAACATGTCGTTAAGTAAGCTTTGCTAATCTGGCACGCGGAATACCTGCCAGTGAAATCCTTTGTTATACAGTGTGATTTTATAGTCACTGTCCAAATTTTTTCTAGGCATTATGTATCATTCATACAACCCATTTATGAAAAAAATAGGTAGGTAAAATTTTCACAATGAAATAATTTTGCCGAAAAATATATCAAATAATTTAAATTCAATATGGTCACTAAATCTATGAATTGCAAAAAGAAAGATGTGCGGTGCGCGGGGGTTAAATAGGTACCTACGCTTTCACGACTGAGCGAGCCGTCGTCGCCGCACATCAAAGGATTTAGTTACTTTGCGACGCTGTTTTTTAATATTTTAGTACTGAATGACACTGAAAGAAAAAATACGTGTTTATTTATTTTTCCTAAAGATTATAATATTAAAATTTGGCTAGTGATAAAAAAATCACCCTGTATTTTTATCTTCAGGAAGCGATTTTCTGTGAAATTGATGTGAGAAAATGGTGTACCTACATGATTTATATGAAGTACTAGCTGGCCCGGCAAACGTTGTATTGCCATACCTAAAAAAAAGTAAAAAAAAAAATTAACTATAAACCTCACGGAGTCCAAGACCTTTCCAACGAATGCAAAACCGTTGAAATCGGTTCGTGCGTTCTGGAGTTATAGCGTCAGGAAGGAAAATCCGACTTATTTTTATATAGTAGATTGACGAGTTCGTAGATTGGAGTAATTTCATTAGTATATCCTAATGTTTATAGTATACTAGCTGTCCCGGCAAACGTTGTTTTGCCATACTAAAAAAAAAAAAGGTTCGAAAAATAGATGTTGGCCGATTCTCAGACCTACTGAATATGTATGTAAAATTTGAGAAGAATCGGTCAAGCCGTTTCGGAGGAGTACGGTAACTAACACTGTGACACGTGAATTTTATATAGGTATTAGATATTCATGGACATTTCAAACAATGTCCTCTGGTCCCAAGCTAAGCTTATATGCTTGTGTCATGGGTACCAGAATACGGATAGAATACATATACTACTTTTCTTTTGTAAATACATACATATAATACATAGAAACACCCAGACGCAGTACAAACATTTGTATGACAATTAAAAACATCACACAAATGATTGTCCTGACCGGGAATCGAACCCGAGACCTCATGATCGGCAGTCCGTTATATAAACCACTCCACCACGAGGCCCGTCAGAATTGTCCAAATAGCAGTGAAGGATCAATGAGAAATGTTGCAAAAACGGGGAAAATTATCTAAATGCCACGCTTACGAAGTAGCGGGCAAAAGCTAGTTTTAATATTTTTGTAATAACACAACAACATTTTGCATCAAATATATGATACATTACCACATACCATTCATAAATATAGTACACATTATATAATAAAGTAAAGGATGAACAATATTACTAATATGTTGGCAACACCTGAGACAAAAGAATATTGCTATTCCTCTGAATAAAAACAAAGTGTCAGCTTCTATTCACAGTATCCTCAACGAAACAATGAATAATAGTACAAAGGAAACGTTTCAAGGCAGTTATCTCTAAAAGCTCGTCAAATACTCTTAAAATATATATCTATTGTGATGGACTGAGAATAATTTTATATAGAATCTTCAACTTTAAAATTCATCAAATAAGATACACAATAGAACGGTTATATATTGTTGCATTCGGGAAATGGGTACAGCAAAGTACTGCCTGGAAGCATAACGTTATTACGTTAACTAAGGGCCGATTTTTCAATCCCCAGATAAACAGTCGGGTAGTACATAATAGATAGATAACAAAATATTGCATTTTTCAATCGTCAGATAAGCACGATCTGGTCAATAACAGCCCTAACTGAGGAATGAATCTATCTACCTCTTGGACCGGCAGATAAACGTTTATTCAATAGATACAACTAGATTCCTTTATTGAAAGTATTAATATTTCATTGTAAATAATAATATTGTATAAATTCTGTATTGTAAATAATAGTTTTTAGTAATATTAGTTTAAACAAAACTACTTTTCATGGATTTAGACGCAAATCTTTATTTGTAAATCCGTGAAAAGTTATTTTGTTTAAACGGATGAGTCGCGCAAGTGTTAGGAAATATTATAATATTAGTTTATTTTATTTTATTAATTATTTACTGAAACCTCTCCTGAGTTGATCCTATCTTTCCAAATTAAACGTTAAAATTTTATAAAACTATTCTTCCTAATTTTTAATATGGTAAAAGATAATGTCAAAAATAGAAAAAAGATTCCAATAATAGCAAAATAATAACAAATCACTGACAATAAATGAAACTAACCTACAAAATCACCACACGAGAAAGAGAAAGTTAACAATTTTTTTTTTTTTTTTTTTTTTTTTTTTTTTTTTTTTTTTTTTTTTTTTTTTTTGGCTCTGGTTATAAACCTTGGCCATATTAAAAATTAGGGAAAGGGATAATGTAACGAAAGGAACGTAAATTTGGAAAACATAACGGATCAGAAAAGTAGGAAAGGAAATATTTATAATTATTATAAAAAAACATATTTCAATATTATGTACACATTAATAATAACAAATTTGTGTGACAATAAAAACTAAATTATTACATACAAATATATACATTAATATTACAGTTGAATATTATTACTTAAAATAAAAGAAGCGAGAACAGTATATACGGAAGGGTCTAAGGAATAAAGAAGAACATTAATATGGGTAGGAAAGGGAACTTTTAGGGTAATGAGGCTATTTATAAGAGTCGAATGATCAAGAAGGTCACAAGAAAAAAAAACATGGTTCAAGTCTCCAAACTCACCACAAGCGCAATATGGATCAGAACGGACTTTAATTTTAGCTAAATGTGCCGGTACGCAACAATGCCCCAGACGCATTCTAATTAGGACTGTGGTTGCCCTTTTACCAAGTCTTAGCTTAACAAAAGAACGACCACAGAACCAAGGTTTATGAGCAATTATAGGCTGTATAGTTTTATAATTTTTGCCTTTGTGTTGACTAGATATTTCCCAAAGTTTGTCCCACGAATTTATGAGATGAACTCTGGGAAGTGCTAACAGGTCTTGCGGAAGAATATAAAAAGGAAACTGATCACCACACTCCACAGCTTCACTTGCCATTCTGTCTGCCCAACTATTCCCATGAATACCACTGTGGCTAGGTATCCAAGCAAAGTTTACTTGTAAACCAGCTTCTGCGCAAAGAAGGAGCTTATATCTAGCCTCAAAAATTAGCGGATATTGGTTTTTTATTTTGAACGGAAACTTTAAAAGAGTTTGTAGTGTACTTTTAGAGTCGGAAAATATAACAGTGTTTTTAAGTTTAAGTAATAAAATATATTCCAATGCTTTAACAATGCCGTAACATTCGCCAGTAAAAACAGATGTTTCACAAGGGAATTTGATTTTTTGAACGATACCAAACTGCTCATGAACAATGCCTACACCCACCATACCTGACTGACCATGTTTGGATGCGTCAGTAAAAATGCGGTGCCACCCAGGCCAGCGGTCATTAGTAATACAAATAAAGTGTTCATTAATAGTACCATTAGTAGAATTACTTTTAACATTCAAATCAAAATGAATATTTGGTAAGAGTACAAGGCTATGATAATTATATGTATATAGTGCTAAGCGTTCGGATGTGAAAACAGGTGCTGAGAGATTCTGATACTTATTATAACTATTGACTAAACATGGAGTAACCTTATGTTTCCAATACGAGGACGTAGCAACGAGGTCTGCTAGTTTGGCGATTTTTGATATCAGTTGATGATGAGAAAATTGGCAAATACGAAAAAAGAATCTGTCGGCCAGATATTGCCGCCTCAAGTAAAGCGGAGGATCCCCACATTCAGCCTGTAGAGCATTGCAAGGACTCGATTTCATTGCCCCCATGACTATCCTTAAAGCTTTATATTGTATCCTGTCTAATCTTCTTATTGCCGTTAGGTTGCAGGGTTCAAGTAAAAATAGTCCATAATCCAGTACGCTTCTAACTACAGCATTATAAAGCAATTTTAAAGATGAAGGGTGGGCTCCCCACCATACACCTGTAAGGCACCTTAACATATTTATATTTTTTTCACATTTGGCTACAACGTGGTCACAATGTGCAAGTCCAGTTAATTTTGAGTCTAGCTTAATTCCCAAAAATTTTGCGTGACTTTTTTCAGGGATAATACTGTTTTCGAAATGAATATTTATACGTGGAGGATTGCGTTGGCGACTGTAAACTACTGCGGTACTTTTAGTTGGTGATATCTCTAACCCATGTTCATCTAACCACATTTTCAAAGAATTTAGTGCTGATGACAACTCATGTGAGGCTGAGGTAACACAGTTGCCTATACAATAAACTAGCAGATCATCCGCATATTGCAGTATATTAGCCGACTGTCCTATAGATGATGCTAAATCATACGTATAAATATTATATAGCAGTGGACTTAAGACCGACCCTTGGGGTAGTCCTCTCCAAGACAGTCTTGTTAAGTCCGTACCCTTCAAGAGTATTCTGCGTCCAGAAAGAATATTTCTAATAAAATTAACTATGATTAACGGTATTTTAATGTCTATTAATTTTTTGCATAGGATTTCTATTAAAACATTGTCGTATGCGGATTTTATATCTAAAAATGTTGCAACCACCGACTCATTTTTTGTAAAGGCTAACCGGATGTCTGTAACAAATAAACTTACACTATCTATGGAACTCCTGCCCTTTCTAAACCCATATTGTGTATTTGACAAAATATTATGTTTTTCAACAAACCACTCAATTCTGTTTTTAATTAAATGTTCTACTATTTTCGTGATTACCGGCGATAAAGCTATTGGTCTATATGACGATTCTTCTGTAGGATTTTTATGTGGTTTTAAAAATGGCAATACTGCTTGGAACTGCCATTCTGGTGGAATGACCCCTGTCATTATGACGGAATTAACGATATAAAGATAAAAATTCAATGCATTGTCGCCTAAATGTGAAAAAAAGGAATATGGTATGCCATCAACGCCTGGGGCAGTGTCCGACGTAGCAGATAATACGCCTTTTAATTCGTCCAAATTAAAAGGAGCATCAAGTCCATAGGGACATGTGGATATAGCGGAGACATAGGGTGTTACCAATAAATCTTCAACAGGAACTGTTGAAGGGGCTAGTCTGTCTAAGAAATTATTACTCAGAGTGGGCGTCATTGTTACAAAAGAAGATTCACTGATTCCAGCTCTGTAGCGCTTTATGTTTTGCCAAATAATTGATGGGTTAGTACTGGGTGATATGGATAAACAAAAATTCCTCCAACCATTAACTTTCTTTGCTTTTAATGTTTTTTTTGTATTAGATGTAATATTTAAAAGTATATTAAAATTTTCTTGTGACATATTTGAGTTATATATTTTCTCTGCCTTCTTTCTTTCTTTAACAGCATCATTGCACTCACTATCCCACCAAGGTGGAGATGGTAATTTGGTTGGTGCACATTTCCTAATTGGAAATGTATCATTAGCAGCCTCGATCATCACTGACGTAAGTATATGTGAGCTAGTTGAGACATCAGTACAGATATGGGATGACAGTGTAGATAACTTATTTTCTACATAGTTTTTGTATTCGTCCCACTTTTCTTTTAATATCCTGTGTCTCCTATATGAAGTTATCTTAGGACAATAATGTAATGCTAATGTTACTAAATTTAACTTAATAGGGAAGTGATCACTTCCAAATGTAGATTGTAAAATGTTCCAGGATGTAGTAGAAGCTAAATCAGGTGAGGTAATAGTTAAGTCTATTGCACTATTATTTTCTGAAGGATTAGTACGACGAGTTGGTGACCCATCATTTAGGACACATAAATTATGAGCGTCTATTATATCAAGTAAGTCATCGCCATAGCAGTTTGATATCGAGCTACCCCAGGATCTATGCTGGCAGTTAAAGTCTCCCATGATAATAAAAGGTTTAGGAAGAGAGGAGATCAGGTTATTTAAATCAAGAAGAGTGTCACTAGTAGCTTTTGGAATATAAATAGACAAAAAACAGATTTTATTTATTACACAAGCTACAACAGAAAAGTTAGAATATTGAGGAAGTGAAAGTTGTGAAAAAGATAAAGTATTTCTAATTAAAATAGCAGCACCTCCATAGCCATCAGGCCTGTCATCCCTGAGGCAGGAGAAGCCACTAATTTTAAAAAGAAAACCTGGCCGAAACCAGGTCTCTGCTAATGCAAACAGGAAAGGGTTGTGTTTGTTTATTAAATATATTATATCAGCTTTTTTATTGACTGCACTTCTGCAGTTCCACTGAAGTATTATAGACCTGTGATCCATAGTGGTTTTGTAGAATTGAAATCGTTTCTGTGAGTTTTGCAGCGTTGGACGGTTCAATCATATTAGAATTTATCATGGTATTTAAAAGTAATATTAAATCTGAAACAGTTGTGTTAGGTGTTTGTGTGATGTGTCTATCTACTGGGAAAGCATTACCGTTTGGTTGTGATAATGCAGGCTGTCTAGTGAGGTTTCTATGAGCCTGTTGGTCATAACCTTTGACCAGTTTAGGGTGTTCTCTTGGTTTCATGAAAAAAGTTTTTCTGTATGAACTTGATGTAGGTTTTAATGATGGGCGTGTGTGTCTGTGTGATTCAATAACCTGATCCTTTGGTGTTGCTAAAACTTCAGAGTATGATTTAGAAAGAGGTGAACAGAGTTTTGAAGCTTCAGCATAAGATATTGATTTTTCTGCCATAGCAAACTTGATTTGTTTTTGTCTGTTAAATTCGGGACATATTTTATTAGTGGCAAAATGTACACCTCCACAAAGACAGCATGAGACATGATCATCATCTATACTACAAGATTCTCCAGAGTGCTCACAACCACATTTAAAACAACGTGGTTTTGAGCGGCACTGAAGTCGAGTATGGCCAAAGCGGCAACAGTTAAAACACTGGATTGTCGGGTAAGTGTAAATTTGTACTGTAAGTGACATATAACACATATATACGTGTTCTGGTAGGTTCTGTCCATCGAAGGTCAAAACCACTGTTTGTGAAGGGCGCCATGAAGTTTCTCCATTTACAATGTTTTTAATATTGATCCTCCTAGCTTTTAATATTTTGCCACAACCATCTGGTACATTACAACACTCTATAATCTCTTCTGGGGTCAAGTCAGTGGGGACACCACGAACTACACCCATCCGAGATACTTGATAAGTTGGGACAAATGCCTTATAATTATTTTCATTTAATACTGGGTTTTCAATAAATTTGTTTGCATCTACAAAATTACTAAAAGAAATTGAAATTTTATTTCTCCCTATTCTTTTTAGGCTTCCATTGATAATATTGCAGACAGAATGACGATTTAGAAACTTTCCAAATGACATTGGATGGAATGTGACTCCATCATTTTCATTGTCCGTTTTTTTGTGAATGTGTACTACAAATGGTGCAATGTCTGTAGCATTATACATTAATCTAGTGACAGGCGCTGGTGGTGAATTTAGAGTTCCTGGATTAGTTGTTTGAGCGATTGGAAGAGAAGAAGATTCATTTTTATCTACATCCTGTAAAGCATTATCGGAGTGTTTCTCTTGGCACTCACAAGGAGTACTAGAGCCAGATATGTTTTTTAATTTTTTGTTGCAGTTTTTGCATGTAATACTCAAACGGCTTCGCTTGTGACCTTTCTTCTTTTTTATTGACGTATCCGTGTCCATATCAGACTCGGAGTATACAGTTACATAACTTGCTACATTTGGAATTGTTCCACCTGGATCTGGTGGGTCATTCATTTTTAATAAATATATATAAAAAACTTACCGAAATGAAGATTACTACACTACTGTACACAAAAATAGTTATTACATACAATATATATACAATTTAAAGTACTCTACTGATCAGAATTAAATTAAATTTAAAATTAGTAAAAAAAACGCGACCGCCTTTTTTCAAGCTTTCCCGCCTTTTTTTTTTTTTTCCAAATTTTATTTATCCATAAACGTCAAATAAACCATTGTCAACACATTTGCTATCCTCTTTTATCACACAGTACACCATACGCGTGTCTCGCTCCCACAATATTGCAGTGAAGTTGGCAACATAAAAGTCACAGAAACTATTCGCTTGTTATCTAGCCCTTGAAAAATGCAACAATTTTATTTGTCCTTTTATCAATCAGATAAGTTAATTCTCTTGTTAGTTATTCGTTCAGTTATTCGATGATTGAAAAATCGGCCCTAAAATAAATATAGTTTTTCATTGTCTCGCTAGAAAATCATTATATAACCGCAAACTTTTTAAATTTTAATAAAAAAAAAAAAAAAAAAAAATAATGTACCTTAAAATCATTCAAATTATGAAACAATGGTACCGATTCTACGTGCACAACTAAAAGAGAAAATTCACTCCCGATACATTTTTGGGCTAATTTTGAAAGTGCCGGCCAACGCAAATAAACTTAATATTCTCATAGAGTATAACAAAATAAACATTTTTCATTACTATACCAAAGCTCTAAGTCAAGTCTGTGATATATGTATAGATGCATCCTATCTCGCTCAGACTTACAGTGGGACGCACCCTATCTCGCTCGCACTTAGCGCGTGGCCCACTTCGAACTTTCACCATAGAACTCGGAGGACAAAATACCCTCCGAACATCTAAGTGAAGTTAGTAGGGGAGATTTTTTCTACCTACTTCGAGGGCGAATACAGTCTCGGCATGTGGGCTTACGAGTATATCTTTTATATAAAATCCACGTGTCACAGTGTTAGTTATCGTACTCCTCCGAAACGGCTTAACTGATTTTTATGAAATTTTACATGCATATTCAGTAGGTCTGAGGTCGGCCAACATCTATTTTTCAACATTTTCTTTTTAGTATGGCAATACAACGTTTGCCGGGTCAGTTAGTCTTATATATAAAATTCACGTGTCACAGTGTTAGTTATCGTACTCCTCCAAAACGGCTAGACAGATTTTTATGAAATTTTACACGCATATTCAGTAGGTCTGAGAATCGGCCAACATCTATTTTTCAAACGTTTTTTTTTTTAGTATAGCAAAACTACGTTTGCCGGGTCAGCTAGTTATGTATATATCGCTTTCCGGCTAAATATTTAACCTTAAATAAAATCTCAAGGAATCGATTTAGAACTTTGGGGTAATAATAAAAAATGCTTACAATATTGTGTTCTATCAAAATCAGACACTTATTTTTATTGGCCGGCAAAATAAAAATTAGCCCAATTTGAATGATGACCTGTAACTAAAAAAGAAAATTAATAGTGTCAATAACACAATTCGGCAATGCTAACTGAATTTTATCATTATAAAAACTGTGTATTATAGACTAAAGAGTTTAACTAATATAAATGTACACAATAAAATAGCAAATTAATCAAAATACACCATAGTTGTTTACAATTTTTAGTTTAGTTTAGCTGTGCACTTAGAATTGGTATCATTCTAGAACAAACTTAAATGTTCTTCTTTTGATGTTAGTTAATAACTATGCGATATATTCTGATTTAACTACATACGTATACTAAGTGTATTATCAAGTTACACTGAAAATGTGTGTTTACACCCCTTTGTGTATATTCTTCTCCAGCTCATTTACGTCCCACTGTTGGGCACAGGCCTCCTCCACTTTGGAGGGATTATGGTCTACTGTGCCGCGCTGACCAGGCGTGTTAGCACAGGGTTTATTTTCGAGTTTTCCGTCTCTCACAGAGAATGTTATCTGCGTACAATGTCCCTTAACTGACTTCTACAGCACCCTTGGGAGGTGATGGGGTGGTGACACATGTATTCTTAATCCATCACCACACGGAGATTTTGTTATACCCCTCTCATAAATATGAGAGGGGTATAACAAAATCTCCGTGTGGAACAATCTAAAAATTGGTCAAGTGCGAGTCGGACTCGCGCACGAAGGGTTCCGTACCATTATCTATGCAACATAAGGCAACGTTATTAGTATCGAGCAAGAAACGGTAAAAAAATCATGTTTGTTGTATGGGAGCCCCCCTTAAATATTTATTTTATTTTATTTTTAGTATTTGTTGTTATAGCGGCAATAGAAATACATCATCTGTGAAAATTTCAACTGTCTAGCTATCACCGTTCTTGAGATACTGGGTACGGAACCCTAAAAATCATGTTTGTTGTATGGGAGCCCCCCTTAAATATTTATTTTATTTTATTTTTAGTATTTGTTGTTATAGCGGCAATAGAAATACATCATCTGTGAAAATTTCAACTCTCTAGCTATCACCGTTCTTGAGATACAGCCTGGTGACAGACGGACGGACGGACGGACGGACGGACGGACGGACAGCGAAGTCTCAGTAATAGGGTCCCGTTTTTACCCTTTGGGTACGGAACCCTAAAAATCAGAATATAATAAATATTATATTCTGATTTTTAGATTGTTCTGTATATACGTCGTCACCATCATTATCATAATAACATTACCCTTTTTTCCCATGGGGGTAGGCAGTAACTATACAGTGCCACCTGCTAGAATCCAAATGGTAAATTAATAATTATGGTGAATTAATTTACAATGCAAATGCATAATAATGCAATCAAGTACGTCATCTGTAAAATTATCAACTCTCTAGCTATCACCGTTTTTGTGATATAACCAGATGACAGACAGACAAACGGACGGACAGTGTCAGAAATATAATAAGGCCCCGTTTTGCGTTACGTAGAATGTTTTGCGTTATATAGGAACTCTAAGATGTCTAGAATATTACTATAACATCATGGACATTTCACACAACGTCGCCTGGTCCAAAGCTAAGCTTAATTATGCTTCTGTTATAGGTACTAGAATACAGATAGAAAACATATACTACTTTTCTTTTGTTAATACATACTTATAATACATAGAAACCAGACGCCCGACGCAGTACAAACATTTGTATAAAAATTATAAATATCACACAAATGATTGCCCCGAGCGGGAATCGAACCCGCGACCTCGTGAACGGAAGTCCACTAGACCACGTAAAACATCGTTACATACATGTCTAATGTTATATTAGAGCTACATACAGAAAAATGACGACCCTTTTAGCATTAAAATAAAAAATTCCTTACATCAAATATACTGGATATAATGGAAATTTTTGGGGTAAGGAAGTAAAAATATGGTGCGTTGCTTATTCTTAAAGTGGATGAACGATCTCAATGCGTTGTGTTCAAGATGGTATATACATTTGTACAACTGTTATTACTTTTAAAAGCTAATAAAATGTGAAGGAAATAAAATAAAGTGGTTGTTAGGTATAAATAAAACCACGTTCTACGGAATTAGACGCGAGTCCTACCCGTGACCGTGGTGACTGCAAAGTCTCTGAAACGTCGGGTTAAAATTTAAAACAAATACACGCGTCAAAATCCGTAAAAAGTGGTTTTATTAAAACTAATGAGTTGTGCAAGTGTTAGAGCCTGCATCCAATGTCTCCCCGCGACCTTGACGATATCGTCGTTCCACCTGGTCGGGGGCCGCCCAACACTTCGTCGTCCGGTATGTGGTCGCCACTCTAGGACTTTTCTTCCCCAACGATCATAAGTCCTACGAGCAATGTGTCCTGCCCATTGCCACTTCAGCGTGCTAACCTTTCGGGCTATGTCGGACATCATAATATACCGCGACCCCAAATAAGAAAGAGAGAAAATTATTTTATTAACAAGTAGGAAAATGGCTCAGTCTGTGGTTCTCCAAAACTATCTTCTTCCAAAACTATGAATGAGCCTGAATAAGGACGTTGGTACCGATTCTACGAGCACAACTAAACTTAACTTAATTAAAAAATTAACATTGATAGTTTCAATAACATAATCTTAACAAAACATTTTTATTAGCAAATCTAATGCGGACTAACAATTTCATTGAATAAAAATGTATTTAAAATACAGCACAGTTGTAATAATTTTTTAGTTAAGTTAATTTTAGTTGTTCACGTAGAATTGGCACCATAGGATACTTCTGGATGCCAATTCCAAATTCCACGCATACGCAATAGCGGGCCATAACTAGTATACTGTGAATAATGCTGTCATGCGTGGTAGATGACCTGCAGAAAACTCTCTGTTTAAGTTTATTTTGCACGTGACTGACTTTAATACTAAGCATAGTACCGACAACTTCTTTATTGACAGATAACAAATACTAAAACTTATCCATAACTAGAATACAATCACAAAACTCAGTTCCAATAAACTAGAATACGTCCTAGTATTGCTTTCGCTTATTATTCAATCTAGAAGGAAATTCATTCAAGTGAATTTGCGAAGTTAAATTGATACCGAAGCTCGAGCTTCGCGATTGATGAGTTGGCTATTCCACTTTTCACTACTCACTTCCACTCGTCGGCATGGCCCCTTTAGTTACGACCCTATTGGCACATATTCGAATGTGTAGATTTCGTTACTTATTAAGGTCAAAGTGAGTGTTAGTGTCAATGGATCAGACTGATCGTGTAATATAGAGCTTGAAAGACAATGTTTTAACTTAATGAAATAGAAAAATGTTAACGTCTACATTTTTTTTTCTTAATGTTTCAGGACTTTACAAATGTTACTCTGAAAAAAATAAATGGTATAGTTTTACTAAGGCAAAGTTAAAATATAGCCCACTTATTTTACGACATTTTCTTAACACACTTCTGTCGGCCTTTGTAGGTTTACAGGCGTAATAATTTGTATATATATGTATAGCTGCGGTTTTATATCCATATGTTGGAAAAATAAAATAAGGAAATAACTTTTTTTCAAAGGTCTGAAACTAATTGGCCTTTTACTATTGGGAGGCTACGTTTTGTCCGGTTAACATAGGCGATATTTTATATTAAAATAAAACAGAATTCTTTCAAATAACTTAACATCTCTCGTGCAAAAAGGTGAGAGCTGAAAAAGAGAAAGAAGCTGGAAAGGTGCTTTTTGTCGATAAACGTAATGATAGCGATAATATCGGGGACTTATTGCGGAGGCGGTGGAGTGGCCTTTGTCCAGCAGTGGACGAAGAAAGGCTGATTGTTGGAATAGGTATAGTTAAATATAACACTGTAAACATAGTTCTATTTAGTTAAGTCCTTATACAATTTTACTTTCCATAAAATTGTAAGCGACACATTTTTTCCTTTAAAAATACGCACAGAAAAGAGCACAGTTGGCATTTCCTTTTTGGAGCATTTAAATAAATTCCGTATGAAGCTTCACTTTGCATACATTACACACGTTAAAGTATAATTACATAATGTATGCAAATAAAACATCATTACTGTAGTTGAACTATGCAACGGAGTCTTTTTAGAGTTCCATATAAAAGATAAAACGGGGACCTCATTACTGAGAGTCCACTGAACGTCCATTCGTCTGTCTCACGCTTATAGACAGTCGAAATTTTCACAGATATTATGTTGTCGCTATAACAACAAAGACTAAAATAAAATAAGTGTTTAAGGGGGCTGCCATATAACAAACATTTTTGTATATCATAATGAAATGCATAATCTATTCAGAAGCCTCATTCCGTCCACTTCTGAACATAACCCTCCACTACACGCGTAATCGCCCCGTGGTTCTGCGCTGCCTGCATCCAGCAGCTGCCAGTAATGCTTAAAACAATGTGATTATTATGGCAATGTGATGATAAATATAATATAATGATGATCAAAAAACGGAACCCTTGGTCCCCAAGTCCAACTCGTACTTGACCAGTTTTTACATGTTTATTTATTCAGGTCTCTGCCAACATTTTTACATTAACCACGAGACTCTTTTAATATCATTACATAATTTTAAGTTATCTTATTAAACTTTCGAAAACATTTTAAACAAAATTTTTCTTAGTATAATGGCGTTCAGATCTTCCGAAGTTCTTAATTTAACTCATTTTTAATATACTAATAATAATATTTTAAACGTGCCGTACTGTGTTTCTACTGGTAAGAAGCTCACAGGCAACCAGACCTCAGGTCCAGGTCATAAGTAAGACAAAAAGCATTATAGTTATTTGTCTATTAGAATATTACCAAACTGTAGAAACTTGAAGTCTAGAGACTTGCCTGATCTACTGTATTGCTGATTTCAGTGCTTTCTATACAGGACAAAACGTAAAAATAAGGATCATACCCATATTTTACACATTCGAAATTATTAATCTCGATGTGTAACTATCAATATGCTTTAGCTACTTTCGATGTGAATTTCGATCTAATAATTATGTTTTCTCCGTATGGTGAGGGTTTAAGAATACAAGTGTCACCAACCCATCTCCTCCCAAGGGTGCTGTAAAAGTCAACTAAGGGATATTGCACACATATAACATCCTCTGTGAGCGACGGAAAACTCGAAAATAAACCCTGTGCCAACACGCCTGGTCAGCGTGGCGCAGTAGACCATAATCCCTCCAAAGTGGAGGAGATCCGTGCCCAACAGTGGGACGTAAATAGGCTGGAGAGAGAGAGAGAATTATATTTAGTTCAAGAAGACTGTGCAATCCCCTTGTACAAGATATTTTTAAACACTTGATCACGAGATCATGGTACCTAATAAGTCTCGGAAGCAAAATACCAACTAAAATGGGGTGAAATACAAAACAAAACACCCGTGTAAATCCGTAAAAAGTTGTTTACAAAGTTAGAAACGTTCATTCTGTGCACAAAACTACAAACTATTCTATAGACACATGATTTAATGAAGCTATCTGGTATTTTGAGCCCGTTGTAACTGAGACGCTTCGAAGTTAACAAGCGTCATATTGCACCGTCATATTTT
Source organism: Orgyia antiqua (assembly GCA_916999025.1). Taxonomy (NCBI): domain Eukaryota; kingdom Metazoa; phylum Arthropoda; class Insecta; order Lepidoptera; family Erebidae; genus Orgyia; species Orgyia antiqua. The sequence continues at coordinate 31,659,228 of OU779866.1, forward strand.
GGTTAACAGCTTCATTGTGAGACTGATGTCAGTATAGAAAACTTTGATGATGAGCTTTCTATGAATCTATTTTCGATGAAATTGGAACTTAGGCTGCAATAATTAAGTCTACTTGTAACTAGGACTTCAAGCGTCCCATGATTAGGCACTTTGGGATAGATTATCGTCTACTGTGCCGCGCTCACCGGGCGGTTCGGCATTTGGTTTATTTTCAAGTTTTCCGTCTTTTACAGAGAATGTTATCCGTGTACAATATCGCTTAACTGTCTTTTACAGCACCCTAGGAAGAAAAAAGGGGGGGGTGCCACTTCTATTCTTAATCTAACATCACACGGACAAATGCATACTCTCTCTTCCGCCCATTTACGTCCCACTATTGGGCACGGCCGTCCTCCACTTTGGGAGGGATTATGCCCTACTGTGCCGCGCAGACCAGGCGTATTGGCACAGGGTTTATTTTCGAATTTTCCGTCACTCACATAGGATGCATGTAGAAATGCATACATGTATAATTATTCAAATAAAATTATTTTTACTACCTACTTAAAATTTTGGGTTTCTTTCTATTTTAACTTTTCAAAAACGTTTTTGTCACTATGGTATCATGCTATTTAAACTACGATATTTTGATACAGTAGTGTAGAAGAAACAAACGAGTATATACACAAACAAAAGACGTCAAAGAAGTATGAAGAACTACACACATTTACAAAATGTATGCATGAAAACCTTATCTGACAAAAATTTATACAAGGCTGGACTCTTAAACTTAACTTTGAAATTGATAATAGGTACTTTTTAAATCATTATCATCATATAATCACTTTTAGAAAGTTCATATTATATTTACAATTATTTATCAAATTCTTAAATATAGGACGCTATAAAGTTATTTCGTTAAATTAAAATATTACCATTCCTATGATTATGGTAATTTTTACATTTATTTTTCAAAGAAAAATGTATTAATTTATTATTTATTTATCTTATTTTGTCCTCTTAAAACAATACTAATTAATCTCAGCACACAATTCTATATTATGTTCAACATGCGACGAGAATGCGTGACGAAGCGAAGGTAACCGGTGTCGACGAGTCTATTGCGCTCCAGTCGCGCGTCATTTCAATTAGTATGCTGAATGCACAATTGTATTTTACGCTGTCATTTTGTAAATATTGCACAATATTTTATATGTATAAAATTTAAGATATATATCTATTTTAAATTAAACTACTTTTTACGGATTTAGACGCGTGTATTTGTTTTAAATTTTAGCCCGCCGCTTCGTAGACATTACCATGGTCACGAGTGCGCCTGAGCTGTAAAAGCTCTATGTAAAGTATCCAAAACGTCGGGCTATTTAAAACAAATACACGCGTCTATATCCGTAGAAAGTAGTTTTATTTAAACAAATGAGTCGCGCAGGTGTTAGAGAATATTATATCTGTTTTAAATAAATTAAAAATAAATTACCCGTTGGTACATGTGCGTTGTAAAGTCAATATGCATCCATCCATTAGTTCTTTGTAGGGGCGCAAGCGCCAAGCAAGCAAATGATAACTGTGTAGTCAGTAAGATTGTAATGTGTCTAATGCTTAGTAAGTAGCTAACGGGAATCGCTCCGATACTTACGTCTTGTAATCAACTATAATTAAATATTTCTGTTTTATCATTGGGTTTAATCTTCTACCAACACCCGATACCACCATAGCTACTCTCATTTTTGAAAATTGATCGCCCTCAAAGCACGTCACAATACTCACAATGCCCCGTTCTGCGCAATCTCCATCGAAGCAGTCACTTCACCTTGTATGGTCTCCCAACGAGATAAAAACAGATAAAATAATGTACACATGTTCACTTCCCTAACAAAGTGACAATTGTTATACCAACTTCTGTTTTAATAACAACGACTAACATTGAAATACAAGTCAGTATAAATAAACCCACGCATTAAAATGTTAATTATTACTTATAAAATGACGAATGAAAATATAGGAAATAACGTTGTCAACGAAATTGAAAGCGGCAGTACGTTGACTTAGTACATAAATATCGACCAGACATAAATTATTGTAACTTGTAACTTTAGAATATATTCAAATTGTAGTCGGTTAAGTCTACAAACGTCACGACAGATCTTTTGTATGTCAGTTAATGAAAACATAGCTATTTATTTATTTACTTGTAACTAAACATTTTCGAGTATTTTTGTCCGTGTGGACCACTCTATTGCCTCCCAGGGTGCTGTAAAAGACAGCTAAGATTTATTGCTCACAGATAACATCCTCTGTAACAGATTGGAAAACTCGAAACTAAACTCTAAACTAAATGACTGATCATTGTGACAAATTTGTAATAGCAGACGTGGCCCCCTGGTCAGCGCGGCATACTAGATCGTAATCCCTCCCAAAGTGGAGAAGGCCCGTGCCCAACAGGGGGACGTAAATAGGCTAGAAAGAGAGAGAGAGAGAGAGAAAGATAAATATTTTCACCCTTCTAAAGTGGTTAATTTTATTTTAATAAGTTACTCACTTTTTTATTTTTCTCATTTAAACCGCAGATTTCGATAACAATATTGCAATATGTATTACTCCAGAACAACTTCCTCTTAAAGCTTATTATGACACATACACGTATGCATGAATTTACATTAATATCTAGATGTATCTATCCTATATTTAGCCTACACATGTCCGTTAGATACACTACAGAGCCTGAATAACAAAGCTACTCTAATTTGTATCTAGAGTGTCAATTATCCCTTAATAAATGGACCCGACATGTGTAGCTCTACTCAAATTAGCCTTTGTCTAACATAATTATAATGCATAGGATACCATAACTATTGTAGATAATGGTCTAAGTAATGAATCTTGAGTTACGGGATCTCTACTATATTAAAATTTACTATATTAGTAACATTTATATCAATCAACTAGATGTAGCCCGCGACTCTGTCCGCATGGACGAGCCTCGTGGTTGAGTGGTTTATGTAACGGACTGCCAATCAAGAGGTCGCGGGTTCGATTCCCGCTCGGGACAATCATTTGTGTGCTTTTTCTAATTCTCATACAAATGTTTGTACTGCGTCTGGGTGTTTCTATGTATTATAAGTATGTATTTACAAAAGAAAAGTAGTATATGTATTCTATCCGTATTCTGGTACCCATAACACAAGCATGATAAGCTTAGCTTGGGACCAGAGGACGTTGTGTGAAATGTCCATGAATATATATATTATTATATATATTATATTAATTTAGAAAAATTTCCCCGTTTTTGCAACATTTTTCACTATTTCTTCGCTTCTACTAGCCGTAGCGTGATGTTATATAGCCTAAAGCCTTCCTCGCTAAATGCCCTATTAGTTGAGAGAGATTAGCGCGGTCAAACAAACAAACAAACTCTTCAGCTTTATATATTACTGGTCTTATTCATAATGACCTATCGGAGGTTTAAACGAAGAGATAATAAACGTTTTATCGTAAAAAGACTATTATGAATAACAAGTTTTGACAATTTTCGTGAACCGATTTTTGAGAACTTTAAACCTCCGATAAGTCATTATGAATAAAACCATAAGTATAGAATTATAGATAAAAACCACTATATTATTATATACTAATATTAAAAAAAGATTCTCTACCTCTCTCCCTCTCTCCAGCCCATCAGAATCCCACTGTTGGGCATCCTCCACTTTGGAAGGGATCATGGTCTACTGCGTCACGCTGGCCAGGCTTTCTCTACCTAGATTTCTCTACCTAAGTAAGTGTAACTGTTATAACACTTATACCTAACAAAAATTGGTCAAGTGCGAGTCAGACTCGCGCACGAAGGGTTCCGTACCATTATCTATGCAACATACGTTGTTTGCTTATTTATTAATATAAATGAGCAAACAACACACACAATACTTAATTAATCACGTTTGTTGTATGAGAGCAAGAAACGGTAAAAAAATCATGTTAGTTGTATGGGAGCCCCCCTTAAATATTTATTTTATTTTATTTATAGTATTTGTTGTTATAGCGGCAATAGAAATACATCATCTGTGAAAATTTCAACTCTCTAGCTATCACCGTTCTTGAGATACAGCCTGGTGACAGACGGACGGACGGACGGACGGACAGCGAAGTCTCAGTAATAGGGTCCCGTTTTTACCCTTTGGGTGCGGAACCCTAAAAACAAAACGCTTCTCTCTACAGATGTATGTTTTTTTCCGAATTTTCCGATTCTCACAATGAATGTTATCTATGTACAATATCCTTTTTTCGAAATATCCTAGGAAGGATAGGGACATTTTATTCTTAATTCACCACCACATAATGGAAATAGGGTCCCCTTAGTAGTAGCTTAATATGTGTAGGGTTGTGTTATAAGAGCACAATTCTTTTTGGCAAATAAATTTGTGCCTACATGGTTAAATGACTTTCATTTCATTCCATTTATATATCAATTTGACAATAGCATCCATGTTTATACACGTGAGCTCCTATTTTTTTTTCGAATATGATTTATGAGATATTATAAGCAGTTAACATTAACTGTAAGAGATGGAAAAGTTGAAACTAAACTCTATGGAAACATGCCTGGTCCATGCCGCGTAGTGAATAATAAGTCTACTGTACTGGAGAAGGTGCCCAACAGTGGAATGTTAATGAGCTGGAAAGGAAGGCAGTAACTAAAGATAGAATATTTTTTGTAGAGTTAAAATATCACAATGGAAAAATCCTGCTATTGTAGATTCAAATAGGGACAGACAAGAAACTGTCTTGATGGAATTCAGCAAGAATTCCGAGTCGCTAACTTCGTCTTTGAATTTAAACAGCCGCAAGCTACGTCGTAATTGGTAGCAGGGTTTCGTAGTTACTAATTTGTATAAAGCCAGCAAAAGCTGTATAAATATCTATATTTACTTACTTGGTCTAGATGCAAAAATGTACTGATTACTCATGATGAAATCTCAAAGTTAATAAGATACTTACCTATAATTTCATAATGTTACGAATTAATAATAAGACATATAGAGCAAGAGCCCACGACAGCCAGACCTTCATTGTTTATAAAAGTTGAAATTTTCTTTGTAAATCTTCTATACATGTAATAACAACAGCGTCTATAGACATTGTGTTGTGGTTACCTGGGCAGGTAACACGTAGCAAAGGTGTATAAAATAGTACTTCAAATTTGTTAGATTTTAAAGCTCAATTATTTATATTTTTATTTTCTTCGGGATAACTTTAGAAATCTCGTCATCCATTTTCGGACACATGATAGTTGCTACCCTCTGCCAGAGATCCCTAAACTTTAAGATATTATAATAATTGTACTTTTTTATAGTATAAAATCTAAATTTTATTTAAGTTACTTAGGTACCTATAAAAAGATGTTACCTCAATAGCGGGACAGTTTTCATGGTTTCTGCATCTTCACAGACACATTGAAAGTCCACTGTAGGTGTGAGCGCGAATGCTTAGTCGATTCCAAGTGGTCTTTACTACACTAGAACTCGTGTGCTCCATCGGCTACCGGTTCTTCGACAGATATGATTAGCGCCTTCGACCTAGAAAGTTCTGTGGAAGTGTTTTGATCTAAATTGCCTAGAATATTGTGAAGAGATCTAACCAATTTGTGAATCATGCGTGACGAACTTCATAAATTGAATAAATCTCTTCGCAATATAATTGGCAATTATTAACTTGGCTTCTATGTTGCTCTCAACATAGTTACACATAACTAACTACACAGCTGAATATTATCTATCAGACTAAGTGCATTGTTGGTGGGCAATATGAATAATACATAAACGCTGAGAGATTGCGAGCTCACTGAACACAAACACCACGATGATCAACTGTTATTATTACTAAACTAGCTGTACCTCGCGACTTTGTACGCGTGTAATTTAGAAAAATTTCCACGTTTTTACAACATTTTTCACTGATGCTTCGCTGCTATTAGTGGTAGCGTGATGTTATGTAGCCTAAAGCCTTCCTCAATAAATCGACACCTCCCACGCATAAAGTCTTATCAATTTTTTACCGAAAATTTGATTTTTAGTTCATTGTGATTACGAATAAAGCCTTTATACATTCCTGAATTAAAAATCTTCAAATTATTATTAATTAACGAGATTTTGAAACGCACATCGTCGTATCTATTCAAGGTTCCCGCGCATATAGCCCGATCACGAGTAGCGACGATTTGCGTTGTACTATTGGCTCGCGCGAGTCCAATCAAGGTCAGTTACCGACGTCGTATGACATTACCGGTACGCGCCGTAAACATGGGACTTGCATTATAAAAATAATTAGATTTTGTTTATGTTTTGTGTTAATTAACCTGTGATAATAGTATTATTGTTATATGATAGCAAAATGAACAACTTACGATCGTCAAGAATTTTAAAATTAGCCCTCAGTAATTCAAAACATCTTACCTCAATTAATGAATCTCGTCGATCTGGTAAGTTTTGTTTGATATTAATTTAAAAGTATGAAATATTTGCTAAACGCTACGCAATTTTAACATAATTTATTTTAATTGATCACAATATCTAAGATTTTTTGTCATTAAGTATTTTACATTTTGTCCAGCGCATAAAGTCGTAATACTATAGTTACGATCCTATGCGTCGTTTATTTTTGAAAGTCAGGGGTCGTAACTGACACTTACCACTTTATGCTCTGGTTTTATTTCAATCTTACTATATACATATAGTCGTATTTAGTACATACGACGATATGCTCCGACCACAATATGAAATAAGACTTTATGCAATAAGATTTAGCTAAATTTGAAGCAAAAAACTGAAATATTTTAACACTGATTGATTGTTTTATTAATGTATTTATAACGTTTTTTTATAATCGCCTGATTTACTTGAAATGGATCAGTACTGGAATCTGTACGAATCAACGTGCGAAGAATCCCTAATAAGTAACACTAATAATAATGATGCTAGAACAAGCTCCAACGAGGTGAGACAAGCATTAAATATTTTCGAAAAAACACCGATCCTGTCACCTTCAAACGAGCTTTTTGGGGCTGATGACGTTACTCCTGCGATTCCACTTGATAGCAGTTTAATATCATCTTGGGTATCCACTCCTACTGTCACACCGCAACATAGTGATGACTCCAGTTTTGGTTCTTCCGCTTGTTCGTCTGTTGCCAGTACCCCAACTACCAGTCGAAAACGGCATATTCGAAAAGATGATTGGAAGGATATTAAACGAAAATATCTTAAAAATCAGCGTAAAGCATAGCACTTCTTAATACAAGTACAACAATCAACTTAATTAATCAGTCTTAAAAATCTTTAGGAACGTGCATAATGATCTACTTCACTTAAAACCTATCCAATTGTTATTTGGTAACAAAAACAATCTTGTAACTTTTATCACATAATCAGTCATAATAATAATTATCTTAAAGCTTAGATTTAACAGTATTGAAAAAACAACTCAAAATAACTTCTGTAATATTTTAAATAACTATAAAAAACGTTAATAAAATACCTTAACTTTTTATAACAAAAATAAAGATTTATAAAAAATTAAGAATGTACAAAAACGAAAATTATGTAAAGGATAATAAATCTAAGAATCGTTAGATGAATCAAGATCAGGATTTTCTTGGCTAATAATATTGCTTGTGTTTGGTAAATTTTCATAATACTTATGATATTCGTGAGGTATTATTCCCCCATGGCATAGACTTTGCAAATCATTATACTTTGCTATTGTTATAGGCAAATAATCTACATAACACCGATCTAAATTAATTTGAGTTTCATTATTAATTCTACGAGATGAATAAGTCTTTTTGGTTATTAATAAAGTCAAAGAAGTTTCGTTTTCGAAGCTGTATCGATATTTTAGCATATGTGGATCACTAGAAGTAACTTCAACTTCCTACAGGTGGTTCCTATACTACACATATGCATACACTAATGCATTAGTGAGATGGTCCAAAGTTAACCCACCCTATTACAATGTTATTGAGATGAGTGGCGCGGATTTTTACAATTTTAAAAAGTTACTTGATGGGAATAATTTGTTAAAAAACTGTAACAAGCAAAACATAAATTGGAATAAAATTAAGGAAGTTGAAGTTACTTCTACTGTTAAACTAATTTAGATCGGTGTTACGTAGATTATTTGCCTATAACAATAGCAAAGTATAATGATTTGCAAAGTCTATGCCATGGGGGAATAATACCTCACGAATATCATAAGTATTATGAAAATTTACCAAACACAAGCAATATTATTAGCCAAGAAAATCCTGATCTTGATTCATCTAACGATTCTTAGATTTATTATCCTTTACATAATTTTCGTTTTTGTACATTCTTAATTTTTTATAAATCTTTATTTTTGTTATAAAAAGTTAAGGTATTTTATTAACGTTTTTTATAGTTATTTAAAATATTACAGAAGTTATTTTGAGTTGTTTTTTCAATACTGTTAAATCTAAGCTTTAAGATAATTATTATTATGACTGATTATGTGATAAAAGTTACAAGATTGTTTTTGTTACCAAATAACAATTGGATAGGTTTTAAGTGAAGTAGATCATTATGCACGTTCCTAAAGATTTTTAAGACTGATTAATTAAGTTGATTGTTGTACTTGTATTAAGAAGTGCTATGCTTTACGCTGGTATCGCCTGTAAACTTAGATGATTAAAGTAGATTAGAAAAATTTTTCGTTTTAATTGTTGTTAATACTAAGTATTCTATTATATATTAATATTATATTATTTTTATAACCATCTCCTTTAACAAATCACTTAAACTAAACTATATATATCACCAACAAACATAACATCGTAACACTTGATGGTCATTATTATGTTATCTTACAACGCATAAAGTAGTAACCCGTTGTAACTTTAAGGTACACAAAATATTCACCAGGCATATCGTCGTAAGTCGTCGTATCGTAGTAAGACTCCAGTTTCATCCCAATGCATAAAGTCTTAAGTATGTAATTTTAGCTTTTTTCGCTAATTATATTTTTTTTAATGTAAATAGGTATTAACTAATAAAGATATAGAGGTACTTTAAATTTTAAGCCAGATAGGATCTAAATAATTATCACAAATTTTTAGTAATCATGTAAAATATCTTTAAATACCCGTACTGAAAAGTTGCTATAATCTCGATACGCCCTTATGCGTGGGAGGGGTCGAAATGTACTATGCAACACTGAAAGAACTTTTCAAATTGGATCAGTAGTTCCTAAGATTGAACAAACATACTCTTCAGCTTCATAATACATATTAGCAAATTTTGAAAATACTAAAAAACAACTATACATACAGTAAAATTGCGAAATATTCATAAATTAATCTTACGGTGCATATGTCGTGCGTCGTTTGTTAGAGGATAAAATGAAATACATCCGGACTTGTATGGCGTTTATTTGCGACTCAATATATTTGATTATAACAATATCTTATATAGGTAGCGACAACAATCGTTTCTATGTGTATATTCCTAAAACAGATGACACGCATAGTGTTGCATACAATAAATAAATAATAAATAAATATTCGTGGACATTTCACACAACGTCCTCTGGTCCCAAGCTAAGCTTATATGCTTGTGTTATGGGTACCACAATGGTCTTTATACATTCGTAGACCTGTTGACATACGTCTACTTGCAAACCATGAAATCAGTATGTGACAAAGTATAGAACAAAGAATACTGTCCCTACAAATCCTTTTATAAAATAGCCAAATCATTATCCTATCAAAAATAATAGAATCCGTTAAATAGAATGCAGCAGAAGATGCTATTATCTTCTACCAATTGAACGCTTGAAACAAAACCCAATACCGACACGCCAAATAAGACACTTTTGTTAAGGTCTGCACCTAACAGACACGGAATTGACGGAATGGGTTGCAGAGATAAAATTGTTTCCATGTAATTTAACAAAAACTGATATATGTTTTGTTGTAAAAACTTCAACGTTAATTATTTTGTAAAAGGTGGGAAACTGGGAACGAGAAACGTAACATCTGTGTCAAGCAACTGCGCACTCTCATGCGGTCAGTCCGCCAATTACGGAGTTTTCTAAGAATTGTCTCGAAAAACTCGCAACATTTTTTGTTAAATGTCATCCCGAGAAAAGAAACTTTTTAATTAATCTGTTTATTTCTTGTTAGGCAGAGCAACACAATAACCAAGTGTAAAAATATTGTTTTGTTAGTTAAAGATGCAAAAATATTTAAATACGGCATTATGTGCAATCGTATTTGCAATTTAACCTTTCGTTCATATTTTTTTCGAATATCTCGTCATATTAACTCATAAAATGGAATGCAAGTTCGCACTCAGAAAACTAAGAATGCTTTCAAACTAGCTTTATTTCTAGCAATCAACTAGTTCCCCGTTAACTGTGATATTAATTGTGCGATATTCATAAATGTCATACAAATGTTTGTACTACGTCTGGGTGTTTTCTATGTATTATAAGTATGTATTTACAAAAGAAAAGTAGTTCATGTATTATCTCGTATTCTGGTACCCATAACACAAGCATATAAGCTTAGCTTGGGACCAGATGACGTTGTGTGAAATGTTCATGATAATTATTATATTTATACTAGCTGACCCGGCAAACGTTGTTTTGCCATACAAAAAAAAAGGTTTGAAAAATAGATGTTGGCCGATTCTCAGACCTACTGAATATGCATATAAAATTTCATAACAATCGGTCAAGCCGTTTCGGAGGAGTACGGTAACTAACACTGTGACACGTGAATTTTATATATTAGATTTAACTAAAGATGATTATTTAATGTTAAGAGATGAATACATAATCTGCTATTATAGACACTGTCATGGCCACAATCTTGTATCCCATCATTAAAAAGCATTAAAATCCAGCTATAATAAACAGAAAACAAAGGAATGACGTAACAGGTGAAAAGTAGAACCCATAAATGCTACATTAACATTTTATGTGTTCCGTATAAAATTAAATCAAGGCGCGACTCTCATAGGCACGTGACGGCTATACATTTAATGGCGGTTACAACGTACGTACCTACGGATGTTTATGTCCATGTTTTATTATTTTCCTAAAATTAAAACAACAATGGAAACGTGTTTATTAAGGTCAACGCTATACTAGAGTCAAAGTTAGATTCTGTTTATCACATAACTTTTTATGCAAAATCTAATAAATCAGAAATTATTACCAACTAAAGGTACAGATTTTTGCCAATACCACTTAAAAATTGTCTTAATTTTTTATTAAACTTCTTATGATATTATTAACGTTTCACAAGAAGTCTAATTCCCTTTAGGACCATCTCATTGTCCTACGCTGAGCATCATAATGCTCTTTGGAGATAATTCTGTTTTCCTCCACGTACCAAGAAACAGATTTTGGCAGGAAACTCCTCCAATACGGGAAAAAATTTCGGACTATTTGTTTCATACAAAACACTGCTTGAATGTGTATTACCATGATAAGAGAATTTAAACAGTTCCCTTAATAAATATTGGAGTCAAAGCAAAAGTCCAAGTCACACAGGGTGGTATGAAAAAATTAATGATTAGTGTTTCTCTTAGACGGGATCTGAATTTGAGCGACATGGGTCTATTATTACGTAATGGAATTCCCTTTGTGTTTAATCTTTAGGTCAGTAACAGACGTAGACAAAATAACCCTCTTAAGATATTCAATCTCCTTGAACCTATCAAAATATTCACTGAACCTGAAATAGCTGAACATAAGTTCCACCTCGTTTGATTTAACTAGGGCAATAACAGCAAAGGTTATAAGTAAAAGTGAGATTCACATTAGTACCAATTCTATTTGCACAACTAAACTTAACTGAAAAAAGAAAATTTATTACGTCGATGACACAATTTGGCAATGTTTTCCAGGACTTTATTATTAGGAAATCTGTATATTATAATAGACTAACGATTTTAATTAACGAAAATGTGCACAGCGAAATAGCTAATTTATCAAAATACACCATACTTTTCAGTTTATAAGCAGTTTCATACATTTTTTAGTTATGCTAAGTTTAGTTTTGTACGTAGAATTGGTACCATTGTCCGCTAAGAATTGCCTTTACGCGATTTGATAAGCTAGTTACATATAAAAAACATACCACTGTCACTATTTAGGACTTAAATCATTTTTTAATTGTAAAAGCCAAATGTTAGGCAGATAAATTATAAATAAATAAATAATTAATATTCATGGACATTTCACGCAACGTCCTCTGGTCCCAAGCTAAGCTTTATTGCTTGTGTTATGGGTACCAGAATACGGATAGAATACATATACTACTTTTCTTTTGTAAATACATACCTATAATACATAGAAACACCCAGACGCAGTACAAATATTTGTATGACAATTAGAAAAATCACACAAATGACACGAGTGGGAATCGAACCCGCGACCTCTTGATCGGCAGTCCGTTACATGAACCACTCAACCACGAGGCTCGTCACACACAACATATATCCAAATACAACATATACTCAAGTAACAATAAATAACAAAGAAAAGATTTATTGAGCTTAGGATTCCTATTGATTATTGCTTTTCGTTTCAGATATATACTAAACTCCACAAATGAGCCAGTGTTATTTAGACTGTGAGTATAACTACTATTATAGTGAACTATTTTATACTAAATAGTTTTTATAATAAAACTAGCTGACCCGGCAAACGTTGTTTTGCCATACAAATGTCAGGGGTGGACAATCCTTATCACATAAGGGTATGAAAAATTTCACGAAAATCCGTCGAGCCATTTCGGAGGAGTGAACACACAGAATTTTATATATTAGATATTATTTTTCAGAAATATTAACGTTGTTAGTATTTCTAGTACCAGGTAAAATAAATATGTATATAACCAAATCAATCTGCTCTGAATAACGAGGGGCCGTCTATGTCCATGTTTTCATTTCAACATTTTTAAACTTAATAGAATGATTATGTGTAGATTTAGATTAAGGGTATTATGAAAAGTTTACAAGTTTTATAAGACTTATGATATTTGAAAGCATTAAATCGTGATGAATGGTTATAAAGTATTTTTTTAAGAACAGCTATTTGAAAAGTATTGTTGACGTTAGGTGCTAAAACTTTTTGATAATAGCAGTAATGGACTTTGAGAACTTGAAAATCTTTGCCAAATGACACAAATCGTTGACGTTGATAAATTATATTTGAAAACATCGATAAGGACTATTTATTCCAGATAATTTAGGATGGATTACAGCTTGTAGAACACAAAGAATTTGTTTTAAATAAGACTTTAAGATGCGACCAATTCTTTTTACTTAATTATCGATAGCGAAGAATTTTTTTAGAAAACTCTTTTAATATTATAATTCTCTTCAGTGCCTTTGGGTTGGGGCAAGCAATGAAATCAAATAACTTCAGTTGGATCCCTGTATCCCCAAGGAACCCTTTATCTTATATAGAATTATATTTTCCAATGTTTTACTCTCAACTATGTTTGTGTGAATTTTCGAAATGCTTTTTTTCTTGCTTTTTAAAAGAATTGTGAATTCATTTATGTAATAGTCCAATTTTAAATAGTTGTTGCAGAGAAGCTCATTAACACGACGCGCGACCTGTAGACATCGTGTATGAATTATTTAATCAACTTTAAGGGCCTACATCAATATTATTCAATATCATCGCCGACACGTACATATTAACACAGCCAGTAGGCACAGAAAATGAAGAATTAGGGATACTTTTCCTATTTACTCAAAATCTACTAAATATATTTTAATTCTGATTTACGTGTTTCTATATATAATAGTTACTTATGTTTTTAAAGTTATTTTATTAGTTAATACGCGATAATAGACCGACAAATGAAAAAAATAAAAAATTAGAGAGGTTGTTTCGCTAAGATTTTCTATCGAGAAAACTTTTTTCAATCGCGTTTCTGAGTTTATGCGATCCTAGATCATATATTGAAAAAACATATACTTAAAAATTAGAGCTCTAGCCATTCAATCTAAAGAAACAATGAAAACTTCGTACGTAGAAAAATGCACGAAGCTATTTTGGTATTCTCTTAAAAGAAAGAGCTTATCAATTCGTCTGTTTTTATAATGGTATAGTATCAATTTGTAATCACAAAATGAATTTTCTATTATCTGCTATGTCGCAAATTGTTGAATGAATTAATAAAACGAATATCTACTGTACGGAAGCCCAAAAATAGAAATATACTTATTTTTCTCTAATACTTGCGCGACTCATTTGTTTATATAAAACCGCTTTTTACGGATTTAGATGCGTATATTTGTTTTAAATTTTAGCCTAACGTGAAAACCATGTAACAGCTGGTCGTAGAGGACACTTTACAGCTCAGTCCCACCCGTGACCATGGTGAATGCAAAGTCTCCGAAACGTCCGACTGAAATTTAAAACAAATATAGCTACGCGTCTAAATCCGTAAAAAGTTGTTTTATTTAAAGAAATCTACTTGATTACTAAACAATAATTACACTCAATTTAGTTAAATATACAATTATTCGGATAAGAAGTGGCATATAGACCCTAGGCAAGTGGTCATCAAATGTTCATTTCGCAGGTTATTACGAACCATCCTTTCGTTCACCGCCGCTCCTTGACAGTGACGCATGGTCTAATTTATCCACAGACAACATTTACTTTGCACTTCCAAACAATCTTAGGCTGATGTTATAGAAGTTAAAATTGTTTGTTTTGTTAGCATATTATGTTGGTTTTAAGTTTGTATGGCGCTCACGATAACCCCATTGTCCTCGTAGATATAAAGTGTGACAGCTTGCTAGTCGAGTGAGTTCCTCACGCCATGATTTATATTTAACCACGCGTGTTGATAATTTCATTTTCACAAATTGCAAGAATTTAACCCTTCAGAGTTATTGACAAATTTTCTTTATACAAGGTATACTCATTTTCTTTACACCAAATGCGAAGTTATATCGCGTTTAACGAAATTGTTATAAATTATAATTAAATTTTCGAAAGACCAGATGAGATAAAGTACATTTAATTTTAAATATAACGCAATTAATTGGAGTCTTTCTACTTATTATCTGAAACGATTAAAATTTGACAATTATAGGAAAACTCGAACAATGGTATCGATTCTTGCACAACTAAACGTAACTAAAAAATGAAAGTTGATTGTGTCAATATATCTAATATTTGATATTTTGTTGTACAAATTTATTATAGTTAAAATCGTTTAATACACAGCTCTTATAATAAGAAAGTTCTGATAACATTACCGAATTGTGTTTTAACACTATCAGTTTTCATCTTAAGATAAGTCTAGTTGTGCGCGTAGAATGGGTAACATTACTTACGGCGGAATTTTCATAAAACTATTAGCTGTCCCGGCAAACGTTGTTTTGCCATACAATTCTGTGTAAAAATCAACAACAAAAAATTTCATCAAAATTGGTCCAGCCAATTGTGAATCTAAACCATCCTCAAACACCCTTGAATACACACAACAAATTTCATCAAAATCGGTCCAGCCGTTTAGGAGGAGTTCAATTGCAAACACACGTACAGAAGATTTATATATGTCGGAGAATAGACCAGAGGCCTGAACAGGAATCCGAGCACATAGCTTAAGAACTGTCTTACCGATATTCACACCTCAGTCTATCATACTCTTGCACACTTATAAGGATAACTGGCCTCCACATCAACCCCTTATAGCCAGTGCCCAAGCCTCGCAACGAAGAATCATCACTACGTTCACACAATGAGGAATACATGTACGCGCAAACACGTACATGACGACTTTACACAATACACGTACACACGTGCACACAGATACACGCCGCGCCGACGCCCATAAGGACCAGCTCAACGCCGACACGTCGGAGATTGAGCAGCGCGACGACTCGTACAATACCAACTTCTACACACACACTAATACGCCGTGATGTATACAGCACGAATTCTCGAATAATACTGGGCCTCAGCCACGTTCGCCTATCGTACTTAAAGCAACTTGCGAGTGGGGGTAGTGGGGGAGTTGCGACATAATACAATCTTATCATTACGGCCATGATAAGAGTTATGTAATCTTCAATATCTTTAGGGCATATTCTTAGTTAATATCTCGACATTAATCAGATACTAATCTAAATGAGATTTAACTAACTAATTGGGCATAAGTAAATCAAGAACTAATTTCGTATACCTACAAATTGGTTATAAACACTTTAATATTCTTTTAAAACCCATGTCCTTTACGCCTAGCCGACATATATATAAAGATTTATGTAATAATAGGCGTCTCCGTGTGGTGACGGATTAAGAATACAAGTGTCACCACCCCATTTCGTTTCCAAGGGTGCTGTAAAAGTCAGCTAAGGGTTATTGCACACAGATAACAGCCTCTATCAGAGACGGAAAACTCGAAAATAAACCCTGTGCCAACACGCTTGGTCAGCGTGGCACAGTACACCTTAATCGCTCCAAAGACGAGGAGGCCTGTGCCCAACAGTGGGACGTAAATGGGCTGGAGAGGAGAGGAGGCGTCTGTGTATAGAAACCAAGTCTTATTGAACAAAAATAAATATACCTATACTTACAATTGACATAAATATACCAAAATTTCATACACACGCACACATGGATACAGTCATGTACACATTCAAACCAAATTAAATTTGCGGAACTTTTAAATATATATCATCTACTTAGTTATTTGTTCTTGTAATCGGTTCGAGTGGAGACCTGGTGTTCTGTATCACAGGTAACACATTACCTATTTCAGACACCAGCGATCCACGACCGAAATTTAAGTAGTACAAAGTTGGTTTGTATTTTTTATGTTTTTTTTTATAATTTAAAAAGAATAACTCCTTCTACATTAATTTATTAATATTTTGCGATTGACTCGCTATGCTTTTACTAAATAAACTAAATTATAATGGAAAAAATGATAACCATAAGCGGGACTTGAACCCGCGACCTCGGAACGGAACGGCATTCCGAGGTCGCGGGTTCAAGTCCCGCTTATGGTTATCATTTTTTCCATTATAATTTAGTTTATTAAGAATAACTCCTGTTCTATTTTTACAAAACAGATTTTAGATTACATCATTATACTAGTTCAAAAACATGTCAAATGTACAGGTGTCAGTAAATTTCTCTGGAGAATAGTTGAATTTTAACCTCAATAAAATTTTGCCTAGCCTCGCTAGCTTCGCTTTATTAAGCTTTTAACCTAATTTCCTATTTTAGACGATCAATGGAACTTTGTGAATATGTTTTGTATTTTCAGATGATATATTCCTTTTACTAATAAGAATATATAATTAATAATAAGAATAAATAATAAATAATTTAACTTTAAAAATTATGTTTTATTGCGTTCTTTATATTAAATAATTGGTCAAGTGCGAGTCAGACTCGCGCACGAAGGGTTCCGTACCATTATCTATGCAACATAAGGCAACGTTATTAGTATCGAGCAAGAAACGGTAAAAAAATCATGTTCGTTGTATGGGAGCCCCCCTTAAATATTTATTTTATTTTATTTTTAGTATTTGTTGTTATAGCGGCAATAGAAATACATCATCTGTGAAAATTTCAACTCTCTAGCTATCACCGTTCTTGAGATACAGCCTGGTGACAGACGGACGGACGGACGGACGGACGGACGGACGGACGGACGGACGGACGGACAGCGAAGTCTCAGTAATAGGGTCCCGTTTTTACCCTTTGGGTACGGAACCCTAAAAACGGTATCAAAATCCGTTGCGCAGTTTGTAAGACAATATAAGCTCACATAGGGAAAAACTTAAAAAAATAACGACTTTGTTTTATAATAAGTACAGTTTTGTGTTTTTAAGTGACTCGTGCAGTTTTTTCTACCTTTTAGACTGTCACGTATTATTTCTCATTAAGTGCACTCGTTCATAAAGAATTTCGTAAAAAGTGCACCTTACGAAGACGTTTGCATGTTTAATAGGTAAAATCAAAGTCATTAAATTTTTTATTTCAAGTTGGCATGTTTTACAAGCTCTTTTAAAACGTCGTAGCTAGGTGTCTGCTCCAAACGCGAATCCTATGGAAAAGAATAGACAAGAAACTCCATGGATTTCTTTTTATTTTCTTTGATTTTTTTTTCAATACTATTTTCCATTGTTGTGGTGTGTGATGTGTGTTATCAGAAATCGCGAGTAAGATCTAAACTCCAAATAAAAGCGATAGAATCCAAAAAAAGTACGTTTAAGGTAGAGAAAATGAAGTAGTAACTAACTTAACTTTGTCGAGTGTCGGCTCTTGCACTATACTGTGGACGAACGGGAATAAACGGCACCTCTCGTCCACACCCTTTTTATTCCCATTCGTACTTACTATTCCCGTTCGTCCACGCCGTGGAAGACGGGGTGTGGACTAAAGAGAATGACCCTAAACTGCAAGTAGTACCTAACGACTTTCCACTTACAGCATGTCTCAAAATTATATGTGTATAGCACGGAAATAAGAAACACGTAAAACATAACCCAAATCAAAACCCAAAAGAAACAAGACAACCATAACCCTTCGTTGATGGTCAGACAAAAAGACATATAATAGTGTATTAATCTAGTCAATCTAAACAATACATAACATGACCAAAGATTATATTCTAGAGACACACGCGACATTTCGTTCACCACGCATATGTCATGTCATTCGCGAACTTTTTGAGTCCTTTATGGTTTCAACCAAAGATTTATTATTTGAATTGATTCAATATACTAATATAAACAAATTAGGCTGAAGACAATGACTTGTAGAAGTTGTAGAATATTACCTTACTGAAATTGTGTTAGGCACACTACAATAAGAAATGTGAAATAAAGAGTAGTGAAAACTAAAATTTTTGACATAAAAAGTAGTTAATATACGGTAAGTAGGCTACTTAAATAGTTAGGCTTTACTTTTATTTCACTACCGCGCTTACCATCGGGTGGAATGGGAGCAAGCACAAAGTGATTTATTTAATAAGAAAGACGTGTGGCACTCGAGGACTGACGCGATAAAGCTATTGCATAGCAATTTTTATCAACTTATGCAATTATAATTATTTATTTATTTTATTTATGCAAGAATCTAAATATGTCCCCATAAACTACGAGTAAAATAAGATTAATAATCCTTATTTACTGATGCTTACATCTGTCCATTGTTTATGGTAATTATGATAAAATAGTGATTGTCAATCAAATGTCAATAAAATAATATAAACATTATTTTACATTATTAAAATCTAAAATACGCTGTGATCTGAACATTTAGGATGTGTTTAGGATATATGTTGTCGATTCATAGGCGCTTACCCTTGGTATCAACAGGATGAAATAAATTGCTGAGCGAAGAGGGGATTACGCATGCGCAGTAACGTCGATAATGTAAGGTTTTTTTCATTACATTATTTTCGTTACGGAGTTTCTGGATTCAGTCTCCACGCTCAAGGCCCGCGATAGAAGCTATGCAATAGCTTAATAAAAAAAATATTAATATGATGATGAAAACATAGATCCAATATGAATGTATAATTGTATACTGAACTCATGTAACCTAATTTCAGTTGGGCGCAAAAAGCAAAAGTAAAAACAAACTTGTTGATGCGAGTAGAACAGATTACAAACAACGCAAAAGATGTCTCAGAATCGATAAGTTAGCTAAGATAGAAAGCGACCATAAGAAACCCGAAGGGACAAATGTAAATAGAAAAGGTCTATCGCAAGATTTGCAATTTTTCTTCAATTTCCTTATTGGAGCGAAACGTTTCTAAAGTCGATAAATAATGAAATACATTGACTGAAACAAGTTTAGCTTTAAATAACTTCAATGTCTTCACTAACAAGATTAACAATTGTCATTTCTTTGTTTTCAGATTGCCGTCTGCTTCCTAACACTTCTTGAAAAATATAACAGAAATAGCTGCTAAGAACTCCTACTAACTTGAACTGAAAAACTTTTGTGTTTAATTGTCGGCAAAATTATATTAGAAGTAAACGAAATTAAACTTGAAAGGTACAAACAGGGAAGTCGCGTAGACATTAACCATTTGGGTGTTGTTTATGTCTATTTGAATTGTTTTTAATTCAGTGTATCCCTTGAATCATTACGGCTAGAATAACATATTTTAATATATTTACTAAAAACTCTTGTAAATATTGGTTAACTAATTGTTTGAGAAAGTGAACTAATAAGTGTTTGTGTTTTGTGCAATGCTTGTGTGTGTACGGATTCGGTGTGCGATAATGAAGTGTTATCATTAGCGGTGCGGTAGAATTTTGTGTAAAGCTGGGTGTGCAACGCCACGGCGTCATCGGTGGAGGGTCGAGGGGGTGCGGGCGGGGTGGCAGAAGCTGCGCCCTCGCCCGCGCCCGATGCGGAGGCGCCCATCCGACGCCGCCGTCATCGCCCGCTTTACCGCCGTTTCTTCCACTATGTTCGCACCGCATGGACTGGCGTCAAATTTGCATTAGGTAACTTTATCATTACTAACTTATTTCCATTAACTTTATGGCTAGCTTTCAATAACACTATTTAAGTGTTTTTACTACCTACATATTTTTAAGTAAAAACTAAATCAGTTTTCTCCTTACATTCTTCTTTAAACTGAAATAAGAAAGTATCCACTATAGTAGATTTAAGTAGCTAATAAATGAAGCAAATAGTTACATACCATAATTACTAACTCTATATTTTTCAACAACATGCTTCAGATTTGGTTAGTATTAACTGATTTAGTTTTCTGATTAATTAATCGGAAAAGTTTGTTCAGATATTGGGCTTATAATAGTACCTCCTCATTTCGCGAGGTCGTTGCCCGGCAAACGTTGTTTTGCCATACCAAAAAAAAAAGTAAAAAAAAAAAATTTTAAAAAAAGAACTATACACCTCACGGAGCCCGAGACCTTTCCAACGAATGCAAAACCGTGGAAATCGGTCCGTGCGTTCTGGAGTTATAGAGTCAGGAAGGAAAACCCAACTTATTTTTATATAAACAAAATGAAGATATCACCAGAAAAATGTGGCACCAGAATTTACCTAGTGACATTTCAATGAGCAAGCTACGAGTATATTGCTGGTCGAATCGACCTTGTAGATAAACGTGGTTATCATTTTACTCTGAATACGTGAGACGAAATTTTATTTTAACATTCCTACAATAAAATTTCGATTCACTTGCAAATTTATAAAATTATTCTTTCTTTTTTTTGTTAGCCTTTCTGTCAGCTGTAGTACATTGCTACGCATATTAAAGAGAAGTAAGTCTACAAGTATGAATCACATCTCTACGCTTTTAAAAGGTATTGAGGCTTTCATTACACAAAACAAAGCATTTACTCGAATTTCTCCAAATATATTTTCAAGTTTACACTCGGATGAATACTTGTAAGGTCGGGAGAAATATTAACGGAAGGACGGCCTTTGATGTTCGCAGTCGGCAAACGTTTTCTTACAAAATGTAGGGTATAGGTTATGTTATGGCAATATTTTATTCACAAAAGATCAGTACAGTACTTTACCACATTTTGTTATTTACATTATATATACCTTTTTGGTTAGCTATCCTGCTGTTTTGAATTTTTTTCGTTGAAATAAACATATTTGTAGATTTTTTTTGTCAATTTTGAAACTTCTGTTTGATGAAAATAGATGTTCTTATATAACTAGGATCATAAGTTAACATTTCAATGATTTGTTAGCAATTCAGTACATTAACTTAGAATTGTTGCTAAGGTAAATTTTAACTATTTTTTTTAATAAAATCACAAGCAAATAGAATCCCTTCTTTTAAATGTTTCGTTTACAATTTATTTAATGCCAAAATCCTCATCAGAAGATATTAATGTATTTTTTCATTATTGTCAATAAATACATTCGTCGTTAAAATATGTATCTAGTAAATTACTTGTATTTACTTTAGTGAGTAATTGACTATAGTAAAAATAAGTAAAGTTAAGAGGATACCAAAATAGCTTCGTGCATTTTTCTATGTACGAAGTTTTCATTGTTTCTTTAGATTGAATGGCTAGAGCTCTAATTTTTAAGTATATGTTTTTTCAATATATGATCTAGGATCGCATGAACTCAGAAACGCGATTGAAAAAAGTTTTCTCGATAGAAAATCTTGGCGAAACAACCTCTCAAATTTTTTATTTTTTTCAATTGTCGGTCTATTATCGCGTATTAACTAATGAAATAACTTTAAAAACATAGGTAACTATTATGTATAGAAACACGTGGATCAGAATTAAAATATATTTAGTAGATTTTGAGTAAATAGGAAAAGTATCCCTAATTCTTCATTTTCTGTGCCTACTGGCTGTGAACGTGTCGGCGATGATATACGATAATATTGATGTAGGCCCTTAATAAGATGAGACGAGATTCAGTTAAATATAGCTACTATGTTTATTGCAAATAATTGTGTATTACATATTATTATGTATTTTTTTTTTTTAATAATAAGTTTTTTGCCTTTGAAATTTGAGGGTTTTCCTTTCTTAGGAAATAACAATCAGATTCTGACCTTGACAGGGGGACCTAGTGCTCCCCCGTCGGGTCGGGACCCGATTATCGGGGCCACCCCTCGCTGGTTCATGGTAAAACTCAAGACACCATCATGGCCCGGCAGGGCAGGAGGCGGAGAGCATTCAAATAAAAAAAGGATCATTATAATCACTTTGCCCAGTTAAAAGTTAGGAGTTAACAAACATGAAAAAATACCATACAGTCGAACTGAGAACCTCCTCTTTTTCTGAAGTCGATTAGAAAAGTTCTTTCATCAATTTTTAAATCAACATTAATTTATTAATATTTTGCGATTGACTCGCTATGCTTTTACTAAATAAACTAAATTATAATGGAAAAAATGATAACCATAAGCGGGACTTGAACCCGCGACCTCGGAATGCCGTTCCGTCGCTCTCCCAACTGAGCTATTATGGTCCACGCAAATGTTTACCAAATTCTCCACTACAATCATCTCAATGCGAGTTTTAACATCGTGCGATGTGCTTATGGTTATCATTTTTTCCATTATAATTTAGTTTATTCAATTTTTAAATCGTTTAAAATTTTTCACTTGTTATTATTTCTCACACGACTGAACAGTTTGTGCTGAAAATTGCTTAAACTTTGTGCTGAGTTTCGCCATTTTTAACTTAAGATTTTCTAACGATGTTTCGAGCTTTGTGTTTATGCTGTGTAATAAATTTTCTAGACGAAAACCTTTTAAAGAATCTATTACTATTTAGCCTACTTAGAGAAAAAGTCTACAACATACCTATCTAAGACCAAGTGTAGGTATGAGTGTAAATGACAATGTAATGCAGTCAAGAACGTGTTGCATGGTCAAGAAGTAAATGTCTCACAAATAAGTTTCAAATATAACTACAAGGGTTAAGACAAAAACAAATCTAAACTGCTTCAAGCATTCACAAACAGCCGCAACACTGATTTTAATAAGGAATTAGAAAAAATATGTTTATCTTAACACTTTATTAAATAAATGATTAAGTAAAGAAAGTGTGTTTAGACAGAAGCAGGTCTCGCTCTGTTGTCTCTGCCTACCTCCATGATAAAAAGGCGTGACGGTATGACGGTGGCAATGATAAAAAAAAATATAATGCGCCTCTGGAAAGGGCCCAAATTATAATTGTCACCGGATAATATATGCGCGTTCCTACCTAAGATCGTATGCTTGTTCCAATAGAGTGAGCATATAGACCACACAAGAATTAATATGAGTAGATAAGTAACAAGCCTTTACCTACGAGTATATTAACTATAATACTTAAAGTGCTTCTGTTTGAATATTAATATTGTGTATTCCTTTGACTTCATAATTAGTTGCCGTTAAAGCTCATATTATGTATAGAAAGTTACTGTTTTATAATTGCTTAAGTGCTTCAAATGACTTTTGTATTATTACATATATTTTTAATAATTTTCAGTGTTTGGTTATTTTAATTTTTAATAAGCCTTGTCGAAAAGTAGTGGGATTTCTACATTATTATTATATTCATGCGGAAAAAAAACGACCAGACTATATTATTTTTTAGTCCGTCTATATAACAAACGTTATTCTATATCTAAATGTGCAAACTGACGGGCCTCGTGTTGAAGTGGTTCATGATATGAACTGCCGTTCACGGGGTTTTCTCGGTAGACATCTTGGCTATGCCCCTGGTATTTCTGAGTCCATGAGCAACGGAATTCAACGGATGCCACTTAACATCTGGGGCCCAAGTTTGATATTACAATGTTGTCACAATGATCAGTCACCGACGCCATTATGGCGCCATAATGACGTCATTTGTGACAAAAAATGAACAGTAGACTTCCAAACTTGATAAAATTCGCCATTATGGAATCTGATCTGACTGATCATTGTGACAACATTGTCATAGCAGACTTTGTCCCCTGGTGAGCCGTCAGTTCGTAAGTCGACCTAAGCAATAAAAAAGATTGAACATTAAAATATATTTACTTATAATAAAACAAAGTGGTTATTTTTGTATGTATGTCCCTATGTGAGCTTATATATTTAAAACTACGCAACGGATTTTTATACGCTTTTTTTAATAGGTAGAGTGTTTCAAGTGGAATTTTGTACCATTTGCAGGAGTTAAATTTAAAATTATAAGTTAAAATCCACGCATTCGAAGTTGCGTGTAACAGCTAGTTTAAATATATCTAAATAATTATAATATATCCAATAAAATATACTGAATATATATTCTCCGTGTGGTGACGGATTAAGAATACAAGTGTCACCACCCCATCTCCTCCCAAGGGTGCTGTAAAAGTCAGCTAAGGGATATTGCACACAGATAACATCTTCTGTGAGAGACGGAAACCTCGAAAATAAACCCTGTTCCAACACGCCTGGTCAGCGCGGCACAGTAGACCATAATCCCTCCCAAAGTGGAGGAGGTCCATGCCCAACAGTGGGACGTAAATGGGCTGGAGACATACATACATACATATATTCTAAAGATTATAGAAAAACATCCCCAATTCTAATACAAAATTTATACGTTTGATAAAAGGAAAGATATCGCTCCCCTTTTACTTACGATTGGGTTCCTTGTTATCGGAACTTATCTTTTGTATATAGACACAATAAATAAAAGCATACATACCAATAATAAGTTACATAGATGTACGTAAAAATATATATTATAATAATAAATAAATAAATAATAAATATTCATGGACATTTCACACAACGTCCTCTGGTCCCAAGCTAAGCTTATATGCTTGTGTTATGGGTACCAGAATACGGATATAATACTTATACTACTTTTCTTTTGTAAATACATACTTATAATACATAGTAAACACCCAGACGCAGGACAAACATTTGTATGAGAATTATAAATGTCACACAAATGATTGTCCCGAGCGGGAATCGAACCCGCGACCTCGTGAACGGCAGTCCGTTATCTGAACCACTAGACCACGAGGCCCGTCAAATTATATCAATTATATGTAAATACAATACAACTTATTTACAAAATGTAATAAAAAAGAGTTTTTAAGATTCAATAGTTCCGTATTGTGTCGAATTGAGAATACAAGTGCCATTCTACTTCATCTTCAGGTATCTGCAAGAGCTAGGGAGCAACAAAAGCGGATTAAATCATCGGTAAAAGCTGGAAAACTCAAAACTAAACAATATGACATACCTTGAGGGTGTGCTAGTATATCATAAACCCTATGGATTTTAGCTGTTACGAAATTAAAACTGAAAAACACATCCTTAGTATTTGCAAAATTTCAGATCCATCCGGCTATCACAATTGGTTGAAAATTACTTTATAAGATCTCTTTGCAAATATGGATACGTAAGTAAGTTATATATAATTAGGTAATTATATATATGTAAATTATATAGACAGTGAGATAGACTAATAGACAGATACGAACGAAGTTAATAAAAGTGTGTTAAAAACATAAAAAAGCATCTTAAAGTTTGATTGCAATTAGAATAAAATAATTTCTCCTACCGGTTCAGGGCATTCAATCCCCTGAGAAGAAAAGGCGTAAGAAACTTGCAGAGATCATTATTTGTTGGTCGTATTTCTTTTTTTAAATAATGAGTTACAATACTAAGGACAATGCTAATCTATACACTTTTAACAAATTACAATATGCGTTGCTCCGGAACAATTTACTTCCACGATTATCGAATTACAGAACGATTGAAACATAATACAATGCGTACTTTATTGGAAGCCACTCTGTACTACCACCTGTTACGTGGTATGTGAACTTATAGACTTTAGGGTGCAGATATATCGAATGTCGACCGTTAACCCGATGCCTAACTGTTATTACTGTGGTCGTAACGCATTATTGCCGTACGTGGTTTCGTATATACTGACCATAGATCACTCTCAATAGATTCCGCACGCAAGTCGACCAACGTTCAGACAACCTAATTGTAAGAAAACTCGGCGTTTGACTAAGTTATGACCAATGAAAATGCATTATTTCAAACCCCTCTACCCGCAGCTTCCTCCAACGTTGGTGCATTAATTTAGTCGTTAAGAGGATACCAAAATAGCTTCATGTATTTTTCTTCGTACGAAGTTTTCATTTTTTCTTTAGATTGAATGGCTTGAGTTCTAATTTTTAAGTATACGTTTTTTCAATACATAATCTTGAATCGCAAAAACTCAAAAACGTGATTGAAAAAAGTTTTCTCGATAGAAAATCTTAGCGAAACAACCTCTCTTATTTTTTATTTTTTTCATTTGTCGGTCTATTATCGCGTATTAACTAATGACATAACTTTCAAAACATAAGTAACTATTATATATAGAAACACGTAAACCGGAATTAAAATATATTTAGTAGATTTTGAGTAAACAAAAAAAATATCCCTAATTCTTCATTTTCTATACCTACTAGCTGTGTTAATAAGAGGGTACTAATACTCCACATTTAGATTGCCATCTCTATTCGAAAGGGACAAATATAGCTAAAGCAAATTATACCTACAAATTCTTTGAAAATAGTTTCGTAGTGCCCTTTTTTCTTCCCGAAAATTAAAACGTTTTTAATTTTTTTCACGCTATATTACACATGAAGAGTATATCTATGCTTCTATCACTTTCTTTTTTTGGTAAAACCTTACCAAATTTGTAGATCCTGCAACTTTATCTAAAGAACACCGAAAAAATCGAGATTTTTGGATGGTCATACTTCTTTTAGTAATTATGTTTTGAAAAAAATAAAGTGATGGAAGCATAGATATATATAAGACGTTCATCTGGAGGCAATATCCACGAAGAAAACAGGGGACTACGATGCCCATATTTTTGTATGGAGCATAATTTGGTATCGTGCCCTCTTAACAAATTCTCGTAATTCTCTACATTTTGTGTACGTGTAAATGTATATATGTCCATATCCACTCAACCACGAGGCTCGTCAAAAAATAAAATCTAATAAAATATTATTAAGGTATCCGTGTGACATAAAGTTTTCTCAAACTAAAAACGTCACTTTTACAAGCAATAAAACAAGTATTCCATTGGGAAGAGACATTGACATTACAAAATTAGATTCAACCTGTGGCGTGTATCATAGACACACATATAACGCATTTCACGCACACATATATATGTAAGTAGCTTCGAGTCGACTGAGTTATGTAGCCATATTAGACACTACATCTGATAAATCTAACAACAACATTCTTTTCATCTTTTTTATTTTCTTTGGTGCGTTCAGTCGTTATCAAAAAATTTGTAATGATACTGAAGCACTTTCTCTTACAGGTCGATTAAATCTTATACACATTGCAATAAAAGAAAATAGTTTATAGATCTGTAAGTTATGGATCTTTATAGGTTGAAAGTTTACTAAATCATTTCATAAAAATAGTCAGTATTTTCTTGCTAACCTTTGCCGTTTTTAAACTAAGATTTTTGTAATACTCTCTAAGATTCGCGAGACTCGTTTGTTCTAATGAAACTACTTTACGAATTTAGACGCGAAACTACTGATTTAGAAGCAAAATTTAATTTCAGAACTTTATGGTAAAAGTCTATCTGTATGGTTGATGTAAAATTTTAATATTAAATCTTGGTAAACTCAGGCTCGGTAACATAGGATAACTTACAGCTCAGTCCCTTCCGTGATCATGGTTACTATAAAGTCTCCGAAAGCTCGGGCTGAAATTTAAAATCATACATGTTTATAATACTTTACCGTAACGTACAATTTAATAATTTTATTAGAAAATATTACGGCTAACACTCACAGTTATAGGATCGATGATGTCGACCCAGGTTTCGAACATGTCCGTAGCTCATCTTCAGGTCAAGTGCACAGCGATGTCTGTGACCTTCCGACGCACACAGAATTTTTTTTTCAAGTTTTAGTAAAATCTTTATAGTTATTAAAAAGGTCTTAACTGTGAGTTTAATTTAAGTTACACGTGATGACGTGAACTTCGTGTGCGTAGAATTATGAATGAAAGCCGAACCTGTATCTATTAAAAGAAACTGCATCAAAACCCGTTGTGTAGTTTTAAAGATATAAGCTGACACAGGGACATACATACAAAAATAACCACTTTTTTTTGTATTTA
This sequence comes from Orgyia antiqua, assembly GCA_916999025.1. Classification (NCBI taxonomy): domain Eukaryota; kingdom Metazoa; phylum Arthropoda; class Insecta; order Lepidoptera; family Erebidae; genus Orgyia; species Orgyia antiqua. Next base: position 31,687,882 of record OU779866.1, read on the forward strand.
ATAAGTTTTCCATAACATCAAACACAATAATTCACAGCTTCATCTAGATTAACTCACGATGTTGCGAAGTATGCGATTATTAATATAATGGTCAATAAAATTGAAAGTTATGTGCTCGTAAGCCTATCGGAAAGCCTACAGTCGCTACTATTCCATAGAACTTTTTACGATTATGATGAGTTAATGTAATAATGATAAAAGTATACTACGGACCTTGATGTATAATAAACTTAATCCTTCAATTTATTACACGCTTTATATTAGCTTCACTTGTATGTTTGTTTGTATGTTTGTAACCGACTCCTTTGGACGCTATTTTGACCCACTTTAAACGGTCAGATTCTATTCAAATTTTGCACACCTGTCAAAGACCGATGACAATGCAATAATTCGATTAAATAAAGCGTGTTTTTTAGTTTTTTTAAACTAGGTATTATTTTAAATATATGTATTCTGTTTTCTCCTAGATAATGCAATAATAAAATAGGTAGTAGCTTTCCTAATATTAGTGAAAATTCAATTTGTTAACACGGAACTGGCGGGTAGAAAATAATCTTTTATTTATTTCCATATATTGTTACTAGATACTTCTGTAGACGGCCAGAGGCAGACCCAAAAAAAGATAAATGGATTATGTTAAAATGGAAAGAAAGAAGCCCAAAAATGACCTTAATATAGTAATAGTTCGACGAAACTTACTTATACGTAACGGGGAGCCAAGCGGCACAAGACCGCGCGTTGCTGCATTCTATGGGGTAGGCCTATATCCAACAGTGGACGAAAGAGGTTGTCTAGATCACAAGAGTGACACAACAAACAAGCATAAGGCTCGCCTGATGGTAAGCAATTACGACAGACTATGGACGTTTGCAACACCAGAGAGACCACTCGCGCGTTGCTAATCCTGTAAGAAACTTTTAATGCTCTTTTTGAAGAGTTCCATGTAGGCCTACACCTGTAAAAAAACGATGGCTGGAAGTTCATTCATAAGTATTATGAAAATATAAAAGACTAGCTGTGTTCGTGTACTTCGTACGCGTTGAATTGAGAAAAAAATTCCCACTTTTGCAATATTTTTCGCTGATGCTTTGTTCTTATTGGTCACAGCGTGATATTATACCCAACTATTACCTATAGCCTTCTATGATAATTGGTCTGAATTGAAAAATTGTTTCAGTGTTGACTAGTGTCAACTGTCTAATGACAACGCTGAAACTGAATTTTTCAATTCGGACCAACAAGCGGTTCAAACAATAAGCGCGTTCAATCAAACAGAGTTGGTTAGAGGTATAGGTATGTTAAACGATTTGATTTTACAGATAGTTCTACTTATAAACATACTAGAGATGGATAGTCTCAAAAACACAAAGTAAATGGACTATACATATATAAAACTTGGCAATTATGTAGAAGATTAGTATCAATAAGAGTGTTAGACATTGTACTATCATAAATTGAAACTTGGCCAATTGTCATATAGTTGCGTCGTCCAAAATCACAGACGTAATTACAATAATAATATGCAAGTACTATTAGTAGCATATTGCGTGTTGTGACAACAATACCCGTGTAATAAATAAAGCAGTATATAATAATACGGAACTCTAAAAACCAAATACGGAGTTAAAAGAGTGGAAACGTAGAAGCGATGCCAATTTGCGACCGCTCAACATCAACTCCCAAGCGATTAAAAATGTAAGCAGGCGACGTGATAACGATGAAAAAACGGATACTAGTGTTTCTACAAGTGAAGTGAAAGTGATGAAATCAAGCTTAGTGAAAAATAAAAGAACAGGAAGATCAAAGTGGACGCACAGAAAGAAAAGAGTCAGATTTTCTGACAGTGAACCGCCTGTAGAAAGGTACTCGTTTTGTGAACGTTTTGTGAGAATATTTGATTTCTTTAGGAAGTTTACGAAGAGTTCAGTGACTAACGTTATAAGTAAGTTCTTATTTTAATTTTCTACAATATTGTGTCAGAAAAATAGCACATGCAATCATTTATCATAGTACTTTCGGAGTAAGCAGGCCGCAAATAGACAGATAAGTTCTCTTGTATATTACCAAACTATTCTCTAACCTACTTTCAAGTATATGTTCACGAGATATCATAACTTATTTGTAATCGAAATTCCTGTAGGCTTTTAGATACAAACAACACTTTAAAACATCGTGAAATTCTATATACACGTTGTAACTGACGAGGTGTTTATTATAAAAGATACCATATCTAAACGATTAGCCGTGGATAAAAACAAAAATTTTTCAAAACATATTTTTTCAAACATTGTATAAGACAGAGAAATTCAACTTTTGCTGTTTAAGTTTTGTTATACTTTTGGATAAAAACATACCAAAATTTCCTAATAATATTGTCACAAAATTAAAGTAAAATTTATTAAATATAAACTTACTATCTTTCTGTGTGGTAACGAATTCAGAAAACAAGTGTCACCACCCCTTCTTCTCTCCAGGGTGCTGTAAAAGCTAAGGAATATTGCACACAGACCACATCCTCTGTGAGAGCCGGAAAACTCGAAAATAAACCCTGTGCTAACACGCCTGGTTAGCGCGGCGCGGTATATCATAATCCTTCCCAAAGTGGAGTAGGCCCGTGCCCAACCTTGGGACGTTAATGGGTTGGAGAGAGAGACATAAGTAAATATAAAAACCAATATATTAATAGCTACGAATTTAATAGCCCTGAAAAATAAAGACCATAAATTGCAGGTATTTCGCAGACAAATGTCGATGACATAGTTACGAGCTTTACAAATGGTGCTTAACTTTCAAGCGATACATTGTTTCATATGTTACTTTTATAGCGTAGTTATTATAGAGATTTTTAGTGAAACTTATAACTACAAAAGGATAATAAAAATACAAAAACAGGTATGAAAATAGCTTTAAACTCCAATCTAGCTAATAGATGATAGGTAATCTTTATATATAAAAATTACGTGTCACGATGTTTGTCCGCGATGGACTCCTAAACTACTGAATTTGATTTGCACACCGTGTGCAATTCGACCCAACTTGAAAGATAGGATAGCCAACATTTCAATTTATAGTCGCATTAATATTTTATTTCAAATTATTTGTCTACCCCTAACATTTGTATGGCAAAACAACGTTTGCCGGGTCAGCTATAATAAATATAGATAGATCAAATAAACTAGATTGATTTAGACAATATAAACTATACCTATCATTATATTATTATTATTATATCTGTTGTCTAAAATATAGCTGTAGCTGTTACCCGCGACTATGTATGCGTCGAATTAAGAAACGGGAACCACCAACTTTCATAAAAGGAATCAATAAAATCGCTTCGCCCAGTTAATAGTTATGAGGGAACAAACAAAAAATATACATATACATTCGAAACCTCCTCCTTTTTTGAAGTGGGTTAAAAAAATATAAGATTTATTAAAAATGCTTTCTATATATAATCATTTTCAAATCCTTGTTTATGTTGCGTCAAGCCCATCATACATATCGATCGTAAAGCTTTCTGATGTTATCAAGTAACGGTACTCAAATTATTCATTTGTAAACCTCTTTACGTTCCTTTTTGATACGTAAAGGTATTCATATCTTAAGGGCGAATATTTTGGAATAAGTATGTTACTAAACGCCTGTGTAATGATGCATAAACTATGTTAAAGTTAACGACTTTTACATAGTTTATTTTTAAATCTATACTTTAATTAGCTGTTCCCCGCGGTGTTACCTGCGGTAAAAAGTATAAAAAATCAGGCAGTAAACGGCTATTAGGGAACCACTTTTTATCCCATGGGAACCTTGCATTCTTTCGGGATAAAGAGTAGCCTATATGTTATTCTGATATATAAGCTACATTATTGTAAAGTTTCATTAAATTCCATTCAGTAGTTTTTGCGTGAAAGAGTAACATACATCTAAACCTCTATACTCACAAGCTTTCACATTCATAATATTAGTAGGATATTATTAAGCTGAAGAGTTTGTTTGTTTGAACGCGCTAATCTCAAAAACTACTGGACCGATTTGAAAAATCTTTCAGTGTTGGATAGTAGGTACATTTATCGAGAAAGGTTATATAACAGGCTATAGCTTACATAACATCATGCTGCGACTAATAGGAGCCACGCATCAGTGAAAAATGTTGCAATAACAGGGTAATTTTTCTATATACCACGCGTACAGAGTCGCGGGCAACAGCTAGACAGGGATAGACGACGAGATTATCACGATTAAACGAAAAACCTGAAGTTAGAAACGTAGGATATGCGCGAACAGACTATAATTCTGAAGTTTCATAATTACAAACCTAGCTACAATAACGCGAAGAATAAAAACAGGTCAAATACGAGTAGGGCTCTCACACGATGGGTCCCGTACTGTTATCATCTTATAACGACATCATCAAATAACTGGATACTCTCTCTCTCCAGCTCATTTACGTCCCACTGTTGGGCACGGGCCTCTTCCACTTTGGGAGGGATTATGGTCTACTGTGCCGCGCTGACCAGCCGTACAGGGTTTATTTTCGAGTTTTCTGTCTCTCACAGAGGGTGTTATTTATGTGCAATATCCCTTAGCTACATTTTACAGCACCCTTGGGAAGGAAAAGGGGTGGTGACACTTGTATTCTTAATCCGTCACCACACGTACTGGATAACTGGATTAGGTCAGGAAAATGACAATGTTTAGTATTTGTTTTTATAGTATCAACTGTTATACATAAACTGTTTTCAGCTCTATACCTACCACCGTTCAAGAGATACAGCCTGGTAATAGACGGACGGACAGACAGCGTAGACTCAGTAATAGGGTTCCATTTTACCTTTTGGTACAGAACCCTAAAAAAAGAATATAACTTTTTGCAAGAATACACAAGGAAACACACATTTTTAAGCTATTGCTCTTTATCCTATTGCATAGCTTCTATCGCGGCCCTTGAGCGTGGAGACAGTATCCAGAAATTTGGTAACGAAAATAACGTAACCTAACAGTATCGTTCGCTGTTGGCCCCGCAATGTGGTGACTCATGTCAGTTTCGGTGCTAGTTTTAAGTATGAATAAAAAAAGTGCATTTATTAATGAAGAAAGTCACGAAATAATAAATAAATAATAAATAAATAAATATTCATGGACATTTCACACATCGTCCTCTAGTCCCAAGCTAAGCTTATATGCTTGTGTTATGGGTACCAGAATACGGATATAATACATATACTACTTTTCTTTTGTAAATACATACTTATAATACATAGAAAACACCCAGACGTAGTACAAACGTAGTACGTAGTAAAAAAATAGTAAAAGAAAATGAGTGAGTACTCGATATACATACATTTCATTATTATTATTGTATATTATTAATAATAATGTGATAGTTTAATTTTAAAATTTTCAAGTGAAAAGTAATGCAAGTGCAAAATACTGCATAAATAAATAATTATAATTGCATAACTTGATAATTTTTTTTTTATATGTTCGATAGATGTTATATGTATAACGGTAACGTATTTTTCCCCCTTCATATATGTTATATTCTCACCCCTTTATTTAGTTTTAACAACAATTTTCAAGATTATAGCATTTGTAATCAGCAAGCACTTGAATCATAATTTGTACGCATTTGAACAAAAAGCTTTTAGTCAAACTAAATTGGGAACTTCTACACTAATGGTATATTTTAGTCACTAGTTTATGAACAAGTTGATATTCGAAATCTACATGAATAAGTTTAACTGAGTTCTACTGTCTGTGGTATTAAGGAAATTCTGGATGTGAATTAAGGAATAGTAAAATACCTAACTGGCGCTCACATTAGCCAATGATTTAGCCATATTTAGTATGTACTTATTATACTTGTTTTGTTTTGTCAGACAAAAATTTATATTGATTTCGCCATTGTTTTCCTCTCGAAAACAAACTGTCGTGTTTCTTTGCTACTTTTAAGAGCTCCGTGACAAAAATATAAACCTTATTACGAAGGTTCTGCAGCCCATTTGTTCGCCCTACTATCCAATATCCATCCATTTGTTTGTTTGTTCGTCCATCCGTCTGGCACCAGGATGCAATCTCATTAATTAGATCTTCTACGTTGACCATAACTGTTGGTCTATTGTTTTAAGTTGTCATTTTCCGTTTCACGTGAAAAATATTTTGTTTATCAAATATCTAAAGAATTTTACATAAGCAAAATTAATTAATTTTCTGTCTATACACTTAATTACACGATGTTTACAAGAATAATTAATTATCATGGGAATCTAACCTACACCAAAGTAATTGGTTTACAACAACAGCATTGTCTTTTATTCAGTTTTATTTAAAGCGTTTACGTACTAACTGTTGCTTGCGACTTCACTCTGATGGAATTTTGCAACTAACTCATTTCGCACTAGCTGTGCCCGCGACTTCGTTCGCGTGGTATAGTTTTTTTTTATCGTAAGCGCTAGGCCAATGACTGCAGTCCACCTGATGTTAAGTGGAAGTGCAATCCAAATGCGAGGGCGGCTACTACAATGTATATGCACTAGCCCCCGCCTTGCCGGCCCGCAAGGTGCCTCTTCACGCCTCGTTTAAAAGACAGTGATTTTGGACAGCATTTCAATTAATTATTAAGGCTCATTATTACAAATTAGTTAGTCTATGTCCTAACTCAGGTTCTAGACAAGCTATGTACCAAATATTATTTAATAGGCTTCGTATTTATGAAGAAAGAGCGACCGACAGCTAAACAGAGAGATAGAATTCCTTTCGCATCCCAAATATTACAATATTGCATTTAATTCCATTATAAACTCATATCTAAAGCTTTGACAATGAAGGAAATCACGTGGAAATCTGATATTCAGATAGTTAAATCTAATGTTCTCGAAGATCTCGGAAATTTTTGGCTCGTATAGCACATTAACCCGTCGCTCCCAGTTCTTAGGGATATAGGATAGTCTATATCAAAATCAGAATCTTTAAAAGTGCTAGCGATTGTCTAATCAAGGATAATATAATATGTGGGAATTTTATGGGTTAGATAGCGTATTTCTTAGTTAATAAATCGATTTATGATAACTTTTTATAAGGAATCAAATAGTTATTTTACATAATATTTTCTAACACTTAGGTACGCGATTCATTCGTTTAATTAAAATTATTGTCTCACCCGTGACCATGGTGACTGCAAAGTCTCCGAAACGTCGGGCCAAAATTTTAAACCATATTTAATAAATATACGCGTCTAAATCCGTAGAAAGTAGTTTAAATAGTTATTTTACAGTAAATACAATAAAAATAACTGTTTTTAGGGTTCTGTACAAGAAAGGTAATATAGGACCCAACTCACAGGATATTTTTTGTAATAGTAATACTAAGACTGTGCTCTCCGCCGTTTCCTTCTTTCATCGGTCTATCTGCCACCAGACTGTATCTTACGAGCCGTGATAGCTAGAAACACCGGTGTTGTGTTTCTGTTGCCCGTATAACAACAAATACGAAAAAAAATTTAAACAAATATTTAAAGGGCTTCCATTTATAAAACATTTCAGTGTAACTGACATGCTTACTACGTCGTGATTTTGACGGTATAACAAGATGAATATATTATGTGATGACAGTGGCAGATACGTAATCTTTCGAGTGCAAAACCAATTCGTACTTAGCAGGTTTTTAAATAAATATTTACGCCCATTTATTCTCACCTAATAATTTACCATTTTTAATAAAGATAGCAGACATGATGTAAATTTATCGCGTAATACTTATAAATTAACGAGACGTAATTTTTACATTAAAAACATTTTTTATATCGTCTAGCGAATGAAACATAATTTATGATTACGAGTGGTTGTACTCTCTTTTGATAAATTAGACCAAATTACAATTGCAAATTGTTTCTGTAAAATACGTTTCAATATAAATTGTAGATTTGAAATCTAATTATTCTTTTATAAAGTTGTATATTTTTTATAAATAATATTTTCATTACTTAATACCGTTAAAAATGTATGTATGGTTGAAGCTAGACTTTTTGGCGTAGATTAGACCAACTCCCAATAAGCTGTTAAGTATTAGTAGATAGTATCATTTGTATCCTATATTCTTATTCTGGCTTTACCCATTCTTGTATAGAGTATTCGCGAGATTTTTATGATGTATTAGGATTAAGAATTTATTCAATAAGAAGGTATTTGCCCTGACAGATAAAGCCCATAAATTTCATTCCATAATAGAGGAACACTTGCTAAAACTTTGATTCGATACCTACCACATAAACACATAATTATTTGTATTTCAAGTAGCAACTCATTTGCACTTAACTATTTATTTCTCAATAAATAAATAAGTATTCATGGACATTTCACACAACGTCCTCTGGTCCCAAGCTAAGCTTATATGCTTGTGTTATATGTACCAGAATACGGATATACTACATATACTACTTTGTTTGTAAATACATACTTATAATACATAGAAACGCCCAGACGCAGTACAAACATTTGTATGACAATTAGAAAAATCACACAAACGATTAGCCCGAGCGGGAATCGAACCAGCGACCTCTTGATTGGCAGTACGTTACATGAACCGCTCAACTACGAGGCTCATCAATACTTTGATATCGATTAGTTTGCTCTAAGCTTATATTAACCCTTGAATCTTCATATAGATACATAGTATTGACAGTGATGTGAAATTACTTACGTATGATAACTCAATCTTCAAGTGAATAACACTTCCACCCGTATTCACAAACAATATTTACTTATGTAAGTACTTAAGTGTTGATGCACTGTGCAAAGGGTAACACTTCTCAGTGCATTCCGTTCATCGAGCCTTTGTATTCATAGACAAAACTTAGTTATGCGTTCAGTTTAACAAACGCATAGTGCGCTTCACCACTTAAGTATTGTTTGTGAAATGATTTTGCTACCCCTGTGCGTCCATGCCTACTATGAGACCACACAGTAACGTTTGTGAATACGGCTGTCAATCTACAAGTGAATAACACTTAGCGAAGAGTACAAGGGGCAGACTAAGTAATTTTGCTATCAAGCAACTCTATTGTTGCCACAGAGTAATGTATGTTCCTTAACCCTTTCACGTTATCAGCTATTATTAAGGTTGAGTAACTTTATAATCCATGAACATTGTATTCCGTGAGTTAAGGTGCAAACATCACATAACATTCATATAGTTGTTATTTATTTATTTTGATATTTATTTAAAAACTTTCAGCACAAAATTGTACAACAGGCGGACTTAATGGTAAAAGCATTATCTACCAGTCAACCTAGGGTGATGCAGAGACATTAGTGGTAGGTGCGTTATTTGCTTAAAAAATTGGTCAAGTGCGAGTGGGACTCGCGCACGAAGGGTTCCGTACCATTATCTATGCAACATAAGGCAACGTTATTAGTATCGAGCAAGAAACGGTAAAAAAAATCAGTTTTTTGTATGGGAGCCCCCCTTAAATATTTATTTTATTTTATTTTTAGTATTTGTTGTTATAGCGGCAATAGAAATACATCACCTGTGAAAATTTCAACTCTCTAGCTATCACCGTTCTTGAGATACAGCCTGGTGACAGACGGACGGACGGACGGACGGACGGAAGGACGGACGGACGGATGGAAGGACGGACGGACGGACGGACGGAAGGACGGACGGACGGACGGACGGACGGACAGTGAAGTCTCAGTAATAGGGTCCCGTTTTTACCCTTTGGGTACAGAACCCTAAAAATATACATCAAGGAACAAATAAACTAAATACCTATGACAAATAGAATACATAATATTAACATAAAATATTAGTACATACTAAATAAAAACATAATAACTATATATAATACTTAGGTATATAAATTACTATTAAATACATTAAACTACTTGTAAATACAATACATGCATACATAGCATGTATACAATATATGATTTAACATTAAGTTTGAGAAGAATCAGCTAATTTTTGGAGCAGGTGTTCAGGTGTTAGTTGTTATGTTAGACGACTTACTAAAATTATAAACATTAAAGTTTTTGAGTTTGAATATTCATAGACATTTAAAACAACGTCCTCTGGTCCCAAGCTAAGCTTATATTCTGGTGTTATGGGTACCAGAATACGAATGGACTACATAAACTACTTTTATTTTGTAAATGCATACTTATAATACATAGAAACACCCAGTAGCAGTACAAACATTTGTATGACAATTATGAATATCACACAAATGATTGCCCCGTGCGGGAATGGAGCCCGCAACCACGTAAACGACATTACGTTATATTAACCACTAGATCATGAAGCCCGCCAAATATTCACAGAGATCATAATAATATAATATTAGACAGTGAGCGTTGGGCTATAGGCGCCTGAAATAAACGTAGATATTATTTATTTTTACATTGACTTTATTGCAACCAATTACTATCCAATTCTTTTATTGTTTTAATATTCTTCTTCTTCATCGCCAGCCCTTTCACGTCCCACTGTTGGGCACGGGCCTCCTCCACTTTCGGAGGGATTATGGTGTTCTGTGCCGTGCTGACCAGGCCTGTTGGCACAGGGTTTATTTTCGAGGTTTCCGTCTCTCACAGGTATTATCTGTGTGCAATATCCCTTAGCTGACATTTACAGCACCCTTGAGAGGAGATGGGGTGGTGACATTTGTATTCTTAATCCGCCACCACACGGAGGATAACTTTTAATATTAACAGACTAAAATTTCACTTTTACAATATGTACAAACGTGTTATAAGTAGGTATAGTTATTCAAAAGATAATCTCAACTTGTTCTTTAGAATGTACAGTATCTCAAATTATTGACGTGTCAAATATTTTCAATGATAGTATTTGAGTATTGTTTTAAAATTGGTAAGACAACGATGTCCGCGACTATACATAACCAAAGATACGTTATCTATATTTAATATTATAAAGCTAAAGAGCTTATTTGTTTGAATGCGAACCACTGCACTGGTCCGATTTGAAAAATTCTTTTTTGTTGGTTAATATATTTATTGAGGAAGGCTATAGGCTATTTCTGATTCACGCTGCAACTAAGTAATAGGAGCGAAGTATCAGTGAAAAAGACGTGTGGCACTCGGGGACTGCCGCGGTAAAGCTATTGCATAGCATTTTTATCAACTTATGCAATTATTTATTATCATTTATTTATTTTATTTATGCAAGAATCTAAAGACCATAAACTAAAATAAGATTAATAATCCTTATTTACTGATGCTTACATCTGTCCATTGTTTATGGTAATTATGATAAAATTGCGATTGTCAATCAAATGTCAATCTGCCGAAACTGACATGAGTCATAAAACGGCGTAATCCAAGCATGCGCCGTTTTACGCTGATCACGCATGCGCAGTAGCGCCGATAATGTAAGGGTTTTTCATTACATTATTTTCGTTACGGAATTTCTGGATTCGGTCTCCACGCTCAAGACCCACGATAGAAACTATGCAATAGCTTAAAAAGTTGCAAACCCGAGGAAAATTTTTTAAAGTTCACACATACAAAGTCACGGGCAACAGCTAGTTTAAAGATATAAATCTCCATATATCTGAATTACAATTCTCTAAAGGTTTCTTTCACAGATATCCTTCAGCTATAAAATGAAATGTTTTTCCTCTTCTCGTAATCAGATATGTAAACATCGAACATGTCTGAGATGAAAAGTAAAATGTAAGGTTATTCTAAGGCTTTATCCATTTGAAATAGATTTGTTCCTTTTTTATACTTTGTGGGTGTATGTATGTCAATCCTTGTTAAATATTAAATCCGAACTAATGTACTTTTTCTTGAGTTAAAATAAAGTAGAAAGATCTCAAAATAAAATTATAATAAATAGATATTTATGAACATTACATTGACAGTGTAGTGACGTCATGGGTTTCGAAAATTGTATTAGTATTTTGTATCTTCAACGTTACTATTAAATCAAATAGAAACAAGTCATAGTTTATATTCACAATAATTTTCCAATCGGTATAATTTTGTGTTTGATTTATAGTCTCTTTGCATGATTACACAGCGATGTAATTTAAGGAATACTGCATTCTGTATATAATTTCCCTATTACAACAATACAACGCAGTTTAGTTTATATGGATTAACTATGTTAATTAACTAGGTGAAGCGATTTTAATTATTCTTTTTTTTAAAGTTGATGCTTTCCGTGTATTTCCATTGGTATCAGGTCAGTATCTGATGGTTATCTCCGGAGAAATCGAGGAAAACCATCAAATTTCAGATGGCACATGAAGTCGGTTGAACTTTATTTTAAAAATACTCATTAGTTAAGTTAATTTTAGTTGTGCACGTTGAATTGGTACCATTATCATTAAAGTAATTTATTAATTTTGCAATTGACTTTTTTACTTAATAAATCAACTTGTAGTGGAAAAAGTGATCACTGTTAGCACGACCGCAATAAGCTCAGTTGGCAGAGCTACGGAACGGTATTTTGAGGTCGTAGGTTCATGTCCCGCTTGCGGTGATCACTTTTTCCATCACAATTTGATTTATTAACCATTATCACTAACAATACATGTATGTTTAAGTCTATTTTTTTTTAAGTCATAAGAGGGCTTTTTACATTTGGTTTTATTTAAATTCTTTATTGACAGCAAGTCCTTTCATTACAAAATTTCCATTAGTCATCAGATCAGCACATGAATAGTCAATTGCGTGAAACGTATCAAAAGCAATCGAAATGGCGTTTAATTTAAATCGCTTACGTATATATGGTTATCTCTTGAAACCCATCAGCAACGATGTAACGATTATTTATTGACAAAGCGTTTGATTTTTTATAGAATTTATGGCTGGAGTGATTACCAATCAAATAAAATAATTTTACTTTTGGAGATAAGACCGCCCATTGAACAAGCATTTTATCGTAATCTTTAAATAAATAATATCTATAGTTGACGTATTAAGAATACAAGTGTCACCACCCCATTTCCTCCCGAGGGCACTGTAGGAGCCAGCTAAGGGACATTTTTATAACATAGCACACAAACACACAGCACAGTAGACCATAATCCCTCCCAAAGTGGAGGAGGCCCGTGCCCAACAATGGGACTTTAATGGGCTGGAGAGAGAGAGAGAGAGAAATAAATCACAATTTATTTTTTCTTTCTTTCTTTCTTTTCTTTTAAATATTATTATTGCAAAATGAGCTCTGCATGTCTGTTCATTTTTCACACCATTACCATTGAACCCATTTATTCACGATGTTATATGTATAATGTAGTCTAGACCCTAAGAAAACAGACTACTTATGAAGTCAAAAAAGTATAAATTCGTTGCCACAGTGAGTTTAATATCCATTTAAACATTTTTTCGTCTCTCACGGAGGTTGTTATTTATGTACAATGTGTTTTAGCTGGTTTTCCAGCGCCCTGGAAATAAAAAGGGGGGATTACAATGGTATTCTTAATCCGTTTATTATAAAAACTTTACTATAAAAATTTTATAGTAATTTTTTTATAATAAAAATAATATTTATTATTACCTACGCAGTATTTACCAAAAAAAAATGGAGGCTTATAAAGTTACTCAACCTTAATAACAGCTGATAACTGGAAAGGATTAAGGTACACACATTAGTCTGTGACAACAATAGGATGTTTTGAAGGTAAAATTACTTTGGGTCCGTCCGTACCGTACTAAGTGTTATCCACTCAAAAATTGAGTTGTAATCAGTTCGAGATATTTCCTCTTAACTTTAAACATAATACAGAGCCGTGGGTACCAGATTACGCTTATATTAAACTAACTGTTGCACACGATTTCTTACGCATAGGATTTAAATTTAAACAAACAAACAAAATCGTCAGCTATTATGTTATAATAATACGCTTAGATTACATAGAAGAGAAAAATGTATTGCGCCGAATCTAAATAATGATTCAGTTAATATAGGAAAAATATAGGAATATGAACTTATTTAAAGATTCATCAGTCAACATTGTAACATTAAATCTTTTTCCCATAGGGGTAGGCAGAGACTTTTTTACACTCATACAAAGAATAAAGAAATATTTTGAAGATTTGTCAAACGAAGCCTTGTTCTGATCAATTATTAAACTGAAATATCGTACAGCGGTAGCGACAGAACTAATAGGATATTTTAGTGACTAGTTCCTGAACAATTTAGTTTTCGGAATATAAACGTTCAACTTTAAACTTAGTTCTAACATTCCGTGGTGTTAATGAAATTCTCTATGTGAATCAATAAACTATGTGTTAACTAATGCTGACATGTATCAATTTCATACGAATTTTATTGTCTTTCGAATTCAAATGTTTATCTATCAACCATTATACTATTTCCATTTCTTTATTTTCTCAATGATTGTACCCGTTTTGCAAGAATGGGCGTCTTTTAAAATAAGTATGTATATTAAAAAAGCTATAATTCTTAGACACGTACAAGTCTACAAGGTCCAGAGTACCAGGGTCTAGAGGTACCAGAGTCGGCAAACTGATAGGGAATTCCTATAGAATTCCTATTCCTTTTATTCTGGAGGGATGGAGAAAATTATAAAAATAATTGGTCAAGTGCGAGTCGGACTCGCGCACGAAGGGTTCCGTACCATTATCTATGCAACATAAGGCAACGTTATTAGTATCGAGCAAGAAACGGTAAAAAAATCCCCCCTTAAATATTTATTTTATTTTATTTTTAGTATTTGTTGTTATAGCAGCAATAATACATCATCTGTAAAAATTTCAACTGTCTAGCTATCACCGTTCTTGAGATACAGCCTGGTGACAGACGGACGGACGGACGGACGGACGGACAGCGAAGTCTCAGTAATAGGGTCCCATTTTTACCCTTTGGGTACGGATCCCTAAAAATGTTACAAAACAAAGTTGTTAATTTTGTATGTATGTCTCTATGTGAGTTTATATCTTGAAAACTACGCAATGGTTAGGTTTTTTAATAGTTAGGGTGGTTTAAGAGGATAGCTTTTTTGTATAATTTGTTAAGGATTTTTCAAATTTTACATTGCACGCGTACGATTTTGCGGCCAACAGCTAGTTATGAATCAATGGATAAATTAAATCCATCATAGAGAAAATAAAGAAATGAAAATATATAATCAAATAGCCAGGGAATTTACTTAATAACAGACACACATAAATACAGTTTTGGTTTAGGGTTATGTAGAAGTACGTACATCTGATTATAACTCAATTTCCTTGAAGATAAAAACAAGTTAACACATAGTGTAAGGGACGGACCTGAAGTAATTTTCACCTCAAACCGCCCTATTGAACCCACAGACTAATGTGTGTGTGTTAACCCTTTCATCTGTTAGTAAGGATAAGCAAATGCATAATCCTTAAGGGCCATCAATATTATCGTCGACATGTACATATTAACACAGCTAGTAGGTATAGAAAATGAAGAATTAGGGATATTTTTTTTGTTTACTATATATCTACTAAATATATCTTAATTCTGATTTACGTGTTTCAATATATAATAGTTACATATGATTTTAAAGTTATTTCATTAGTTAATACGCGATAATAGACCGACAAATGAAAAAAATAAAAAATGAGAGAGGTTGTTTCGCTAAGATTTTCTATCGAGAAAACTTTTTTCAATCGCGTTTCTGAGTTTATGCGATCCTAGATTATATATTGAAAAAACATATACTTAAAAATTAGAGCTCTAGCCATTCAATCTAAAGAAACAATGAAAACTTCGTACGTAGAAAAATGCACGAAGCTATTTTGGTATCCTCTTAAACATTTTAATCTGTATAATTCTGTTTGCTTTGTAGTAGTTGTAGTATATTAGGTTAGGTTTAATTTAAGATATAATGATACCGAATACTTAAAATTGTTTCTCTATCATGACTAATTGGTAGGCTTATTGTGACTATTTCATAAACACACACACGCACACACACACACACAAACACAGAGAGAGAAAGAGAGAGACATATACTTACACATAGGTACTTACGCGTACTCATTCACAAAATAATAATAGACTTAATTAATGAGTTTGAATTGTTAACTACCTAATTTAGATTCGTCCTATATGATGATCTGTAACACAGGTTTTACCCATCATAGACACCAGTCTCTCACAAAGGTATGTAAAAAGTCTATTATTGGATGTTGCCTCTGTATTTGTTTATATCTGTATAAATGTAGAGACTGAAGTATAAAACATTGAGTTCTCTGATTAGCCCTAAATTATTCAAAAAGGGCTGTTTGAAAAAATATCTCTCTATTTTATTATTACAGATAGGTAGTTAGTATTCCCGCGACTTCATACGCGTGTAATTTAGAAAGATTTTCCCGTTTTGTAACATTTTTCACTACTGCTTTGTGCTTCCCGTCATCTAAAAATATCGCCAATTTCAAATAATATAATTTCCACCTCACAAAAAGTAATTTTCAAGTTTCAAATCGACATTGTAAATACATAGGTATTTATAATCACATTACGGAAGGCAAACCGAGCCTCCAATTTCCCTTCGTTGTTATCATAGGAAATCGAAATACCGCCGGCATTTTATGATTGTGCTGCCATTTAGATTGTGTTTGTACGAATATAATGAACTTCTACAATGTTGATTGTAATATTTCGGTAAATAAGGTAGATATGACATTATAGCATTACTAGCTGTTGCCCGCGACTCCGTACGCGTGGAATTTGGAAAATTCTGTCCGTTTTTGCAACGGGTTTCACAAATGCTTCGCTCCTGTAGGTTGCAGCGTGATGATATATATGGCCTATAGCCTTCCTCGATAAATGGACTATCAAAAATTTCAACTCTCTAGCTATCACCGTTCTTGAGATACAGCCTGGTGACAGACGGACGGACGGACGGACAGCGAAGTCTCAGTAATAGGGTCCCGTTTTTACCCTTTGGGTACGGAACCCTAATGATACGAGAAAGCCATCATCTTTAACCATTCTATCTATTAAAAAATACCGTCTCATAATCCGTTGCATAGTTTTGAAAATACACTGTGAAGATATAAGCTCACATAAGGACACACAAAAATAACGATTTTGTTTTATAATAAAATAGACATTAAAAATAGTAATCACAGTAACAATTACTAAAACATACACCTCAATGGTTTCACTGATTGACTCCCGCATTATTTAAACACTGAATATTTTAATTCACTGCAGTACTTAAATAAAATCAATGTTAATTTACATAGATCTATTATTTATTGTATACATATAATTTGAAGCAATAACAATAATATAATTATTATTATATTACCTTTTGTCATATTTGTCCAATTGTAAGTCAAGTTTAGTTGTCAACATAGAATTGATGGTTTCGAATTTTATTAGCCCAACGTTTCGCAGACTTTGCAGTCACAATAGTCCGAAACTATGAGCTAAAGCTTAAAACAAGTTTACGCGCTTAAATCCGTAAAATGTGGTTTTATTAAAACATATAAGTCGCGCAACTGTTAGAGAATAATATATTGGAGAATATAAAAAAATATAGGTTTGTATTAGTGTTGCAGCAAGCACATTATCTAATATATAAAATTCACGTGTCACAGTGGTAGTTACCGTACTCCACCGAGACGGCTTGACCGATTTTTATGAAATTTTACATGCGTATTCAGTAGATCTGAGAATTGCCCAACATCTATTTTTCAAACCTTTTTTTTCTTTTTAGTATCGCAAAACAACGTTTACCGGGTCAGCTAGTAAATATATAAATATAAATATACATGGACATTTCACACAACGTCCTCTAGTCCCAAGCTAAGCCTAGAGGTATGCTTGTGTTATGGGTACTGGAATTCGGATAGAATACATAATAATATACTACTTTTCTTTTGTAAACACATACTTATAATACAAAGAAAACACCCAGACGCAGTAACAACACTTGTATAACAATTATAAATATCACGGTCTCGAGCGGGAATCGAACCCGCGACCTCGGGAACAGCAGTCCGTTACATGAACCACTCAACCACGAGGCCCGTCAAAACATTATGATGATAATGATAAGAAATGTAGATAATAATTCCTGTACATTATTTTCTGATCCAGTACGTACGAGACGGCAACAACATCGCTTCAAATAAATAGTCAACAACAACAAAAAGCTTTTAAACTTCCTATATTTCTTTCGTCAGCTTATTCTTTTCAATTCACTATTCAGAAATTACTGAGAAAGCTTAACACAAATAGATTCACAACCCATTAATATAAACATTAATTTTATACTATAATTCTTATTGTATCTTCTTCTTCTAATATATAAAATTCACGTGTCACAGTGTTAGTTACCGTACACCTCCGAAACGGCTTGACCGATTTTTATGAAATTTTACATGCGTATTCAGTAGGTCTGAGAATCGGCCAACATCTATTTTTCAAACTTTTTTTAGCATGGCAAAACAACGTTTGTCGGGTCAGCTAGTATTTATCTATATTCTCTCTTCAGCCCATTAACGTCCCACTATTGGGAAAAAGCACTGACCGGGGAGTTTGTAGTCTACTATGCCGCACTTACCAGCAGGCTTATTATGAAGTCTTATTTCCAGGCAGTTTACGCTGTGAATTAAACTGCCTGGCAAATTCGTATTATGAATGTAATTAATTCCCAGGCAGACCAGCAAAGATAGATTATATTGTTTAAAGACAAGGTACAACAAAAAATGTATATAAGTCATAATACGAATTTTAGCCAGGCAGTTGACGGTCGTAAACTGAATTGCCTGGAACTTGCATGGTTTTTTAAAAGCTCATACGCATACGCCCGCAGGTGGGTTGGAACAGGAATTAGTTTTGAGGTTTCAGTCTCTCACACAGATTTTTATCTGTATAAATTATCCCTTAGACGGCTCTTACAGCTCTTGGGGCAGAAATTGGGTAGTGACACATGTATTCTTAATCCATCACCACACGGATTTCACTATATACCATGGTATACTTCTCATCAATCATTAATATCTTATCACATTCAAAATTCAACTAAAAGTATATGTAGTTATGGACGATTCTGAAATATTTCCACTTTTCCTTCCGAATAACATACATTTTCACGTACCCATTAGCTCTGTGACATAAAATACTCATTATTCATGCAGATTTATGTCCAAGGTATATGTTTCCATCATTTTGTTAAGATTTTAGAACTGTATTTCTAGATTATACACCATTATGCCTTTTTTAAGATAGGTAGAGACTACAGAACACTATTAATGTTTATTGAATTGTTCATATAAAAACTTCTTGCATGTAATATTTAGATGCAGTTACAAAGGCAGTCTTAATGCAAACCAACCGTTATTTAAAAGTGGTCTAGAAAACAAAACAGGCAGGTATATTTTATGCAAGACTAGCTCTTGCCCGCAACGAAAAACCAAACCCTAACAAATTATCTAAATAATCATAACAAGTGCGAGTCGGACTCGCGCACGAAGGGTTCCGTACCATTATCTATGCAACATAAGGCAACGTTATTAGTATCGAGCAAGAAACGGTAAAAAAATCATGTTTGTTGTATGGGAGCCCCCCTTAAATATTTATTTTATTTTATTTTTAGTATTTGTTGTTATAGCGGCAAAAGAAATACATCATCTGTGAAAATTTCAACTCTCTAGCTATCATCGTTCTTGAGATACAACCTGGTGACAGACGGACGGACGGACGGACGGACGGACAGCGAAGTCTCAGTAATAGGGTCCCGTTTTTACCCTTTGGGTACGGAACCCTAAAAAACATCCTCTTGGATTACTCTATCTGTTAAAAAATCTGAAGTTGTAACAATGTTTATGTAAGCACCTAGATATAGTATGTTTGTGAAATAGTATTTTCCTTTGGCAGCCCGAGAGTATTTTATTTATGATATTTTCATAAATCCCTTCGCATCGTTTATCAGATATGAACTATCGAAGGTATATTATATTATCATATAGAACTCCCTTATATTCATCTCGTTTCTTACGTCTAAAATCAAGTCATAAACTAAAATTAAATTCCTGAATTCTGGTCTTCATCATTGTGCGCTGTTATCTAAATAAGAATCATGTAATACATCATAAAACTGAATCGTATTGTTCATGTCGATACGAGGTCTCGTAAAGTCGTTGTTTGTTAATGAACCTGATTTCTACCGGCTGTTTGGCACAAGAATAGTAGTTGTTTACCTCACACCAATGTATACAATCCGCATCACACTCATCCCGAGTAAAATGGATCTTAAATTATTAGCTGCTAATCAGCATATAATTCAAAAATACATAGAGTTGGAATTACTAAAATAATCATAAATAATTCACGAAATTTTGGAATAACATACCAATGTAATTTAAAAAGTCAGTGAAATTATATTTGACTAATGTTGATTTTATGAGAAAATAATAAATATAGTCAGGTGTCAATTGAATCCTGCAGCCTCCTGACATCATGATTTACTCATCACAAGTTACAAAACAAAATTGACTTCAATGAATTTTTCTTAACACTCGTGCGACTCATTTGTTCAAATAAAACCACTCTTCACTCTTCACGGATCCAGACGCGTCTGGATCCGTGAAGAGTCCGTATATGTCTTCAATGTAATGTAACTTTTTTTTATTTTTATAAATTTTGTCCAGGGTGATTGCAAACTCTAAAAGAAAATACACGGGTCTAAATCCGTAAAAAAGTGGTTTTATTTATTTAAATGAATGAGTCGCGTAAATGTTGGAGAAAATTATGGAATAGATTAATTAAATTTTTCAAATAGAACCTTCCCTACATAAATCTATGTAAGTTACCTTCGTTTACGATGACACAGGTATAATTAAACTATATTGCAATACATAAAACAACAGAAAATTGGCAAAGGATTGACATAATCGTATTTTATTATAGCTTACGGATAATTGTGTAGCCAATTTCGACTCCATACATTCTGCTATTCGTTATTAAGACTTTAAAACTCGCGGTTGTACTGGCTGTTACTGATATGCATTTACATCCAGTGTATTCTGAGATTCGGAAACAAAAAGAGTGCAGTGGCTTGTGTTATTAACAAAACAAAATGTCTGTGAATATTGATATGGAGAACTTTTCAAAGAGGAATTTGAGACGCCGCACATTGAATACCATCAAATCTGCTGTCACAGCGTTGAAACAAATTGCTAGTAAGTGTATTTATAAAGATAGTCTGTATGAGCCGACCACCGTGTGCTAAATTGTATTATTAAAAATGTAACCCTAAGAATGTAACGAAGGAACACTGTTTCTTAAAACAGGCATAAGCCTAGTTTGAGAAGCAGGGAATATTTTCACTGATCGTAGGAAATTATTTTGTATCTATTACTTTTGCACCATGTAATTTTGTTATTAATATTCAATAAATTATCTTATCTTATATAGCATTTATAGCTTGGTTATAATCAGAATCTGGTTTAATAACTTTAAGAGGATACCAAAATAGCTTCGTGCATTTTTCTACGTACGAAGTTTTCATTGTTTCTTTAGGTTGAATGGCTAGAGCTCTAATTTTTAAGTATATATTTTTTCATTATATGATCTAGGATCGCATAAACTCAGAAACGTGATTGAAAAAAGTTTTCTCGATAGAAAATCTTAGCGAAACAACCTCTCTAATTTTTAATTTTTTTAATTTGTCGGTCTATTATCGCGTATTAACTAATAAAATAACTTTAAAAACATAAGTAACTATTATATATAGAAACACGTAAATCAGAATTAAAATATATTTAGTAGATTTTGAGTAAATAGGAAAAGTATCCCTAATTCTTCATTTTCTGTGCCTACTGGCTGTGTTAATATGTACGTGTCGGCGATGATATACGATAATATTGATGTAGGCCCTTAATTAATGTTCTCTGATATTTTTTGTTATTTCATAACATATTCCATTAAAATATTTTCCAAAATGTATAAATTTAAGAAAGGTGAAAACAAATACAACGGTTAGGTATGTACCAGTCGGATTACATTTGTTAAAACTCGAAAAATGCGACCATTCATCTAATGTTTGCGTAACTTTAAAATGACGCGATGGTGCGGTCGGTCTCATTCCAGCGTTTGCAATATCCTCTGCGATTATGATCACGGCTTAAATTATATAGATTCCTGTACAGACTCTACATATTTTCAAGAAATTCTTTTGTTTTATGTTAGCTTACTTTATGCAAGTATATTTTCTTCTTTTATTTTGTTTTTTTTTTTCGTTCAAGATATCAATATTCGCTATTCAAAGAAGATTAAGATATTATTTTATTATTTTTTGCAATTAACTTGCTATGCTGTTGCTATGGAACAAAATAATTAAACCAAATTTTCCACAACGATTTTATTATAGTAGTGAAAAATTTGGTTATCATGTGCTAATCCCATGGTAGCTCAGTTGGAAGAGCAACGTAACGGTGCTCTAAGGTCGTGGGTTCAAGTCTAGCTAATGTTGATAATGTTTTCCACTATAATTTGATTTATTAGGGTTCCGTACCCAAAGGGTAAAAACGGGACCCTATTACTGAGACTTCGCTGTCCGTCCGTCCGTCCGTCCGTCCGTCTGTCACCAGGCTGTATCTCAAGAACGGTGATAGCTAGAGAGTTGAAATTTTCACAGATGATGTATTTCTATTGCCGCTATAACAACAAATACTAAAAATAAAATAAAATAAATATTTAAGGGGGGTCCCATACAACAAACATGATTTTTGTACCGTTTCTTGCTCGATACTAATAACGTTGCCTTATGTTGCATAGATAATGGTACGGAACCCTTCGTGCGCGAGTCCGACTCGCACTTGACCAATTTTTTATATTAAGATAGCTTATGTCATTAACGCTATGGATGTTTGTAGTTTAAATGTTTTATTTTAGTTCGTGATTTGTTTATTTATTTTTTATTACTAACTAATGCCCACAATTTTACATGTGTTCATAGTTATTTTGCCCCCCCTCTCCCTTTGTACACGAACCCTTAACAATTTATACTAAAAGGCCCCACTTAAACCAATCTAACTATTAAAAACCGCACCAAAATCCGTTGCGTTTTGAAGATATAGGCTTACATTATGTACATACACACAAAAATAATGAGTTTGTTTTATAATAAGTAAAGATTTATAATTATTTATGTGAAAGAAATACGAATACAAAATAACATTTATTTCAACTGCTCTTTTTCGGTTAAAGTTTACATTAGAAAATGTACACTTTACAAGAAAACAAACACTTTACAAATAAAGTGTACATAGTGTACATAGTGTCACATAAAGTGATTCTGATATGGGGTCTTTCAAGCGAGGCGTGAAGAGGCATCTTGTGGGCGGGCAAGGTGGGGGCGGCTAGTGCTGTGAAAATGTACCAACCGTCCTCGCATATGGACTGCACTCTCACTTAACATCAGGTGAAGTGTAGTCATTTGCCAACCCCAACTATAAAAAAAAGTGATCACTTCCAGGCAACTATGAGAAAGAAAAAAAGTTAAGAACTTTTCACATTAATACTAGGTAATGAATTAATATTTGTTAGGAAAGAATTGATTTTCAAAAATTTGCACAGTAAATACCAGCCAGCTACAGAACTTCAAGCGATTTAATTATAAGTATGCTGTATGCTCACAACCTACAGCCATATTAATATTCATAACTTTGCTTTAACTTGCTTTATATTTGTATGTAAAGTGCAACAAAACATTTCTTGATTACATAAGATTTCCATTTTATATTATGCGCATTTGTTAATCATAATTTTCTTTAATCAACATTATTAAATTCTAAACCGCTTTCTAAAAGCTGGATTTTAGCCTTTTTCTTACATATTTATAAAAAGATTTCTTTATATTATCACTATCTAGCTCTTTCAGCTCCCTGAGAAGTAAATTCTATGTCTGTTCGTCTGGGTGTGTTCTATGTATTTTAAGTATGTATTTACAAAAGAAAAGTAGTATATGTATTATATCCGTATTCTGGTACCCATAACACAAGCATAGAAATATAGCTTACTTTGGGACCAGAGGACATTTTGTGAAATTAAAAAAATACTAATAAATAAATAAATATTCATGGACATTTCACACAACGTCCTCTAGTCCCAAGCTAAGCTTATTATGCTTGTGTTATGGGTACCAGAATACGGATATAATACATAAACTACTTTTCTTTTGTAAATACATACTTATAATACATAGTAAACACCCAGACGCAGTACAAACATTTGTATGACAATTAAAAACATCACACAAATGATTGTCCTGACCGGGAATCGAACCCAAGACCTCATGATCGGCAGTCCGTTATATAAACCACTCCACCACGAGGCCCGTCATCTATAATAGTCATTAATAATAGTGTATTAAGATTAACCAACTCAAGAAGACCAAATTGTTAAGTAGAGTTATGAAAAATTTCAAGTGCAAACTATTTAAAAGACTAAATATTGATCGATTTATTCAATATACATTTCAATTTTATGCTGCCTACAGTCAAGTTTTCCTTTATCAGCCAGTTTTTAATCTAACAGCAAAGCTTCAACGAGAACATAAATCAACTGAAAAAAGTCACGATTTTTACTCTGAAACTTTCAGCGAACCAATTAAAAACTAGATCAGTTCCCCGGTGGATAGTTCAGCTTTAGACGACAAGGATTTGTAAGATACGCCTTTTCCTATCTTTTAAATTAAGTAAATATTTGTAGAGTTCTGAGTGTTTTCTATGTATTTTAATGATTAAAAATATACACGTTATACATGCACTCTTTCTCTCTCTCTCTCTGTCTAGCCCATTAACATCTCACTGTTGGGCATGAGCCTTCTCCACTTTGAGAGAGATTATGGTCTACTTCCCTTACACTTATAATCCTAATCAGTCACCACACAGAATATGCTATTTATTCTAAGAAAGAAATCTCAACATTACCCCGATTGCAACGCTCCACGATCAGTATGACATAACACCTAGGGGCCAAATTTGCTATAGTAACGTTGTCACAACGATCAGTCACTGATTGCATAATGGTGAATTTTATCAAGTTTGGTAGTCTACTCTTAACTTTTTGGCACAAATGACGCCATTATGGCGTCAGTGACTGATCATTGTGACAATATTGTAATAGCAGACTTGGCCCCCTGATAACCTAAAGAAGAAGATCAAAATTCGTCAAGTACGAGTTGGATTCGCACACGAAGGGTTCCTTGCCGTTACTATCATAATATATTCTCCATACCGACTCCAAACATCCCAGGAAAATGATAATAAGTATTTGTTCATCATCACATCAACCGATAATTTTTTAGCTCTGTAGCTATCACCGTTCTAGAGATACAGTCTGGTGACGGACGAACAGACACCGTAGTCCGGAGTACGGATACCCTAAAAATTATAGATTCATCGAAAGTATTGTTTAAGTGTATAACAGAGTCGTCGATCGTTAATGAAAGGAATTTTTACCGCGTGTTTGATACGAGAATAGAAGTTGTTTATCTAACGCTCGCTATTGTACATAATTAACATTACATTCATCCTGACTAAAATGAGTCTTGAATTCATCAAAATTGCAAAGAATTTGTGCTGACTTGCTTATTTGTTCACAATAAATTTAGATTCAAAGCTTAATTGGAAGACGTGACTAATGAAAACAATATTCATGAACATTAATGTCCCATAAATTATTTGTATCTATATTACTTTAAATCTCTTCACTCCATCTCTCTCTCGAGCGTGGGCACGGGCCTGCTCCACTTTGTGAGGGATTATGTTCTACTGTGCCGCGCTGACCAGGCGTGTTGGCACATGGTTTATTTTCAAGTTTTCCGTCTTTCACAGAGGATGTTATCTGTCTGCCATATTTCTCAGCTGACTTTTACAGCACCCTTGAGAGGAGATGGTGTGATGATACTATTCTTAATCCGTCATCTCACATTAAATCTCTTAATTGTTTCTAAATGTACACTTGCAGTGCTAAAGACACCCAAACGAAGTAAAAGTATCGTACACGAATATTTTCCTTTGCAAAATAGAAATTTACGATCTCGTTAATCAATTCATGGACATTTCACACAACGACTTTTGTTTCCAAGCTAGGCTTATTTGCTTGAATTGTGGGTACCAGAGGGCTTCCTCCATTTTGGGAAGGACTAGGGTCTACTTTGCTGCGCTGACCAGTCTTATTGGCATAGTTAGCTTCAAGTTTATATCTGTCTCTTTTTCACCTCGCCTTTTTTCTATATACATCTGTCCCTTTCTCGCTATAATAATATACATAAATTATTATTCCTTAGCTGTAGTGTTGCCCAAATTCAGTCTTGGTCTTGCAGTCTTGGTCTTGTTCTTGCATTTTTGCAAGACCAAGACCAAGAACAAGACCACATATTTTTAGCAAGACCAAGACCAAGACTGACCGTGCAAGACTTGAGCAAGAACAAGACTAATCCGGCAAGACTCTTGCGTCTTGCAGCTAGGATTTAGCGCTATTTCACGGAGTAGTTAGGTATAACAGTTCGGTGTATAGGTACGCTTAGGAATTCTATGAGACGCAAAAAACTGTATCAAAACTGTATAAAAACTTAATTTTTAATCCTAATTTTATGCAAGGAATACTAGTTATTTTACCAGCAACATATGTTCCCGTGAAATTAGGCTTATTGCCGATTCTTTTGATATGCATATGTTAATAATTAATTAAATAAATAAAAATAAAAAACAATCAAATTCACGTCGATCGATCAGATTCGCAATTTTGTTATTATAATACGTATTTTAATTATAAAAGTGTTTGAGTATGTTTATTTTATAGTAATTTACTAATATTTTAATAAAAACACGTAAATTAAATAAACACAAGACAATAAAAGTTTACGACATGAACGATTTCTTTGTTTACCCGGCACCGACATTTTGAAGACCAAATTATAGTCGATCTAATTCGTGAAACTCAAGCACTTATACAACGTGAAACAAAACTCCTGTGTTATGCTTGAAACCAAGCATTCTTTAGGTCATCAGTAATGACTATGTGAAGTTAGAAATTAACTTGCATTATAATTTAATACGATTTTTGATGTTGTAAGGTTTTGCAAAATTTTTACGTTGCACAACCCTAATCAGCTGTTTTTATGAACTCTATTTGACCTAATAGTGATCATGTCCCGTAATAGAGATTAACGTAATATGCCTAACTGCTCATTGCCTCTGTGAGGAAAATTGTTTAAAATTTTTCCATGATGGTGAAGAAAATTTTGTTGGGTGTTGATGGAAGAAAAGCGAGAAGAATACAAAAATGAGCGAGTTTTTTTGAGGAGTAATATTACCGAAAAAATAATGAATAATTGCATGTCGAAGATGACGAACGTGAATTGAGGAAAAGTTAAGTGTCAACTACTAGCAAAATGTGACGAGGGGAGCGAAGATATTGGCATATTAACGATGATATAATTTTTCATAAAATTATGTTAGGTAAAAAAGTCACATATGCGACTGTCCACTCTAAATAATTTAATCACTTTTGACGAATCGTGATTGGTTAATATTAGAAATACGTCAACCAATTGTATTACTTGATTGGCTACTTGAGTCCTTTGTAAAGAGCGACACCTTTGTCAAAAGAAACCGACTTCCTTTGATGTCAATGTGCCGCCCGCGCCGCTCCGATAGTCGGGGAATAACCCACATGAAGACACGTGTACATAGAGATGGGTCATCTCTATTATGTATCTATATTTTATTATATTTTATTGTATCAAATCAATACAACGCGAACGGGGTAAAATACTAGATCACACGATAAAGTGATCGTCGTATCGTATCGCTGGTGTTTATTTAATAAATATCGTATTGTAAAACATGGTCTGTCCACAACAAATATTATTCATATTGGCTTATAATTATTCGTTGTAACATTTTCTTATAAACTTATTTCATTCCATTGAAATCCGATAAACTTTTTTACATGCTAGTAATAGTTACTCAAATTGCAAACACAATATGGTTGTAGCTAAGATACGATTTCAGGAGAAGTTTCGTAATAAATTGTAGGTTAATATACGAATTTGATAGCACATAATTAACACATAGTATTGTTTTTACCGATACAAATATTAAGTGTATTCTATTGTATCGAATTACCATAATATCGATATGTATGTGAGCATAGCTAAAGTGCATGAGCAAAACCCTTTTACAGTATTATAGGTAGTAGTGAGCGTTTAAACGAAAAGCTTAAAATAAGCAAAAAAGCACGCTGCCGTTTATAAGCAATCATCGCTTAGTGCTTATCTTAAAATTGCAACACAGTTGTGAGAATATTTTCAAAATGTTGGTAAAAAGAGAAGAGGAAAATGTAAAAAGAGATGTAAGTGTAAAATTTTTATTTAAACGGTAAGTAAATTTTTAGCAGACAACGTAAATTAAGTTCAGTTAAATGTTTTAACGAAAAAGTTAAAAAGCATAAAAGCTAAACAGTAAGCAAATAGCATATTATGAATTTTAAGCAGACTACAAAAGTTGTCCTTTAAAATACAGTCAAGTTATTGTAATTAATTTGTTTTTTACATGTTTTAGCACATGTAAGCTTATAAAGCGTAAATGTTTATTAAGAAACAGTTACTCCCATGGAAAACGGCATATAGCTCAGTTGATCACCATGTGGCAGTTAATTTTTCGAATTTCTCATCAAATCTTCAGACATTTATTAATCTGATTGTTCTTTACTATGGCTATGTTAATTCAAGCTCACAATGTTCCAATTCTAATACGTTTTTCTAAGATCTAAAGTAAACTTTAATAAATAGCAATAGTCTAATAGGTAATTGCAAGACTTGCAAGACTCTTGCTGCAAGACCAAGACCAAGACCAAGACTGGGAGCGCAAGACCAAGACCAAGACCAAGACCAGGTGTATTGGCGCAAGACCAAGACCAAGACTGGCTAAGTCTCGTCTTGTTCTTGCATTTGGGCAACACTACTTAGCTGGCTCCCACAGCACCCTGGGTAAGAAATAGGTTGGTGACACTTGTTTCTTAATCCACACGGGCTAGTGGTCGGTAAACTAAGTATATATAATATTTTCTAACACTTGCGCGACTCATCTGTTTAAATAAAACTACTTTTTACGGATTTAGACGCGTATATTTGTTTTAAATTTTGGCCCGACGTTTCGGAGACTTTGCAGTCACCATGATCACGGGTGAGACTATAGTATATAATAATATATAGTAAGTATATATTTCTAACGCATCTATTCGATGATTTTCTTTTACATTATCACAACGTCCTCTGGTCCCAAAGTAAGCTATATTCCTATGCTTGTGTTATGAGTACCAGAATACGAATAGACTACATATATTACTTTTCTTTTGTAAATACATACTTATAATACATAGTAAAACCCAGACGCAGTACGAACATTTGTATGATAATTGTAAAGATCACACAAATCATTGTCCCTAGCGGGAATCGAACCCGCGACCTCGTGAACAGCAGTCCGTTACATGAACCACTCCACCACGAGGCCCGTCTCTTTTCTTGATTTGAACAGAGTTGAACAGAACCTGCGAATTACTTTCCGAAAGCTTTACATTTTATCTCTATATTTCGAAACTACGTTTCGTTAACTAGAGGGAATCTTGACGGTAATGAATGATGACCGGCGTCTGCTATTGTCCTCACACAATAGCTGTTATATAGTTCACGACTGGATGAATATTTAATGAATATAAATAAAACTTATATATCCAAGCTTTTAATGAAAGTCTTGAATAATTTGATACAAAATATTGTAGCAATTTCTTCTATACTTCTACTCACTTAGACACAGAAAGCTTGACTATAAAAAAGTCGAATAACAATAGTTATACTCTTTTGGGTGCGCTAAAAAAATTGATGACGAAAATATTACAATGTGCGTCCTCACCGCCGTCACAAAAATTACTTAATTCAAAAACTAAACAATACGCTTGAAAATCCAGTATATTATTTTACACTATTGTGTGTATGTGTGTGTTATCAGCGCTCCTTAATATTTGTAAAATTTCAAATCAATCCGACTACTGTAGGGGGCCGAAAATCACTTACAAAGAATCCGAAACGTAAATTATCACAATGATAGATACGTACCGAAATAATATGAGCGTGTTAAAAAAATACTCTGAAATTGTTCACAACCGTAAGATTGTGCAAAGAGCAATGAAAAAACTATAGATTCTTTTCTTACGTACGTACTTATCACCTTGCAGTAAATCTTGACAATAATATTATTTTTACCGATTGTTAAATATCATAATAGGGAAATCTATACTATTATACTTTAATATTATAAAGGTGAAGAGTTTGTTTGTTTGAACACCCTAATCTCAGAATCCGCTGGTCCGAATTGAAAAAATCTTCAGTGTTGGAGAGTAAATTTAATGAGGAAGGCTATAGGCTATATAACATCACGCTGCGACCAATAGGAGCGAAGCATTTGTCAAAAATGTTGCAAAGACGGGGAAATTTTTCTAAATTCCACGCGTACGGGGTCGCGGGCAACAGCTAGTATTTTAATATAAATACCACCGATTTCTTTTATGCAAATATTTATAGGTAATTTTATAAGATTCCATAGTAAGTTTAATTAAATCATAACATAATTGAAATATATGTGTTTACTAGCTGTTGCCCGCGACTTCGTACGCGTGAAATTTAGAAATCAATCCTTAACAAACAGAAGTTTACTCTTCTGCTCAATAGATGGCGTAGTACGTTTTTCAAATCGCGCTATTGTTTCGTTCCACACATTAACACTTAAGCTCGTCAAAATTATTATTGTGTCATTATCTGGATTTTACACTTATAAATTAGTAAGGATATTATACTAGCTGATGCCCGCAACTTCATACGCATAATATTTAGGAACTGAAACTTAGCAAATTATACAAATTAGCCATCCTCTTGAACCACTCTACCGATTAAAAAAACGCACCAAAATCCGTTGCGTAGTTTTGAAGATATTATGCTAACATAAGGAGTATAAGGACATACATACAAAAATAGTGACTTTGTTTTATAATAAGTAAAGATAAAGATTACTTCGTGAATGTGTGATTATAGAATACTAGCTGTAACCCGCGAATCCGTCCGCGTGGAATTTGTAAAATTTTTTTTTCGCAATGAAAGGTAGCCTATCCTTTCTCATAGTCTAAAGATTGTCTGTGCCAAATTTCATCAAAATCGGTTGAGAGGTTTAAGCGGGAAAGCGTATCAGACTGACAGACAGAGTTACTTTCGCATTTATAATATTAGTAGGGATAATATATTACTGCTTAAGTAAAAACAAGTTATAGACTGACGTTTTTAAAGGAACTTTTCAGGATCAAACCAACTTGAAAGCCATTAGAGCCTCTGGCTTACTTTTCATAAAACTCGCGAAGTGCGGAAACAATTCGTTGAGAATTTGCGTAAAGTCAGCGTCTATAATGAAGGTGTCATTCAGGAGCTTAGAAAAGCCATTATTTGTCGCCTTGGTACCAAAACAGACACGTCATTCTTACAAGGAAGTGTATATTACTTTGTTTGATCCAATAGAACACAATGTTTACGCAAAGGTTCTCAAATTCATTACATTTTATATCTCAATCTCTTTTGCTTCATCTGTTTTTTGTAATCTTAATAGAATCCTGCGGGCGTATTATGAGCTTTTTAAAAATCATGCAAGTTCCAAGCAGGCCGTACACTGCCTGACTAAATTATGTATTATGGTAAACATAAAACGTTTAGTTGAAAAATTTTAGTTATTACTTAAACTTTTAGTTGTACCTTCCCTATAAACATATTAATCTATGACTGTTTTAGCGAACTGGATGGCTGGGAGTTATGTTCATATTACGAATTTGCCGGTCAGTTCCATTCACGGCGTAAACGGCGTGGGAATAAGAGCTCATAATACGGCCGCAGACCTTAATAAATGATGACCTCTACCTAAACATCGCATCGTTGTAAATAAATATTCATGGACGTTATACTTAAAATCCTCTGGTCCCAAGCTAAGCTTATCAGCTTGTGTAATGGATACCAGAATACGGATATATATACTACATATATAAATTTTATTTTGTAAATACATAATTATTATACAAAGACATCACCCAGAAATATTAGATATATTTATGTAACAAATACAAAGCCGCACCAATTCTTGTACTGTGTGGGAATGGAACCCGCGACCTCGTGAAAGAGTCCGTTATATGAACCACAGGACCACAAGGCCAGTCATTAGATCTTAAGGTGGCCATCGGACGTCCTTCAACCGGGTCGCACGACTGCTCTAATTTTTTACAATAAATGCCGTCTGATTCTATGTCAGCACAGCACGACCAAATTTCTTGTTGCTTTGTATGAGAGGTAGGCGTGGCTAAACGTAAAAGTGACCGCAGATTAGGCAACGCTCACGCGACCCACATTTGACATAGTGGGAGCGATACGCGACGTGACCCACATAACGGATTTCGTGGTCTAGTGGTTCATGTAAAAGTGTTCACGAGGTCGCTGGTTCGATTCCCGCACGGGACAATCGTGTGATATTTATGACTGTTACACAAAAATTTGTGTAACAGTTTGTGTAACACCCAGGTGTTTACTGTGTAATATAAGTATGTATTTATAAAAAACAAGTAGCTTATGTAGTCTATCCGTATTCTGGTACTCGGTACGTTACATGTATTAATTATTCATTATTAATAATTATTATTATTTATATTAAGTATTTTATTTATAAACATGTTCTTGTCTTATTATGGTGAAGTGAAATTTACATTAATTTAACGTGCCGGGCATATCGGTCGCTTGTCGCATACATCGGAAAGGCACCTTTATATCTCAATCTCTTGCTACACCTGCGTTTTGTAACCTTAATAGAATACTGCCATTAATAAATGATGACCTCTTCCTAAGCATTGTCTTCAATCAATTATTGTTATAGCAGTTCGTTGCCAGATGAATATTGAATGAATTTGCATAAATAAACCAAAATCAAAGCTTTTAGCAAACGTGTTGTATAATTGAGATACGAGAATGATTTTCAGTATTATCTTTATCTATTTACATTATTCATGAGTCATTGAAATATTCATAATGTTTTGTTTCATTTAAGTTTTCAAATTTTATTCTTTAGCAGATATAATTGAGTATATTTAAAAAAAAGTTAGACTGCCTTCATGTGACTTTGAAATTTGAAGGAATATAACCATAACATCCTGACCTAGTACCAATGGGATCACACCACCAGCTTTCAAATAAAAAAGTATCATTACAATCGCTTTGGCAAGGTTAAAAGTTATGGGGTAACTAACATAAAAAAATAAAAAGAAAACATACAGATGAATTAAGAGCCTCTTTTTTGAAGTCGGTTAAAAAATATCAAAATTACGTGACGTACAAGTTTCAAAAATCCTATTTTTTTATAAACTTTGCTGGTTATTACAAAGTTTTCCTTTTACCCACAAATTCTTAGCAAATGGCAGTTCTCTTTTCGATAACGTTTCATGACCGCGATTTTTTTTGTAAGGCTTTAAGCTCTACTTCTATAATTTGTGGTTTTATATTGCAAGTAATTTCAAAGTTAGTCGAAGAACTGCTTCAGTTTGCTATTACTAACTTTTTAAGTAGGGTTTTTATAGACTGCGAAACTTCGCTAAAGATTTGGAATCCTTGAGTAAAGTTCGAATCAAATAAGGGTAACTATATTTTCGATCAATCTTTACGTGGCAATGCTGTTTTTAACCATTTTAAAGTGGAAATAAAACCACTTTTTAAGGATTTAGACGCGTATATTGATTTTAAAATTTAGCTCGATGTTTGAGAGACTTTTCAGTCATCATGGTCACGGGACTGAGCTATGGTTTCATTTAACAAATGCGTCGCGCAAATGTTTGAAAACACTAATTTCAAGGTGCAATACAATTATTCATAGAGATTTCCAAGACATATAGATAGAAAGAAAGAAAGAAAAATATTTATTATTTCCCATTGGGGGACACAAACTTGGAAAAGACTTATAGTTAAATAGAAAATATAGTTGATGTGCCCCATCCATGGGAAACAATAGGACGCAACTCAGCATAATGTTGTGGGTTTGAGCCCACAACGCTGGTTTTCAGTAACGTCCTATTGCAATGTGACGCATGGCGCCGAACAGCAACACGACGCTGTGAATTTCACGAAATAAATACATACATATTCAATAAAATATTCGTAAACACAATATAACATTAACCTATATAAATTATAATAGACTGCATACTATTATTATCATAAATGTATAAATTGTAATGGCTAATTGAACGTAACAGACAATACTTATAAATAAATTAATATATCAACATAAATGATGCAGATAAAATTGTTTTAAAGAAGTTAAGAATTTATATTTATTTTGAAATACAATTAAGAGTTTATTATGAATATTATATGCTGTAAAGAAGTAAGATTTTAAATACTTAATTTATTTTGGGAATATTTGTAATAACTGACTAACTGGTATTATCTGGCTTAGGTAAATATCAAGTAGTTAAAAAGTTAAATAAATACATAAATATTTATGTATAGCTATAGGTACATATAATGATGTTGTAATCTAATAAACAGTACGACACTTGTACAACCTTTGCTTACAACTATCGATCGGTTGAGGCACACCAGTATACAATAGTAGTAGATATTATATATTATAACCAAATAAGGCAGACAGTATACATTATAAATTACTATAAACAGAACAGTTTTCATTGAGCATTTATACACTACATTTGAAGACCCAATGTCGTGGCGCGTTTGGTCCAGACGAACCTCCATTCACAACGACGAGCAGCCTCACGTGCCTTGCGAAATAACAATCTGTTCAATTGAGTGAGGCACTCAGTGACATATAGCCGTATTATATGATTTCAGAAATGGACTCTAGGCCCATGTATGACAAGAAGATCTAAAAAATGCGTTAAAAATCTATGTATAACACTGTAAAACCTTAAGGAAGTGAGTTAGCTAGTAACTAATCAAACATAAAATCTTAATTAAATTTGTAATTATAATAAAGCTACGCACCTCATTTTCAAGTATTATTCTGCTATTCAATAAATCCAATTTGTAAGCAAGACAAAAATTCACTAGAGTTCCTACAGAATTTAAATGACAGCCGGCCCGCTTCAGCGGATTACAGCGCTCTATAAAAGGACCCACTGTGCTTCCGTTAAAGTCCCGGCTTTACGAAAAGTATTTGACTAAGTTAATGCAATTCACAATTTGTTTTCATTTACAACAGATATAAATGGAAATTTATTGTCTTTATTACTACGTACAAATACCGTAGCTTTTAGCCTATTTATGAGCCCTTGCAGTTACGTATTTCATGTGATGATAGGGATTAAGTACACGTGTAAGCTACACCTATTATTTATTATCTTCCATGTTGTGAGAATCTAGTAACGACAAAAAACTTAGATTCTTCTTAAGGGTTCAATAGATTAACTTATTCTCTCCCTTACATTAACTATGTACTGTAAAAAAAAAAACACAGCCCATAACAGCGATAAAGAATCATTTTAGTGTCTTATAAATATATGCTTTTGTCTGCAACTTCGTACGCCTGGAATTTAGAAACCAAATCCTAACAAATTATATAAAAAAGCCGTCCTCCTGAACCACTCTCTCTATTAAAGAAAATGGGATCAAAATTCGTTATGTAGTTTTGAAGATAAGCTCATATGGGGACATACATACAAAAATAACTTTTTTCCCGTACCAAGTACCAAGATCTTCTAGTTGCATTTATCAAAATATTATTATCAACAAAGTACATAACGTCTTTTATTCTTAAACAAATTTTGAAAAATACTACGAAAATATTATCAAGCCCAAATTTTACCATAACCCTCCGCCGACTGTGTATACTTTTGGTAAATTTTTAATTTAGCAACCAAGCTTGCAATATGTTCTGCAAAAAATTTAAAATTCCCCAAGGGCTTTACTTGACAAAGTAGTAGACTTGTTTATATAAAAACAGACGCAGCGAAAAGTTTATAGCGATGAAAATGAAAAAAACATAAGATAATATTAGTACCGATTCTATTTGCGCAACTAAGCTTAACGAAAACATAAATACTGATAGTTTTAATAACACAATTCGGCAACATGAACTAAGTTTTTTTATTTAAAAAATGTGTATTAAAGAGTATTATTTTTTTATGGCTTGGTGTAGACTGTAGCTAGATGACTGCACTCCCCCTAATATTAATTGCTAGTGATATCTGTATATCAGCTCGGCTGTCCAAAACCAAAACCTAGCAAGTACATTTGAGTAAATTTTTCAGGAGCTTTTTAATTTTGCAATCAATAAACAAGAAGTGCTAGTTGCTAGGTTTATTTACGTTCATATCTCCGTTTCTATTTAAGATAGAAATACAGTTGTTATTGCATTAGACGCAATCAAAAAAATGGAAAATATTGGTTTAAGAAAACGAATTTAAAAAAAAATGTCCCTTGCTAGGTTTTGGTTTTGGACAGCCGAGCTAGTACAGTGTGAAAGCACTAGCCGCCTTCACCTTGCCGACCCGCAAGGTGCCTCTTCACGCCTCGCTTGAAAGACCCTATTTTGTAAGAAGACGGGAACAGGTAAACGTTTAACTTAATTAATAATATAATTGAACAATAAAGTAGCAATGAAAACAAAATATATTATTATAGTTGGTGATAATTAAGTTTAGTTAGGTTAAGTTTTTGACCTATAGAATAGATAACGCAGTAGACTCATTCCCAATTTATCAAAGGGTTAATTATTGGACCTTTTACATAAAGAGATTAACATTTATCGCGTGTTTAGACTGTTTAGAAATAACAATTCAGACATTTTTGCAACATCTTTCGAATTACAGAGTAAATCGCCTCCATTAATTTTCATCCGGTTAACTTAAATCAACCGGCATTAGGGATTATTTACGTGGAAATTCTTACAATGTAACATTTCCTCGTGAGAGAATTCGACCTCACCAAATCGACCTTTAGCTAACCTTTTCCGAATTTCTTTGAGTTCAGAAATTATTATTTGTAATAGAAAACGCCCACAGAATTTCATGCTTAATTAATGTAGAGAAAATTTCAGGCGCAGAAGTTTTAAAATCTGTGTTTATCTCTTTTTCTCTCCCCAGCCCATGAATATCCTACCGTTGGGCACAAGCCTCCTCCACATTGGAAGGAATTATGGTCTACTATGTAGCAATGACCAGGCGTGTTGGCCTAAGGATATTGTGTAATATCCCACATCTGGTTTTTACAAGTTTTACAGCACCCTGGGAAGGAAATGGGGTGGTGACACTTGTACTCTTTATCTGATACCACGCGGAGATACGTAATTGATCTAAATTTAGTTGAAGCTATGATGATTTATAGATAACTAAACATGATAATGCATAAAAATAAATCTATTTACTAAAAAGTAGCTTCAATATCCTTTAGAAACATGACGTTAAAGGCGCGCCATGTAAAAGATTACTTTTATTAGATTACATGAAATATTAATCAGTAGATGTTATCAATCTCCTGTGACGTCATCACGCTAACAGGGGTAATTACCCATGAAAAACGTGTAATAGAAGACGAAATTAAATGCCTTTGATCATGTTTTTCTTTTAAGAATTTATTCTGTCTATTGAAATTAAGTAAATTTATTGTCTCGTGACCAAAAGTGGGTTTTTAATGGAATGGAGAGATAAATGACGTCATATTTATAAACTCTCGTTCAGTATTATGAAAATTTTTAGTATGAAAACAAATTCTATCAGTTTCAGTAGCCAATTAATACAATTATTAATGTGCCATTGAAATTCTACCAGTTTCTAATTTGCTACTGGAATCGGTAGAATAAAAAAAAGATTACAATTTTATTTACAGTATATAGGTGTTCCATCTTGTGTGTATGGTGATAGATTAATAATATAACATTGTCCTTTCTCCCCAAAGGTGCTGTAAAAACCAGCCAATACTATGAGCAAATAACATGTTTTGAATGAATGAATGAATGAAGACTCTTTATTGTACGCCAGAATAATATTACAAACTTATATATACAAACAATATTTAGGCAAGGTACAATAGGCGGTCTTACCAAAAGTTGTGATCTCTTACAGACAACCTTAAGATTGAATTAGCTTACTGTCTAAAAGGCATATTATATTGACGAGCCTCGTGGTTGAGTGGTTCTTGTAACGGACTGCCGATCAAGAGGTCGGGGGTCGATTCCCGCTCGTGACAATCATTTGTGTGATTTTATAATTGTCATACAAATGTTTGTACTGCGTCTGGGTGTTTCTATGTATTATAAGTATGTATTTACAAAAGAAAAGTAGGTATATGTATTCTATCCGTATTCTGGTATCCATAACACAAGCATATAAGCTTAGCTTGGGACCAGAGGACGTTGTGTGAAATATCCATCAATATTTATTTATTTATATTGTGGCGTAGCGTGAATGATTAAAATACATAAATATTATTAAATTAAACAGTCTTTGTGAGAGATAGAATATTTGCAACTGTCGGCGACGCAATTACCTATGTGCGACAAAAGTACCTATCTGCCACTACTACTGTGTAAGGTTATATGTTTTATGCCCAATGTATAGTGTTTATTAAGAAATATGTGTGTTAATTCGAATTATTTAAATCGATGTCGCTCAGTAATTCAATAAGAATATTTTGTAATTTGATAATTACGTAACTTGAAATTATGATTCTTTATTATTTAATGTGTAGTTAGTTACCTTTTGTGTTTTGTAGTATTGAGTAAGGCCTAGAAATAAGAAAAACGTTTAAATTATAGAGATCGGACCAATATTGTTAAAGTTATGGTAGTTTTAAGTTTGTTTTTTGTAACTGAAATGTTATTTTTTTAGGTTTTAGTTCTAGAAAGTTTTTATATTCTAATTTTATGATTATTATTATTGAGCTATATGATGTTATAGGACAAGACCTATTAAATAAGGTACCATGTGTAAAAATATCTTTAAAAATAAATATGAAAGGAGGGGATTAACTAAAGATTTCGATTACGTAAAAATTAGGAACAAAAGGGCTCTATTTTACATGGTCGTCGCTACGGTAAAAGGCCGAGCCACCTAAGCGAGGCAATTTATCGTAGCAACATTCGCAGTCCGAAGCATAATCACCGAGTTCTACAATAGGAAGGAAATCGAAATCTGAAGACTACAACATCTCAGAACAGAACCGGTGTGTTATTTGAAGTGGAAGTTCTCGCCTTTTACGCATTTAGGGTTGCGTGGGATACGGGTCAACCAGCGAGGTACTTGTACCTGTAAAGGCTCGTGTCACAAGTCAGGCAAAAGTCGGCCACGGGTACTGGTCGTGCCCTGGTTGAGTCCGCCACAGCAACTAAACCCCAATCCCAACACGGCTGTTCAACTTGGCATAGTAGACCAGAGACCCGTCAGAAGTGAAGACAGCTAGGTGCCTCACATGTAACATTAATCGCCTGAAAACTAAAATAAAAATTGTGTTGTATTTGGTTTAAGAACTTAGTTTACCAATCCTTCTTAGTTAATATATTTTGGTCCTCAATTGTATGGTGTTTTTAGATCAACTCTACTCGTTTGTCTATCTAAGACTACAATAACGAAGACTGTATGTCTATATTCATCTAGAACCTTCAGAGATAAATTTTACTTTAAAAAACTATCACAACGTTAAAATATTTCTTATCCATTATTGTTAAGCCGTAGCTGCTTTTACAGTAATAGATTTTACTTCATATTCTGGCTTGAATATACAAGGCTATGTGTGTTTTAGGCGATACGTACTTATTATACATGCAAATATATTATAGGAGCTAAATAAATATCTACGTACCGAATTATTGCCATTTCGCTATGATGTGATTATTAGTTTAGGAGAGCCTATGAAAAGACAATCTTCACTTATCCCTACTAATATTATAAATGCGAAAGTAACTCTGTCTGTCTGTCTGTTACGCTTTCCCGCTTAAATCTCTCAACCGATTTTGATGAAATTTGGCACAGACAATCTTTAGACCCTAAGAAAGGACATAGGCTACCTTTTATTGCGAAAATAAATTTCCGAATTCCACGCGGTCGGAGTCGCGGGCAACAGCTAGTTTATTATAAAACAAAGTCGCTTTCTCTATATATCTTTATGTGAGCTTAAATATTATTGTTTCTACCGAAGCTATTGTTATCGATAGTCCATGCGGCTTTTAAGTAAATGCCGCGATGCACTGAGCTTGGCTTAAGTTGGCTTTGTAAAGGCAATATAGCTTTCTGTTTAAACATACTGCTTACCTACAACTATAGTTTCACTTAAGTAAAGCTTTAGTTTAGAATGTACACATTTGAATTCGTAACTGTTTTACAAACTTTTCGCATTATGGGAAATCTTTACTTCTATACTAATATTATAAAGCTGAAGAATTTGTTTGTTTCTCTCAGGACATCTCAGGAACTACTGGCTTGAATTGAAAAATTATTTTTGTGTTGGATAGTCCAAGAGTGGCCAACAAGTCGATCGCGATCGACCGGTCGATCGCGCGACCAATTTTGGTCGATCACTCGCAAGTTCCATGAGGGGACTCATTCAATGCCAAATGTTTGTAGTATGTACTTGATACAGGAAGGAACATGTACGCATCTCATGCTTCGAGTAGGGAGACGTTCAGCGTGACCGCTTTTAGTAGTTTTCTACTATTTTTAAGAGTGTACGGCGGACTAAGATGGAGAAAAGTATGCTTAGATAGTTTGGTCATGTGAAGAGGATGGATGAGAGACGCTTAACGAAAGGCATATACACGGCGAAGGTAAGTGGAAATGCAGGGAGAGGACGCCCGAGAAAAACAAATTCATCCGATGAAACAATTCTCCGATGTCATCGCCGGCATACTCCAAAAGGGGCAAGTGCGTAGCACTGGACTGATGAATGATGATGATGGACTGCCGATCAAGAGGTCACGGGTTCGATTCCCGCTCGTAATATAATATGTATATATATATATTATGTATATATTATATATATTATATATTATTATATATATATGTATATATATATATTATATATATGTATTATGTTCGTTTATATTACGTTGTGTGAAATGTCCATGAATATTTATTTATTTATTTATTTATTTACTTACAACCGTCGGGCATGTATGACCAGATGTATGAGTGTGGATGAAGCCAAAGAAGTATGTTTGGATTGTAGCAGATGGCGCTTTATAGTCTCTGCCTACCCCCATGGGAAAAAGGCGTGATGTTATGATGATGATGATGATGTACGGTGGTATAAAAGAACATTGCATAAACGTCCCCCTTCTTACCTAAGAAATAGGTCGATCGCGACTCAATTTTAAAATAAAAAGTAGATCTTATGTGCACAAAAGTTGGCCACACCTGGTATAGTCCATTTATCGAGAAAGGCTATAGATTATATAGATACCTATTATCATGCTGCCACCAATAGGAGCATGAAAAACGCTGCAAAAATGGGGAACATTTTGTAAATTTCACACGTATGAAGTCGTGGCCAACAGCTAGCTTACTAATGGAATTGATCACAGGCGAAATGAATGTCTAAGAAGCTAGCTTACTAATGGAATTGATCACAGGCGAAATGAATGTCTAAGAAATTTTTACCTAATTAAACTTGTTGATTATTTAATTATTTTTACGTTCGTATGCATGTATTATTGCTAGACGGGCCTCGTGGTGTAGTGGTTCTGGTAACGGACTGCCGATCAAGAGGTCGCGGGTTCGATTCCCGCTCGGGACAATCATTTGTG
Organism: Orgyia antiqua; assembly: GCA_916999025.1. Classification (NCBI taxonomy): domain Eukaryota; kingdom Metazoa; phylum Arthropoda; class Insecta; order Lepidoptera; family Erebidae; genus Orgyia; species Orgyia antiqua. The sequence continues at coordinate 31,729,698 of OU779866.1, forward strand.
TGATTTTTCTAATTGTCATACAAATGTTTGTACTGCGTCTGGATGTTCCTATGTATTATAAGTATGTATTTACAAAAAAAAAAGTAGTATATGTATTCTATCCGTATTCTGGTACCCATAACACAAGCATATAAGCTTAGCTTGGGACCAGAGGATGTTGTGTGAAATGTCCATGAATATTTATTTATATTTATTTATTTATCAACCTACCTTAATCTACGTAACTAAATCTTTGAACATGATTTTCACTACCTTCTATCCGTTGGGAGATTTATCTGAAAATCAGGAATGAAAATCTAAATGGTAGCGAGTTTCAATTGTGTTTCTTAATTTTTTAACTATGGAAATGTATTTGCTTACCTACTATTAAAACTGAATAAAAATATTAACTCTATAAGGATTCAAAACAAAGACCTGTATAGGAGCTACTTGTAACTTCATCGCCAAGCTATTTTTAGTACACAATCTTATTGGAAAGGATAAGATGCACTAAGTAAAATTGAAGATACAGTTTACAGTTTGACAAAGAACTGTGAAATCCTCTCACTAGTTTAAAAGTAAATTACTACCCACCTCTCCAACTATCGACAAAACTTCTGAACTTCCATTATTCCTTTTTGTAAATAACGCTGGGGTATTAGTGTTTGGAAATACGTAACATGTATAGTTTTGTAGTTTTATGTACGTCGGACTTTAGCGATAGAATGTCAAGATGATTTTGAATTACCTACACACTTTTCTATTTATAAACTACAGAAAAAAGAATCATTTGATTTATTTAAAAAAAAATCCGATTTTTTTTTACAAAATGGTATTCATAAATGTTTAACGATATAATGCGATGTCTAAAAGCCAAAAATAAAACCAATGCATAGAGTTACTGCTTATGTTAAACTTCGGGTTTTTTATGGGATATGTGAGACATCATATTATAAGCGACAATCTTTTATTTTCCTTCTATACAAACTTTGCTACAAATTTCAAATCTTATATCGTTTTTATACGACATTTTGCCAAAATCAACTTGAAAAAACTCTTAACAAAATATATTTTTAGTAAACCTAGCAAATATTTTACGAAAGATAATATCGATAACGCTCAACTGTTATCCATGTATATAATAAAAAGCTGAAGAGATTCTCATCCCATTTGAGGCATTTAAATGAACCCCAGATGGCTGTAGCAACTTTTTTCACGTCATCAGTTTTAACATGAAGCACCCTTCATTTTCCCTTGAATGGAAATTTTTTTCAAAGCGCCCATTGGCCCCCCCCTTTCGTCTATATCTGCCTACAAAGCGATTTGATTCACTAAAATTATACTGTAATCTAAAATTGGGTTGACATTTTTATAATATTTAACACTAGCTGTTGCCCTCGACTCCGTCCGCGTAGAATTTAGGAAATTTTCCCCGTTTTTGCAACATTTTTAACTACTGCTTGAGTGAGAGTATTATAAACGTAAGAGTAAACAAATATAATCAGAATGAACGAACTGCTAAGCTATCAGGAGTTACACGTGTTATTGTGAGTCAACCATAAAATATAGATATGTGCTGTTTCGGGATATTTTTTAGACAATTTTATGTAGAATATTTCCGTCACACATGATTTCTATGGAACTTTGCTGCACACGCGACGGAAGCTTAAAAAATGGAGCACCTTTTCCCTTTTTCCCACTATTTCCCTTCACTACTCTGCTCCTATTGATTGTAACGTGATGAAAAGTATACTATAACCTGCCCAGGAGTATGAAGAATAATTGTACCAAGTTTCGTTAAAATCCGTCGAGTAGTTTTTGTTTCTATAAGGAACATACAGACGGACAGACAGACAGACAGACAAAAATTTTACTGATTGCATTTTTGGCATCAGTATCGATCACTAATCACCCCCTGATAGTTATTTTGAAAATATATTTCATGTACAGAATTGACCTCTCTACAGATTTATTATAAGTATAGATTAGCCACACGATACACTTGATAATTTTTATAGTAAAAAAATCTAGGTGATATTGGATTAGATGTTTGTATTTAAAAGTCACAGAAAAGTTTTCTTTTCGATTTCCATACATCGCAAATATTTTTCTCCAGCCTATTACCGTCACACTTTTGAACTGGGCCTGGGCCTCCTCCACTTTAGGAGGGATTATGGTCTACTGTGCCGCGCTGTCCAAGCGTGTTGGCGTAGTGTTTATTACCCAGTTTACCGTCTCTCACAAAATCTGTTATCTGTGTACAATATCCCTGCAATTCTTTTACAATAAGGCAATGTTTACAGAACTTTTTTAAAGGAAAATCTGTGTATTTCTGCGCTGGTGACTCATGTCAGTTTTGGCGTTAGTTTTTATTTTATTGACATTTGATTGACAATCGCTATTTTATCATAATTACCATAAACAATGAACAGATGTAAGCATCAGTAAATAAGGATTATTAATCTTATTTTAGTTTATGGTATTTAGATTCTTGCACAAATAAAATAAATAAATAATTATAATTGCATAAGTTGATAAAAAATACTATGCAATAGCTTTATCGCGGCAGTCCCCAAGTGCCACACGTCTTTTTTTAGGGTTCCGTACTCAAAGGGTAAAAATGGGACCCTATTACTGAGACTTCGCTGTCCGTCCGTCCGTCCGTCCATCCGTCTGTCACCAGGCTGTATCTCAAGAACGGTGATAGCTAGAGAGTTGAAATTTTCACAGATGATGTATTTCTATTGCCGCTATAACAACAAATACTAAAAATAAAATAAAATAAATATTTAAGGGGGGCTCCCGTACAACAAACATGATTTTTTACCGTTTCTTGCTCTCATACAACAAACGTGATTAATTAAGTATTGTGTGTGTTGTTTGCTCATTTATTAATAATGTGCCTTATGTTGCATAGATAATGGTACGGAACCCTTCGTGCGCGAGTCCGACTCGCACTTGACCAATTTTTTATTGTTAAGTTTAGTTGCGCACGTAGAATTGTTACAAATTTTGCTTAATCCATTACTAAGTGCTAAACCTTAAACCTACCTTTCTGATATCATACCTACCCACCTTCGTGCCATCTGTGCTTCATCGTTTTATGTACAAATCTTCGCCTTTTATAGCTTTACAATGCGAGTAAAAGTTTATTCGATACTCGCTCAGACTCGATATTTTAAGTTTAATGATCGTATTTTCAACTAAGTTAAAGGTTTTATTTGCTCCGCATTTGCTTAATTAAATTGCTGATTAATTTACATCGCTAAGTTTGGGTCATGTAATAAATAGAGATGTGCCGACTAGTCGCCGACTAGTCGGTTAAGCCGACTATTCGGCCGCTTTTGTAGTCGGTGAGTAGTCGGCGGCTAGTCGGCAAAAAACGCCGACTAGTCGGCTTTTTACTTTGTATGTATTTTTCATTAATATGTATTAAATGAGGGGAACTGAAATGAAATAAAACCTTGATTATTTATTATTATTTGGATTTTATAATAAATCTTACACATTTCGACAAGTAAAGCAAACCAGTCTTTTCTTCAGTAATAATTTTCAAAAAAATACTGGCTTAAAATGAATACATATCTATGAAATTACCAAACATAATTGGTACCTAATATTTTCTAATACTTGCGCGACTCATTTGTTTAAATAACAACACTTTTTACGGATTTAGACGCGTATATTTGTTTTAAATTTTGGCCCGACGTTTCGGAGACTTTGCTTGCTTGCTTGGTTTGTATTTAAAATTGGTACCTTCTTAAAATTGGTATAAATTAAGAAACAAAATAATGGTGTCGATTCTACGTCCACAACTAAACTTAACTTAACTAAAAAATGAAAACAACTATTCCTGTATATTGATTATTTGGTTGTTTTGTTGTGTAATTTTATATTAATTACAATCGTTAATCTATAATAAACAGATTTGCTAAGAAGAAAGAAACGTTAACATTACGGAATTGTGTTATTGACACAATCAAATTTCATTTTTTAGTTAAGTTAAGTTTAGTTGTGCGCGTAGAATTGGTACCAATATCTTCTTAACTTAAATAAACATTAATTTATTTTTAATCAAGTAAAATAGTGGGTATTTTTTAATTACCAACAAATTAAAAAATAAACATACAATATTTTGAACACGAACTGTTTCTAAAGCCCTATGACACGCACGTAAGCAAAGATGAACTTATTTTATTACCGACCTGCTCGCGGGCGGCGGTTGCAACTAGCGCGCGAACAAGCTGAGAACGAAGTCGTACGGAAATCTCCGAAACCGAGATTGACCTAGCCGACTAGTCGGCCTCTTTACAGCCGACTAGCCGGCTAGTCGGTCAAAGTGGTAGGTGGCACATCTCTGGTAATAAAATATTTACTTTTAGTTTATATTAATATTTTTAGTTTAGTTGCTTATTGCATGATTCATGGATGTTCCTAAGTTTATTATGACATAATTAGACTATATTTAGTTGATCAATAGAGTATCACTTGTAAATGGATATCTATACTTAATATTATAAAGCTGAAGATTTTATTTGTCTGTTTGAACTCGTTAATCTCAGGAACCGCTGGTCCGATTTAAAAAATTCTTTCAGTGTTGCATAGTACATGTATCGAGGACGGCTGTAGTGTATATAACATCACGCTGTGATCAATAGAAGCGAAGCAGCATTGAAAAATGTCACAGCACCGGTGAAGTTTTTTAAATTCAAAAGACAAAAGAATCAATAACTTGAATAATTTAAAATATTACATGAGGAAAATACAAAGATACTTCAGTACGAATCAATACCGCTCGAACTTCATATAACTTTCAATATTGACACTAACTAGTACATTTGGAAAGCTCTTACGTATTATAATACGTAAGAGCTTTCCAAATGTACTAGTTAGTGTTAAGGACAGAACTCTCTAAATATATTTAGAGAGTTCTGTCCTTAATTAAATAAGTTTCTTAATAAAATAGTTCAGTATGTCAACAAAATAGCGTATTTGTTTGTCGGTTTTTTTCTAATGTTGTAAGAATATCTATGTGACAGATCAAAATGATGATAAAAATTTCTTTTTCAATATCAAAGAGCTAAAGACGAAATAAATAAATAAATAAATAAATAAATAAATAAATAAATAAATAAATAAATAAATAAATAAATAAATAAATAAATAAATAAATAAATAAATAAATAAATAAATAAATAAATAAATAAATAAATAAATAAATAAATAAATAAATAAATAAATAAATAAATAAATAAATAAATAAATAAATAAATAAATAAATAAATAAATAAATAAATAAATAAATAAATAAATAAATAAATAAATAAATAAATAAATAAATAAATAAATAAATAAATAAATAAATAAATAAATAAATAAATAAATAAATAAATAAATAAATAAATAAATAAATAAATAAATAAATAAATAAATAAATAAATAAATAAATAAATAAATAAATAAATAAATAAATAAATAAATAAATAAATAAATAAATAAATAAATAAATAAATAAATAAATAAATAAATAAATAAATAAATAAATAAATAAATAAATAAATAAATAAATAAATAAATAAATAAATAAATAAATAAATAAATAAATAAATAAATAAATAAATAAATAAATAAATAAATAAATAAATAAATAAATAAATAAATAAATAAATAAATAAATAAATAAATAAATAAATAAATAAATAAATAAATAAATAAATAAATAAATAAATAAATAAATAAATAAATAAATAAATAAATAAATAAATAAATAAATAAATAAATAAATAAATAAATAAATAAATAAATATTCATGGACGTTTCACACAACGTCCTCTGGTCCCAAGCCCAAGCTAAGCTTATATGCTTGTGTTATGGGTACCAGAATACGGATAGAATACATATACTACTTTTTTTTTGTAAATACATACTTATAATACGTAGGAACACCCAGACGCAGTACAAACATTTGTATGACAATTAGAAAAATCACACAAATGATTGTTCCGAGCGGGAATCGAACCCGCGACCTCTTGATCAGCAGTCCGTTACATGAACCACTCAACCACGAGGCTCGTCAATAAGTAAATAAGTGCTGAGGCCAAATTTTTTATGCTATTGTATTGTGTTTAATAGTATCACTGTCGCGTACATTATGTAAAATGCCATAGAATTTTTCATACATTTATTTTGTTGCTTTGTGATTTTACTTTTCGCGATTGTTTTTCTGTGCCACTTAATACGGACTCTTAACAAATAAGTTTCTAAGTGTAATACTAATAGTTTTTCACCATGTTAAAAGCTCTTTTGCTCTCATTCACACTTTTAATGAATTTTATTTCAAATCTAGTCGTAACCCAAAACTATTTCCAATTTCGATGTGTTCAACTTGAGCTAAATTGAAACTGTATTTATAATCCTGTTTTGGTAGCGAAATTTCATGACCTAACCGCCTTTTACATTAGTATTACGCTGGGTAGCTACATAAATTACAATTTAACCTAACAATAATTGGTTTGTGTAGTATCTAGCTGAATTTATTACTTAATTTCTTTCTAATAATTGCGTTATTCCGTAGTTAAAATGCTAGCTGTTGCCAGCAACTTTATAACAAAACAAAACCTTTAGAAATTACACAAAGAGCCATTCTCTTGAACCGCTCTACTATTTAAGAGGATACCAAAATTCTTCGTGCATTTTTCTACGTACGAAGTTTTCGTTGTTTCTTTAGATTGAATGGCTAGAGCTCTAATTTTTAAGTATATGTTTTTTCAATATATAATCTAGGATCGCATAAACTCATAAACGCGATTGAAAAAAGTTTTCTCGATAGAAAATCTTAGCGAAACAACCTCTCTCATTTTTTATTTTGTTCAAATGTCGGTCTATTATCGCGTATTAACTAATGAAATAACTTTAAACACATAAGTAAGTAATATATATAGAAACAAGTAAATCAGAATTAAAATATATTTAGTAGATTTTGAGTAAACAAAAAAAAAGCCTAGCCCTAATTCTTCATCTTCTATACCTACCAGCTGTGTTAATATGTACATGTCGACGATAATATTGATGTAGGCCCTTAAACAAAATAGCATAATAATCCATTGCGTAGTATTGAAAATAAAACTTCAGATGGTGACTATGATGACTGGGAAGTCTCCGAAACGTCCGGTTAAAATTCAATACAAATATATGCGTCTACATCCGAAAAGCGAAATTGCTATACAGGGTGGTGGATAAGGGTTTGAATGCTGGCACTAGTCTCTTGTCTGACTAGGTAATTAATATCAGTTTGTGAACCTATAGGGGTGGCATAGTCAATCTGAGAAACCCTTTTCAAATTTTAGATAAAAAGAAATCCGAAAGGTGGTTATATAATTTTTTTTATATTATTTTGGAATTTAGAAAACCAAACTTTAGTAATTTATGCATATAAACCTTCCTCTTTTCCACCTCATGTATTAAAAAACCGCATCAAAATCCATAACAAAAAAAAAATTATTACTTTGTAAGTAAACATAAATATACTTAGCTAACTCACAACTTTATTTCTTCGAGGTTGGGTATGCAACAAAACAAAATTATCAAATTCAATAGGATATTTTCAAAAGCTATTTATGTGTATATAGTAACATTTTTTATCAAATTAAATACCTTAGTTAGCTTACGCATTTAATATAGATAATAACTGCTCTTTACAGCATGCAATTTAAATGAATATCTTCGGAGATATGACGAAAAAAGAATTACGCGTAATAAAATAAAGTTAAACTGTTCGCTGAGCAACGAGAACGTTTCCCCGGTCATCTATCTATACTCCATTGTTTCGATGTATGGTTGAATGTATGAATGTAAGGATGTTTGTTGTTCTTTCACGTAAAGACTACTGGATGGATTTTCGTGAAACTTTGCAATAATATAGCTTACATATCAGATTAACACATATGCAATAATTTATAAAGATACCATGTGTCACGGCGTCTTAGTGTGTGTAAAAGTCAGTATTGTACAGGTTGTTACGCTGCTCAATCCCCGACGGATCAGTGTTGAGTTGGTCTTTATAGGCGCCGGCGTCATCGTCGGCGTATGGTCGTTACGCTGCTCAAATCCCGACGTATCGGTGCTGAGTTGGTTCCTATAGGCGTCGGCGTCGGCTTCGGCGTCGTCGTCGGCGCCGGCTTCGCCGACGCCTTCGGCGTATGGTCGTTATGTTGCTCAAATCCCGACGTATCGGTGCTGAGTTGGTTTTTATAGGTGTTGGCATCGACAGCGGCGTCGGCGTCGTCGTCTGCGTCGGCGTATGGTCGTTACGTTGCTCAAATTCCGACGTATCGATGCTGAGTTGGTTTATATAGGTGTTGGCATCGGCGTCGGCGTCGGCGTATGGTTGTTACGTTGCTCAAATCCCGACGTATTGGTGCTGAGTTGGTTTTTATAGGCGTTGGCTTCTACAGCGGCGCAGGCGATGCCGTCGGCGTCGGCGTCGGCGTCGTCGGCGTCGGCTTCGGCGTCGGCGTCGGCGAAGTGGCCGGCTTCGGCTTCGGCGTCGTCGTCGGCTTCGGCGTCGGCGTCGTCGTCGGGTTCGGCGTCGGCGTCGTCGTCGGGTTCGGTGTCGGCGTCGTCGTCGGCTTCGACGTCGGCGTCGTCGTCGGCTTCGGCGTCGGTGTCGTCGTCGGCTTCGGCGTCGGCGTCGTCGTCGGCTTCGGCGTCGGCGTCGGCGTCGGCGTCGTCGTCGGCGCCGGCTTCGCCGACGCCTCCGGCGTATGGTCATTACGTTGCTCAAACCCCGAGGTATCGGTGCTGAGTTAGTTTTATAGGTGTTGGCATCGACAGCGGCGTCGGCGTCGGCGTCGGCGTATGGTCTGAGGCTCAAAAACTGCTAAACCGTTTTTTTTTATTCTTTCACCATTTGAAAGCTACATTATCTGCGCTTAAAATAGGCTAGATTTTATTTTCGAAAAATTAGGGTTCCGTAAAATATTTGGGTTTTTCGGAAAAAAATCAACTACAACTATTTTGCGTACGCTGCTTAAACTTTAAAAGATAGAACAACAAAATATTCCATGTTTTATTTATTTATGAGATTTATTTATTTCAAGGAAGACCAACAGCTTCTCAACCAATATGAACAAAAAAGAAATATTCATCAGCAAGCGAATTATAGGTTCTCACAGATAAAAAATTAAGAGCCATGTTTATGGTATTATAAGGGTGGGTGTTTACTATGTATTATAAGTATGTAAGTAGTTTATGTATTCTATCCGTATTCTGGTACCCATAACACAAGCATATAAAGCTTACCTTGGGACTATAGGACATTGTGCGGAAAATTCTTATTTATATACGCTTTAATATAATGAAGTATTTTTATTTATTCATTTTGGACCATGCCAAATTTCAAGTCTCTAGGATAGTGGGAAGTAACCTGTAAATTTTGATTCCCTAGCGAAAGTGGAAAATATTCAAAAATGGCTGTAGTTCGGTTATATCTTCTGAATGCGTAGATCTAAATTATTGGTTGTATCTTTTTCAGCAAGGGACCGCATAGATCTACATTTGGTATAAGTTTCAAATTAACAACTTCAGCCGTGGCTGAGTAAAAAAAAGGTTAACGAGTATAGGATAGACAGACAGACGGACACCGTATTGAGAGTATAAGGGTTTGTACAAAGACCTAAAAAGGCATGATGAAGCTCTGAGATATCATTTACTAAAATGACATTGGGCCGTGTGTGTTACTTCTTTAGAACTGTGCAAGAAAAGAGAACCACACTGACGATTTACTAATTAGCTGTAAAATGGCGTTATTGTTAGTTCATTAAATTTTTTGTTTCTTAATTCCACGCGTACGAAGTCGCGGGCACTGCTAGTTGTTTTTACAGCACAAAATTACCACACATAAATAAAAATTAATGTAATCAAAACATCAAATTGTAAGTTTTAACGATGTTAGATACTTTATCCATGCCAAGTTTGTAGCGAGATAACAAGAAACTTGATAGCATACTAAAAGTTTTATTTCATATACCTAGAGTCGTGTCTACACTGAGAAATTAGTGAACTGGCGCGTGGAAAGAATACAAGTACCTATAGATATTCTAACACTTACAAAACTCATTTATTAAAATAAAAACGGATTTACACGCGTAGGTATATTTACTTTTAATTTTCGCCTGACATTTCGCGTCTAAATCCGTAAAAGTATTTTATTTAAACAAATGAGTCGCGCAAGTGTTTGAGAATATCATAAAAAACGAGAAAACTTTTTACGAATTTAGACATTTAGTCTAAAAATCTTCGAAACGCCGCGCGCTGGCCTGAAATTTAAAACAAATATACGCATCTAAATTCTTCTAAGTTACATGTAAACTTATTGAATCAATTGGTTTGGTTACTTGCTTTTTTGTAATTAAGTTTTAATCAATACTAATATTATAAATATTATAATAATATAGGATTTGATTGATTGTTTGTTCGTTGAAAAATTCTCTTACGATTTAAGATTTCTAGTACTTTATTTACTTTAAAAAAATTGAATAGAGCAAAAACATGGGTAATATCGAGATATACAATCAATATATTATTCTTAAAAGTCTCTATATTAACAATGCTTTTGCTAGGTATCACTGTGTTTTTTTTATATATATTTAACAATAGCAAGGAAAATTTAAGAGTATTAACCAATAATGACAGATATAAATATCACACAAATAAATGCCCTGTGGAGATCGAACCAGCGATCTCTTGAACTACAGTCCGTTCTGTGAGCCACTAGACCACAACAAGGCCTGTCTAAATGACGTCATGTAAATCAATATTAGGCTACAATTAGTCTCTAGTATGTTCTAGGGCTTATAATAAGCACTCACTTGCATGTAATACCGTCATAAACTATGTTGCAACGATTGTCATGACGTAGTTAGGCACTCATATAACAATAAGTATCGGTTTTAGTTATATCTTTATGAATTGCAACGATATATGCAAATGTCATCGTTTAGATAGTTGTTTTTTTTGTTTTTTTTTTTCGTTTTGTTTATTTGTTTTTTTTTTTTGTTTTTTTTTTTATATTGTAATAGATGTTTTTTTAGTAGTTGTATTCATTAACTTACAACTTTGTAGTAATAAATATTATTGTGACCTATTTTAATATGGATTCATCTTATGTTCAAACTACCACGTTTTTGCAGTGCTTCGGGGATTTTACCAGTAGCGCGTACTGATGGTTTTTCATGCCTTAATTAGGAAGAAGTCGCAATAGCATCCTTAACACCGTAGCTTGGTGTTACAATATCCAAACTTAAAAAAAAAAATTTAGAATACTAACCACTACTAACATTAGGCAATAAGATAATATAGTAGATACTAACACATAATTAATTAACTGAATTTGTGATTGAAATATGGATCTTTGATCACCGAAATAAAAGTTTATTTATTTATATCAATAGTCTATTCCACCATCACACCTTTTTACTTATCTCTATGTTACGCCTAAAACTTATATCTATCTATCGATGTATGTATGTATTAAAATTATAACGGAAAATTGAAAGTATTTTTTACGTCACTCACTTGCGATAGTCGTTAATCTAAAAATGTTTAAGGACAATAGAAAAAATTCAAAAAACGTGCAGTACCTGCGAGCGATTTTATTAGTTTTTAAACTATGTAAATCACTTTCAAATCGTGTAGCCAAACATTTGCTTTTTAAAAACCTATATATTAAAATGTAGAAACACACTTAAGTACACTACCTACTGCAACACAAGGCGCATATATTCGTTTATCGTGTAAAAATTTGATTAGAACATAAGCCTTTAGTAAGATTTACCAAGCGAAGCATACCGTATTCAAGAATTTAATAATACTACATTATTCCTATAATAATATATTTCTAGTTGTGAGGCTCACTACTAGTAGAATTCTAACAGTGTGGCCTTAAACTTTTAGGACCAACACTTCCTAAACATTCCTAGGCCATAACACTAAAGCTGTTCTCAATTAAAATACCCCATAACCCTAGGACTTTAGGATAACATCTGTTTATTAAAACTTTACTATATACAATGGGATCAATTCTGCTTGATCATACTAAGTCAAATAATTCGATAAGATCAAAAACTAAAAAATAAGTTTGAATACCCGGGATCTTATTTTACATTATTCCATTGTCATTTGTCCATAATATGTGTGCAAAATTTTAGATTAATCTGATTACTGCAAGTGGATAAAAATTGGTCAAGTGCGAGTCGGACTCGCGCACGAAGGGTTCCGTACCATTATCTATGCAACATAAGGCAACGTTATTAGTATCGAGCAAGAAATGGTAAAAAAATCATGTTTGTTGTATGGGAGCCCCCCTTAAATATTTATTTTATTTTATTTTTAGTAAGTATTTGTTGTTATAGCGGCAATAGAAATACATCATCTGTGAAAATTTCAACTGTCTAGCTATCACCATTCTTGAGATACAGCCTGGTGACAGACGGACGGACGGACGGACAGCGAAGTCTCAGTAATAGGGTCCCGTTTTCACCCTTTGGGTACGGAACCCTAAAAATCACCTTCAATAATTTCGCTACATAAATACTAATATTCTAAAGTTGAAGAGTTTGTTTGTTTGATTGAACTCTCAGGAACCACTGCCTGGTTCGATTTCAAAAAAATTTCTTTTGGTGTTGGATAGTACATTTATCGAGAAAGGCTCTAAGTCTATTGAACATCACGCTGCGGCTATTTAATTTCACGGAGCGAAGCATCGGTGAAAGATATTGCAAAAATGGGGGGAAAATTTTCTAAATTCCACTCGTACGAAGTCGCGGCCAACAGTTAGTAGATTAATTCATTACTTATAGATATTTACCGAGCTAAAAAAGAGTTATATAAAAATAAAATCCCGAAATATCCTTATTCTTACTAATTTATAAGTGCGAAATCCGGATGATAAATGATAACACAATAATAATTTTGACGAGCTTAAGTGTTAATGTATGGAACGAAACGATAGCGTGATTTAAAAAACGTACAACGCCATCTATTGAGCAGAAGAGTAAACTTCTGTTTGTTAAAGATTGATTTCTAAAATTCACGCGTGCGATGTCGCGGGCAACAGCTAGTATTAAGATAAATTCCAAGCTACGCGATACTTAAGAATGTTTGAGACACTTTGTGTTATGCATGGTGTCATATGTTATACCTATTCACTTATTTTTCAGAAGTGTAAACAGTACACTAGGGACTTTACTTAAAACAAATGTGTATAATAAGCGATACATACATACAGGATACTTGCTTTCCTTCTAGATGGTAAGCACAAGAGAATTGGCTCCAATGTCTAAAATTTTACGCATTTGCCCTAACATATACGACCCGTTTCACAATAGTCAATTTTGAGTTCAACAATTTACCGAATTGTATACTGAGAATTGTTTCTATTTAATTCTATAGTAAGTCGAATAATTAATCTTCTAATATATAAACTTCTCGTGTCCCAATGTTCGTTCACATACTCGGAAACGGCTTGACCGATTCTTATGAAATTTTAAATGCATATTCAGTAGGTCTAAGCATCAGCATGTATTAATCAGCTACAATCTATATTCATACCCCTAAACTAAATGATAAGGGTTGTCCACCCCTGACATTTGTATGAAAAAACAACGTTTGCCTGGTCAGCTAGTTCAAACGATAATATTACGAAGTCAAAGTCAAAGTCTAAATATTTTATTTCAAGTTGGCATGTTTTACAAGCTCTTTTGAAACGTCAGAAACTAGGTGTCTGTTCCAAACGCGGATCCTATGGAGAAGAAGAAGAAGAATACTAACGGAAGCTCATGATGCGCATGTTTAAAGAACCAACAAGAAATTATCATCATCATCATCAGCTCAGATTTTTATTAAATCTTCACGACATGCATGGGTTGCTGACATGTCTATTATCATATATTGACGAGCCTCCTGGTCAAGTGACTGCCGTTCACGAGGTCGCGGGTTCCATTCCCGCACGGGACAACCATTTGTGTGATATATATAATTGTCATACAAATGTTCGTATTGCGTCTAGGTGTTGTCTTTGTGTAATAAGTATGTATTTACAAAAGAAAAGTAGTTATGTATCCGTATTCTGGTACTCATAACACAAACATACAAGCTTAGCTTTGGACCAGAGGACATTGTGTGAAATATCCATAAGACGTATTTATTTATTACTTATCATTCCGTCCAGTCAAGGATTGTGATGATAACATCACTTCAAAGTTTTAATGGATGTTAGCAAACAGAATAGAAATTAAACTAATTCTCAAAATGTAAAACAGCTTCGTAAGTTCTCCACTCGGGAAATTATTTGCATATCCTTATGGAGCATCGTACGCAAATTATACTCTATATACATGTGTTCTATTTCTTACAAAATTCACGCCAATATAAAAGTATTTCTTGTTAAAATTTACCTATGAAAGTTGTTGTGAGTACTTTACCTGATACTAATGGAATGCGAACTTCTTAACTACGTAAAAAACCTGATTGCTGAAGTTTCAACTCTCTAAATGTCACTATTTATGAGATAGATGTTGGTGACAGACGGGCGGATAAACAGTAATAAGGTCCTATTAGTGCGTAGCACTTACAACCGTTAGGCATGTATGACCATATGTATGGGTGTGAATGAAGCCAAAGCAGTGTATTTTGATCTTAACAGATGAGGCTCTATAGAGTCTGCTTACCCCCATGGGAAAAACCGTAATGATATGATGTTAATGATGAAAGTCTCGTTTTACCTTTCCATATAAAATACTAAAAATGTTCTTCGCATTTTCTTTTATTCATAGAGAAAACTTCAAAGCCTAGCTATCTCGTTTTCGTGTGAATTTTTAGAATCACAAAAGGTATAAAGAAATCAGGATTACAAATATTTATGTAAAGACTAATGGTCTTATTCATAATGACTTATCGGAGGTTTAAAAGTTTGCTTAAATCGGTTCGCGAAAATTGTCTAAACTTGTTATACATAATAGTCTTAAGTAATTTATTAATTTTGCAATTGACATGCTATGCTTTTTACTTAAGAAATCAAATTATGGTGGAAAAAGTGACTGCCGAAGTACGTAAAAATATATAAACTCATTCAAGTTACAAATGTGGTGGTTAATTTGAATGTTGCAGACACGACCGCAATAAGCTCAATTGGAAGAGCTTCGGAACGGTATTCCGAGGTCGTGGGTTCAAGTCCCGCTTGCGGCAATCACTTTTTCCACCATAATTTTTTTTTATTACATAATAGTCTTTTTACGCTAAAACGTTTATTATCTCTCCGATAAAATCTTCGTTTAAACCTCCGATAGTCATTAAGAATAAGGCCATTAGTAGTTTGGACACAAAGAATGGACGCTCTATATTTAGTCATCTATGTGAGTGATTAAAAACTTATATTATGTAGACCCTGTGTAGACCTCCCTATGTCCGTATGGTGACGGATTAAGAATACAAATGTCACCACCCCCGTTCCTTACCAGGGTACCGTAAGCATTATTGTACCCAGATCAAATCCTCTATGAGAGACAGAAAACTCGAATATAAATCGGGCCGGGTTTGACAGGCCTCGTAGTCGAGTGGTTTATGTAACGTTCACGAGGTATCCATAATACAAGCATATAAGCTTAGCTTGGGACCAGAGGACGTAGTAAAAAAAAACTCTTAGCCAAACTCTTAGCCAACATAACTAACTCTTAGACCATAATCCCTCCCAAAGTGGAGGAGGCCCATTCCCAGCCGTGGGAGGTAGATGGGCTGAAGAGAGAAAGAGAGAGTGTTGACCTTCTATAGTTATCCAGACAAAAGTATTTCTAGTTGACAGTTTTAACTCCCTTCTTGTCAAAACTTTAGTTATTATAAGTAACTGTGATGCGAAGCGCCGCGTGACTTTTATTACTAACGCTTATATTTGGCATTTAAATCGTTTCAAAGTTCACACATAACTCGTGAAGTACCTTCTTTATAGCAGTTGACAGGCTTTGAATTTATATTAAAGGTTATAAAGCGTTTAAAGCTTTTTATCACATAATATTCAAATAACATTGTATTTGATAATTTTGTAAAATAATGTAACAAATACTGCTTCTTTTAATACATGCTTAAATCGTTTGGTATACTATTGTAGTGAGCACGAAAGGGTTAACCGCTTCGTTACGTAGCGCGTTATGCCAATAGTTAACCAATACTATAAGGTATCAGTTCTGTGAGGTTCCAGGATAAAGAATAATGCACATTTTTTCGGTCTTATTCATAATGCGTTATCGGAGGTTTAAACGGAGATTTTATCGGAGAGATAATAAACGTTTTAGCGTAAAAAGACTATTATGAATAACAAGTTTTGACAATTTTCGCGAATCTATTTTAGTGTACTTTTAAACCTTCGATAAGTCATTATAAATAAGACCATAAGAATGAAGAGGTAAAGTTTGTATTATGTATGTAGAGAATAATCTCCGAAAGTAGTGGTCCGATCATTTTTTTTCTCTAACAGTATGCTACTGTCTTCGAGAATACTACAAATATAAATCTATATATAATAGTCAATTGGAATTCCAGAGGTACAAAGCCACAAGCAACAGCTAGTCGTACACAAAACCATTTTATTTTTAACAAAGGTAGCACGAAAACACTCGGCTATTTTTACACAGCCATCACCTAAAATCTGACAATGACAGGTCACAGTAAAATATGCACGTTACTTCAAAACAAACATGTCATTGTCAATGATGGCTCGTTACGGTTGTAAATGCTACGTCATCATTTATGGGCGTCCGCGTCAGTTGCAAAGTTCTACTCGTTGTTATAAAATATTAAACAATCATTTATGGAGCAATTCTTGTTGTTTTAAACATCCATGCATGGAATGCTCAGGTGTGCGTTCATTTGAGTGTACAAGTTTATTGCAGGTGCGTTTGTATGTGCGTCTGTAGCCAATTAAACGCCACGGATAGTTATAAACTGTTTTTGTGTCTTTAGATTCACTTCTTTCTCTTACCATTCATATAAGATATGGGAGAGTCTAAGCTTGGTTGTGTGAAAATCTATTTAGTCGTATACGCGAACATTTTTATTAGTGGTTTTGTTTACTACATTTATTTTAGTTGAATTTAAAAAAAAATTCGTATAACTTTAAACAATAAATAAAACTACGTTTTACGGATTTAGACGAGTGTATTTGTTTTAAAATTTAAAACAAATACACGCATCTAAATCCGTATAACGTAGTTTTATTTATTGTTTTAACTATTATAAAACGTTACATTTTATGACGTACGTTATATTTTACTAAACCAATCAATAACTTCTTTATAACTTATTTAAAAATACATAACAACTATTTAATTTAAAATGATGCGTTCAATTATGAAAATTGTTTGTAAATTTATGTAACCATCTGTTGGAATTCGTAATCAGTTTTCAGGACATTAGTACACACCTGTTACAAATTACACAGGAATATCTAAGCTATTAGCAATGTTCTTGGTTGGTTTATTCTCCACTTATTACCAACGTCAATTCCAAGGCTATTAGTTTCAAAGACACTTCTCGGTCAACAATAAACTATTTATCGTCAAAAAGGCAAACGTTAAAATAAGTAATATTAATAAATGAAAGAAATAAATATTCATGGACATTTCACACCTCGTTCTCTGGTCCTAAACTAAGCTTATTATGCTCGTGTTATAGGTATGGCAGAATACGGATATAATACATAAACTACTTTTCTTTTGTAAATACATTCTTATAGTACATAGAAAACACCCAGATGCAGTCCATCATTTGTTTGACAATTATAATTATCACACAAATGATTGTCTCGAACGGGAATCAAACCCACGCTCTCGTGAACGGCAACCCGTTAACTGAAACACTAGACCAACAAGCATATTAAAAATAAAGAGTTTATACAAACTTTAATCATTGACTCAGTGCCATGACACTGGAAAAGCTCATCATGACATATATTCCGAGGTAAGCTATGGTACCTGTATAATAATTATTATGATGTATTCATTAAAAGCGAACTCATTACACTAAAGCTATCAAATTTTTTCAATATTAAACGGTTATCATTATATTAACCCTTAATTGTGCATGTTAAAATGTTTTAGAGAAATGAATGCGAGACTTAGACACAGGAACAGTTTGAGAAAAAATCGCGTAACTAATATTCTTTAAGATTGATTCTTTGAGGTTGTTTCGCTAAGATTTTCTATCGATTTTCTATATATTGAAAAAACATATACTTAAAAATTTGAGTTCTAGCCATTCAATCTAAAGAAACAATGAAAACTTCGTACGTAAAAAAATGCACGAAGCTATTTTGGTACCCTCTTAACACTTGCAAAACTTATTTGTTTAATTATAACTAGGTACTTTCTACGAATTTAGAAGCGTCTATTTGCTAAATTTTAAAACAAACATATACACGACATATACAATACGTATAAATAAAACCTCTTTTTACGGACTTAGACGTCCGTAAAAAGAGGTTTTATTTATACGTATTGTTACGATCTAATAAAATTCAATTCTCACAATAAAAAATAGTCTTCCTCGTGTTTCACCTCGCTATATTTTATATATTGCGTTACAGATAAACTATATTCTATTAAAGGTTGCCTCGTAAATTGTATACAAAAAAAGGGAAACACGTTTTTTAGGGCGGGTGAAATGTGATAAGTCACGTTGGCCACAAAGAGAACAGGGGTTCGCACACGGATGGATACTTTTGACATATAGTAGTAATGTTTTATACGCGGTCAGTCAAGTTTATTTATTCGATATATGAATATACCTTTGTGAATAATAACTTGTAATATATAACTATGATTTAGATACTTTTAAGGATATACGTCCATCCATTTGTCACTTGACTGATTATTTCATAGTTAATGCACATCAGTTCGGTGACGGATTAAGAATACAAGTGTCACCACCCCATCTCCTCCCAAGGGTGCTGTAAAAGTCAGCTAAGGGATATTGTACACAGATAACATCCTCCAGAAAATAAACGCATGTGTCAACACACCTGGTCAGCGCGGCACAGTAGATCATAATCCCTCCAAAGTGGAGGAGGCCCGTGCCCAACAGTGGGCCGTTAATGTGCTGGAGAAAGAGTGCATCAGTTGATGCCACAGCAACAAATACTCATTAATGTCATTTTCCTACCATTATCCTCATTTAATAGACTGAGCTCTTTATTAGTATTGTAAAGCTTCTTCTTTACCTTCACTTTTATAAATGAAAAACTTTTAGCATAATTAATTTGTTATATTTTTTTATAATATAGAAAAACTATTTTACAATCATTTTTCAACATCCTCTCTTCATGTCCTTTTCTCATCTCCCAATTCTTTCCTTTTCATTTTCAAATTTTAAATTTTTTATTCCTTTTTTAAAAATAAATCTTAAGTGGCCTGTATCATTGTATAGGTTATATTCAATGATCACAACCTTTACAGTATTCTTTATTAGTATTCTGGTACCCATAACACAAGCATATAAGCTTAGCTTGGGACCAAAGGACGTTGTGTGAAATGTCCATGAATATTTATGAATATTTATTTTATTTTATTTATTTTATCGGGATAAAGTAAATGGTTACATAAGGTGACAGATTAGGAATATAAATATCACATCCCATTTCTTCTCACAAGTACTGTAAGAGTGAAATAGTAGAAATAATACAGAGACAGAAAAATGGAAATTATACCTCAATATTATGTATTGCGATTATTAGGGTTTTTTATCCTCCTCCACCCCACTGGGCCATGGTGGTGCCTTGACCTTAACATGTCCTGGCCGATTATGTGGTTGTGTATTGTGTATAATGTGTGGTAGTAGCTCAGCAGTTCATTTAGCTTATATAAACTTTCTTGCAAAAAACCATGATAAAACTTATTATATATCGACATATATAACTAGACGCAACGGCTATATATATATACTAGCTGACCTGGCAAACGTTGTTTTGCCATACTAAAAAAAAATAAGTTCGAAAAATAGATGTTGGCCGATTCTCAGACCTACTGAATATGTATGCAAAATTTGAGAAGAATCGGTCAAGCCGTTTCGGAGGAGTACGGTAACTAACACTGTGACATGGAAATTTTATATATTAGACTAGCTGACCCGGCAAACGTTGTTTTGCCATACTAAAAAAAAATAAGTTCGAAAAATAGATGTTGGCCGATTCTCAGACCTACTGAATTAGTATGCAAAATTTGAGAAGAATCGGTCAAGCCGTTTCGGAGGAGTACGGTAGCTAACACTGTGACATGGAAATTTTATATATTAGATATATAACACACGCTATGAATGCGGGTTGCTGACAATAGGTATTATTTTTAAATTCACGGCACATAATCTACGGTATGCTGATGCATTTTAAATTGTATTCAAATTAATATGTGTGCGAATAATTTCATTTTCAGCTTTAAAGTAATAATGTAGCTAAAGTCAGAACACCCGCCCGTTTGGTGATGGATTAAGACAGGACGCCACCCTATTTTCTCCCCAGGATATAGAAGTCAGCTAAACATTTTATAGGTAATACCCACAACTTTGTATGCGTAGAATTTAGAAACAAAACCGTATCTAATTATACAAAAAAGACATCCTCTTGAACCACTCTATCTATTAAAAACCGCATTAAAACCGTCGCGTGGTTTTAGAGATATAAGCCCACATAGAGACATACATAGAAAAATGACGACTTTATTTTATCATAAGTAAAGAAATAAAATCTTCAAACTCCTTATTAACAAGCCTGGCCAGCGTGACGTAGCGAATCAAATCTATATTATAAAGCGGAAGAGTTTGTTTGTTTGTTTGTTTGATTGTTTGTTTCGCAACGCACTAATCTCAGGAATTACTGGTCCGATGGAATCGATCGATCGATTTGAAAATTCTTTTTTTGTTGGTTAGTCCATTTATAGGGGAAGGCTATAGGCTATATAACATCACGCTGTGACTAATAGGAGCGAACCAATAGTGAAAAATGTTGCAAAATCGGGAAAAAAATTCTAAATTCGACGCGTACGGAGTCGCGGGCAACAGCCCGTACGCGTCGAATTTCTCCACTAAGTGTGTTATAAGTGGAGAAAACTTGAGCATAATAGTAGAGCCGAGGATTAGAAAGCGATATAATATCAAGATATAATAAAATGCATGCTTATTATTAACACGCTTTTATTAGCTCGGTACGTATCTATCAATATAAAAAACATTATACATTATACAGAGATTAATAATTAAACTCTGTAACAAAATCTTTGAAAGAAATTTTCACCCACTTGCAGTAATTGGAGCTAAAATTTTGTATATATATTAAGGAGCGATATCATTGTAATAATTTAAAAAAAAATGACGTGTGTCACTCGGGGACTGCCGCGGTAAAGCTATTGCATAGTATTTTTTATCAACTTATGTAATTATAATTATTTATTTATTTTATTTATGCAAGAATCTAAATACCATAAACTAAAATAAGATTAATAATCCTTATTTACTGATGCTTACATCTGTCTATTGTTTATGGTAATTATGATAAAATAGCGATTGTCAATCAAATGTCAATAAAATAAAAACTAACGCCAAAACTGACGTGAGTCACCAGCGCGAATAGCGAAACGGCGTTAGGGCGCATACGTAATGCGCAGTAGCGCCGATGTGTAAGGTGTTTTACGCTATTTCCGTTACCTACGGAATTTTTGGATTGAGTCTCCACGCTCAAGGCCCGCGATAGAAGCTATGCAATAGCTTAATACTATTTTCAAGCCTGTATTTTTGATTTTGTATATTTATGTATAGTAAACAAAAATACAATGAATTATTATATATTATATCTAACCCTAGAGAGCCCTTATTCATTCAATGTGTCAATAACTTAGCTCATACCGTCCCCGTGATTAATGAACAGAGGTCACAAACATTCCGTCTATTGATACAATAAAGGACATCCATGATTGATTAATCTTATGTAGGTATAGGAGCCCAAAGTCTTATGAATTCAAACAATTTATTAGAAAGAAAAAAATATATTTATATTCTCTAACACTTGCGCGGCTAATTTGTAAAAAAAAACCATTTTTAAAAACACTTTACAGCACAGTCCAACTCGTGACCATAGTAACCGTAAAGTCTCCAAAGTGTCGGGCTAAAATTTAAAACAAATACATGCGTCTAAATCCGTAAAAAGTGGTTTTATTTACACAATTATATTGTTGAAAAAATAAACTACAGTATAACGAATAAATATTTAAAACAATGCGATGAATATCAAGCTACAGATAACTTTAACACATAACATAGGAAATGTAAATACATAGGCACTCTTTTATTTTACCTAATTTGAAAAATAGCGTACTGAAAATCTCAGTACATTTGTTCATTCTCGTATCGTAATGAATAGGTATAAAAATAGTTATATATTTTTTATGTGTTTTAGGAAAATTCTACGTATTACGTAATGTGTATTACATTAAAGTTTTTGCAGGTGATAGACATTAAAAAAGAGACCATAGGTAAATCTGTTTACTTTATATTAACCTACTAGGTGTTGCCCTCGACTTCATACGCATAAATTTAGCCACCAACCCTTAACAATCAGGAGTTTACTACACTGTTCGATAGATGGCGTCGTGCTAGCTTTCAAAATTTTACTATGGTTTCGTTACATGCTCGCTTAAATTCTTTGTGTTGTATTCAGTTCAGTTTCACAATTACAAATTTATTTATTTATTTATTATTAAGGTATATTAACAACCTACATAAACGGCACTAAAAATAAAAATAAAAAATTTGTAAGGATAACTATAGTTAATTTAAATCCTTAATCTTAATCATGACTGATAAAACCTTTTTAACCTAACATGTAGTTACCTTAAAATACTAACGAATTACTATATTTCCCAGGTCTCACAGAGCAGTCAGAAAGTAAGATCCAGACTCCGATCTAAGCATGTACTCGTAGAGATTGATCCATTCACACTTATTACTCACCTTTTACTGTTCTTTGGAATGGTTTGTACATCTTTTGTGCGTTTAGAGTGTATGTCATAATGAACACGTCTTTATTTTTAACAGAGGTGTCTTGTAGAAAATTCACAACTTTAAAGACTTAGTAAACTTTTTTTACATCCATCGCATTTACATAGCTATGTATTAACTAAATTATCAATTAATAACAAAATCATCAATAATTAACGAAAACTTAATCAATAGATGTAACCATTATGTACATGATAGAATATTTATTTGGAAATTATTCTCGCGTACCTTAAAACGTTTTTTTAAATTTTACCAACCAAGTATGTTGTATAGCACTGACAATTTCTTTTGTTCTAATCAAGTAAAAACTAATGTTAAGTCTCAAAAAGTTAGCGCCCTTAATTCCCGAAAAGAAAACTAAAAAAGAAAAAGTGTGAATGAAATTATAGGCTACATACACTCTGAATCTAGCACAAGATGGCTGCCATATCACAAAGAATATAAATCATATTAATTCCATTACGATAATACTTCAATCACACCCACCTTATTAGTAGTTTTAATAGACAACTTACAGTAGAACACATTACCCTTAATTACTATTCTTAATAACACTTAGTTGCAAATCTATTTTATATTTTACGAGGGATTAGAGATCTATTTTTCCGCTATGAGTTCACAAGAAACATGTTCTATTTTTTCGCAAACTAATTGTTATTTTTGTTATATAGAGCATGGGCATAGCCAAAATTTGGCTCCGGGAAGAGCTTCCAATTCATCTTGTTACTCCTGGACTTCATCTTCCTTTCGTCCCAATGTTCCACTGTTGGGAATGAGCCTTCCCTACTTCGGTAGAGTTTTTGGTCTAGTACGCCACGCAGAAAGATAAAGATTGAATTCAGTTTTGATTTTTACGTCTCTCTCTCTCTCAGATAACATCAACTACTTGATGGTAACTGCTTATAATAAGTCCTTAGCTAGCTTATACAGCACCAATTACTTGGAAAAAAATGCAGCGGTGACACTAATATTCTTCTAATTGTTGGAAATTGTAAATAAACATTTGTTTTTAGGACTCAATCTACGTATTTGAAGCTACGAGTATGTTCATATAGTGTAGAATTCTATAGAAAACTCGCACAAAGAGCCCTAAAATAGTAGATCTCTTTCTGTCCAGCCCGTGCCCAACACTGGGACGTTAATACTCCCAGTGTTGGGCACAGGCCTCCTCCACTTTGGGAGGGATTATGGTCCAGGTGCCACGCTGACCAGGCGTGTTGTGATTTATCTTCGAGCTTTCCGTTTCTCACAAAGGAAGTTATCTATGTACAATTTTCCTTAGCTGGCTTTTACAGCACCATGGGAAGGAAAAGGGGTAGTGACACTTGTATCCTTATTCCGTCACCACACGGACAGTATCGTAAATAGTAGATACCTACCTCTAACTATTTTTGGCAATAATTGGTATGCAACTAAGTGTTATTTTCATCTATCAGTGAATATCCCTTTTAATTTAACATTATGGCATGTTATAGAAGTTAATAACTTACAGTACAAACTAAAAATAAATAAATAATAATAAATGTTTTAGTAACATGTTATCTACAAGTTAGGTATGATTTTATTATTTTTATTTATGTATTTTACACTTGACTTATATTACGTTTTAATAACTTTCTTTGCAGGACAAATTCACATTCGTCTTTTACACTTTATTTCATTTAATAAGATCAATTCGATTATATATGTTACAGAAGGTAAATATAGATAGATAGTAGATAATATTCGTAAGGTCATCGTTTTTAAGATTTTGTTTTGATTATAATTTTTAGCAATTGCCAGCGGTCTTCCAGCGTCAAGATACCACGTTTAGGTAAGTATCAAGAAACAATGTATATTCGTAACTATGAGTAAAATTTTAATATACTAAAGTGTTATGTAACGTTAACACTATATTACTAAACATTTCACGGATAACCTCGATTTAAAACTAAGCGTAATGCCTACTGCTACCTATGAGCTTTATTTTCACTCGCACTGCGAGAGACAGTATTATATGCCATATTAATTGGTATGCAATATGGTAATATGGTTTGTGTAGTATATTATAAGGTCCGTGTTGTGACGGATTAAGAATACAAGTTTCACCACCCCATTACTTTCCCTGGGTGCTGTAAGAACCAGCTAAGGAACAATATAAGCAGTTAACATCTACCGTGAGAGACGGATAACTCGAAACTAAACCCAGTGCCAACACGCTTGGTCAGCGCAGCACAGTACACCATAATCCCTCCCAAAGAGGAGGAGGCCTGTGCCCAGCATCGGGTCGTTAATGGGCTGGAGAGAGGTATGCATTATAATATACAAACAAAATGTAAAATGTTGATACTGGCATAACTATTTGAATCTCAAATACAATTCGACGAATTGACGGGCTTCGTGGCGTAGTGGTTCATATAATGGACTGCCGTTCACAAGGTCGCGGGTTCGATTCCCGCTTGGGACAATCATTTGTGTGATATTCATAAATGACATAATAATAAATAAATAATAAATAATGTTTGTACTACGTCTGGGTGTTTCTGTGTATTATAAGTATGTATTTACAAAAGAAAAGTAGTTTAAGTATTATATCCGTATTCCGTACCCATAACACAAGCATAATAAGCTTAGCTTGGGACCAGAAGACGTTGTGTGAAATGTTCGTGAATATTTATTTATTTAATTTCATTGCCGTGAGTGAGATTCAAAACTGGCTTTCATGCTTGAGGTGGTTACAAGTAAGGAAGCCAGTATCTACGAATAATTTATGTAACTGTGATCACTACCTACCGCCTAATAAATTATTGCTTATACAAAAACTTATACTTAAAATCAATAAGTTTGTAAGTAGAGCATCAAGTAACGACATCAAATTCTGTCCATGGACAAATGAAACTTGGACAAGTTCTATTGTATTATATTGTTTAGTAAATGGGCGACCCTTTTTTAAAATGATGGCAAAATTTGCTTAAATTTTATGACTGGATCCCTCTGGCTGGTGTAAAGTATCCTTTATGTGCAAACATCCTTCAAACTCCATTTGTCCCATTATTCAACAACACAAATAAAAGAAAACCATTAATCAAAACGCCAAAGAAATTCCGAATCTTTGAAATAAAACGTTAACAAAATATCATTTATTTTGTTGAAAAGTTATGCATAAGTTTTAGCAATGAAACAACTTAATTTTTGAACTTTGAGTATAAAACTACTAAGAGTAATTACATAAGAACTTTTCTGTATCAAATAACCTGCTGAGAACAGACATGTGTCGAGACGAAGTACACAAACACTCTAGTGTAATTCCATTGTGTTGCTACAAGCAAAAAACCCGCACACATTGACACCACTATGCAGTATTAAACACACATACTTAAAGACGACAGTGTCTTTACACTGTCCATAGGAGCATTGCTCTTCTTACTTTTTTAGCTTGAGATCGCCTGACAATGCTAACTCTTATATTAACCTTCCTATACCCGCGCCAAATGTATTAACACCTATACCTGCGCACGGTGTGACAGACCGTAACTTTGATTCCTATTAGCTGGTTATTTTCTATGGAAGCGTTTACATTTTTTTTATTTTACAGGAACTATAAGATGTAACAAAACGAAAAATATTAATTCCTTGCATAAACTATTTATTACTTCAATGACTATCAGTCTTTCCACAACAGCCTTAAAAAGTCAAATTTTTATCTTATAGTTAGGAAAAATAAACATAAACCTTTTTATTCTTAAAACAAAAATAAAACTTTGAATTCTTAAAAATCACATATCTTGAGACCCTAGGTGGAGTCCATTATAACATTTTAGTCACCCTTAGAACCTGCAAGTTGTATCACGAGATTTATCATACTGCGATCGTATACCCTCGTCTGTGTCACAGACCGATCGAGACGTAGTCCGTCATACTTGCACGACTGCGTGCTATGTACCAACTAAAAGCGAACCCCAAATAATGCAGATCGCGCAACGTTTCTAAATTCTTAGAAAAAATAATATTTCCGAAAAACTGTTTCGTCGGTCTCACGGACATGTGCGTGGGGTATGGGAAGGTTAAGGTTCTATTTTTAAAAAGAATTAAATACTTTTTTAACCTGAAGGAACTCATATAAATCTAAACCAATTTTATCTTTGTATCGTGACGGGCCTCGTGGTGAAGTGGTTTATATAACGGACTGCCGATCATGAGGTCTCGGGTTCGATTCCCGGTCAGGACAATCATTTGTGTGATGTTTTTAATTGTCATACAAATGTTTATACTGCGTCTGTTCTAAAGAAAAGTAGTTTATGTATTATATCCGTATTCTGGTACCCATAACACAAGCATAATAAGCTTAACTTAGGACGTTGTGTGAAATGCCCATGAATATTTATTATTTATTATTATTATCTTTATTAAAACTTTGCAATTCGCGAAAATGCGGCATATCCTCCTCGTGTTTCGTTCTAAATAAAAACAAATAAAGTATTTCACATCTTCAATAGGTTTTTCAACACAATGTGTACTTAAATTTTTCATCTTTTCACAATTCGCAAAAATGTAACATAATCTAGAAAACTTTAAGGAATATCTATATTATATTTCAGAAGTTTTTACGTGGTTTAGGTTTATTTTGTTCTTTATTTATCAAATTATCTTCATACCTTTTCTTTAATGTAAAAATAAAGATATTCATAAAAACTATACTGCCATCTGCTACGATTACCACTTTACTTAAATTGAGCGTTGATTTTTATGGCGCAAAGCCGCGGACAAAATTTAGTAATTATTCTATTAATATATTTTGTCAATATATTTTGACAATGTTATAAAACATTGCTACAAACCTTTTAAACCGGCAATCAAAATTAAGAGGATACCAAAATAGCTTCGTGCATTTTTCTACGTACGAATTTTTCATTGTTTCTTTAGATTGAATGGCTAGAGCTCTAATTTTTAAGTATATGTTTTTTCAATATATGATCTAGGATCGCATAAACCCAGAAACGCGATTGAAGTAAGTTTTCTCGATAGAAAATCTTAGCGAAACAACCTCTAAAATTTTTAATTTTTTTCATTTGTCGGTCTATTATCGCTTATTAACTAATGAAATAACTTTAAAAACATAAGTAACTATTATATATAGAAACACGTAAATCAAAATTAAAATATATTTAGTAGATTTTGAGTAAATAGGAAAAGTATCCCTAATTCTTCATTTTCTGTGCCTACTGGCTGTGTTAATATGTACGTGTCGGCGATGATATACGATAATATTGATGTAGGCCCTTAATGAAGCATAATTTTAATTAGTAAACAAAAGTGTGTTAAAAGACAAAAGTTTTCTTTGAAATAGATATTGTTCTTCTATTAATTTTCCATTCGCTAATTTAAATATAAAATTTTCTTCAATTAAATCATTCATTTTCTATGCTGAATTAATTGCATGCTATATCGCCACGGCATTTTTACATGAAATAGAGACTATGGAGCGCTGTCTGCTACCAACTAAATATACTTTTTTAGTTACTTTTATTAATTTTACCCATACATGCAAGATGGTTGTCTTTACTTATTATAAAACATAGTCTTTATTTTTGTATGTATTGTATTTTGATGCGGTTTTTTTTTAATAGACAGAATGGTTGTAATTCGTTAAGGTTTGATTTCTAAGAGTTGGGGGCAACAGCTAGTCGTAGTAGTTGCTAGTAGCTTTGAATAAAGAGTTCTCTTAAGACTTCATTTATTCTCTTATTGTTTTATTACCACAGCATTTGAATAAACAAATACTAAAAACCAGGCTTACTTTCATACTTCTTCTATCATTCGTTTCCATACATAAACATGGGTCTCAATATGTTAATTCAGTCTAAATTAATTGGACTTCGGAGAAATACAAAATTGGGACTTTTAATATAGTTAAAACAGCCTGTAACACACAACAGTTTCAAGGAAGATATCAAATTCCTTCGCGAACAAATTTAACTTAAGCAAGTTCCATTGAATTATATTGTTTATAAATGGGTGACCCTTTCCTCAAATGGTGGCACAATTTACTTAAATTTTATGACTTGACCTCAAGCTTTCTTTATGTCCCTCAACCCAGGCTGTTTTTGAACTAAACAAATGCAATAAAATGAACAACAGTGTTCGAGTTAAAATTTGTGGAATTACAATTTAACAATTCGTAAATATTTTTGTCCGTGTGATGACAGGCTAATGCAGGTCACCACTTATTTCCTCCCTTAAGTGCTGTAAGAGAAGAATCAGCTAGGGAAATATATGTAGAGAACAGATTCTGTGGAAGAGAAAACTAAACCCTACAATACCCTCTAGTCAGCGTGGCATAGATAGTTGACCAAATTTATACCCGCTTGAGTGCTCCTGCATTTTAAAGTCTTTTGAAAATCAAACTCACTCTGGCTGGTTTTTTAACAAAATTTTTATATGGCGGTCAATATATTTTAACGACAATAAAAAAGAAATTGAACGGGATCACATAAATATGTACCTCTTTAGTCACATATATCAATTTAATAAGGAACTGTTTTGTACGTTACTTTGGCAGTACCACTTTTTAATTTTACTTAAGGAAGTCTTGTATAATCTATACCTAAATATATTAAATGAAAAGTCCATGTCTGTACTTGGAAGATAATGAAATAATTAGCTTAGTTCAAAAACTAAAAAAACACGCTTCAAATATTTTTTAAGTTATGGCATTGTCATCGGTCCTTAATTTATGTGTGCAAAATTTAAATCAATCCGACTACAGTAAGTGTGTTAAAATCACTTTTAAAGAATCCGTTACATAGATTAATACATTGATAGATACCTACCGAACTTATATAAGTTTTTTTTTATTTAAATAATCTAGGATACCCAGATTATTTAAAGACTTATATAAGTGTTGTAGCCACATTCCAGTATCTTAAGAGCTGCAATAAATTTGTAACATTATTACCCTAGTTTTTGCATAGCCACTTAAGGACCAATTTAAAATTTAGTTTTTTGTCTAACATTTTGTTCTCACACTTTTATCAATATTAGTTACGAATTTATTGCTGCTATGGACATGTGTTCGACAACCTCAAGTAGCACGTCCTTTAAAAAAAACGGGATCGCTACTTTTCTTATAGAATGTAAGATTAGTAAAAAGTTAGTTAAGTAGTTGTTAGGGATGTAACTTAAAGTATAGGCTACAATTTATCCCGGAATAATAGCTAATTCCTTTGGAAAACCTAATTTAAGTTCGTTATTGGTCACTCATCTAAAATTTATTATATTCACCATTTAAATAAAGAGACAGAACAGCGGTTAGATCAATATTTGAAACAAAAATAAGTACTTGAAAATTCAACGAACTCGTATATTTCAAAGGCAATTTTCATTTCTGTTTGAACTTTGCCATTTGTGTAAATGCCCCAACTCTTCGGGCTTCATTGTAGAAAAGCCCTCCCAAATACGAATCAAACTCTCCCACGAAGGGTTCAGTACCATAATATGTATTCATAGTATAATATCATACTCCCATAGAATTACAACATCATAAAAACGTGCTGTCATAATCATGTCATCAAGTTACACAGAAAATGTTTGTAGTATGGGAGCCCCTTAAACATCTATTGTATTCTGGTTTTTAGTATTTGTTGTTATAGCGTCAACAGATATACATCATAAATTAAATTGTAGTGGAAAAAGTGATCACCGCAAGCGGTACTTGAACCCACGATCTCGGAATACCGTTCCGTCGCTCTACCGACTGAGCCATTGCGGCCGTGCCAACAGTAACCAATTTATTCACTACAATGTCACTCGAATGAGTCTACATCGCATTTTGATGTACAACGCCATCTATCGAGAATGTTTAGCACATTCTCGACCAGCCACTTAGTATTCTTTACAGAATACAATTGAACTGAAATAATGTCGCGAGCTTTATTTCTAAAGTAATTTATTAATTTTGCAATTGACTTGCTATGCTTACACACGAATACAACATAGATATACAATACAGATATACATAGAATACAATACAGATATACATCATCTTTGAAAATTATAAAACTTTAGCTATCACACTACATAAGATACAGGCCGGTGTCAGACGGGCGGACAGCGCTGTCCCTGTAAAGAAGAAAAGAATGAAAATACATTTATTTGTAATGGCCCTTTCCGTTTTAGAAGGGAACCCTAAAAATCTAAATAAAGTGTTTCTACATCTTCATTATGTTTCCTCGGCGCAATATATACAACATTTCATTAAGTAAATTTCCTCCACTTTTCACGATGCGTAAAAAGTAACGTAATCCTGAAAACTTTATGAAATATTCACATTATTCTGTAGAAGTTTTTTAAGTGGTGTACTTATTTTTTGTTAGGTCTTTGTTAAATTATTTTTATGTCTACTTCTTCCTTCTCTGCCCGTTAACGTTCCACGAGTCTTCTTCATTTCGGAAGAGTATTTCGTTTGCAATACCGTTCCATATGTATATACATAATGTAGGACATACTCGTAATGTCCCTTAAGCACCTTGAAGAGGATACGGCCTGGTGACTGTTCTTAATATGTCACCAAAACGATAAAAAACGCATTTTACTTAAAACCTATACGTTACCTTGATTTTTCTAAGTGGGTACTTTTACGTAACATTTCTTCCTTCATCCTTCTCTATCTGCCTATTATAACTCCTGTAGACAGAAATAGGGTGGTGATATTTGTATTATTAAACCATCACTACACGGAGAATGTTATTTTAATTCTAAAAAGGATAATACAACATTGCACACGACAAAGTTTTGAGTAATATTTCTCAAACGAGATATTGTCAACATGAAGATTAAGCTGTTATGTGGGACAGCATTTACGACGTACAGGCACAGAGCGATTAGAGACTTATAGTAGAACTCACAACTACCGTATCATACTAAGCTTTGGTTAGTACCGTGTATAGAAGTCTAAGAGAATATTCTAGTAGACATTTTGTACCCGTTTTATAAAGAGAGTTAATAAATTACTGCTTATCATAAAGTCTACACATAACCAAAGGAAAAAGCATTTCGCTATGTAAATACTAATAAATAAAATAAATAAATATTCACGGACATTTCACACAACGTCCTCTGGTCCCAAGCTAAGCTTATATGCTTGTGTTATGGGTACCAGCCGGCGTATTATGAGCTTTTTAAAATCATTCAAGTTCCAGGCAGGCCGTATACTGCATGGCTAAATTAGGTATTATGGCAGAAATAAAACTTTTAGTTGAAAAATTTTAGTTAGTACTTTAACTTTTAGTTGTACCTTCTCCGTAAACATATTAATGTATGACTGGTTTAGCGAACTGATTGAATAAGAATTTTGTTCATAATACGAATTTGCCAGACAGTTCAATTCACGGCGTAAACTGCCTGTAAATAAAAGCTCATAATACGGCCGCTGAACACGGATAGAATACATGTACTACTTTTTTTTTGTAAATACATACTTATAATACATAGAAACACCTAGACGCAGTACAAACATTTGTATGACAATTAGAAAAATCACACAAATGGTTGTCCCGAGCGGGAATCGAACCCGCGACCTTCTTATCGGCAGTCTGTTACCAGAACCACTACACCCCGAGGCCCGTCAAATAATTCTAATAATTTATTGTTCTACATTTTTCAACCAAACAATTTCCCACTGTTAGGAACGGGCCACCTTCACTTCAGCAGGATTTTTCCTCTATTATGCCGCACTGACCAGACTTAACGGCATAGGGTTTATATAGTTTCGAGATTTCCGTTTGAAACAACATATTCAAGTGACAGCAAAATAATTAATTTTTAAGTTGTTTTTCCTGTAAAAGCTTCAAAGCATATTAAAATAATATCAAATAATATGTAATTATAATGTTGGCTACTTGGAAACGTTCTTTTCGTTTTAAAATAAAGGACAAAGTCATGATGACGAAACAGATTTTATATTTCCTTAAGATTAAAGTCACATAATGAAACAATCAACGTCCTGTGAGGCAATTTTCATTTTCTTTCTCCAGTTATGTTTTCATGTATAAAATACAGACTTATGAAAATAATTTCTAGTTAAATAAATTAAAACCCGTTACGTAGTTTTGAAGATATAAGCTCATATAGGGACATACATAAAAAATAGCAGCTCTATTTTATAATAAACTAGCTGACCCGGAAAACGTTGTTTTGCCATACTAAAAAAAAAGTTTGAAAAATAGATGTTGGCCGATTCTCAGACCTACTGAATACGCATGTAAAATTTCATAAAAATCGGTCAAGCCGTTTCGGAGGAGTACGGTAACTAACACTGTGACACGTGAATTTTATATATAAGATGAATTTTATATATAAGATAAAGAAGAATTGCGGTATTAAAAATTTATGAATAATGTTCTAGAAAAATAAACAACATAAAAAGATCCTGTTAATAAAATGTCGATTCCGAGTCTGTTAATGTAAATAACTATGTCTTTTTGTATTTATATTCACTAATATCAATTATGCAGTTTTAAATTAATTTGACAGATTGAAGCGAATTTTGTTACGCCTACGATATAAAATGTGTAAAAAACATTGCCAATTATTCGACAGTATTCTGTACGTTACGTTTAGCCGATGAAAGCCTGGGTCATATGTGTGAGGAATGCCAATTAATCAAATAGGAATGCAGCTAAAGAGTTACAAAGCCGTACCCCATTCACGGCTGTCCAACTTTCAGTTTACGGTGTAATGGTTCGTTTAATTTGTCCCAATGTCCTTCTTTACAGCTGAGAGGTATTGAGCAACGATTTTACGGCTTTGTGAGTGGTACAAATGAGGCGAAAAGGACTCAACTTTATTCGAGCAAATAGTTAAAATGTATTTGGGATTTGTCTGCGCTATTTCAACCATATTATTTATTTATTTTCTTGATATGCTATGTATTTTGCTTCTTGTCCCTTCTTACATTTCATATTGTTCTGTTAAAAAAAATCCAAACTGTGATAAAATAACTATGCAAAAAAAAAACTTCAGAGATTGTATTAAATGTTATCTGTTGCCGGCGGCTTTGTACGCGTGGAATAAAAAAAATCCCCGTTTTAGAAACATTTTTCACCAATGCTTCGCTCGTATTAGTCGCAGCGTTATGTATAGCCTTCCTCGATAACTGGACTATTTTTCAATTCGAACCAGTAGTTCCCGATATTAGCGCGTTCAAACAAACAAACTCTTCAGCTTTATAATATCAGTGTAGAAGTATAGATATTTCAGTATCGATATAATATCTTCAGTCTTGTAGTTTTGTAGATAAAAAAAATCAACTCGCAGTTTTCTTCTTTTTGCTGGAAGGAATCAGCCACATCCATATTTTTTTTTCTTCATTTGAGATTCAAAATACTTTTTCAATAGTTTTCAACCACCATTCTTGTCTGAATACAATGGGTCAGTCATCATTAGTTAGTTAATAAATCATTTCTATTTATACTTTTTTATATTTTCATATACAACTTCCATTTTCAAGTCCTTTAATTGTTACAATTTCGTCAAAGACTCTACTTTCTTAATAAAGAACACAAAACATCTAAAAACTCTTTATTAGACTTATTCAATGATTTCAAATCCAAATCATTTTTCAAATATTTAAAAAGAATTCAGTGAACTGGACATTTTAAATGCTATTTTCGCATTTCAACAGTTTCTTATCATAACAGGAAGCGCACCAGATTTATCGATAGCAAACTTCCAACTGAATTTCTGTGTTTGTTGAACACATAAATTTATGTCAGTACCTATTGTGTTTGGTTTGTACGTACATAATATTTAACTACGTTACGTTATTATATCAGTTAATGAAATAATGAACATTGGTGAAATGAGACTACTTTTTACTAGTAAAGTAGTTTATGTAGTATATTCGCATTCTGGTACTCATAACATAAGCATAAAATTTATATTTCACAACGAAACACAATAAACGTCAGATCAATATTTAACTATAGTACAAAATATAGTAAAGTGCCTGAAATTCCACTTGATATCCAAGACATACCATAAGTTCTTTGACGAGGATCGTTGGGCTATCCAGACGTTTTCATTTATTTTATTATTCTCACAATATTTAAGATGTCGGAAATGCGATGGTACTGTGACAGCTATAATATTTTCTTGGCAATAAAATTTATTTGAAATAAATCCAAATCAGATTATCTTCTACTAGGTACCAATACCAATCATACCAATCATACTACTTAACTTAACTAAAACATAAAATCTATGGCGTATTTTGATCGATTGGCTATTTCGTTGTGCAAATTAAAATCCAATTTTATTTAAATAATTTCTAAATAAAATATGTCTATATTACACAAAATTTCTATTAAAAAAAAAGATGTGTGGCACTCGGGGACTGCTGCGGTAAAGCTATTGCATAGCATTTTTTTATCAACTTATGTATTTATAATTATTTATTTATTTTATTTATGGAAGAATCTGCATACCATAAACTAAAATAAGATTAATAATCCTTATTCACTGATGCTTACATCTGTCCATTGTTTATGGTAATTGTGATAAAATAATGATTGTCAATCAAATGTCAATCTGTTTTAAATGAAATGTCAAATGTCAATCTGTTGGTATACAATTTTAGTTTTGACATTATTTTACATTATTAAAATCTAAAATACGCTGTTATCTGAACATTTAGGATATATGTTGTCGATTCAAAATCCTTATTTTAATACGTTGTTTAATTTGAGGAAGGCGCTTACCCTTGGTATCAACAGTATGAAATAAATTGCGGGGCGAAGAGGGGATTACGCATGCTCAGTAACGCCGATAATGGAAGGTTTTTTCGTTACCTACGGAATTCAAATAACGAATTTTAGTGGATTTAGTCTCCACGCTCAAGGCCCGTGATAGAAGCTAATAGCTTAAAAGTTCTTAACGTGGCCGAATTGTGTTATTAACACTATCAACTTTTTTAGTTAAGTTTAGTTGTGCACCTAGAATCGGTACCAAATATCTCGTTATGCCTAAAATTAAAGTGAGTTAGTTTATAAATGTAACAAGCTATTGTACACGATTTAACCCGGGTTTTTAGTAAGAAATTGAGCCCCCTCTATATCAAACATTAACAAATAATACCAAAAATCCATCCTCTTAAACCATTATCTTTAAAAAAGCACTACAAAATCCGTTTAGTTGCGTAATTTTTTAATATTTAAGCTCACATACAAAAATAAAGAATTTGTTTATTAATAAGTAAAGTAAAGTTGTCCGTGTGGTGACGGATTAAGAATACAAGTGTCACCACCCCATCTCCTCCCAAGGGAGCTGTAAAGTCAGCTAAGGGATATCGCACACAGATAACATCTTCTGTGAGAGACGGAAAACTCAAAAATAAACCCTGTGCCAATACGCCTGGTCAGCGCGGCACAGTAGACCATAATGCCTCCCAAAGTGGAGGAGGCCTGTGCCCAACAGTGGGACGTAAATGGGCTGGAGAGAGAGAATAAGTAAAGTTAGTAAAAGAACCGTTGTTATAAAGGATTTTCACAGTGATTGACATAAAAAACAATTTAAAAAAAAAGTATTACATAAATGAAAATCTTGTATGTTTTGAAGTTATTACATTGTAGTATTGTCATTAATACTACAATGTAATAAATGTGCTATTGTGCTGTGCCAACACGCCTGGTCATAAACGCGGCACAGTAGACCATAATCCTTCCCAAAGTGGAGGAGGCCCGTGCCCAACAGTGGGACGTAAATGGGCTGGAGAAGAAGAAGAAGAAGATTGTCATTAATATGTGTAGCAATCACGTTCAAAAATTCCTCTAATCCTCCTTCCAATCCATACATGGATTAAATTAAGCCTGTATAATAATGAAATATTCAAGTTCCATATAATAATAAGGAGAAAAATACATAATAATATAATGTTTTAGCATTTACGTTATACTTAATAAGGTATGAAATAATATTTGGAGATGTCTAAAGTTTGTTCATATCCTAAGCAAACACACCGTTTAATCGATGTCTATATTAGCTAAAATGTCTACTTAGTACGTAAGAAACTCCCGCTTAACTACGTTTGTTTTTTTAGTTTAGGCTGGCAACACCAGACCTTGAGATATAAATTTTCATTTAATTCTATATAATTAAACATCGAATTTACAGGCGTTCTAAACAAGTTTGCTAACGCGTGTTGATTACAATTTCTATTAATTTAACGCTCCGCAAATAAGTATCTCAAGGCTTACCGTAGCTTTATCACATTAAGCCGCTTTGCTGTCTTAACCGCTTGCCATAAGCATTTACTTAGAATTATTTTAATTTAATTTAAAACAGAGCTTCTAAATACAAATGACCGGGATAAAATGTGGGTATTGCTATTTCCGTTGCCGAGATTGTAGTCTGTTACAATTTCCCATTTGAATTTGGAATTCAGGGATAGTGAAGTTTTGGGTTCCCTAATGATTGACCAAAAAATTATTTACAAATAATCATTTGACAAACAACGTTTCACCAAATGATCATTTGACAATCAATACACTTGACAAAAGTATCATCTTACAAAAACTTACTTAGCAAATGATCCATTAGCAAACACTACACTTAACAAATGTGTTAAGTATTAAAATGTCAATTGAACTTTTTGTCATTTCACCAAATGATATGTTTCGTAAATTAAGTTGTTTTGTATGTATCATTATCATCATGAATCATTAATAAAGGGAGAAATGCCAACGCCATGAAAAGTCGTTTCTGGTTTGGGGTTATAGTTCTAACCTAACCCAATCTAATAAAAGAGATATATATCTCCAAAGACGAACAGTATAATAAGTAATTTTTATGCAAATAATGTAAAATATCATTTTATTTCATTATATATAATAAAATATATCAATTACTACTTATAGTATTTTATTTTTAGGAAAATCCAGAGCAGTGGCTTTGCAAAAAAATAAGCCAAAGATGGTCCTTTTAACAAGAATACCAAATTTTTAGACCAATAGTAGATTTATCTGATAACTCAGTTGCCAAATGTTAGTTTTGTAAAGTAATAATTTATAAAATGTAAATTTAAGTGTTGATCATTTGACAAAATGAAACATTTGTAAAATGATCAGTGGTAAAATGATCAATAGGCGAATTCATTGTTTTGGCAAATGTTGTTTGTCAAGTGACACCGAAGTTTTGATTTGTTTTTTTTTTATTACATCACTAACATCATATATTTAATGGCTAGTGCCATCTTTAAATGATGAAGTTTTATAGATTCTACTATTGATGTATACTAACATGTTCTATACCTCAATAGCTCAATCTGTCAGTCTGTCATTCTTTCATACCAAAACTACTGAACCGATTTAAGTGAAATTTCGGTCTAGAACCTAAGACAAGATATAGGGCATTTTCTGGTGCGAAAAAAGGAGTAAGTTGAGGTTTCAAATTTTAAATATGAAATAACAGTCCATAGTTAGTAGTACCTATTTATATGAACAACAAGCTGTTGCCCGCGATTTCGTTCGCGTGAAATTTAAAAATCAAACCTAAACAAATAGAAGTTTCCTATGCCGCTCAATAGATGGCGTTGTACAGTTTTTAAATCGCACTATGGTTTGGTTACACACATTAACACTTAAGCTCGTCCAATTTTTAGGTCTTTAGTCTGCTTTTCACATTTAGTCTTCTTTTCACATTTTAGTAAGGATAAGGATATTCTGTAACAAAAACAAAGCAATTTCGGATTTAGGATCGTGTAACAAGACTATTAACATATCGCAGAAACCGTACCGTACACAAAAACCTAGCAACTTTTATACACAACACTATACTTTATTGTATTCTTACTATTTACAGGAACAACGATATGTCCAAAAGGAAAATTCTATTCAAATGCAGC
This sequence comes from Orgyia antiqua, assembly GCA_916999025.1. Classification (NCBI taxonomy): domain Eukaryota; kingdom Metazoa; phylum Arthropoda; class Insecta; order Lepidoptera; family Erebidae; genus Orgyia; species Orgyia antiqua. The sequence continues at coordinate 31,768,639 of OU779866.1, forward strand.
ACGACATTTTCTGTGTCCAAAATCCAGCGAAATTAATTCAAATTACGTAGCAACACGAAATCACACACCAGTCTGTACGCCATCTGAATTATGGCGCAGTGGTTATCGCCTCACAAAAGCCTCTCTGCATTGTTCAACTTCCTAGCTCAGTTCCGCTTCCGATCGACTTGTTGGTTTACTATACCTGTCTCTTTCACACTCACTATATTTTATATCTCTATTTCTTCCACACAACAGCAGTTTTGAGGCTTGATCATTATTACTTTATACATTGTACTCGGTCTTTCTCGTGTTTTTATTGCAATTTATATTAAGTCAGCGTAGTATTTCTTCATCATACTCTAATGACGGAAATGCAAAGTTTTTGTCTACGTTTATCCACAGCTATCTGCTAACGCGTAACACTTTTAAAAAGGTTTATTCATAGCAAACTAGATTTTAGTCTTTGCGTAAAACTAATTTTATATAAACTATACTCAATCATTTATTTTGTATCGTTTTAAAAGATATGTTTGGTATTGTTTGGGTGGCTAAAACTTACTGTCGTGGATCATAAAACATAGATAAAACGCCACAAACAATACAGTTACTGTTATAACAATACTGTATACTACGAAATATTAAAAAATTAATAAATATACATGGGCATTTCACACAACGTCCTCTAGTCCCAAGCTAAGCTTAATAGAATACATATACTACTTTTCTTTTGTAAATACATACTTATAATACATAGAAAGAAACATCCAGACGCAGTACAAACATTTGTATGTCAATTTTAAATATCACACAAATTATTGTCCCGGGCGGGAATCGAATGCGCGACCTCATGAACGGTAGTCCGTTATCGGTACCACTCGACCACGAGGCCCGCCAATGTCAAATATTTTTATTTCAAGTGGGCAAGATTAACGAGCTCTTTTTAGGGTTCCGTACCCAAAGGGTAAAAACGGGACCCTATTACTGAGACTTCGCTGTCCGTCCGTCCGTCCGTCCGTCCGTCTGTCACCAGGCTGTATCTCAAGAACGGTGATAGCTAGAGAGTTGACATTTTCACAGATGATGTATTTCTATTGCCGCTATAACAACAAATACTAAAAATAAAATAAAATAAATATTTAAGGGGGGCTCCCATACAACAAACATGATTTTGTTACCGTTTTTTGCTCGATACTAATAACGTTGCCTTATGTTGCATAGATAATGGTACGGAACCCTTCGTGCGCGAGTCCGACTCGCACTTGACCAATTTTTTTAACGTCAGAAGCTAAGCGAAACTCACATTTCATATCGCGAAGCACAGTTTCCCCGTCTTTGAAGAAGTTATAGCAAATGATGGCAAATAAACAAGCGGACAAAAAAAAGTTTAACAAATACATCGCCAAAGCTATCTAGAAGAGAAAACAAACTGTAGTTTAAAACAGATTCACAAATCCTACCTTTATAACGACTTCAGTTTAACATTTCCGTAGCACGATGCTGAAAACACTCAGGCTTGTACAATGTTTTATTCAGTAGTTGAAAACTTGGAACAAGTACGGTAAAGCCGACAAGCCAGAGGTTCATTCTCGGTCAAATTTGGGAGACAGGGGACGTTCCTTTGTAACGATCGGTACATATTTGGTAACACTGACGAATTGATTTTCCTCAAGTTATATAATTTTGAAGCAATATTCCAAGTTATGATTCAGTTTTAAGTAAAGTAGTAAGTACTTATGTAAAGATTATCTTTAGATATCAAAGTCAAAGTCATAAATAGTTACTTTAAGTTGGCATGTTAAAGAAACACAGAAAGAAATATTTTATTTTACAAGCTTTTTTGAAAAGTCAGAAACTAGGTGTTTGTTCTAAAAGTGAATCCAAGAAATTGAATGGCTCTTTTTTTTCTTTTCTTTTACTTTTGTGCCATATTTTGTAGGCTTTAAAAAGTAGTATAAAGTCCTTTCTCATGCTCTACTGCACACCAAATTTCATTTAAATCTGATCAGTATATTTGGAGTTAAACAACAGTAGATAGAGTTCCTTTCGCATCTATAATAATTAGTAAGTATATATTGTATACTTTTTATTTTTGCAAAGAACTTTTAACATGCAGATACTTAATATTTTCAAACACCAGCGCGACTGTTTAAATAAAACCACTTTTCACAGATTTAAACGCGTGTCACGATCAGTTATCCCTATCCCTCAATAACTGATCGTAGAGGACACTTTACAGCTCAGTCTCACCCGTGACCATGTTGACTGCAAAGTCTCCGAAACGTCTGGCTAAAATTTAAAACAAATACACGCGTCTAAATCCATGAAAAGTGGTTTTATTCATGCAGATACTTATTAAGATTTACTCGGAACCACATTATTAAAATCTTTTATACGTTTTTAATTTAATCTTTTAATAAATAAATAAATATTCATGGACATTTCACACAGCGTCCTCTGGTCCCAAGCTAAGTTTATTATGCTTGTGTTATGGGTACCAGATTACGGATAGACTACATATATTACTTTTCTTTTGTAAATACATACTTATAATAAATACAAAAAACACCCAGACGCAGAACAAACATTTGTATAACAATCAGAAAAATCACACAAATGATTGTGACGAGCGGGAATCGAACCCGCGACCTCTAGATCGGCAGTCCGCTACATGAACCACTCGACCACGAGGCTCGTCAATGCATGTTATTTAATCTATAGGGACACACTAGCTTTTCATGATCGTGCGACTTTAATATACAACATTGTACATACAGCCAGTATAAGAGTCACTGCAACGCTCCGTTCAGAAACGCACGTTTAATTAAAGTGCATATTTCTATTTCAAAACTGTAAGCGTTTCCGTGTGAATCCAATTCCCGAGAACCTTCCAGAACAGTTAGTAACAGTAAGGTTAAGAAATAGTAATGTATAAATAATAAGTGAAAATACAGCACAAATCCTATTTGTATAACTATAACGAAAATAAAATTTCAGCAGGGGGTTCGAAACAGCCGCAAAATGCATTTTGAAAATATTACGGTTGTGATCATTGACCATGACTCGATCCCACCTCCGCGCTATCTAAATTTAACCAAGAACATAAATGTAATAGAATTTCGCTACTGCCGATTTGAACCATACGAAATGCCAAACTAAAAAGCCCCTCAGGAATAAAGCCCTTTTACCAAATTAGGAACATCGTATTCCTCGTCAGTCGGGTTAAATGTTTTATTCAGTTCGTTAAAGGAAACTCGGAGCTCAATTACAAACGTGATAAGAACGTATTTGCCGAGATCTTTACAACTAGATTATTAAATGGTAAATATTTTTATTACTTTTGTGATGTAAAGAGTACAAAATAAAGTAAATATAATGGAACAAAGTTTTTTCAAAAATAATTAAATTTCCATTGAATTATATATTTTTTCAATTACTATTACACTTCCGTTGGTGGTTAGATTTGAGCCCCCTAGAGACTTTTTCTTGAAGAGTTGGTCATTGGGTGAATACATTGCGTTATCAAGGCGGACCACAAAATAAATGTATAAGTAATTACTCAAAAATGTTTGACAAAAAATAGATAGTTAATTAGACTGTCAAATTCTATACTAAGTTAAATTATATAAAAGTTTTGCTCAATCAGAGTCAAATAAGGTGTCTTATAGTAGAACTTTTACGGACTCAAGACAGCCCTGTTAGATACATAAAGTTCCTTTACTATACTCTCTCTACAGCCCATTTACGTCCCACTGTTGGGCACGGGCCTCCTCCACTTAGAGAGGGAATATGGTATATTTTCGAGTTTTCCGTCTCTAACAGTAGACGTTAACTGCTTATATTGTCCCTTAGCTGGCTCTTACCCTTGGAAAGAAATGGGGTGGTGACTTGTTTTCTCAATCCGTCTGCACACAGACCTTACTATATACTATACTATATACTACACAGACCATATTACCATATAGCATTTAATTTTTTAAGCTAATCTGACAGAAAATCAGGCATTTATTAAAATACAATCGTTAAAACCTAAAAGTAATTAAAGAAAAGAAAAATAAAACTTGCCATAATCACTACGGTTAAACAAAAAAGTTCAATTTATTTCCAGTCAATTTAAAAGTAAAAATACCTTCTTTTCATTTACTTTGACAAATTGAAACGAATATTAACGATGGTGATTGAAAACGGAAAAGGATTTAAGAGCTTTCAATACAAAGTTAACGTAAACATGCTGACATAAGACGTATTCAATTTTTGAAGTGGTTTCCCTGTATGGTTACATGATTATAGGAACTTAAACTGTGTACAAATCGTTAGGTATTTTTTATTTTATATTAATACAAATTCTGATGCATCAAAAACTTAAGCTAACGTAACTAACATGAAAACAACTAAAGCATAGTTACAGTTTCCATAATAATAAAATTCAGTTAACATCTCCAAATTATATTATTGACATTAACATTTTTTATTTTTAGTTAAGTTTAGTTGTTCTTATAAAATTAACTAAGTTCACAAGTTTTTTTTTTTATAAATATTTATGGACATTTCACACAACGTCCTCTGGTCCCAGCTAAGCTTATATGCTTGTATTATGGGTACCAGACTACGGATAGAATACATATACTACTTTTTTTTTGTAAATACATACTTATAATACATAGAAACACCCAGACGCAGTACAAACATTTGTATGACAATTAGAAAAATCACACAAATGATTGTCCCCGAGCGGGAATCGAACCTGCGACCTCTTGATCGGCAGTCCGTTACCAGAACCAATACACCAAGAGGCCCGTCAGTTCAATCAAAATTCGGATCTCGAAGACTTGCGTCGTGAGCTAGCGCAATACATGGCGGAGCAGCGAGAATTCCGTTGTGAAATCCGCACGGCAATGTCAAAAATTGACGAGCGCATGAATGGCCTGGAGAAAAGAATCGAGGCGCTTGAAATGAATGAAACTACGCCAGCGTTCGAAGAGGCGACCGTCCTCAGGGAGTTCGTTAAGCAATTGGAACTGGACCTTAACGACAGTAATCAAGATTCACTATCAGCTGATCTTGACATAGGCCATCTACTTGAGGAGAAGGGAGAGAATGTTGTCCACTCCTTTATTTCGTTGGCGTCAAAATTGGGGGTCACCATAGAGGAAAATGATGTAGTTTTCGCTGAACGTGTCGGAGCGTTGGATGCGGGCGGCAGCGTGGCTAAGAAGCGACCTCGTCGCGTGCTGGTAAGGTTGACACGACGCACAATGCGCGACGACGTGTTGCGGGCCGCACGCGCTCCCCGCTTCCTTACCTTGGACTCGCCCACACCATCGCCCCGTATTTACGTGAATGAAAGACTTACCAAAATTAACCGGCTACTGTTCCGGCGGGTGCGGCACGAATGTCGCGTTAAGCAATGGAGGTACTGCTGGACTAGAAGAGGTCGCATTTACGTACGCAAAGCTGATGGCCTTCAAGCGTACCACATACAGACAGACCAGGCTATACCGCGTATACTTGGAATTAATGATTATTGATTTTTGTTAAAAACGTAATGTAATTATATATCTTAAGTAGTGTTTTTCTTTTTTACTAATAATAAGTGATGCGCGTTCGCCATTCTGATTCGTGCACGGGAGGGTTATTTGAGCTTATGTTTATATCTCTTACACAGGTGCTTGTACTGCGTCTGGGTGTTTTCTATGCATTAAGTATAAGTATGTATTTATAAAAATGGTTACTGTAGCATTTTTGCATTTTGGGATCCATAACACTAGTCTCTTGAATATTTAGAAATGTAAAAAATTGGAAATAAATGTAATGTTAATTAATTTTAAATGTACCTACTTACTGTTTTCATTCAAATAAGTACTTGCCTTTTTATTTTGATATTTTTGGCTATTACTAATTTAGAAAATAATCATCTCTTTCAAATTTATTTTATGTTTTATTTTTAGTTGTTTATTATTTTAATTTTTATTGTTTACTTAGTTGTTAGTTAAATCCGTGACGTCCTCCAAATACGGCCCAACGGAAGACCAGCGCTGGTTTTTAACCAGCATTATGCTGAGTTGGGTCCGTATTTGTGACTACTCATATTGTTATATTGTTATGTTAAGTGTGTTTGTGTTCTTTTTTACCTTTGTTTGTGTTATTTTTTGTCAATATTTGAGTAGTTGCAAATAAAATATATTTTCTTTCTTTCTTTTTTTTTTCAATCAATTAAGTTTGATTAAAATCTATTTCTTAAAATTTGCGTAAAAGAGCAACAAAGATACTTCCTTCTTACGCATACAGTAGAAATAGTAATCAAACCTATACAAACTACAAATGCTTATTATATTATTATTATTTCTTTTTCATTTTGTATCACATCCAATAATCTATATGAAATATACCTTTCAATGGTCATTGGAAAAAATAGTTATGTAAAAAGCTCGTCTTCACACATGAATGCTGCCGTTGCATTCCGATGCACAGACCATTCAATTTCTATAACCGTACGAGCTCGTGAAATAAATTGGTATAGCCAATATTCAATATTATATGTATTAATAAAGTCTAGGATGTCATTATGCTGTATTTTATGCTCCGTAAATCAACACTTATATTATAAAGCTGAAGATTTTGTTTGTTTGAATGCGCTAATCTCAGGAACCACTGGTCCGATTTGAAAATTTCTTTGAAAATGAAAGCTGTTGTAAAAACTGTACAAATTCTGAAAAAAATTAAAAAAATGACACTTTTGAAATGATTACTGAACTTGCTTATTACAAAAACTGTGTAATATAGAATAACTAGCTGTTGCCCGCGACTTCGTAAACGTGAAATTTAAAAATCAAACCTTAACAAACAGAAGTTTACTATACCGTACGATAGATGGTGATGTACAGTTTTTTAAATCGCTCTAATAGTGTCGTTATAAACATTAACACTTAAGCTCGTCAAATTTTTTATTGTGTCATCGACTCGATTCCACATTTATAAATTAGTAAGGAAGATTTCAATTACTTATTATAAATGTGTACAACGAAATAGCCAATTTATCATAACTATCATAACACACCACAGTTGTTTTCATTTTTTTAGTTAAAATTACTTGTGCTCTTATAATTGGTAGTTTGGTACCATTATTAAAACAATTCTATTATTGTTTAAGACAGTAGCGATATCTAAAACAGTATACAAATTCATAGTCCACTGCGCCATCACAATAAAATAGCAAATAAAACAGTCAAAGTAAATGCGAAAGGGAATAACAACAAAATTTTAGTACTAAGAGAAAGTACAAAGGCGAATGATGGACCAAAACGTGGAGATGCATTCAAATGATCGTATATACAAGAATGTATTGTAAAGCAGCCTTGTATTCGGAACATTTTAAGACCACAAATATGCATGTATAAAATTGCAGCGAAAGCTGCAATTTTGTTGATTGAAAACGTGTAATATGTACACATTTTACATTTTTAGGGTTCCGTACCCAAAGGGTAAAAACGGAAACCCTATTACTGAGACTTCGCTGTCCGTCCGTCCGTCCGTCCGTCCGTCCGTCCGTCTGTCACCAGGCTGTATCTCAAGAACGGTGATAGCTAGAGAGTTGAAATTTTCACAGATGATGTATTTCTATTGCCGCTATAACAACAAATACTAAAAATAAAATAAAATAAATATTTAAGGGGGGCTCCCATACAAAAAACTAACAACGTTGCCTTATGTTGCATATATAATGGTACGGAACCCTTCGTGCGCGAGTCCCACTCGCACTTGACCAATTTTTTATATACACATTGTACACATTTTCATGATTCATGTCGGTGACGTAAAACCTTAAGATTTTTCGGTACCCAAAAAGAGCTCAAGCGACAAAAATATTTTCATGAAAATCGATGATAAGTTAAGAACACAGAATATAGTTAAGAATTACTACAAATCTTTAGTTCAGAAATGGAAATAAGCACGCTAGATTCGCTACCTTATGAATACTGGGCTAGAAATTGGTTATTATTATTAAATAATGATTTATTTAAAAGTAGAGACGCAGAGACGCGTAATGCTAAGAAAGATGAAGGTAGTGATAAAATGTACAGAGGCATTGTTTTTATCTAATTTCTTTTATTAAGTAGTCATTTTCATGATCAATCGTAACGTCCTTTTTATAGGGGTAAGTTAAGACTAAAGAGCGTCATCAGCTACAATCCAAACACACTTCCTTGGCTTCATTTACACCCAGACATAAACGACATGGTAGTAATTAAGTTGAATAGTTTTCAAAAAGGTTAAATACCATGCTTTAAAGACATATTGCCTCTTGAAACTAAAGCTAATGACAAAGGACCGTTTGTTCTAGATTGTTGAAGTAATTTTGAGTTAACAGCTGGCAAAACTTTAAACTCTCTGCATAAGTGATGAACTTTCTGGAATAATAAAGAAAAGCTTAATTACTGTACAGCTTCTTCTGTTATTCATATATTTAATTAAAAATAAGATGGTATGCGAAGATTTATATTGAGTGTTTGTTAAACTTATAACTTTAACTAGTTAATGCCCGTGGTTTCATCCGCATTTATAGTTATTGAGCCTCCTTTCCCCAATATACACCACACCTTAGCAAATTATACAAAAAGGTCATCTTCTTGAACCAGTCTATCTATAAAAAAATCTCGTATCAAAATCCGTTGCGTACTTTTGAAATATAAACTCACATAGGGACATACATACAAAAATAACAGCTTTGTTTTATAATAAGTAAAGATATGAGCCGTAATTAAAACGTATGAATTAAAATATATTTTTATTATCAAATTCTCTGAGATTTCATACATTCTATTATACATTCGTTGAAATATTATATATTATTATGTTTTTTTGTAAACATCTAAGTACTAATGATTTACGATAATATGTAAATAATATTTTACCGCCTCTTTATTATAAAACTAGCTGTTGCCCGCGACTTCGTACGCGTGAAATTAAGCAATCATACCATAACAAACAGAAGTTAACTAATCCGCTCGACAGATGGCGTTGTATAGTTTTTAAATCGCGCTATGGTTTCGTTACGCACATTAACACTTAAGCTCGTCAATATATTATTTGGTCATTATCTCGTTTTCACATTTATAAATTAGTAAGGATACTAAGGATAGCTGCTGCCCGCGACACGTGGAATTCAGAAATGTATTCCCGTTTTTGCAACATTTTTCACTGATGCTCCTAATGCTAATCGTGATGTTATATAATATTTAAAAATATTTATGGACATTTCACACAACGTCCTCTGGTCCCAAGCTAAGCTTATTATGCTTGTGTTATGGGTACCAGAATACGGATAGAATACATAAACTACTTTTCGTTTGTAAATACTTACTTATTATACATAGTAAACACCCAGACGCAGAACAAATATTTGTATGACATTTATAAACATCACACAAATGAATGTCCGAGGCGGGAATCGAACCGAATATAATAATGATGATAATAATGTTACAGATTCATTTTATATTTAGTATTTTAGTCGCTATATACAACGTGTTTCAGAAAGGTGTAGTCATATTTGACCATAATTACACATGGCCGGTGACTAGGCACTAGGCATGGATGAAATTACAAATACTAGTTATATTATGACTTTTATGTGTTCATAAAAGTTTAATTAATTTATTAAATTAATCGATCTTCTTTAAATACAACACTACTATGAGGTCATCTTTTATCGTAAGGTTCAATCGCATTCAATAAACCGTAAACATCTCATAATTGATGTGTTTCTAGTAGTTATTTAATAGTAGGCAATAAACAAAAAAAACTTACCAGCTGTATTTTTCTATGCACGGAATAGAAATGATTTCTATTTGATTTCTATTTCGTGTTTCTATGTGTAACTGTAATATTTATAATATTTAAGGCCTATCTAATGCAACTTCAAATTATGACTAGGTACACCTTTCTGCAACACGTTGTATATATGTATATCTTTACGATACAAAAATAATGCTATTTCACATTATTTCTCAGCCTATTCTTCAAAATATAACAACAATCACTTTTCTATAAAGCATCCCAGCTTATTTCCGACATCTATTGTTCACAACTCAATAAAGCTTCTAATACAATATAAACACATACGTCTTTGTTTGTTGTTTATTATATGTACCTTTACATACCCATTCCATACTACATACCGTTTATAACTTAAGAGAAGCCAAGCAAATGAAAAGTTAAAGAAAACCCGCATGGAAACATTTTCAAGTTTTGTAACAATAATTTATTAGGTTTGTATTGAGTAAACAAGTCATTTTAAAGGTTAGATGGCTTTATAAGGGTTCTAAGGGTTACCTACCAGTAGAAGTAACTGCTTGAAAAGGGTCGTAGGGATAGGTAAATGCACGCGGCGTTTGTTAAGAATGATCTGAAAAGATAATAAAAAACATATTCATATTTTTTAAATTAGTATTCGATAAACTAAGTATGATGATAAAATATTTTTATTCATGGATATTTTACACAACATATTAAAGTCCCAATAATTTAAGTCGAGCTAATTTAAAGTCAGCTTAACTTGCTTGTTTAATAGGTACGAGAACAAGAATAATATGCTACATAATCTACAAATACAATTTTTTTTTGAGGCCCATTTCACTTATATATGCGACAATTATATCCAAATATATAATAATACCACGGAGTTTAACTTTAATTAAACTAAATATAATTCCAGACATTGCATAAAATTTGAAATTCTATTGAAACTGTCTATCACGTTGTCTAATAAACTCCATCTTAATAAACAGTTAATTTAAAATGTCAGCTGAGTTTTGTTTTAATATTAAGCCGTTGGTTTCATAAACGTTAAATTAAGTTTTGTGCTTTATTTTGACTCTAAGTTAATCTGTTATTAAATTATTATTAACAAAGCCTTGTCATCCATTATTATGACGGTTGTTTATAAATGCTTTTAAGAGGATACCAAAATAGCTTCGTGCATTTTTCTATGTACGAAGTTTTCATTGTTTCTTTAGATTGAATGGCTAGAGCTCTAATTTTTAAGTATATGTTTTTTCAATATATGATCTAGGATCGCATCAACTCAGAAACGCGATTGAAAAAAGTTTTCTCGATAGAAAATCTTAGCGAAACAACCTCTCCATTTTTTTATTTTTTTCATTTGTCGGTCTATTATCGCGTATTAACTAATTAAATAACTTTAAAAACATAAGTAACTATTATATATAGAAACACGTAAATCAGAATTAAAATATATTTAGTAGATTTTGAGTAAATAGGAAAAGTATCCCTAATTCTTCATTTTCTGTGCCTACTGGCTGTGTTAATATGTACGTGTCGGCGATGATATACGATAATATTGATGTAGGCCCTTAAGTTGATAAGATAGATAGATAGTTGATAGTAAATTTTGAATTTTTTGCAATTGACTTGCTATGCTTTTACTAAATAAACTAAATTATAGTGGAAAAAATGATAACCATGAGCGGAACTTGAACCCACGACCTCGGAATACCGTACCGTTGCTCTCCCATCTGAGCTATCATGGTTCCCGCATATGTTTACCAAATCTTCCACTACAACCTTCTCAATGTGAGTTAAACATCGTGTGATGTTTTGTGTACAACGCCATCTATTGAGCGGTTTGCACCAACTCGATCAATCGATCACTTAACTCACTTGGGTTCAAGTCCCACTCATGGTTATAATTTTTTCCACTATAATTTAGTTTATATAGTTGATAGTTGTTTTCCAAAACAGCTGTTCTGATAGTAAAGGTAACGGTAACAAAGCTGCTTGCACTAAATTAATCCATCTGTAGTATTTTTACAGAAAACAAACTGAAATACACTATAGTTTTATTTCATTCATCCATCCATCAGCCTCTCTCCGTCCACTGTTGGACATAGGCCTCCCCCATAGAACGCCACAACGCGCGGTCCTGTGCCGCCTGCATCCTATGTCTCCCCGCAACCTTGACGATATCGTCGCTCCACCTTGTCGGGGGCCGCACAACGCTGCGTCGTCCGGTACGTGGTTGCCACTCTAGGACTTTTCTTCCCCATCGATCATCAGTCCTACGAGCGATGTGGCCTACCCAATGCATTGGCACGTATATACGAGTATCTAGGTATTTAATGGAATCTTCGAAAGTGATTTTCACCTGCTTGGAGTAGACAGAATGATCTAAAATTTTCCACACTTATTAAGAGGGTACTTTACTCCTAAATTAGGTATTTGCCTAAGGTATTGCTATCCCTATTTCTGAGCGCCGCCGCCGTGCTGAAAGGGACAAATATACCTGAAGCAGATTTTACCTACAAATTCTTTGAAAAAAAGACGTTTTGTAGTCCCCTTTTTTCTTCGTGAAAGTTAAACCGATTTTACTGTTTTTAGGGTTCCGTACCCAAAGGGTAAAAACGAGACCCTATTACTGAGACTTCGCTGTCCGTCCGTCCGTCCGTCCGTCCGTCCGTCCGTCTGTCACCAGGCTGTATCTCAAGAACGGTGATAGCTAGACAGTTGAAATTTTCACAGATGATGTATTTCTATTGCCGCTATAACAACAAATACTAAAAATAAAATAAAATAAATATTTAAGGGGGGCTCCCATACAACAAACATGATTTTTTACCGTTTCTTGCTCGATACTAATAACGATGCCTTATGTTGCATAGATAATGGTACGGAACCCTTCGTGCGCGAGTCCGACTCGCACTTGACCAATTTTTACGCTATATTATAGATGAAGAGTAAATCTATGCTTCTATCACTTTCTTTTTTGGTTAAACCTTTCCAAATATGTTTGATAGACGCTGCAACTTTAACTAAAGAAAAGCGAAAAATACGGGATTTTTGGATGGTCATATTTCCGTTAATTATTATGTTATAAAACGAAAGTGATTGAACCATATTCTTCATCTATAATATACCGTAAAAACAATTAAAATCGGTTTATCTTTCGCGAAGAACAAAAGGGGACTACGATACCCATATTTTTGTATGGAGCATAATTTAGTATCGTGCCCTCATAATGACCGATGACAATGTAATATTCAAAAATATCAAAATTTTCAGGCGTGTTTTTTAGTTTTTGAACTAAGCAGATTATTTTTTTTTTAATTAGTTTTGTTTTCGGAACGTAAAGACATAACTATTAAGCTATATTAGAACAAAAACGAGTATAAGTATGTTGTAACTTTCATTCATATTTTAACAAAGCACATAGCATATAACGCTTTTTCGTATTGAAATTTTCGTGAGTTTGAGTCATATTAGAAATACTATATTACCGGCTAAAAACTAACCTAAAACCGATCCCAAAAATGTGAGTGTTAGCCGGTAATATAATATTTCTAATAATCATAAAGCTTGTCATATGCAGTCGTATAAATTGGAAATCCATTCGTACGAATTAGAGAATATGCTTGTTTATTAACATTTCCATTTATATGCTGTATTCTACAGTCTACTGTGATATAAATAATACATAAATATTCATGGATATTTCACACAACGTCCTCTGGACTCAAGCTAAGCTTATATGTTTGTGTTATGGGTACCAGATTACGGATAGACTACTTATAACTTACAATCTTATGATACTAAGGGCCTCGTTCACCATCTTCAAGTAAAGCGTTGATTAGTTACTTTCCGAGTAGCGCTAATTGTCAAGTAAAAGTTACGAGTATCTTTTATCAATTTCACAAACAAAATCTTAGCTCCGAGTAACTACTTACAGGATAAGTGAATGACGTAACAAATTGAACATAACTTCACTCATTATTACGTCAGATGTACTGTCAAATCTGTCAAATGTCGCCTAATTTATATAGTAATCTGTGGTCGCGCTCAAAATTCAGTCAGTGCAGTTGTCAATGTCATTTATTTTCATGCAGCTATTGTGTTTGTGTACGATCGTATTATTAAAAATTTTTATTCAATGGGTAAAGTAAAACGTGATAGGAGTGTTAACTTTACCTTACATGAGAGGAATATTTCAATATCTGCGTCCTTCGATAGGCGAAATCTGGCACAAAAATCTGTTTCATCTAAATCCGTAAAATAATTAACACGCAATTTAAATACACGAATTCTCGGTATTCGAAGAAGTGACGAATTTTCTAATTCATCTAATTGATGATCAATTAAATCAAATAAATCCATTTTTTTTTAAATATTTAGAACAAATAAAAACTGTGATGTGGTTTACTTGTTGGTTAAATACGTTACTTGGCAGATGAAGCAGCAAGTAAGTTACCGGCTAGTTTATCCCTTGGTTAGCGCTACTCGAACATTGTGAAATTCTAAAATCAACTTAACGGTGACTTTATGTTGCAAGTAGCCTACTTGACACTTTACTTGTAGATCGTGAAAGAGGCCCTAACTAAACTAGAGCTAATGACAAAAGCGTTTGCAATTGCTAAAGTAATTTGCAAATTTAGCAACAAGTTTTGCTGTAACTTTGTACTGCACTATTTTTTAAAGTTTGTTGGATGATAATGGGCTGGTTAATTACAGTACAGCATCTTCTATTAAAACTTAATCACTTCTATCAAATAATAAGACAAATTGTGTAAATAAATCTTTTATGTCTATATTTAAATGTTAATTTTGGAAACGGGAGAAACAGTTACACGATTATTTGAAAAATTGTTATTATGTAATTTTTACGATAGTACGAGTATATAATTTTGCAGGAGTTTTATGTTGCAGTGAAATGGATTGTATAATTTACTGGTTTTAATATTTAATAATAAACATTTTTCGTCATGTTTAATCTTCTATTTTTATATCCTTACATTTTGTTTTTTATCACTTATATTCTTCCATCTTTTTATTGTCTATTATACGTGGTATTGTACACACACAGAGTATTCAACATATTATAGAGTAAGTTACGTTAACATATAATACTCGTCAACTTTAAACCAAGGCATGTTTGCCTTACAACATACGACACAAGAGAAGAACTAAGATAGAGCATACACTTACGTGCCACTATTACACGTATTAACGTGCCACTGTTGTGGCACGTTAATGGATTGGAGAGAGAAAGAGAGAAAATAATAAGAACATTAAAGAATACGTCTCGACTATAACATAATCTCAGTTATGTTAAACATTTCCATATATAATAAAGTATTAATTTATTCCAGCCCAAATTTGAATAACAAAATAAAAGAGTTTCAGACTTTTTAATTAAATGCGCCATGCAGCATAGGTTTACAACAGTATGTTCTAGAACTTTCTACTTTTAGAACAAAGTTGCAATGTGATATAGTAGGTCTGAGGTTAACCTTAAAATTGTAATATTTCTACTAAGTAAGTACATTTTCTCTAATGATGTTTTCTGCCCGACTGCGACTGTCAAATAAAGACATTTTTGGGCGTTTTTAATGCGTACTTTTTGGATATATGTATGTTTTTCCTTTTTTACATCGTATTTCCCAAACGGATGTATAGAAAACTAGTTGTTGCTCACAATTTCATGCGCATGAAATTAAGAAAACATACCCTAACACGTTATACAAGAAAGCCATCCTCTTGAACAAGTTTATACATAAAAAATCCCATCAAACGATTTTATATTATAATAATTAAAAATTAGCGTATCGTTAGATTCGTCTTAAAGGTGTTTTAGAAATAAAATCCATAATGGGGGATATTTTAATGGTTAAAAACCAATAAATTTTGGTAATATGTATTTTGTTTTGGAAACTGATCTTAGATTAATCCATTAATAGCCTCTTAAATTGCAATTAAGTACTTACTTATTTTCATCATACAAATATGCTGTAAAACGGACTTTCAAGACACTTCAGTATACATAATTATTTAATTATAATTATCTTTAGTGATAACATCAAAATTATACAAAGACTTAGCTTTAAACAAAACATTTTAAACAACAATACACCATTAAATGAAGGCCTTATTGTCCTTAAATTAAAACGAGGACAATACACTTATCTTGAACCAAATATTGTTAAGAACTCTAAATTTAGTTATATTGTTTAACAAAGAACTTTAAATATATTTTACAGATATTTATGTTATCTTGCTAGCAATATATTAGGACTTTACTTGACTTTGATAGGTCTTTGTTTAGATGTTACGGATTAAGGGCGTCACGAACGGCATATCTTATATGTCATAGGAGACTTGATTAAAATAGTTTACTTAAGGATTTTTAGTTTTAACTTAGGTTCCAAGATTGTGATGAGGGTCCTTAAATGGTGTCAATGGTGAGTAATTCGTTTATTTACTGTAGTTGATGAGACTGAATGGTGACCCGTTGAAATTTCATAAAAGGATCCTTCCAAACCAGCTACACGTGTCGTAAGCCACGGTTCAATCTCATCGTAGTTAATAGAACGTTGTAGTTAACGTAGTTAGCTTATTCAGTATTACAGTGTGTTTGGATTGGAGACTACCCTGGCAATAGTTACAGGTGATGTCTATGACATTTTTACGATATCTTCTAATATATAAAATTCACGTGTCACATTGTTAGTTACCGTACTCCTCCATAACTGCTTGACCGATTCTTCTCAAATTTTACATACATATTTAGTAGGTCTGAGAATCGGCCAACATCTATTTTTCAACTTTTTTTTTGTATGGCAAAAAAGCGTTTGCTGGGTCAGCTAGTTAATATATATTAATACCAGCTGACCCGGCAAACGTTGTTTTGCCATACAAATGTCAGGCCCCCCCTGACATTTGTATGGCAAAACAACGTTTGAAAAATAGATGTTGTCTGATTCTCAGACCTACTGAATATGCATGTAAAATTTCATAAAAATCGGATAATCTGTTTCGGAGGAGTATGGGAACGAACATTGTGACATGAGAATTTTATAAATAAACTAGCTGTCCCGGCAAACGTTGTTTTGCCATACTAAAAAAAAAGTTTGAAAAATAGATGTTGGCCGATTCTCAGACCTACTGAATGTGCATGTAAAATTTCATAAAAATCGGTCAAGCCGTTTCGGAGGAGTACGGTAACTAACACTGTGACACGTGAATTTTATATATAAGATATTCATGGACATTTCAAACAATGTCCTCTGGTCCCAAGCTAAGCTTATATGCTTGTGTCATGGGTACCAGAATACGGATAGAATACATATACTACTATTCTTTTGTAAATACATACATATAATACATAGAAACACACAGACGCAGTACAAACATTTGTATGACAATTAGTAAAATCACACAAATGATTGTCCCGAGCGGGAATCGAACCCGCGACCTCTTGATCGGCAGTCCGTTACATGAACCACTCAACCACAAGGCTCGTCGTTATATATTAGATATGCCGTTTGTGGTGCCCTATAAGAATGAAATATCTACTATTTACATATAATTCATCACATCACATCATAAATTTTATTTATTCTTAAAGTAAAAATAATCAATTCTTAATTTTGATTTCAAGTCAAATGTTGTGAAGTTACATTGTTGCATTTAAAAAGCATGTAGACTTAAGAATATATACTGGTATTTAATTTATGCAGTATAGACTTAAAACATATAGATTCATCTTGCATTTAATATAGTAAATTTGCGTCGTACCAACTTGCCCCTAAGCTTATTTCCGACATCTTCGCTCGACAAGATCTGTGTTGAACAATATCTACATAAGTCCTAACATTTCTATTGATAACCTCAAAGCAAAGGAGCTTTTGAAACTAAGTCTTAGATAACGTTCATGTAAGTTTCTGTAAGTTCTATAAAGCGCATTAACATGTTGGGCTTGTAGAATGTAATTTGTATGATAGTGGTAGTTTCTTTGTCCATGTGATGCATTAAGAATACAAGTGTCACCGTCCTTTTTCTCCCCAGGGTTAGAGACAGCTAAGGGATTAGAGCATATAATATTCTCAGGTAGAGAAGGAAAACTCGATACAATACTCTGTACCAATACGCCTGGTTATCGCGGTACAGCAGGACGAATTGGAATTATGTCAAGATCCCGCAAATGGGCACGGCTAACCTCCACTACAGAGGGATTTTTTTCTACTATGTCATGCTAATTGTGGCACAGGCTTAAATTTCCGGCTCTCACAGAAGATATTAACTGCTTTTCTCTTCGTATTCTTAACACTCAAAGGAACGCAGCTGGAATCCGTCACCACGCAGATAAAAAAAAGCTGTTAATAATTTTGAATACACATTTTTACATAGCTAAATAAGCATAGCATATTTCATTGTTTGTATTACATTCAATAAAATTGTTTAAGTTTCTAATATTTCCAAGGATTAAAATTCCCTGCGAAAATCGATTATTTAAATTAAGTCTTTACAATCATATTGTGTATTTAATTAATTAACTTGCAATCCCTAAAATTAACTAATCTCTCTGGCTCAATGACTTCTCATCCTCACAGGACTCCTCTACTGCAGAAAGGATTACAGTCTACTGTGCCGCGCTGATCAGATGTATTGGCAGAGAGTTTGTTTTCTAGTTTTCCGTCTCTCACAGAGGATATTATCTCCATCGAATATTCCTTAGCTGGCTTTTACAGCACCCTGGGAAAGAAAAGAGGTGGTTGCACTTGTATTCCTAATCCGTCAACACACAGACAAAAATTGTGTATCTTTCTAAAATTCGCAAAAGTTAAAATCCACTGTGAAAACAGATTATTCTAATGGGGTCTTTACAATCATATTGTTTATTTAATTATTTAGCTTGTAATCCGTAAAATAAAGTGATAATTTATTAAAACCTCTCTTTATTATTTGTACAAAACATTTTATGTAGCAAATTTTCACTAAATGAGACCATTATCATCACAAAATTTAAACCAGAACAATACACTTATCTTTGACGGAATATCTCAAGGAACTATAACAATGGCCAAGTCTTGTAACAAAGAGCTTTTTATCAAATTTCTAGATATTTAGGAAATCTGGTTAACAGTATATTAAGAATTTATTATGTCATCATTCATTGAAATTTAAGTTAGGTTAAAAGAAAGAAAAAATTGTATTTTCTAAATACTTAAATACGTATAATAGTAACTATAATACAGTACTCTACGGTACGGTACTACCGTATTTTTGTTACTGAATTTGAGTATTATTGGCAAAAACGGCTGATGACTCACACACGAAAAGTTCCGTATCAATCTCATCACATTATATTCAACATCATCAAAATTATATTGAATAAACGTATCATCAAGTTAAAATAAGAACGTTTGATGCATAGGACAACTTTCATAAATTTATCTCTCTGGTTTTGATCCCTAGAGCGGAAAAATAAATATATCTTATATATAAAATTCACGTGTCACAGTGTTGGTTACCGTACTCCTCCAAAACGGCTTGACCGATTTTTATGAAATTTTACATGCGTATTCAGTAGGTCTGAGAATCGGCCAACATCTATTTTTTAAACCTTTTTTTGTTGTTTAGTACCTATGGCAAAACAACGTGTGCCGGGCCAGCTAGTAATCTATAAAAAATTTCAACTGTCTAGCTATGACCGTTCACAAGATACATCCTGCTGTCAGAAAAGTTTTCGTAATGTAAACTCTATTACTACATCATACAATTCATACAAGTCCTTGTGTTTTACCTTTTGATAAAGAACGCTTAAAATAATCATAAATAATAAATAATCATATTCGTATCAACTGATCTTGTGTTTTCATTATTCTAATTAAATTCTTTTTTTTTTTGTTGTAATTGACGTATATGTGTTTAAGTATATATATAAATTCTTATTATCTGTTTAAAAAAAAAAAATTATACCATTTCTTATTATATTTCTGTAAATGCTGTATACACCTTTAAAGTTGTTGCACATAGACTAAGGAATCAATTGTTATTTTATTTTTATGTATTTTGTGTAAATAACACTGGTGTATCTGTTTTAATAAATAAATAAATAAAATGGCATAATTATTTATTTACACCATACACACGATAATCTAAAACGTAGTAAAATTGAGTTTCAAATGTATTGCAATTTAAATAAAGCATTCACAAATCTTTCTATTTTGTTGCTTGATCCAGCTGCTCAGTCCTGCTCAGTACGTGAACAAAATGCAAAGATCTTAGTATAATAAAATACACTCAGCCACTTGTTTCACACAACATTTACAAATGTATTCCGTTGATATATAAATACCTTTTATAAGAATACTAGCTGACCCGGCAAACGTTGTTTTGCCATACTAAAAAAAAAAGTTTGAAAAATAGATGTTAGCCGATTCTCAGACCTACTGAATATGTATGCAAAATTTGAGAAGAATCGGTCAAGCCGTTTCGGAGGAGTACGGTAACTAACACTGTGACAGGTGAATTTTATATATTAGATATATAAAATTCACGTGTCACAGTGTTAGTTACCGTACTCCTCCGAAACGACTAGACCGATGCTTATGAAATTTTATATGCACATTCAGTAGGTCTGAGAATCGGCTAACATCTATTTTTCAAACTTTTTTTTAGTACATATTTCAAAACAACGTTTGCCGGACAGCTAGTTAGATATAAAATTCACGTGTCACAGTGTTAGTTACCGTACTCCTCCGAAACGGCTAGACCGATTCTTCTCAAATTTTACATACATATTCAGTAGGTCTGAGAATCGGCCAACATCTATTTTTCAAACTTTTTTTTTAGTATGGCAAAACAACGTTTGCCGGGACAGCTAGTATTAGATAAAGTTGAAATGTTCTTTTGCATAAAAAGAGATAAAGTTTAAATAATTCTTACCTGGTGCACACACCTTTGAATTTTATGCACATCTTTTGATTTTAAAGGCATTATTTAGTGCGTTACAAACAGTTGCTGATTAATTTGAATGCCTGAAATTTGTAATCACTCGGAAACTCCCTAGACGGTAGCTTCCTATTAGTAAAAAAAAATTAGGATTGGATTATTACTTTCGGATTTTAACCTGTACATGAATAATTCAACCTTTAACTCTTTAATAATAGTAAATAGAAAAAAAGATGTCATACTAATATAATCTATTACGGTCGTTTTAATCTAATTCAGAACAAACAGATCTGACGGTATATTGCTAACTTTAACAATGTCTCAGTCTTACTATGTAACAAAGAGCTTTTGAACGAATTTTCAAGTACCTAGTTAGGCAATCCTCGTCTACAGTATATCTCGTTTTAGTTCGTTTTTAGATTTTCCAGATTCGTATTTAAACTTGGTAGCTCTTTATTTTAGTGTATTTAGGTACATACAGCTATTTTTTATGTTATTACTTTATGATATAGAGGTATGTGTGTTCAAGGGAAACGACAGTAATTCAACGTCACGACATTACCTGACGTCGGAATAAAATGTGTTATGTTATTAGATTGATATTATATAATTACTAGCTGACCCAGCAAACGTTGTTTAGCCATACTAAAAAACAAAAGGTTTGAAAAATACATGTTGGCTGATTCTTAGACCTACTGAATATGCATGTAAAATTTCATAAAAATCGGTCAAGCCATTTCGGAGGAGTACGGTAACTAACACTGTGACATGAGAATTTTATATATTAAACTAGCTGACCCGGCAAACGTTGTTTTGCCATACAAAAAAAAAGTTTGAAAAATAGATGTTGGCCGATTCGCAGACCTCCTGAATATGTATGTAAAATTTGACAAGAATCGGTCAAGCCGTTTTGGAGGAGTACGGTAATTAACGTGAATTTTATATATTAGATAAAGATAATGTATTGTATATAAAGTATGTCTGTGTGTGTGAATGATAAAATATGTAAATAAATAAACTATAATATAATATGTATGTAAGTATCCTACAACTTTTTGCTTTCTATCTATCCACTTTTCAGGATATCTCCGGCTCATAAGCCAAACAATGCCTAAGTCCGTGTTTCTGTATTTGCATTTAGCACCAGGTTTTAACTTTACCTTTACAACTATTGCGATAACCAATTCAATTTATTTTATCTTAATTTCCTAAATAATGCTTAAATTATAGACGAAAGTAAATTAAAAATTATTTGTAGTAAAGTCGACACATCGATTATGTCGCTCTAACACCAAAATTGTAAATGAAAGTGTTATGAAAAAAATAAGAAAGTATGCACAAATACATTTTCTGGAACTCAACCGCTTAGAACGTGAACACAATGCGAGATATCAGTTTGTAACCACAACTCCAACTTTATTCACTTGCTTAACACAACATTTATGAATGTTTCCCACTGGAATATATAT
Organism: Orgyia antiqua; assembly: GCA_916999025.1. NCBI lineage: Eukaryota > Metazoa > Arthropoda > Insecta > Lepidoptera > Erebidae > Orgyia > Orgyia antiqua. The sequence goes on from OU779866.1 coordinate 31,790,829, forward strand.
GCATTCAAGTTATATGTTTAGATTTAAAGCCTTTTGAAAGCAATATTTTACGTACTACAATATTATAATGACATAAAATAAATGGTGATATAGTCATAAGAGGTTAAATCTGTCTTGAAATTTTGGAAAAGTGTTAAGAGCAATAAATAAAACTACTTTTTACGGATTGAGACGCGTATATTTGTTTTAAATTTGATTGAAACCCGTGACCATGGTGACTTTGCAGTCACCATGGTCACGGGTGAGACTGAGCTGCTGATGCTTAAATACAAAATTATTTACATAATAACAAGAAATTTTAAAAAGAATTGTGATGTATGAAATCGTGTGAATGATCGTAGAAGACACGTTACAGCTCAGTCTCACCCGTGACCATGGTGACTGCAAAGTCTCCGAAACGTTGGGCCAAAATTTAAAACAAAAATACGCGCCTCAATCTGTAAAAAGTAGTTTTATTTAAACAAATGAGAGTCGCAAGTGTTAGAAAATATTATGATAAGAGTAATTTTTTCACACCATCAAAAACAAGCCGACATCATGAAGTTAGTTACAAATGTAGTAGATACGCACAATGTCACTCTAATTGAAATTATTTGCAAATAGTAATATAGCGAGAAGGATACACAAAGAAGTAAAACAACTTACGTGTGTACATCTACTAATATTATTTAGCTAATGAGTTTGTTTATTTGAACACCCTAATCTCAGGAACTTCTGGTTCGAATTGAAAAAATATTTTGGTGTTAGATAGTCCATTTATCGAGGAAAGCTTTAGGCGATATAACATCACGCTGTGACTAATAGGAACAAAGCATCATAGAAAAATGTCTCAAGTGTTAGAGAATATTGTGATATAAGTTAGTTAACAGTGTCATTGACTTTTAATTATCCTTTATGTTTTAGACATACCCGTATTTTAAGTGAAACAAACACAGTTGATACATATTTAAATAGAGGCTTCAGAGGTGTTGACTTGTTCATAATAAATGAAGTACTGGTTTTAAACATAATACGCTCAAATATATTACGATGATGAGAGATTATGGCTAGAATTTCCACCATTTGTAGGATGTATAACGGTAATGTATGTATTATAAGTATGTATCTACAAAAGAAAAGTAGTATATGTATTCTATCCGTATTCTGGTACCCATAACACAAGCATAGAAATATAGCTTACTTTGGGACCAGAAGACGTTGTGTGACATGTCCAAAATATTTAAAAAAAATGTATAACGGTGATTGTGGTCGATTATGAGATAAATATATACATAATTGTTATTAGGTTAATTTTAATAACAATTGGTGGGTTAGCTTAGGTTATTATGAGACTTTCTCTTCATATGCCTGCAATTTGATAGAACTAAAAGTTCGACTGATATCAAAATATTATCGCTGTTAGAACTATTCATTCGTTCCCTACCCTTTTTCCCAATTAATTGATCTCGGCGCAACGTGTCTTTTCCCTCCATGCTCCTCTGTCAAACTCTATCCTCTCTGTTATCGTTGTAAGAAATAATCTTTTTCTATGGAATTACTAATAACTTTGATTAGTTACATGATTGAAAAAAACCGATGTCATCAAATGAATCTAAAAACTCGTATTTGTAACCGACTTCACAAAAAGGAATTCAATTCGTCTGTATGTATTTTTTTTATTTTTTTATGTTTGTTACCTCATAACTTTTAACAGGACGAAGCGATTTTAATTTTTCTTTTTTTATTTGAAAGCTGGTGGTTCCCGTGTAGTCGTTGGCACTAGGTTAGGATCTGTTGGTTAACTCCTGATAAATCGAGGAAAACCCTCAAATTTTAAAGGCACAAGAACTCAGTCGAATTTTTTTTTTTAATTTTATTTATTTGAATAGAGGTTTAGGACCAAATTTTAAAAAAAAATGTGTACCAATCTTTTAAAAACCTTTAATAAAAATATTGTGTGTTGAAACTAGGCTGATATATTAAGTAAACATTTCGGAGCTAATAAAAATGCTATAGAAAAATGTGAGAGCGATTGACTGGTGTGAGCAATATAAAGGAAGTACCCTCGTCAAAAACGCGTCGCTTAAAGCTGGGTATCGGAATTCCTCAACTATTTAATGTATTAGAGATCAATTTGTAAATGTCAGTTCATCTAAAATAGTTTAAATTCTTTGTTTGTAATCTATTGATTACAAACAAAGAATTTAAACATTTACGATTTACGACGCACAACTAGAGTGAGGAATAAAAATAAGCATTTATCAATTGGGATTAGTGTAGCTTACAGACGGTCAAAGAATTTTGAAATCGATTTAGTACCTACTTTCAAAAAACGTACGCAACAAATAATGAAATGATTAATTAACTCTTTATAACGGGCTTTGTGGTCGTGTGGTTCATGTAACGGACTGCCGTTCACGAGGTCACGGGTTCAATTTCAACTCGAGACAATTATTTGTGTGATCATAGTTCTTATACAAATGTTTGTTACTGCGTCTGGGTATTTTCTATGTATTATAAATATCTATTTACAAAAGAAAATTAGTTTATTTAGTCTATCCGCATTCTGGTACCCATAACACAAGTATGTCATACAAATGTTTGTTCTGCGTCTGGATGTTTACTATGTATTATATGTATGTATTTACAAAAGAAAAGTGGTATATGTATTTTATCCGTATAATGTGTACCTATAAAACTAACATATAATTTTACTATACTATTACACTACTATCTTTATTAAAAGTGATTCAGTAAAATAAATTAAATAATTGGTCAAGTGCGAGTCGGACTCGCGCACGAAGGGTTCCGTACCATTATCTATGCAACATAAGGCAACGTTATTAGTATCGAGCAAGAAACGGTAAAAAAATCATGTTTGTTGTATGGGAGCCCCCCTTAAATATTTATTTTATTTTATTTTTAGTATTTGTTGTTATAGCGGCAATAGAAATACATCATCTGTGAAAATTTCAACTGTCTAGCTATCACCGTTCTTGAGATACTGCGTACGGAACCCTAAAAATCATGTTAGTTGTATGGGAGCCCCCCTTAAATATTTATTTTATTTTATTTTTAGTATTTGTTGTTATAGCGGCAATAGAAATACATCATCTGTGAAAATTTCAACTGTCTAGCTATCACCGTTCTTGAGATACTGGGTACGGAACCCTAAAAATCATGTTTGTTGTATGGGAGCCCCCCTTAAATATTTATTTTATTTTATGGCCCAAATAGCCTGCTATGCGTTCCATAACGAGGTATCAATAAAAAAATTCCATATCAAAATGTTTATACAAATCATGATCTCAAATTTCCATTGCTAAGATTTTCATGGGCAGAGAAAAACAAGAATAATCTACATTCTTAGTATCTTTACTAGTAATTGTAAAACAAAATCGTTATTTTTATATGTCTCGAAGTGAGGTTACATCTTCAAAACTACGCAACTGATTTTAATGATTTAATAGATCGAGAGGATAATATTTTTGTAGAATTATTTACGGTTCGGTTTTTAAATTCCACGCGTACAACGTTACGGTCAACAGCTAGTTTCATAATAAACCCAATACATAATTGTAGCTATTTATAAAAATAGCATTGACAAAATGTAGGCTTTTCAAGCAACAAACTACTAATGTAATTCCATATTAAAAGGGATAACGAGGTTTGGAAATAGCTCCATATATCGGGTATATTTATTATGAAGTTATCGACTGATAAATCTGCCTGTCATCTAAATTAACGTTGCGCAATTTCGACGTGTTTCGTTGTAGTAAAGCCTTTGTATACCCTTAATTCCCTTGCGCCCTCTGATATCAACCATTAACTATGGCAAAACTTGAATGGAGTTTTAGAGCCAAAATATGTAACAAAGTTCAACAAGAAAATAACGAAAATGGTCCTTCCTTGATTAAAAACTTGCAATGCGTTTTGTAATGGCAAGTTATAATTAAAGATTAAAATTTTTATTTTAAAACATAAGGATTCACATATAATTTTAGCTGTTGAGAAAAGGTAAAAAAATATCATCCTCATTCATCATTCACCTGCCCTTATCTCGTTATTCCGGATCGGCTATCTAAGATCAAAACAATCCAGCTGTCTACCAAGTAAATTGGTAACATTAAATTTATTAATAAAATTTCCATTTTAACATTTTCATAATTTCATCTATTCATCAATTTTAGACTTAGACCTTTAGGTCCTGGAGCTGTACACAATTCTAATATGCAATATTTGAATTGCAATCCTTCAATATATGGAGTAAGCTTCCCGTTTATTCCACTCATCCGTGGATTTATGCATGCACGGATATTCATCTGCCGCCTCCGTTCAATGCAATATGCTACCAGAAACTTGTGGCAATTTAATTAAAATTTCAGTTTAATTTCGCAATATTAATTTATTAACTAGCAATGGATTTCTAAGTGTGTATTTGTATTAATAGAAATATAATTTGCTTAGTGTCAAAACTAAAAACACAAAAAATATTAAATCTGTAGAGTCAGCTTAACCCGTGACCATGGTGACTGTAAAGTCTCCGAAACGTCGGGCTAAAATTAAATCAAATATACGCGTCTAAATAAATAAATCCGTAAAATTAATTTCATTTAAAAAATTGAGTTACATGAGTGTTAGATAATATTACACGCTTGAGATCTTAGTTCGTCCAGCCTTTATACAAAAAGTAAATTTAAACGTGTGGGATAAACGCAACATCCTACTGTAAGCAACTATCTCACCTAAATATGTACTTACAACCGCCTATAATACCTGAAGTCGGATTTAATATAACGAAGCTTATTTACAATAATGAAGGGAAAATTCCAAACAGGGGCATCATTATGTAGTAGATTATGAAAAGTCCAAATGTTTGTGAAATAAAATCCTTTCAGAGCGTTAGAAATTTCGGTGTATTTTTTATCTCGCCAAAGAAAAAAAAGGACTATATTATTTAAACCTTACAGTCCTTGCATACATCTCTTCGTCTGTAACTAAGCTGTATCATATGAAAAGTGACAGCCAAAGAGAATCACATAATGTGTTACAGCTAAGGAGTAGTAATTTTCCGAGTGGTGACGGATTAAGAATACAAATGTCACAATGCCCTATTTCCTTCACAGCGTGCTCTTAAAGCTAGCCAAGGGATATTACACAAATAACATCCTTAGCGAGAGACGGAAAACTCGAACCTGAACCCTGTGCCAACGCCTGATCAGCGCGGCATAGTAGGCCAGAATCTCTCCCACAGTGGAGGAGGCCTGTGCCCAACGCATAACAATAATGGGCTGGAGAGAGAGAGTTATTAGTGTTATTTACTAACAACAAACATAAAATAATATTAAAGGGCACCACAAACGCCATATTACGATATATTTATATAGCGAGAAAGAGACAGGTGTATATAGAAAAAAGACGAAGTGAGAAAGATATAGATATATATTAATATACCAAGATATATAAAACGTCACCGACGGATATATCTGTCTCTTTCTTGCTATATTAATATACCGTTTGTGACGCCCTTTAAGCGGTTCTCATACTTCTCATACAACATTCAATGTTATTTGATTATGATTTGATATTGTGACCGTTATGAACGATTTATTGTCGGTTTTATATATATCTACAGATTTGTGTCATATTCCAGGTGGCACGTACCATTGTCTTATATCGTAGAAAGAGCTCGAATGTTGAATGCAAATGAATATTGAAGCAAAGTCAGAATGCTTTATAGAGACAGGCAATGATTTACTACAAGTTCTCGATTTGTATAATTTTTACGAACTGAATTCTAATCGCTGCAATTATTAATAAAGGTAAACATTTCTAAAATTGAACATAGGTAGCTACTTTAGTTAGTAATGTTTATGATTAATTCTTCAAAAGTCTAATAATAATTCATTAAAAATTATATAACATAAACGTGTATGCGATATTCTGAAATTAATTAATACTAATACAATAGTATAAAAAATAATACACGATAATACATTATTATATATAGCTAACTATTGCGCGCAACTTCGTACGCGTGGAATTTAAAAATCCAAGCTTAACAAATAATAAAAACCATCCTCTTGGACCACTCTATCTATTTAAAAAAGCGTATAGAAATCCATGCAACATAGTTTGGAAGATATAAGCGCAACATATACATACAAAAATTGTGTCTTTGTTTTATAATAAGTAAAGAAATTAGGAAAGTTTTGTAAAATTAAACAATCAATAAATCGTGTGACGAAATTTAAACGAAAGAAATAAAGAACCTTTTTTATTATTGAGGTCCCACAATTACATTATGAAGACTAGTAACTATTTACATAAATTATTTATTTATTATTTTATTTATTATAGACTTTACCTTACATTATACAACTTAAGAATAAAATTTATAATTATAATCAAAATAAACATTACATACTTGTATACTAGCTGTTCCCCGCGACTTCTTACGCGTGAAATTTAGAAATTAAACCTTAACAAACAGAAGTTTACCATATCAATCGATAGATGGCGTTGTACAGTTCTTTTAAATCGCACTATGGTTTGGTTACACACATTAACACTTAAGCTCTTCAAGATTTTTTGTTTTTTATTCCGATTTTCGCGTTTATAAATTAGTATGGATAAGGATTATGAATATAGGCATGAGATATACCTGCGATATTCTGTACCCGGGCTCAAAGGTATGGGTATGGCCGTATACCCAGTACTAAAACCCAGTATTAAAATACCTATAGGTACATATTTTCAAACCTGGTCTAGAGGTTTCCTTTTAGAAACTCGATTGAACGACGTTTGGAACATTTAGATGAGAGTTTTTGAATGAACACCAAACCTTCCAAAAATTATTTTGGAAGGTTTGGTGTTCATTCAAAAATTCAAAAAACTGGTCCGATTTTGCTTTACAGATTATAAAATCTGTAAAGCAAAATCGGACCAGTACATAAAGGACTGTCAACTAAGAGTTTAGTGATAAATATGAAAGAAGAAAGAAAGAAAAATATATTTATTTAACGGTCGAGATGCAGACACAAAAACAAAAAGACAAAACGATTAAAAATAAGTACAATCAGAAACAAACTAAAATTAAAATATTACAATTAGTGACTTACACACTCATATACAACAATACTGTTGTGAAAATAATTAATCAAAAAAAAATTATTTGTAGGTAACGCTTATTTAAAATACTGGTAGCTGGCCTAGATCGTTATCCAAAAAAGTAAGCAAGATCTCTTCAGCAGTACAACACTAGCCGGTCTAGATCTTTACTCAAAAGAGTAAAAGCATCTTTTTTCAAGGATTTCCTAATGTTATGTAGTTAAGTTAAAGGTCCAGGCAATCTCAATTGACACTTATCCTCCTTGGTGAAGTACGATCTAAAGACGCTTAGCATAGATTATAAGGCTCTTGGATCTTTAATAAGCTATTCTGCATAAAACATTTTTGGTAACAAAATGAATTTTCACAATATTTTGAAGATGCGTACAGTTCCATCCATCAGCCTCTCGGCCTCCACTGTTGGACGAACAGTATAATATTCTCTAACACTTGCGCGTTTTAAATAGTACTACTTTTTACGGATTTAAAGCGTTTTTTTGGTTTAAATTTTAGCTCGTCGTTTCGAGTCTTACCCGTGACCATGTTGACTGCAAAGTCTCCGAAACGTCAGGCTAAAACTTAAAACAAATACACGCGTCTAAATGCGTAAATGTGAAATGAAATGAATGAAAATGAATGAAAATATGTTTTTTACTGTGTACATAAATAAAAAACGCCTATGTATCCAACGCTCATTTCTGCCGAAAACGTCTCTAAATATGAAACCTCAGTGTTTGATTATCCAGTTTTTACTATAATTGTTTTTAATAATGTTTTCTATACTACTCTTATAAGAAACATTTTTAAATATACCATAAAAATTCATAAGTGTCTGAAGGGTCGTCAATGTCATCAAATAGTTCTCATTTTATAAGTATACTTTTTGGGTAACAAAAGGTTTCATGATCCGACATAAATAATGCCCTAATATGAGTAAGAATAACATATTCTAATTAAATTAAAGGGTCGTATTATATAGTAATGTCACTCTAAATTATAGTATGTTGTGAAATATGAACTAATTCTTGTATAATACCCAAAACTGAAACGATCACAGGCTTAGCTGTGATAAATTGGATCTTTTGACGGTAATTAATTGACTTTGTTACGCGTTCCGAGTTTGTTTAAAATTGTTACCTATCCTTTACTAACATAAATCAGTATAAAGTTAAAATAGTTATTTAAATAGGTTTGTGATTAAAAATTTCATAGCTTATGAGCTGCTTTGTAGAGGTACTAGTTTTTATACAAATATGATGAGTTGTCCCTTTCCCAGGTAAGTATTAAAGAGGTACAGTACACCATGAGGTACATGCTTCCCCGGACACTACAACATGGCCCAAATAGCCTGCTATGCGTTCCATAACGAGGTATCAATAAAAAAATTCCATATCAAAATGTTTATACATATCATGATCTCAAATTTCCATTGCTAAGATTTTCATGGGCAGAGAAAAACAAGAATAATCTACATTCTTAGTATCTTTACTAGTAATTGTAAAACAAAATCGTTATTTTTATATGTCTCGAAGTGAGGTTACATCTTCAAAACTACGCAACTGATTTTAATGATTTAATAGATCGAGAGGATAATATTTTTGTAGAATTATTTACGGTTCGGTTTTTAAATTCCACGCGTACAACGTTACGGTCAACAGCTAGTTTCATAATAAACCCAATACATAATTGTAGCTATTTATAAAAATAGCATTGACAAAATGTAGGCTTTTCAACCAACAAACTACTAATGTAATTCCATATTAAAAGGGATAACGAGGTTTGGAAATAGCTCCATATATCGGGTATATTTATTATGAAGTTATCGACTGATAAATCTGCCTGTCATCTAAATTAACGTTGCGCAATTTCGACGTGTTTTGTTGTAAAGCCTTCGTATACCCTTAATTCCCTTGCGCCCTCTGATATCAACCATTAACTATGGCAAAACTTGAATGGAGTTTTAGAGCCAAAATATGTAACAAAGTTCAACAAGAAAACAACGAAAATGGTCCTTCCTTGATTAAAAATTTGCAATGCATTTTGTAATGGCAAGTTATAATTAAAGATTAAAATTTTTATTTTAAAACATAAGGATTCACATATAATTTTAGCTGTTGAGAAAAGGTAAAAAAATATCATCCTCATTCATCATTCACCTGCCCTTATCTCGTTATTCCGGATCGGCTATCTAAGATCAAAACAATCCAGCTGTCTACCAAGTAAATTGGTAACATTGAATTTATTAATAAAATTTCCATTTTAACATTTTCATAATTTCATCTCTTCATCAATTTTAGACTTAGACCTTTAGGTCCTGGAGCTGTACACAATTCTAATATGCAATATTTGATTTGCAATCCTTCAATATATGGAGTAAGCTTCCCGTTTATTCCACTCATCCGTGGATTTATGCATGCACGGATATTCATCTGCCGCCTCCGTTCAATGCAATATGCTACCAGAAACTTGTGGCAATTTAATTAAAATTTCAGTTTAATTTCGCAATATTAATTTATTAACTAGCAATAGATTTCTAAGTGTGTATTTGTATTAATAGAAATATAATTTGCTTAGTGTCAAAACTAAAAACACAAAAAATATTAAATCTGTAGCTTAACCCGTGACCATGGTGACTGTAAAGTCTCCGAAACGTCGGGCTAAAATTAAATCAAATATACGCGTCTAAATAAATAAATCCGTAAAATTAATTTCATTTAAAAGATTGAGTTACACGAGTGTTAGATAATATTACACGCTTGAGATCTTAGTTCGTCCAGCCTTTATACAAAAAGTCAATTTAAACGTGTGGGATAAACGCAACATCCTACTGTAAGCAACTATCTCACCTAAATATGTACTTACAACCGCCTATAATACCTGAAGTCGGATTTAATATAACGAAGCTTATTTACAATAATGAAGGGAAAATTCCAAACAGGGGCATCATTATGTAGTAGATTATGAAAAGTCCAAATGTTTGTGAAATAAAATCCTTTCAGAGCGTTAGAAATTTCGGTGTATTTTTTATCTCGCCAAAGAAAAAAAAAGGACTATATTATTTAAACCTTACAGTCCTTGCATACATCTCTTCGTCTGTAACTAAGCTGTATCATATGAAAAGTGATAGCCAAAGAGAATCACATAATGTGTTACAAGGAGTAGTAATTTTCCGAGTGGTGACGGATTAAGAATAATGTCACCGCCCTATTTCCTTCACAGCGTGCTCTTAAAGCTAGCCAAGGGATATTACACAAATAACATCCTTAGCGAGAGACGGAAAACTCGAACCTGAACCCTGTGCCAACGCCTGATCAGCGCGGCATAGTAGGCCAGAATCTCTCCCACAGTGGAGGAGGCCTGTGCCCAACGCACAACAATAATGGGCTGGAGAGAGAGAGTTATTAGTGTTATTTACTAACAACAAACATAAAATAATATTAAAGGGCACCACTACCGGCATATTACGATATATTTATGTAGCGAGAAAGAGACAGGTGTATATAGAAAAAAGACGAAGTGAGAAAGATATAGATATATATTAATATACCAAGATATATAAGACGTCACCGACGGATATATCTGTCTCTTTCTTGCTATATTAATATACCGTTTGTGACGCCCTTTAAGCGGTTCTCATACAACATTCAATGTTATTTGATTATGATTTGATATTGTGACCTTTATGAACGATTTATTGTCGGTTTTATATATCTACAGATTTGTGTCATATTCCAGGTGGCACGTACCATTGTCTTATATCGTAGAAAGAGCTCGAATGTTGAATGCAAATGAATATTGAAGCAAAGTCAGAATGCTTTATAGAGACAGGCAATGATTTACTACAAGTTCTCGATTTGTATAATTTTTACGAACTGAATTCTAATCGCTGCAATTATTAATAAAGGTAAACATTTCTAAAATTGAACATAGGTAGCTACTTTAGTTAGTAAAGTTTATGATTGATTCTTCAAAAGTCTAATAATAATTCATTAAAAATTATATAACATAAACGTGTATGCGATATTCTGACATTAATTAATACTAATACAATAGTATAAAAAATAATACACCATAATACATTATTAAATATAGCTAACTATTGCGCGCAACTTCGTACGCGTGGAATTTAAAAATCCAACCTTAACAAATAATAAAAACCATCCTCTTGGACTCGTGAGTCGACCCGTGACCACGATCGATGCAACTCGGTCGAAACGTCGGGAGCAAAGGTATTGTGCCTTTTTAAGTTATAACGTGATTATAGTCCCGGTAATATCAACAAATTAGAACTTTACCATATCACTCGATAAATGGCGTTGTACAGTTCTTTTAAATCGCACTATGGTTTGGTTACACACATTAACACTTAAGCTCTTCAAGATTTTTTGTTTTTTATTCCGATTTTCGCGTTTATAAATTAGTATGGATAAGGATTATGCATACATATTATACGTTTCATAGTTGCAGTGATGCCAACTCCGGGGTTTTCACCCCAAATTTAGGGGGAAAAATCTATACAGGGATTTTTTTAGGAAGTGAAAGTTTTAAAATTTCTTAACTTTGATCCGTCGTTTTGTTTTGTTTAAATTTGTTTTGAATTTAGTGGTTTTTAGTGGTTTTTGAAATTGCTTTAGGGGGAAAGTTTTCAAACAGTTGGCAACACTGCATAGTTTAAAGGAAGTGTTAAGGGAACAGCAGCAATGGGTGTCCATTTCAGCATATGCCTAGTCTTTTGGACTAGACGCTGGTTTTCAAATGGGCTCCTTTTTTTATTAACCATAATAATTTAACCAATTGATTCGCATTGTCTATCGAGTTTTCATAGTAACCTCCAGTAACAAAAGCAGTGGCCTGAAATGATGAGTGCAGATTCGTGTTGAATGAACAAATAGGCGAAACTAGCTGTGAAGTCTACACTATCACCCTGAGACTATTCTCATATTTGTAAAGCTTTTGTCGGCAGATTACGTTCCAGTTTTTGTTCTTCTTTGACTATTAACCCACAACTTTTGGGCATAGGCTTCCTCTACTTTGAAAGAATATATGGTCTACTTAGTCCTCCCTAACAGACGTATGAGCAAAAAGTTTGTGTGTTTTCTGCTTATGTTGACCCTTAGCTGACACATCTCGTTAAAAAGGATTTGGGTAATGACTTTTGTCTTCTTATATTCTTAATCCGCAAATAACTACATATTTATTACAATGATTCAGTTATCTATTTAGTAAGACTATCTTATACTATCAAATAAAACGAAATAGAATTGGGTCGAATACTAGAAAAATCTAGTCAGCCATTAGAAAATAAAAATGTATGTCTGTGTGGCGGACTCGACTAGGGCACGACCAGTACCCGGAGCCGACTATTGCCAAACTTATTGACACGGGCTGACTACAAGATCTCAGAAAAGAACCGGTGTTTTATTTGAAGTGGAAGTTTTCGCCTTTTACGCATTTAGGGGTGCGTGGGATACGGGTCAACCAGCGAGGTACTTGTACCTGTAAAGGCCCATGTCACTAAGTTTGGCAAAAGTCGGCTCCGGGTACTGGTCGTGCCCTAGTCGAGTCCGCCACAGTCTGTAATTGTAAAATAAACCACTAAACAGATTCCCACATTCCTCGTAGATACAATAAATATTTCTATCACTTGTGTCTGAGATAAAAATCTGGAACTTTTCAGACTAATTCTAGCTGAAATCCACATAATGAAAACAGATCCATTAAATATAGGATATAATCAACAAAACCTCATCACTAAATGTATATTTCATGTTCTAAAAGCTGTTCTAATTCTAGAACTTTTTCGAAAGCCCTTTAACGTCCCACTGTTAGGCATGGGCCTTCTCCACTTTGGGAGGGTATTTGGTATTCTATGCCACTCTGACGAGGCGTCTTAGCATAGGGTTTAGTTTCGAATTTTCCGTCTCTCACGGAGGATTTTATCTGAATATAATAACTCTTTTAGTTTTGAGTTATTTGTTTCTAACAGAGGATGTTATCTCTTTGTATCCCTTATTTGATTCTTACAATACTACGGGAAGAAAATGGGGTGGTGACACTTAATTGTTTTCGAAACAGATTAGGAGAACCGTATCACTTTAAATTTCCCGAAAAATTATAATTTTTCCATCTGAAATATCGAATTATGAAGTCATAATCTAATGGCGATTCTTAAACCCGTCTACTAAAACAAAGTACACAAGACATAATGTTACAATACACTTGTTGCTAACAAACAAAATATTATCCTTAGATTACATGAAATTTACATAAACATCGTTCGGTAGTAAACTGAATCGTTTGCATAATACTCCCAATGGGATATTAACGGCTGATTGTGTGGAATATTGATATTGTAATTACTGTTTTTCATATTATATTGCGTTCAATAATGATCTTTAGTTATAATAAAGTTAATTTACGGTTGAATTTCTATTTAAATATTCGCCAAAATAGATCATAATACAAATATCGTTTTCAAAATATATTTTAAAAAAATTAACTAAAAAGATTGTATAAGCAGTTACTTTCGCATTTATAATATTAGTAAGGATATAGGTATAAGTATCACTTATCAGTAGTTTTAAATTTCGACGATACAGACATTCATATAAACACGATACAAAAGTTAGGTACCTACTACTAGGTGTGTGTGTGTGTGTGTGTGTGTCACACACACACACATCACACACACATCTAACACTGGTACAAATGAAATGATTCGAATCTGCTTGTAATCAAACAACTAGACTAGACCAATCACGTACATCCTAAAACCGAGATCAAGGCGTAGTTATTTATTTTTTGGTTTATTATTTATTATTGTTTGACATATAAAAATAAAATAATAAATATTTTATTTTATCTTATTATTGTTTGTTATTTATTTACCTAATGACTTTAAATGCAATGAAAATTTATCTATTAGTTACCTACTCATGTATTTGAATGCATTTGTGTTTATGTAATAATATAAATTACTAGCTGACCCGGCAAACGTTGTTGGGCCATACTAAAAAAAAGAAAAAAAGGTTTGAAAAATAGATGTTGGCCGATTCTCAGACCTACGGAATACGCATGTAAAATTTGAGAAGAATCGATTAAGTCGTTTCGGAGGAGTACGGTAACTAACACTGTGACACGTGAATTTTATATATTAGAAGATTATCTACTATGACGTGTAAACTACTTATGTAGGTACATTTACTAATAAATGAGTATTGAGTATAGTGCAGTGGAAATTGCAACAAACAACATAACATGTCATTCAAACAATGACATTATTTGCTGTGTTATATACCAACTATGTGCTGGAGTGAAATGCTGTATACCTACTCTAAAGCCCATCGTCCACGTAGAGAGAAAAGCTAGACAGCTTAAATACCTAATCTATACTCACAGAATAATATCTATGCTTTAAGGGCCTACATCAATATTATCGTCGACATGTACATATTAACACAGCTAGTAGGTATAGAAAATGAAGAATTAGGGATATTTTTTTTTGTTTACTCAAAATCTACTAAATATATTTTAATTCTGATTTACGTGTTTCTATATATAATAGTTACTTATGTTTTTAAAGTTATTTCATTAGTTAATACGCGATAATAGACCGACAAATGAAAAAAATAAGAAATGAGAGAGGTTGTTTCGCTAAGATTTTCTATCGAGAAAACTTTTTTCAATCGCGTTTCTGAGTTTATGCGATCCTAGATTATATATTGAAAAAACATATACTTAAAAATTAGAGCTCTAGCCATTCAATATAAAGAAACAATGAAAACTTCGTACGTAGAAAAATGCACGAAGAATTTTGGTATCCTCTTAATTTCTACGTACACGTAGCGATCAGTAGAGCGAAAGTAGCAAAGCTGGGCTACGTAGACTGTAATAATATAATAATTAATAAATATTCACGGACATTTCACACAACGTCCTCTGGTCCCAAGCTAAGCTTATATGCTTGTGTTATGGGTACCAGAGTACGGACATACTACATATACTACTTTTCTTTTGTAAATACATACTTATAATACATAGAAAACACCCAGACGCAGTACAAACATTTGTATGACATTTATGGATATCACACAAATGATTGTCCCAAGCGGGAATCGAACCCGCGACCTCGTGATCGGCAGTCCATTACATAAGCCACTCCACCGCGAAGCCCGTCAAATAATGCACTAACTAAGGTAGTCTCATTTAATAAATCAAATTATAGTGGAAAAAATTATTGCCATGAGCGAGATTTGAACCCACGACCTCGGAATGTCGTTCCGTCGCTATACCGACTGAGCTACTATGGGACTTGCACATGATAACCAAATCTTCAACTACAATATTTCTTAATGTGAGTTAAACATCAGACACCATAACATAATTTCATTTGCCGCTACGCAGGTCCAGCAAAAATCGCCTCATGTGTATTAACAGATGACACATTCCACGAACAATAAGTATGAGCATTGCTCTCGTTCATTTATTCAGCGGGGATCACCTGAGAAATACGGCTCCTGGTGGATTATTGCTCTAATTATGTAATAAAAACAGCAAAAAAACTATGTAATCACTATAAACGTATTTGTGCCATTGCATAACTCAGTAGTATGAAATAGCACGAATACTTTTAGTTATCAGCATATATGTATTTAAAAGAATTGAAATACAGTAGAAAAATATATGAGTATTTTTTTTAAATAAAACCACTTTTTATTTATTTATTTACACACTTTATACAAAGAATTGTACAGACGGACTTAATGCCTCAGGCATTTTCTTCCAGTCAACCATAGGGTGATGCAGAAATAAGTAAGGCAGGTGTGTAATGATAGAAGATTAAAAATAAAAATTGTTAATAGTTAAATATTAGAAAGAAAATATACAACTCTAATACATACTTAAACATTAAATACCAGTAAACTCACATAAACATACAACCATAATTATATACGAATAAATACATACACATCCACATAAATAAATACATACTTATATTTTAAATACATAGTTTATGTTAAAAGTATATATTAATGGTCAATGTAAAATTAAAATCGAATGTGGGTAAACCCTGTAATAACTGAGTGTAGAGGCCACTTTACAGCTCGGTATCACCCGTGACCATGGTTACTGCAAAGTCTCCGAAACGTCAGGCTAAAATTTAAAACGAATACACGCGTCAAAATCCGTAAAAAGTGGTTTTATTTAAACAAATAAGTCGCGCAAGTGTTAGAAAATATTATGAGTATTTTTGTTCGATAACTGGCCTTAGGCTTTGTTTACAAGGAATCTAGAGCGTACAGCATGATTCAAGTTTTTTACTAATTAAATAAAGTACTTACAACATATCGTGATCACTCCAGCAGTGATCACGATATGTTGTAACACATAGACTCTAGATCTAGATCTCTTTCTCTCTCTCACTTTCTCCAGCCCATTAACGTAGGGCACGGCCTCCAGCACTTTAGGAGTGACTATACTGTGCCGCTCTGACCAGGCGTGTAGGCACAGAGTCTATTTTCGAGTTTTCCTCTCTCACAGAGATTGTTATCTGTGTATAATATTCCTTTAGTGGCTTTTACAACACCATGAGAAAAAATGGGGTTGTGATACTTATATATTTAATGTCGGGGCGTCAGAGAGAGTGCAGAATAGGGAACCTCTGGCGCTCCCGGAAGACGTGGAGAGCGCCGCAGTTAGGTTTAGTCGGTATTCCGTTAATCGGCGAGTCCGACACTATCCACTCAAAGCATTCCCCTGCGAAAAAAAAAACTTATATGTATATTTAATCCGACAACACAACAACTTACTAAAACATAAATTATTATCAGCTAAGTAATCTCAGAAGACAAATATAACGAATCTAGATGTCTCTTAAAATTGAACAAAAAACGTATTTTCCATTTTCTACAAATGCATCAAAATCTCTCAGCAAACTAGCAAAATAAAAAAAATGTTTAACATTCACAACATCAAGCTACCTTACTTAACATTGGTCCCTAAAGACTGGAGTAAGTTGTAGAAAAGTAGTGAACTTCCCGGCTCCCAGCCAACTTGAGTACCATTCGCTTCAACTTATAAAACAAAAGATTTACTGAGTAACTTTTTCAGATTAATAAAACGGCTTTTTAATATTAAAATTCGTGTAATATTTAGATCGCCAAGCAAAAAAAACTGCGTAAAAAGCAAAATGTCCTTTACCTCAATTTATATCCATTACTAGCTGATGCCCGCTACTCCGTACGCGTGGAATTTTAGATCCCTATATATTTGGACCGTTTAAACCTTCCCTGGACTTTTACGAATATTTTAAGACCAAAATCACCAAAATCGGCCCAGCCGTTCTCGAGTTTTAGCGAGACTAACGAACAGCAATTGATTTTTATATATAAGATAGACAGATGAAAATAACAACAAAGCAAATTTTCGAATTTAAAACCGACCAAGTACGAATAGAGTTCTATATCATTATCATCACAACTAGCTGATGCTCGCTACTCCGTACGCGTGGAATTTCAGATCCCCATATATTTTATCACCGTTTAATCCTTCCCTGGACTTTCACAAATATTTCAACACCAAAATCGGCCGTCTTTCTCGAGTTTTGATGCGGTTTTTTTTCTACATAGGAGTTCAAGAGAAGGGTTTTATTTGAACTCCGCGAACTAAATCGCAGTCATAGGACTCCATTTATTCCTTTGGTACCCTGAAAAGTAAATAAGACAAAGTAAACATCATAAATTATACATCATAAGTTAGATAGTCAGAGAGAATGAAAATAGAGAGTGTTTCTTTATTTTGTATTAAGTAAATAAATATGTAATAATATATAATTAATTACATATTTTTTGTTTCAGGTAAGCATTTCAGTGTCGTAAGTATTATTAGGCTCCGCACTTCACTATAATTATTCGAGGTTTTTATACTACTAAGTCAATTATAAAGACATCGTCTCTTCTGCCGTTTATCTCACAGAACGCACACCGGACGTATGCGTATTTTCGCTTTAATAAATTTATTAGAACTCTGCGTGTGACTTTGCTACGACCAATTAAAATGCAATCCCCGCCTTCCTCCAACGTTGTTGCGTTTAGTCGTTCACAAAAATTACGTAACACTATCTGTTGTTGATCTGTGGTTTTTCTTCACGTAGCTAAAGTTTCACACAAAACTCTACATCATTTTTTTCTTTATTTCCGTTAATCACATAGCTATTTGTATGACTCCACACTCTACTCGGTCTTCCAACAAAATTTTGATTTTATAGAAATTTGAATATTACAAACAGAATCACAGATTTCATACAGATTTGTCTGTGTATGAAATCTGTATAAATGCGAGAGAAGTCTTTCGCATTTATTTTGTTTGTACCTGAATTTGACTGTCAATCTCATTAATCATCATCACGTCTTTTTCCCATTGGGGTACGCAGAGACTATAGAGCGATATATATATCCAAACATACTTCCTAGGCTTCATCCACACTCATACATCTGGTCATACATGCCCGACGCTTGTAAGTGCTACGCACTTGACCCGTTTAGTTATTATGTTTTGAAAGAACAAAGTGATAGAAGCATATATTATAGACTCTTCATCTATAATATAGCGTAAAAATAATTAAAATCGGTTTAACTTTCGCGAAGAAAAAAGGGGACTACGATGCCCATATTTTGTATGTAGCATAATTTGGTATCGTGCCCTCTTAAAACTGCGCAAAGGATTTTGATAAGGTTTATTTTAAATGGATAGAGTTGTTCAAGAGATCGGTTTAGTTGTATAATTTGGTTTCTAAATTTCACACGTACGAAGTTACAGGCTACAGCCAGTATTTAATATTTTAAAAGAAAATAATCCAATCCAAAAATATTGTTTTTATTATAATAATTCCTTGTAATATTATTATGAAACAAAGTGATCGCCTTTTTGTAAATATTATTTCTCGACCAACTTTCCTGATTTTTTGAACCCTGTCTTTACTTAAAAAGATGTAAAACATTTTCTTATAATAAGCACTTTATATTCTTAGCATTCATCAAACTTTTTATGCTGCTAAAATCGAAACAATCGGTTTATCAGTCAACCATATTAAGTTAAGTTTTCATAATATACCTATGGTTTTTTTTCTGAAGTTGTGCTTCAAAGTAGAAAGTGTGTGCTACATACTAGTGTAAACTACATAAGCTACTAAAACATAAAATACATAATTTACTTAGATATCGACTAATATACTTAGATTCGACGGGCCTCGTGGTGTAGTGGTTCTGGTAACGGAATGCCGATCAAGAGGTCGCGGGTTCGATTCCCGCTCGGGACAATCATTTGTGTGATTTTTCTAATTGTCATACAAATGTTTGTACTGAGTCTGGGTGTTTCTATGTATTATAAGTATGTATTTACAAAAAAAAAGTAGTATATGTATTCTATCTGTATTCTGGTACCCATAACACAAGCATATAAGCTTAGCTTGGGACCAGAGGACGTTGTGTGAAATGTCCATGAATATTTATTTATTTATTTATTTATTTTTTATGTATATCCCTACGTGAGCTATAATGTTTAAAACTACGCAACAGATTTTCATACGGTTTTCTTTAATAGAGGCAGCGATTCAAGAGGATGCCTTTTTTGTTTAATTTGTTAAGGTTTGATGTATATTTTTATATTAACCCAAATGACAAATTATATAATTAGCACGAAAATAGCAAATTAAAGTACTCCAATTTTTCGAAATTTAACATCAAATCAAACATAAAATATAAAACGATTAGAGAGAAATGAACTCAACACTGACCTGAATATATTGGTTTTAATTATACGGTAGAATTATTGGCAATACTGTGTGAAAATTGGACGTTGAAAAGTCATTATGTGTTTGTAACTACTAACATTTTACGAACCAGGCTCATGTTTTCCTTGTGTTTGTAAATAAAGGATATGCATTTTAGGATTCCGTACCAAAAGCTAAAACGGGACCCTGACAGTAACTCTGTATATTCTTTGTTAAAGTCAAGATGTATATTTAAAAGCTCCTCTATTTAACTTAATATCATTTATCACGTAACACATTCGAAGTATTGGGTACAAATTAGTTACAATATTTAAAGGCCGTGCTTCTGTATTTATTCAACATCGTTCGATTTCCACTAACCATGGTTAAAGTTACACTAATAGGCTGCAATCGCAATGTATGAGTTAGACTGCAGATGTAAGATTTCCCACTCCATTAACGTTTGACAAAAAAATGCCTAAGCCTCATCGACTTTTGGAGTGCATCATATCTACTTTGCCATGCTGACCATGTCTGTTGCTATGCGGATAGGCATAGTGTTTAGCTTCGGGTTTTTTTTTTCTCTTATAGAGTTGGCTATTACTACATCTCGGGGAGGAAATGGAGTAAGGGCACCTGTAATTTAAATTCAACTCTGTAAGAACAGAGATAAATCGCACCATTCAAAATATATAATTAAATCGAATATCAAAAATACTTGCTACATAGATTTTTGAAACTATTCTGGGTATATTATTATATTAAAAGTTAATAAAGCTTACCATACACCATAACTTAGTCAAGAACGAGGCATATCAAGCAGTATAAATCCACCGTGCGTGGTTATGAATATTTGCACCATTTCAATACTGAACCATCGACATAATTTAATCGAAACTGTTAACAGAAAACTTGATTTAAAACATCAGTTAAAATCTATATTAATTTATTGCTCACTAGTTGTCCCCCGTGACTTATTTCGCGTGGAGTTAGCTATCAACAGCTACAGCCGTGGTGAAATGTATTTATCTTTATGTTAAGTTAAATGAAATTTTGTGAAAAACCACTTTCAATTCCACATGCATACAAAGATCCAGAATGACAAAATCTAATATATAAAATTCACGTGTCACAGTGTTAGTTACCGTACTCCTCCGAAACGGCTTGACCGATTCTTCTCAAATTTTACATACATATTCAGTAGGTCTGAGAATCGGCCAACATCTATTTTTCAAATCTTTAAATTTTTTTTTGGTATGGCAAAACAACGTTTGCCGGGTCAGCTAGTCTTATATATAAAATTCACGTGTCACAGTGTTAGTTACCGTACTCCTCTGAAACGGCTTGACCGATTTTTATGAAATTTTACATGCGTATTCAGTAGCTTTGAGAATCGGCCAACATCTATTTTTCAAACCTTTTTTTTAGTATGGCAAAACAGCGTTTGCCGGGACAGCTAGTAATATGTAAAATTTTTTTTTTAAGTTTTTGAACAATATATTTTAGGTAAATTCCGTCTATTTTATTTATTTATTTATTGGTCAATCAACAATCCATTATACATTACATTTACAAATTTTAAAATATTATTTGAAAAAAGCGGGTACAACAAATTAATTAAAGATTAACACCGCTTGCACAGTTAGCGGTAACTATCATGTAGATTATATAGGTATTAAACAGATAAGACAAGATGCAGTATTAAGAGGATACCAAAATAGCTTCGTGCATTTTTCTATGTACGAAGTTTTCATTGTTTCTTTAGATTGAATGGCTAGAGCTCTAATTTTTAAGTATATGTTTTTTCAATATATGATCTAGGATCGCATGAACTCAGAAACGCGATTGAAAAAAGTTTTCTCGATAGAAAATCTTGGCGAAACAACCTCTCTAATTTTTTATTTTTTTCATTTGTCGGTCTATTATCGCGTATTAACTAATGCAATAACTTTAAAAACATAGGTAACTATTATGTATAGAAACACGTGGATCAGAATTAAAATATATTTAGTAGATTTTGAGTAAATAGGAAAAGTATCCCTAATTCTTCATTTTCTGTGTCTACTGGCTGTGTTAATATGTACGTGTCGGCGATGATATTGATGTAGGCCCTTAAAATGCAATCCTATTATACCTATGGTTCCTTAAACAAAGATTAAAACATTTCACTATTATATATATCTATCTATCTGTATGTCTCAACCTAGAGACGTCTACGTGGCTTTAGGTAGGACATCAACTTGTTAGAATTTTATTATTATAACCTAAACAGTTACTGAAGTTATTGCGTTTAAGCACGTACAGTATTTACTCACTTCTCTCTCTTTCCATCGTATTAACGTCCCACTGTTGGGCACAGGCCTCCTCCACTTTGAGATTGGGGGGATTATGGTCTACTGTGCCGCGCTGACCAGGCGTGTTGACGTAGTGTTTATTCTAGAGATTCCTGTATTTCACAAAAGATGTTATCTGTATAAACAATATCCCGACGCTTGCTTTACAGTACTCTGGGAAGGATATGTGGTGATGACACTTGTATTCTTTATCTGTCATCACATGAGTTCCCAACTAATTATTTTGTAAGTAAGTGAGTAAAGGACTCACTTTCTTACTTGTATACTACGACGAACTGACAGAATGATACAGCGGGTGCAAAATGCATGAGCACGATTCTGCTACAATGTTCCCCCACGCGCTCATATTACCCCATTCATGAACAGTGGGAATTTAATAAAAATGGTAGCGCGTAGACAGCTTCACCTGGCCACTCAACTATTCGGCATTATTCTTACACAGACACCGGAATACCTCTACAATAAGCTGACTTGGTCTCGTGATATTAATGATAGGAACACCCGGGCCCCGTCTTATTTGTTGAGAACACCTAGGCACAAAACGGCAGCATTCCGTGGCAGCTTCAAATTCGCTGCCACCTACTGCTGGAATGTTCTATTACCACCGTTCCGTTTGATTAAATCTGTAAAATCATTTCATCGAAAATACAAAGATTTTTTACTTAACAGACAACAGGAGGCGACCTAGGGCCGCTTTATTTAAGTATGTTCTCGTTCTTATATGTTTCTTTGTTTTGTATGTTTCTATTTCTCGCATGTTTCAGCTTTTTTTTTGTATTGTGTGAAGCCTACCCATCTATCATTCTTTAAGTACTTTTGATTGTATGTGCTTTCTGTTTTATTTTTTCTTCTCTGTTATATGTGTATATTTATGATGTTTAATAACCCATTTTATAATTAATTAGTTTAAAGTAATTATCGTGAATCTTACTCTCAGCTGTGAATTGTCGTAATGTTTAAATTTTGTGTTGTGGCCGCTCGTGGCTTCACCTAGGTCATTCTGAAAATCTGCGCTGTATCACGCTTAATGCAAGTGTGTTCAGCTTATGCTGAGAATGTATCTTGTTTTGATCCTATACTTGATCTTATGTTAAAGTAATTATTATAATTGTATATTAAGTTTTTGTTGTACCTTTGATGTTGAAGAGTGATTCAAAATAAATGTTTTTTCTTTCTTTCTTACAAAATATTTATTTGGCAACTAAATTAAAAATGTTTCAGTGTTTCCATTTTTAAGAAGAAACGATTACTTTATTTACTGCAAACAAAAGACTCAAGTTGATCAAAGAATTTATACAACGTAATTTGATAGTAGCCATTAGACTGCGAAAAGGAAATTTCATATTTTCAAAGAACTCATAAAATATTTGAAATATTAACTAAAAAATTTCTTTTTTAAGAAGTCACTGGTTATTGTTATGCCTTACAACAATGTACCTAATTATATGATTATCCTCAGTTATGGAATTGTAATTCGTAATTTCTTGAATAACCAATAATATGCATCCTTACTTACTATAAAACAAAGTCGTTACTTTTGTATAGAAACAACAGGACTTTTTTATGTGAAAACCTGTATATTTAAGACTAAAAATGTGCACAACGAAATAACCAATTAATCTAAATATCCTTTAATTTTTCAAGTTAATGTTTGTTGTGCACATAGAATTGGTACCATTGTATATACTGAATCAATGCAGTTTATGCTAAAGACTATCAATTATCATTACATTGTGCTAAAGTTTCAGTTTTAATCAACAAAGCCTAAAGTTTAGCGGGCTAACAGTTCTCAGAGTTTTGAATGAAAGTTTATCCTAAGATACACAATACTGTGAAGTTTAGTTAGTTTTATCAGTTGCCTCAATCTAGAATTTGTCTTATGAATCGTTTGTATGAAATAAATAAAAAGGATACAGATAGGTACATAATTAGAATCACTAAGCAATTTATGCTTAACTAACTGTTGCCAGCGACTTCTTATGAAATAATTTGAAATGATTTATTTGCAGAATATGGGATTACAATATAAGGTGGTCAGGTTACTGTTACGGTAGCACCATACTCAACCGTAGCTTACTAGCTTGCTCAAAGGAGTTAGTAGTGCGGGCAACAAACTCTTCAGCTTTATAATGTGTTAAATTTTTATTGTGTGTGAGAGACCTGACCTTTGCCACCACCCCTGGTCAGAGCGGCACAGCAGATTTTAACCACTCCCAAAGTGCAGGAGGCCCGTGCGCAACAGTGAGACGCTAATAGGCTGGAGAAAGACAGAGTATGTTTATATGTTTTCGTTACTACAATTCATAGCAAATTACGTAAATTTTGACCCCATAACGCGTTACGTAACGAAATTATTTATCCTACTATGGAAGGAGTTATAAATTCAATTACAATACTTATACCTATGTAATATAATTCAACTTTGTTCCAACATTCAGGCGTAGACAGTTCCATTACTTCAGCACAATTGTCTAAATCTGTGGCCTACTTCAAATTAGAATGGTTTAATCAATGGTTTTAATTTCCCGAGTGTCGTCACTGTAACAGACGAACAGACAGGTGGCGACAAGTTGACATCTCTACGAGACTGGCCTGGGAAATTGAACGAGATGAGAATATATAGCAGTACTCTACTGTTCTAATAACAATGTACAAAGCACTGACCTCTATCTGTCAATGTATTTTCATCTATACTAAAGCTGTAAGCTGAAGCGTATGTTTTTTTGAACGCGCTAATCTCAGGAACCACTGGTCTGAATTGAAAAATTATTTGAGTGTTGGATAGTAAATTTATCAAGGAAGCCTATAGGCTATATAACATTACGCTGCGATTAATATATAATATATAATATAAATAAATATTCATGGACATTTCACACAACGTCTTCCGGCCCCAAGCTAAGCTTTATATGCTTGTGTTATGGGTACCAGAATACGGATAGAATACATATACTACTTTTCTTTTGTAAATACATACTTATAATACATAGTAAACACCCAGACGCAGTACAAACATTTGTATGAAAATTAAAAACATCACACAAATATTTGTCCTGACCGGGAATCGAACCCGAGACCTCGTGAACGGCAGTCCGTAATACGAACCACTAGGCCACGAGGCCCGTCGTAATAGGAGCGAAGCATCACTGACATGTTGCAAATACGAGAATTTTGGGCTCAATGTCTTGTATTCTTAATATAATATTATCTTCTTCTAATATATAAAATTTCCATGTCACAATGTTAGTTACCGTACCCCTCCGAAACGGCTTTACCGATTTTTACTAAATTTTATATGCGTATTCAGTAGATCTGAGAATCGGCTACTATCTATTTTTCAAACAACTCCCCTGACATTTGTACGGCAAAACGTTTGCCGGGTCAGCTAGTTTTAATATAAAGTAACACAAAATATTATTCTTGTTTATTACTTATGTTACGTATTTTATTATGACAGCTTTGTGAGTTAAATAGATTACGTTAATTCATTACACCCACGTCTTACCAACTTTGTCCAAATTAAGACACTAATAAGTTAGAGATGTAATATTCAAAAATAAATCTAAGTTGGTCATTTTTAGGGTTTCGTACAAACCCTTATAGGATCACTCCGGTGTCTGTCTGTCCGTCTGTCAAACTTTTTTTACTCAGCAACGGCTGAAGGTATCAACTTGAAACTCATACGATATGTATATCTATGCGGTCCCTTGCTGTAAAAAATACAGTCAATCTTTCACCTCGATGCATTTAAAAGATATAACCGAATTACGACCATTTTTAAGAATTTTTCTACTTATGCTAGGGAATCAAAATTCACAGGTTACTTCCTGTTGCCCTAGAGCCTTGAAATTTGGCATAGATCAAGTCTTAAAAACTTAGAATTTGTCATCATATCACAAGTAAAAAGTGTTTATACTAATACCAACTTATGAAGTAGCTGAAATGTAGGCGATTCCCTATATTTCAACTACAAAATTAAATTGGTGAGTTGTTTTGAGTATAATTAACTGATTATTTGAATGAAGTTACTTATGTTTATATGTCTAGTAGGTACCTAACCCTAAGTGTGCGAGTTTACCTTGCTCTTGACAGGTTTTTTTTTTTATTATTAGTTAGAAAATATTCCTCGCTTTTGCAATATTTTTCGCTGATGCTTGGTTTACAGCATGATATTATATGGCCTTTAGCCTTCCTCGATAAATGTACCATCCAACACTGAAAAAATTCATTTCGGTCAAATGGTTCCTGAAATTAGTGCGTTCAAACAAACAAACTCTTTGGCTTTATAATAAAACTAGCTGTTGCCCGCGAATCCGTCTGCGTGAAATTTAGAAAATTGCCCATATTGCGACATTTTTCACTACTGTTTCGCTTCTACAGGTCATAGCGTGATGTTATATAGCCTAAAGCCTTTCTCGATAAATGCCCTATCTAACAGTGAAAGAATTTTTCAAATCGGCTCAGTGGTTCCTGAGATTAGCGCGTTCAAACAAACAAACAAACTTTTCAGTTTTATAATATTAGTATTGTTTATATTATAGTTATCATATAAATATCTTGTTCACTAGTTCCCCGAAAATAAATAGATATAGTAAATATATTATCAAAACTTTGTTTTTGTTTCGGAGTGAGTTACGGTGTTGATTCCACAACCCAAAAGTTTCAATCTTTTTTAAACTTAAAGAAAAATAGAATAGTAAGATATTTATTTATTTATTTATTTATTTACACTTCGCACAAACAAAATTTGTACAATGGCGGATATGGTATTGTAAATACAAGGTCCTGGTATAAAAAGGGAAAATCTGATAGCTATTAATTTTATAATGGGTTTTTACACCATGGGCTTAATGATATAAAAATAAACAAATAATTATGAACATTTCACACAACGTCCTCTATGCCCAAAGTAAGCTATATTTCTATGCTTGTGTTTTTGAGTACCAGATACGGATATACTTAATATATAATTTTTCTTGTAAATACATACTTACAATACATAGAAAACAGCCAGACGCAGTACAAAAATCTGTATGAATTTATTAAATATCGCAAAAATAATTGTACCGTGCGGGAATCGAACTCCAGATATCGTGAACGGCAGTTCATTACATGAACCACTAGGCCACTAAGTTATTAATTATTATTTAACCACCATAAAATCAATTCTTTATATTGAAGAAGATTTTAATATAATTTGAATACTCGTGAAATTTCAGCAATAAGCCAGTATTCAGTCATGCACAAAGTATCTACCTACTCAATTATTACCCGTACTTTTTATCTTTAAAAAGCATCCATTTAAGCTTTTAAAACAAATTCTTTTCTGTTCCAAATGATTAAGTGAATTTTCTTGTAAAAGAAAAATTACTCAGTGTTGTAACCATTAAGGGATAATTGACAGTCCGGTTGAAAATTGCTGACGAGCGGCGACAGTAATATTCAATAAATATTCAGAAAAGTGTCTGCCTAAGCCATTAAGTCTTTTATTTTAACAATCATTACGTCAGTTCATCTTTTGGTTTACTTTTAATTAAAATAAATTGATTCAGTTAATTCAGCAACAAAATGACTTGTAATCGTCTTTATAAAATTAATTATCATTCAAGTGTGTGTTGAACTGTGTCGTCAAGTTGTTAATTTCTCTCTCTCTCTCTCTCTGTCTCTCTAACCCGTTAACGTCCCACTGTTGGGTGCGAGCCCCCTACGCTTTAGGAAGAATTATAGTCCATTATGCCGCGCGTTGACATCCATGTTGAGATTTGGTTTATTTCCGAGGTTTCTGTCTTTCAAGAATGTTATTTGTGTACAATATACCTTAGCTGACTTTTACAGCATATTCTTTATAGCACATCACAAAAAATGTAAAAAAGAAAATTTAAAAACTAAATTAGTAGACATAATATCTTAGAACTTATATATTTATTTATTTACACACTTTATACAAGGAATTGTACAGGCGGTCTTAATGCCTTAGGCATTTTCTTCCAGTCAACCATATTGATGTAGAAATAACCAAGGTAGGTGTGTAACCATAGGAGATTTAAGATAAAAAAAAATGTTAATAGTTAAATATTAGAAAGAAAATATAATACATACTTAAACATTTAATAACAGCAAACTCACATATACATTTTTTTTTTTTTTTTTTTTTTCTTGTTTTTATTTGGGACTTTTATTTTAAAAAACATGCTAGTCCCATCGTACCCTAAACTTACATAGTACAAATAAATAAAAAAAAAAAATTAAGTCATACGTTGTACCGCTAGTTCACATAAACGCTTTGCTGCAGGCGTAATTGGGTTTGACAGAGTACTTTGGACAATACCTACATCAAAACGATTAATGTGATCCAAGCTAAATATAGCATCTCTTTTGTCTTGGTTCTGAACACATTCCATCAATAAGTGCTGAACATCATCATCAACTCCACATGTGTCACATTTTGGTGAATTTGATTTGCCCATAAGATAGGCAAACTTTTTTGATGGAAAATGTCCAGAACGAAGTCTATGAGCTGTAACTACATGCAATCTAGATACATCACTATTAAACCAGGGCATTCGAGGAAGCTGGCCTTGCATAGTTCTATACCAAATTCCCTTTGTTTGTGATAGTTCTTCAAAGTATTCTTTCCACTTTTCATAACAGATGTTTTTTATTATACTAAGAACCTCTGAGTAATGAGGATTGATGTGTGTTATTGTACCATATTTTACAGCAAGCTTTGCAAGTCGGTCAGCTTCCTCGTTGCCACATATGCCCACATGTGATGGAATCCATTGCAATCTTAAAGTTTTGTCAGAGGAGCAAATACTCCTTATGATTTTTAAAACGTTGTAGGCTATCGATACACCTCTGTGCCCAGAGGCGCATCGAGCCAAATGTTGAAGAGAGGACTTGCTGTCAGTAAATATTACAAAACATTGACCACTTAAATTTTGAATAGACTCTAATGCCTTTAAGATTGCAACCAACTCCACTGTCATGATTGAAACATCAGTGTCAATTTTAAACATATCTGCTATCTGTTCATCCCGGCAATATACTGCAGACCCCTGGCCCTCTGAACATTTGGACCCATCTGTGTAAAACCATATCCAATCATGATATTTTTGCTGTATTTCATATACTGTCTCCGCTTTAAGTAAATTTAAGTTAATATCACGTTTCGCTACATTTAAACATTTTAAATCAAATTTGATAATAGCATCAACATCAATCGCGCTTGTTACCCATATGTCTAAACTAAAGTTATCCAATATCATGGTTGAATTTATTTCATAGTGTTTTACTTCATCATATAATATTGGGAGAAGAGGTTTCTTTTTGCTTTGCCAGTAACTTGTATTTAAGTGGCTACTGAAATCGTCAAAACACTGAATACTGATATTATTTGTCCAAGATAAACTTTTAACACAAAATTTGTAGCCCAAATAAAAGCGACGCATCTTTAATGGAACAATACACAGCTCACTTTCCATCACGTGGATGGGTGTGCTTTTTATAAAACCCCCAATAATTCTAAGGGCCTGATTCTGTACTTTGTCTAATTTATTTACATTTGTCTTTGCACTTGCATCATACAGAAAACAGCCAAAGTCGAACCTACTTCTAACAAGTGATATATATAAGCGGCGTAAATGCCTAGGGTGTACACCCCAGTTAGAACCGGTTAGAACTCTTAATATGTTTAAATATTTGTAAGTCTTCTGAACAGTTTCTTTTATATGCTTATTCCATAACAAAGACCTATCAAGCCACATACCAAGGTATTTGACATAAGGGACGACATTTAACAGCTTATTATCAATCCTAAATTCCAATTGTCTTTGTATGTGCCCTCTACTAAAAATGCAGTAATTAGATTTATTGGGAGACAACTGAAGTCCTAGGTCATGCAGTATTTTTGTCATAACATCTAAAGCACTTTGCAAATTACGTTGACAAATGTTCAAGTCTTTCTGCTGCAAATAAAAAACAAAATCATCAGCATATTGACTCACAAAGACATTCGAGATAATTGAACAAATTTTGTAAGTAGCAATATTAAATAACAGTGGAGAGATTGGGTCCCCCTGAGCCAAACCTCTGTTTGTACATCTAACATAATTTTGACCTTGGGACTGAGTTATATCCATGGTATCTTTTAATTTTAAATATCTAGCTTAGGAACGACCATAAATATTTACATATAGATTTCCCAACTCGCAGCTCATCAAGTGTTAAAATTACCTTTTCTATAATTATTTCATTATAAGCATTACTAATGTCAAGAAAACAACAGACAGTAGGAGCACCCTCAGAAAATCCACTTTGTATATAAGTAACAATTCTAGCCAGACCATCCAAGCAGGAGTGGCACTTTCTAAATCCAGTTGTATATGGAGACAAAATTTGGTTCTTTTCAATATACCATTCTAACCTATTACCCAAAATATGATGAAAAACTTTGCACAGACAATTTATTAATGATATTGGTCTTAGTTTAACCTCTGAGTTGCTACTAAGACTAAGGCGCCATTGGGTAGGTATGTGGCCTGTTTAAAAAATTAAATTAAATAGTTGAATTACATATTCTTTAGTTACAGTAGGCAAATTGTAAATCATGGAGTAAGTAATCCCATCACTGCCCGGAGCTGTGTTTTTCTTTTTTAATGTATTGTTAAATTCTTGCATTGTTAAAGGTGCCTCCAATAATTGATTTTGTGATATAAATATTGGTGAAATATTAGGTGCATAGTCTGGAGTAAGTGTATGCAATAATTCTTTTTGTTTCTCTTCAGAAGCAACAGAGGTATGTTGATGGTAACCCTTAAAGCACCGCATTTTATGCCACATATCTCCTGTTGTTGTAGATTCATTTATACTGTCACAAAACTTCTGCCAATGTTGTAATTTTGCTTTCTTGATTAAGGACCGGACCTTTTCTATTCTAAATTCTAAAATTGAAAGGTTATTAGGTGTGGGATTTTTCCTAAAAATTTTTAAAGCTAGTCTGCGTTGTGCTACAGCTTCGGACAGTGTTGGACTCCAATACTCCCTAGGCTTAAACTTACTCAATGGGTTAGTACACAACTTTGTATAAGGTATATTCTTATTAGCAGAACATAAAATCTTATTTTCTAAATAATCATACATATCCTGCACATCATTACCAAATTGATTTTGACAGTCCAACACACTAAAATTTTCACTAAGATCAGCACAATATTTTTTCCAGTTAGCCAACTTGAAGTTTCTTTTCTGAACAAAATTTCTTGTTTTTTGAAAATTAAATGACATTTTGATTACAATATGATCGCTACCCAAACTTTCATTCAATGTTTGCCACTTGGCTATTATTGCTATATCTGTAGATAAAAACGTTATATCTGGTGAAGAGCTCTGTAAAGTCCCATTCACTAACTTGATCCTAGTAGCTTCACCATTGTTAATAGACATGTAACCATTTTCTAAAGATGAGTCCAAAAGTTGATTTCCTCTGTGGTCTATTTTGTATGACCAATTTGTGTGGTGACCATTAAAATCTCCAGCGATGACAGTATTTTTTTTTCTCTATTGCAAAAACTGTGTCCCAATCCAACTGAGAAGTGTGTACTGATGACGGGCAATACACTCCAATAATATTTTTTATTTCCTTGCAATTTAACAACTTTAAATGTAGTATTTCTATTCCTTTATTTCGTATACTAACAGGGTGTACTAGAGCCCTTATAGATTTGTGGACTATGATGGCCACCCCACCGTAGCCATCAGCTCTGTCTGACCTGTAAATACTATGATCGGGGAATCTAATACCATCAGAGTCAGGGTTCAACCATGTTTCACAGATAATAGCAATATGTATTTTTTCCTGGTTCATTAATTGATCTAAGCTCGCCATTTTAGGCTTCAGACTTTGAGCATTCCACTGGCATATGTTTAAAACAGACTTTTTCGTTGTGTCTTTACCCATTAAACAGATTATTAATATTGTTAAACAAATTTTCACCACTTACCAGGTTCAAAATAAAGTATTTGACTTCTTCATAGGTAATTATAAAAATCTCCAACAACTTGTCCTTAAAACCTTTATCTGACAACAGTATAGCTCTTATCTTTTTTAATAACCTCTTTAAAAAGTCTGTTTTCCGACTTTCGTTTTCTTTATTTTCTGTAGAATTAGAATTTTCCGCTTCACTATATTCCTCTTGCATATGATTTTGACCATCTGAATCTGTATCTTTCCGCATGTGTATGTTCTGGGTCTTTCTTTGTTTTTTAATTCTCTGAGGATCCTTCGCCTTGTTTTTATTTAAAGTTTCCTTCTCAATAGGGTAATCCTCATAACAATTTTCCCTGTGGTTAATAATATTTTTAACAGCCTGACTATATGTGTATTTAGTAGATTGTGGTGGCGGGGTTTCTAATAATATATTTTCTCTTCCAGTATCTTCATCTTCTTTTAATTTGGTACTGTATTTTTTAAAGTATATATTCAGCGCTTTTCTATATGTAACATTTTGGTCGCGCATAATGTTGCGTATAGATTTTTCTTTTACAAAGAACGGGCATGATTTGTCTAGTGCCATATGTGCCCCCTTGCAATTGCAACATTTGAACACCTTTGAATCACAATTTTCGTGCTCTTTGCCACATTTAGGACATAGTACTTTGCTTAGAGCGCAAAATTTCTTGATATGACCATATTTCCAGCAAGCTGAACATTGAGTCACCGGAAATGTAAATTTTTCAACTTTAAATCTACATCCATAAGCATAGACAAATTGCGGTGCTGCCGTACCGTTAAAACATATGCGTAAGGTTTCACTTTGTACCCATTGTCCTTCAGCATTTATTCTATTTAATCTCTTTGCTGATAATATATCTATAGAGCATTGTAAATTTTTTAAGATCTCTTCCTCCCCAAATTCTAAATCCACACCCTTTATAACACCATACGACAAAACATTGTGATGTGTGTATTGTACTCTTATATCTATTTCTTTTAATTTATTACATTGCATAAGTTTATCTCCTTCTTGTTTACTGCCAAACCATATTAATACTTTATAGGGACTTTTATATTTTATTTTCGTCACACCTGTTATATTCTCCAAACGCAGTAACCTAGCTAAAGCCATTTGTTTTGGTAGTAGCTGGATAGCTGTTAAACATATTTCATAACTACCCTCATTATGGTCATCTTCAACTAATCCATGGTCTTCGTATTGTTTATGCATGGAATTGTCTAAGTGAGTTAACAAACAGCAATTACGCTTAAGGGCTACCTATACTATTATATCTATGCATCTATACAGTCCACTACTTAACTATGTAAAAAATATAAACTAGTACTAAATAAATCCTCACACCGTTCACACGTTTCTTTAATTTGTTATAAACCCTACAGTCTAATTAGAGCCTTATCGCTAAGAACATTTGGTCCATAACGAGTCGGACATAGATCGATCGGTCGGCCGGTGCGCTCGCGCCACGAGAACAATAGAAGCCTGCATTCCTGTGCGATAAGGAATATTCTTTGCAAAAAGTTATTAAGTGAATATTAAATACGACATTTTTATTGAGTTATACATTCTTGTGAACGTTTAAGAATAGTGATTACGATGGAAGTACTTCTTGTATATCAAATTGAGCTATTAGAAAAGTTAAAAAACGCTGAGAAGAACTATAAAAAGTCACCAAAAGATAGAATTAAGAAGGCGTATTTGGATACGAGGTTAGAAAGTTTGGAAGAACTATGGAAGGAGTTTAAGGAGGGACATAAAAATATTATTTTCAAGATGAGTAAAGACGAAGACAGGGAAGATTCTTATTTTGAAGACAATACTTATGAACAATTTGAGGAACTATACATTCAATATAAGTCTATTTTAAAGGAAGCTATTCAACCGTTTATAGACTCATCACAATCCTTACACCACGAACAAACGTCGTCACCGCTAATTAGTGACATACAAATACCAAACTCATCAAGTGAAATAAAACTACCTTGCATCCAGTTACCAGTATTTAGTGGCAAATACCATGAGTGGCAAACGTTTCATGACTTGTTTTGTTCGCTAGTGCACATCAACAAATCTTTAGCGCCTGTACAGAAATTACAATATTTAAAAAGCAAATTATCAGGTGAACCAGAAGCTTTATTACGTAACTTTTCTTCGACAAACGCAAATTATGATGCAGCGTGGAATAAACTAACATCACGTTATAATAACAAGAGGTACAATTCTAACGAGATTTTGAGGGTGTTATTTACACAAAAATCTATACAAACAGAGACGGCGAGTTCTATAAAACAGTTGTTAGATACAACTTCGACTTGTTTGATGTCTTTGAAGAACTTGAACGTGGAGACTGATACTTGGGATATCTTTATCAACTATTTAGTGGAGTCTAAGATGGATTCTAGTTCTTTGCAAGAGTGGGAACAACAGCTGAGTATGAATAATAACGATTCACCTACTTGGTCAGAATTACGACATTTTCTAGAAGCAAGATTTCGATCGTTAGAGATGACAGAGAGTCATAAGCCAAGAGGGGTGCAGTCTAGGGCTATCGCGAAGCCCAAGGTGTTCCATACAAACATCAACAAAGAGGAGAAGAAACACGAAGTGAAATGCTTATTATGTAGTGGTGAGCATTACGTATATCACTGTAAGAAGTTCGGCGATATGTCGGTCAAAGAGAGACAAGATTTTGTGCAACGAAGTAAATTATGCTTTAATTGTTTGGCGCCATCACATTCAGTGATTCGTTGTCGACAGTCAACGTGTTGTCGCAGGTGTGGACGGCGTCATCACTCACTTCTTCACTTTGAGAGAGAACCAAATACAGATAAACCAATCGGAAGTGAGTTTACAACTACAGGTAACGTGACCGAACTGTCCAAGGGTAAGCCGTATCCTTTGATTAATGATACACATATTGTAACTAACTTTTGTAAAGAGAATATTCAAACTAATTGTGTCCTATTAGCTACTGCACAAGTGATTGTAGATAGTAGGAATGGTTGCAAATATAGTATTAGAGCATTGTTAGATCAAGGTTCACAGGCGTCATTTGTAACGGAGGCTACAGTTCAATTACTTAATCTTACTCGTAAGTCAGTTAGTGGTTGGGTGTCAGGAGTGGGAGAAGGGCAGACAAGAATCAAACACATGGTTTCATTTACTGTGAAATCACGCCACAATCCTCAGACATCCGTGCGAGTAAATGCGTTTGTACTACGTTCATTAACAACACTGCTACCTACCACTAACCTTAGTACTCCTGAGTGGCCAGACTTAATAAATTTAGAGTTGGCTGACCCAAACTTTACCACACCAGGTAGAATAGAGATTCTACTTGGAGCTGAGGTATACAGTGACGTTTTATTAGACGGCATTATGAAGCATCCCAACTGTAATCTACTAGCACAAAACACGATTCTTGGTTGGGTTATATCGGGAAAGATGTCAAGAGAATCTACCTCAGCAAAGAAGAATATTACAAGCTTACATATACAACACACAGAAGACGAGATGCTTAAACTATTTTGGGAAGTGGAGAATGAGCCAAACATAGTAGAAAACACATTTTCAAAGTTAGAAAAACGATGTGAAGAGTTTTACGATGCTACCACCTTTAGAGACACAGATGGCAGATTTGTAGTAAGACTGCCATTTAAATCTGACAATCCCGAGTGTCAAAACGGTAGGTTGAAGGAGATAGCTACTAAACGATTTGAATTGTTAGAGAAGCGTTTAACAAGAAATAAAAATCTTCAAGCAGAGTATCATAAGGTGATAAATGAGTACATACAGCTAAATCATATGGTTCCAGTTGATCCATTGGACATAGATAACGCTAAGGCAGTATACCTACCTCACCACCCTGTAACGAGAGAAGATAAGGATACTACAAAACTTCGAGTTGTATTCGACGCGTCGTGTAAGGGAGTCAATAATGTTTCTTTGAACGATAATCTTTTGGTGGGTCCTAAACTGCAGCAAGATTTACGTCACATACTGATGAGATGGAGAACACACAAAATTGTTATCACTGCTGACATTATAAAGATGTATAGAATGGTGCGTGTAGCTGACGAGGACACAAACTATCAAAGAGTACTGTGGAGGTCTACACCAAACGAGCCCATTAAACATTTTAAACTTTTAAGATTAACATTTGGAACAGCATGTGCACCATACCTTGCTGTAAAGTCACTACAGAGACTTGCTGAGGATGAACAATCATTGTTTCCAGTGGCAGCAGAGATAACAAAGACTGATTTTTATATGGATGACTTGTTGTCGGGGTGTGCTAGAGTAGATGAAGCTGTTAGTATTTACAACGATATGAACAAACTTATGAATTCAGGGGGTTTCGAATTACAAAAATGGAGTAGTAATAACGAGAATGTGTTAAAATATATGGGAGAGTACAAACGAAATGATCATGAAATCCCTCTTAAAATCAATAGCCTTGTAAAAGTACTTGGAGTGATTTGGAATCGTATTACAGATAGTTTTGAATATACGATAAATATTCCAGATCAAAAACAATCAATTACCAAACGCCATATTCTTTCAGAGGTGGCCAAACTATACGACCCTTTAGGGTGGATAGCACCTGTTGTTGTTGTCGCAAAGATGATTATACAAAAATTATGGAAGACAAAATTGGCTTGGGATGACACTATAAATGGAGAGTTACTAACAGAGTGGTTACAATATAGAGAGAATTTGATTCACATTAAAAGTCTTAATATACCGAGATGGCTACACTGCTCTACAGAGGTTAAGTCAGAGTTACATGTGTTTGCAGATGCTTCACAAGCAGCATATGGAGCAGTAGTATACATGCGTGTCGTTGAAGAAGACAGAGTTTTCGTTAATATAATATCAGCCAAGACTAAAGTCGCCCCCATTGAGAAACAACTATCGATACCCAGGTTGGAACTATGTGGTGCGGTATTAGCAGCTAAATTAATTTTTGAGATAGCTCAAGTGATGGACATCCCTAAAAGAAACCTACACGCGTGGACAGATTCCACTATAGTGTTAGCTTGGCTGAAGGGCGGGTCAAGTCGATGGAACACATTTGTGAGTAACAGAGTATCTACAATATTAAACATATTAGATTATGAACAGTGGGGACATGTGTCTACAGAAATGAACCCAGCAGACTGCGCGTCAAGAGGGCTGTCAGCATCACAATTATTGACCCATTCACTGTGGTGGACTGGGCCAACTTGGTTATCTGCACCACAAATACAGTTGAGTAACGAGTTGGAGGATGTTGATACACAATTGGAAGAGAAAGTCAGGTCTTTAACTGTCATAACAAATACTGATAATGAGTTAATATGGACTAAGTTTTCTAAATTATCAAAAATGGTGAGAATTATGTCATATTGTAGAAGATGGTTAAAGCTGAAAGAAAACAAAGAAAAAGGTCAACACTTTACTAAATTTATTACTGCAAACGAAATTACTGAAACTTTAGAGATGTGCATAAAACAAGTTCAAAACATGGAATTTATAGAAGAGATAAAAAACTTAAAATTACGAGGATATGTCCTTAAGAGGAGTCAACTTCGCACTCTTTGCCCCCTTCTTGATCAGAATGGAGTTCTAAGAGTCGGTGGACGTATACAGCAGTCGCAAATATCGTATGAGACACAGCACCCTATCATTTTACCTGCTAAGAATCATCTTAGCAAACTAATAATAATGGACGCTCATCACAAGACGATGCATGGTGGACCGCAAGTGATGTTAAATTATTTGCGCTCAAAATACTGGATACTACGAGCCAAAGATTTATGTAAAAAATGTTACCGAGAGTGTGTCATTTGTAACAGATATGATACAAAAAACTCAGTACAATTAATGGGACAACTGCCACAAGTCAGAGTAAAACCTGGTAGACCTTTCAGGTCAGCTGGCGTAGATTACGCAGGACCCATTAATATTAGATTTTCACCAGGCAGAGGAGCAAAATCCTATAAAGGATACATTTGCTTATTTATTTGCATGGTAACTCGTGCTATACACTTAGAGGCTGTTACAGATATGACGGCAAAGGGGTTTATAGCAGCCTTTAGGAGATTTACTTCAAGACGAGGCCATCATCATCATCATCATAACATCACGCCTTTTTCCCATGGGGGTAGGCAGAGACTATAGAGCGCCATCTGCCACGATCGAAGCACACTTCCTTGGCTTCATCCACACTCATACATCTGGTCATACATGCCCGACGGTTGTAAGTGCTACGCACTAGGCCATTGCTTTGATATTTACAGTGACAACGGGACTAATTTCGTCGGTGCAGAGAAGATATTGAGGGACATGTTTCACAGTGCTAAGTCTTCAATCTCAACTGAAATAGGAGAATTGTTGACACTAGAACGTACCAAATGGCACTTCATACCTCCACACGCGCCTAACTTTGGTGGTTTATGGGAGGCTGGGGTGCGCAGTACAAAAACCCACCTGAGGAGAGTTTTAAGGGACACTACACTAACTTACGAGGAATTGTCTACTGTGTTAGCACAGGTAGAAGCCTGTTTAAATTCGCGGCCTATAACGGTGTTGAGTGAAGACCCTAACGACCCACTCCCTTTGACACCGGGTCACTTTCTGATCGGTGAACCGTTATTGAACTTAGCTGACGATAATTATATGCATCAAAACATTACGTGCCATGAAAGATGGCAACTTACACAAAAAATTGTCAACGATTTCTGGAACAGGTGGTATAAAGAATATCTTGTTATGCTCAATCAACGTTATAAATGGAACACAAGGAATGCTGAGCCAGAAATCGATGACATAGTTATCTTAAAAGAAGATAATATTCCACCTAGTAAATGGTTACTGGGTAGAATAATAAAAAAACATGTTGGTCCTGATGACATAACTCGTGTTGTATCAATTAAATGTAAGAACGGTGTTTTTAAAAGACCTGTGAGTAAAATATGTGTATTAACAAAATAAAACTAACTTTTACAAACTTAAAATATACCTGTAACTTAACTAATAAGATTGTGAATAAAATAAAATAATAAAACTAGTGTATAAGTACTTATCTTAAATTTGCATTTATGAAACTGTTTTCTATAAAATGTACAGTATCTACTTACCAAATAAAAATATAAGCCTTTAGCAGTGAACCGCCAATATTTTATATGTAACGTTACTATGTGTGTAAATGTTATGTTGTGTGATTACGGTCGAGCGGTTCGATATATCTATTTGTTGTTTATCTTTTCATTAAGAATAATTGTATTGAAGGAGTTGTAAACTCGCAAGGTTAGCTATAAGTTATTAATTGTATAAGAGTGATTGCTGTTTCATTAAGGTATAACTAGTAAAAAAAAAAATGATAATTCTATGTTTAAGAACTGTGTTCTTTGGCGGGCGGAATGTCTAAGTGAGTTAACAAACAGCAATTACGCTTAAGGGCTACCTATACTATTATATCTATGCATCTATACAGTCCACTACTTAACTATGTAAAAAATATAAACTAGTACTAAATAAATCCTCACACCGTTCACACGTTTCTTTAATTTGTTATAAACCCTACAGTCTAATTAGAGCCTTATCGCTATGAACAGAATCGCTCCTCACTAACCTCTTAGGCTTTCTTCTAATAACTGTTGTGAAACCCTCATCACTACTTCCATCACTTTTATTTCTCGTACGTTTTTGCACATTCCTTTGCGAATTACTATCGTTATCACCGACATTTGCACTATTTAGTTGATGCAACTCCCGCTCACATTCCTTTATTGTCTCTGAATCACTATTATTCACACAGTCTTCCAAAACATTCACTTCCATTATTATAAAAGGCAAATAAAACAACTATTTATTAAAGTTTCGTAAGCAGCCAAGTAACTCCGTGCGTGCGGCGCCACGTATCGCGCGCATCTGCATCACATATACATACAATCATAATTATATACGAATAAATACATACATACATGAGTACATGATAGAGAGCAAATTAAGGAAATTAGCCTCGTTGTAGTTATGCTGTAGCTATGATTGTTGGCAGAGCATCATAATCGATTCTAGCTTTCATACGGGGACTACTGACAATCAGAGCTTGACATTTTGAGGGATTTACACACAAACCAAACCGTTTAGACCAATCGTTGATCGCCATCAAGTCAAGGTTCACGTTATTTATGGCCACCGACAGGTCCTCCAAGCCAGCATGACAGTAGAGCTGCAGATCGTCAGCGTACAGATGATACGAACACCGAAGATCGGGAGTTAAGAGATTAATAAATAGGGAATAATAAATATATCCTTACACTTGACACTTGTATTCTTTGAGATCGTGGTCACGTAGTCGACCCGTGACCACAATCAATGCAACTCGGTCGAAACGTCAGGAGCAAAGGTATTGTGCCTTTTTAGGGTTCCGTACCTAAAGGGTAAAAACGGGACCCTATTACTGAGACTTCACTGTCCGTCCGTCCGTCCGTCCGTCCGTCCGACCGTCCGTCCGTCCGTCCGTCCGTCTGTCACCAGGCTGTATCTCAAGAACGGTGATAACTAGAGAGTTGAAATTTTCACAGATGATGTATTTCTATTGCCGCTATAACAACAAATACTAAAAATAAAATAAAATAAATATTTAAGGGGGGCTCCCATACAACAAACATGATTTTTTTACCGTTTCTTGCTCGATACTAATAACGTTGCATTATGTTGCATAGATAATGGTACGGAACCCTTCGTGCGCGAGTCCGACTCGCACTTGACCAATTTTTTAAGTTATTAACGTGATTATAGTCCCGGTAAAAATAACAAATTATGAATTCAAATCGCGTAAGTTTAAAATCAATACTTGTATTCTTGATCTGTCATACGTACACGGCTATTGTCAAGATCTTAATTTGTTAATGATTAAATTAGTTGCTATTTATGAATTCTATTTAATAAAGTCATGCAATATATAGACAATAAGACATTCATAATAAATATTG
This sequence comes from Orgyia antiqua, assembly GCA_916999025.1. Taxonomy (NCBI): domain Eukaryota; kingdom Metazoa; phylum Arthropoda; class Insecta; order Lepidoptera; family Erebidae; genus Orgyia; species Orgyia antiqua. The sequence continues at coordinate 31,832,035 of OU779866.1, forward strand.
TACCTATTTATTTTAAAAACTCTTTTAATAAAACTCGCAATATTCGCGGTATTGTCACGTCGCTTTTACATAATTAATTTCAATACAGTAAAATTTTAAAATGTCCAAAGAAAATGAGCCAATCGGTATATGTACATTTATAAAGGCAAAATTAGTCACTTAAGTGACTAATTTTGCCTTTATAAATGTACATATACCGATTGGCTCATTTATAAAGGCAAAATTAGTCACTTATGTGACTAATTATGTACATATGTACATTTATAAAGGCAAAATTAGTCACTTATGTGACTAATTTTGCCTTTATAAATGTACATATACCGATTGGCTCATTTTCTTTGGACATTTTAAAATTTTACTGTATTGAAATAAATTATGTAAAAGCGACGTGACAATACCGCGAATATTGCGAGTTTTATTACAACCTCCGTACATTTACGACAAAGTCATAAAAATACTAATGCTTTTAACCAAAACGCAAGATAATTTATACACCATGAACTAGGTTTTGTTTGTAAAACTGGTGGTGAAATCTAGGTAACAGAGGTATAATATATATTTTTAATATTGATTAAAGGATTGGACCATGAAGCGCAGAGAGAGGGCGCTTCAATAAGGTAGAGCGACGAAATCTACAAGATCGCAAGAAGTTTCTGTAAGAAAGTGGCGTAAAGCCACGCGTTATGGCATTCTATGGGGGAGAACTATGTCTAGCAGTGGATGTAAAAAGCCTGATGGTAACTGATGGCCATCTTAATCCGTTGATATTATTGGGATTTTCAGGTTAATTTTTGGAATTTTATATTGCAAAATTTATCGATTTAGGAAAAGAACTTTCATTGCCTGATTTAGACTATAGAGAGAAGTAGTAAATATTACTCTGGATATATCTCAATATGATTAGAACGTCACCAGAAATTGACTTCTGATAGTTTCTTAAATATTCCACCTAGTATATAACAGATTGTAACAAAATGAAGATGGTACTATTAAGCTAGCACTGTAGTCACGCGATTTCGTGCGGCATATTGACCCTTGACATTGCGACCTAGTCAAATGACACTACTAAACTTACCATGTATACCCGAACTATATACCCTGTAGCTTTAAATTATGTCTAGGTCAAAGAATGCGTATCCAACCGACTGGACTTTGCAGCCTTGACATCGGTTTTGGTTATTTATAGATTAGGCAGCTTGGCTTTATTTAAATTTGGTTATCTTTTATGGGTCTGAATTTTATCTAGCAACATTGTGACATATGACATATGACGAGCTTCGTGGTTGAGTGGTTCATGTAACGGACTGCCGATCATGAGGTCGCGGTTTCGATTCCCGCTCGGGACAATCATTTGTGTGATATTTATAATTGTCATACAAATGTTTATACTGCGTCTGGGTGTTTCTATGTATTATAAGTATGTATATACAAAAGAAAAGTAGTATATGTATTCTATCCGTATTCTGGTACCCATAACACAAGCATATAAGCTTAGCTTGGGACCAGAGGACGTTGTGTGAAATGTCCATGAATGAATATTTGAATGAATATTTATTGTTGAGATTCCTTCACTACAACAAGTTCTATCTGCTATCTAATTATTATTTTAGGTAAAAAAAAGTCCTGGAAAAACACGTATCTCAAATACATAATACGATGTTTATCAGAACGTTGCAATATATTAAGGAGAATGACCGATGTGACCGTGCATAAGGAAAAATATGTATGTTGATGATACAGCGAAAAGTGATAGTGATAGTGAATCTCAGCTGTAACTTTCTGCCTTTTTCATCAGTATTTTACCTTATGTACAAACTAGCTGTCCCTCGCGACTTCGTACGCGTGAAATTTAGAAACCAAGCCTTAACAAATTTTACAAAAAAGCCAACCCCTTGAATTCCTCTATCTATTAAAAGAAACATCAAGATCCGTTGCGTAGTTTTGAAGATAAAAGCTCACATAGGGACATACATATAGAAATAACGACTTTGATTTTTTTAAATTAAAAAAAACTATCGTTAGTAAAATATTAAATAAAACGTAAAAATAAAACGTACATTATTGATGTTTAATTAAGTTTTAATTAAATGTGGGTCTTGGTAACGAGCTATTTTACAACTACATACATTAATAATCTATAATCCCTCCCAATGTGGACCCGTGCCCAACAGTGGGACGTTAATGGGCTGGAGAGAAAGAGAGAAATACATTAATAATATTTTAGAACCCATTGATATACCTAACAAGTGTAATTACTTCGTATTTAAACAATTACCATTCAAGCACTCAACTCTATGCTAAATAAGTACCTTTCAGGAATAATAAAGATAATATGAAATAGCCTTTTAAGTAGACCTAGGCACATTTACATAGCACGCTGTTTTATTATCCTTTGAACAATATGGATATGAATACTTTGGGGAGTTTGATCTTGCCGTTAACTTTTATTACATTACCCTGAAGTACTCTGAACGCTTTAGAGAGGTCATATGCGTAATATTGCTAAGTATGCTTTCATTTAGGCATTTTAGTTCTATCATTATAAATAATGGCATAGTTAATAAAATCCTTAATTATTTACAAAGAAATGGGTTACAACGTGAAATTTTTTAGGTGTAAAAGTGTGAAAAAGCACCCTGCAAGTCAATAAAGTAGAGTCTAGCTAGCCACGAGAAGCTAGTGTATTTACTTTACATTATTTTAGCTGTCCTAATCCGTATGGTAACGAACTGATATTACAAGTATTACTATCCTTTTTCCTTCCCAAACTGCTATAATAGCCAACTCAGGGATAATACACACAGATAAGATACTCTGTGAGAGACATAACGCTTGAAACTCAATTCTATACCAAGACATCTGGTCAGCACGACGTGGTACAATAAATACCTTTCTGAAACAAGTGAGGCTCTACTGTGAGACGTTAAAAGACTGAGAAGACGCAGAATCTGTCCTTGGATTTGGTTTACACCTGCGCTTAATATCAAGTGGAGTGTAATTATTCGGCCAAACTCAAGTAAAAAATATAACAATAACAAATACTGCAAACATGAACCTATTTTCTCGCATACCAGAAAAAACTATTCACATACGACATACTTAAAATAAGTGTTTTAGCAAATTCTATTAGGTATATAATCAGTTTTATCTGAAGAAGAATTGTGAGAAGACCAAACTAATTTATTGTATCATGCTTTTTATTCTCCATTATCTTATCTAAGATACTCGTAAACTTATTTCTTGGTAAATAGACAAAAAACATGAAAGTTTGGCAAACTAAAGCAGTCGTTCTCGCAAATCATGGATATTTACTTCCAATGTCCGTACCAGATGTTTCATTCTTGAGAATATTTTGTATTAAGAGGATACCAAAATAGCTTCGTGCATTTTTCTACGTACGAAGTTTTCATTTTTTCTTTAGATTGAAAGGCTAGAGCTCTAATTTTTAAGTATATGTTTTTTCAATATATAATCTAGGATCGCATAAACTCAGAAACGCGATTGAAAAAAGTTTTCTTGATAGAAAATCTCAGCGAAACAACCTCTCTCATTTTTTTTTTTCATTTGTCGGTCTATTATCGCGTATTAACTAATGAAATAACTTTCAAAACATAAGTTACTGTTATATATAGAAACACGTAAACCGGAATTAAAATATATTTAGTAGATTTTGAGTAAACAAAAAAAATATCCCTAATTCTTCATTTTCTATACCTACTAGCTGTGTAAATAGATACATGTCGACGATAATATTGATGTAGGCCCTTAAGTAAATCGTTCGTCCAATATTTGCCATGCGCATAGTGAAGAAAATTCAAGCGGCACATTTTATTTACATATAAGTCAACATCAACATTCTCCTGCCCTTATCCCATCGTTAAGGGTCGGCACTACATTTCTCCATGTTTTTGACATTCCATATGCATAGGCGATTACGAATATGTCAAAAACTTTAGACACTGTAGGAACAGTATGTATGATTTTTATGTGTGCATGACGATTTATGTCACAGTTCCAGAGATACAACCTGGTGACAGATAGACGGATGGACTACGATATTTCAATAATCTATCCATCCATCAGCCTCTCTCCGTCCCTCCTGTTGGACATAGGATTTGGCATTATTAATTTTTTTTTTAAACTGTTAATTCGAAAACCATTTCGGGGAATAGAGTTTCTGATCATGATCCATTTGTTTTTTTTTCGGAAAATCTGCTATATTAACGATTATTTTTTCAAAAAAGCAAATGATCTCTATTTGCCCTTGAAATGAAGGACTTGAAATATTAAGGCGTTCTTAGAGATAATACTACTCTGTGGTTGAGTTGAAATTGGTCTATTATATCAACTGGACAACTTTGAAAAGATGTATTGTAGTGTATTGTATGATATATATATCTATCGTATGAATATCAGGAAAAGGCAATACACAAATTGCGTACGACGATGACGTCACAACATTTAAAACAATATCTTTAAGATATTTTTTTAAATTCTATATAGTGAATATTTCAATAATATTGAAATTAGTTGCTTAAAATAGTTTATATTTTCTGAAAAAAATATAAAAACAGCAGGTAAAAAATTATGAACAATCCCAATTGAATGCCACAACGCACGGACCTTTGCCCCTTGCATCCAATGGCTGTCGGGGGCTGCCCAACGCTACGTCGGCATCGTCCGGTACGTGGTCGCCACTCTAAGACTTTACTTCCCCAACGATCATCAGTCCTACGAGCGATGTGACCTGCCACTTCAGCATGCTTACCCTCCAGGCTAAGTCGGTATGTAAGTTTCATTATTAGGGTCTTGTTATACCTTTTTGTATAAAACCGATAAAAACGATAATATACACAAGTAAGATAATGTAAATAATGAGAGGGATTGCTGTTGAGGGATTACCTCAGCTGCAAATTAAGATAAACTGATTTTCTTTGCGTGTCTCTCTCACTAACATATATATAAACCGTAGCATTTCTCTTCACTAATTGGTAGAGAAATAGTGTCAGAAAGATTAAGGTTAATCATGTTATTTTGTTATTATTACGTTAAGTCCAGAATATATGCTTCATTCTGTCTAATAATATATATCAAGTTTGTTTGTTATGGTTGCACATAATTACAATGGAAGGGAAATTATTTGTTTTACTTTCAATTCCGGAAATTCGTATTTTACCTGGGGTTCAATTCTGTTAATACAATGTTGTCAACAATGACAGTTTAATGACACCATTATCGCGCCATAATGGCGACCAAAAATCAAGTTTGGTGTCATAATGACGCTATAATGGTGTCATAATGGCGAAATTTTATCAAATTTGGTAGTCTACTATCAATTTTTTGTCATAATGACGCTGACCTTCATTATGACAAAAAATATAATCAATCATATTACAATGTTGTTATTATTAACAACATTGTAATATGATTATAATAGCAGAATTAGCAGACTTGGCCCCCTGGTCTTCACAATAATAAACTATTGGCATTTTCAACAGTTTTATCGAGTGATATCTTTATAAAGATTTGTCTAATAAATACTTTAGTACTCAGATAAATTTTGGTGAAGTTTACTTCTGTATCGTAGTATATGGCACTCTATATTCTCTGCCTACCCCCATGGGAAAAAGGTGTGATGATAACAATTTCAGTTGAAATCATTTGTAACTTAACATCTACACATAATATAGTGAATATGATAATATTTAACAAAGCAATTTAAAGGAATTTTAATATTCGTGTTTAAAACATTACAGAAATAAAACCAGTTTTTAAGGATTTAAACGCGTATATTCGGTTTTAAATTCAACCCAACGTTTCGGAGACCGTTCTATGGCCACGGTGGGGACTGATTTGTAAAGTGTTTTCCGTGCACAGTTTAGTCTAAATCCGTATAAAATGGATTTATTTAATTAAATGAGTTACTTTAAATAATAATAATAATAATAAATTATTTATTTCGAATACATCATCCATAGGCAACAAATACAATTATTGGTAATTATTTTAACTGATGTCATCAACAGAACGCTTCACAACTGCACAATTAAAACAAAAACAATTTTACAAATCGTTAACTACCATTCTACTGTTACTGGAAAAAATTCTAATAGTGTCACATCAGAATTTAAAATTTACAAATCTCCTAAAAAGTATTCCCTCTGGCCAAAGTTTCTCATCAAGGAATGTGGACATCTTCTGTTCTGGGACAAGAAATTTGTAGGCTTTGTAACCTTTTTCTCGACTTCACTAAATTTATTCTTTCCTTAGTTTTCTAGACACTTCTTCTAAATTTATTCTTTCCTTAGTTTTCTAGACACTTCTTCTAAATTTATTCTTTCCTTAGTTTTCGTATATATGTAATCAGTTATATTTTTGTCTGTAGTGTTCAGATGTATTTTTGTAATAAAAATTAAATAATTTAATTTATTTTTATTTATTTTATTTTTTATTTATTTATTTTTAGGGTTTCGTACAAACCCTTATAGGATCACTCCGGTGTCTGTCTGTCTGTCCGTCTGTCAAACTTTTTTTTACTCAGCAACGACTGAAGGTATCAACTTGAAACTCATACGATATGTAGATCTATGCGGTCCCTTGCTACAAAAAATACAGTCAACCTTTCACCTCTACGCATTTAAAAGATATAACCGAATTACGACCATTTTTAAGAATTTTTCGACTTATGCTAGGGAATCAAAATTCACAGGTTACTTCGCGTTGCCCTAGAGCCTTGAAATTTGGCATAGATCAAGTCTATATAGTGCTGATATAGGGAAAAATCCAAAAACTTATAATTTGTCATCACATTACAAGTAAAAAAGTGTTTATACTAATACCAACTTATGAAGTAGCTGAAATGTAGGCGATTCCCTATATTTCAACTACAAAATTAAGTTGGTGAGTTGTTTTGAGTTTAATTAAATGAATATTTGAATGCAGTTACTTATGTTTATATGTTTAGTAGGTACGAAACCCTAAGTGTGCGAGTTTACCTCGCTCTTGACAGGTTTTTTTTTAGAGCTAGCTGCAACTCAAATTAACTGAATTGTTTTAAACGCCAGTGTCTCTTGCTACTGCTACGCAGCGTAGCCTCGTAGCAAATATTATATCCGTTTTCATAAAGCCATAACTATACGTTATGACAAAACGTGACAAAATATTTGCTAAACTGTTTAATTCATATGCGCTTGGCCTGATGTTGGCTTTAATCCAAAAGTATTGACAAATCCATAAATATTCTATGACTAAGGTATTGAAAAGAATTTAAAAATTTGTTGATACCTAGTTTATATAAATAATTTTAATTTATTTTTAAATTAAGTATAACAAACTGTCATAACACGATCCTTGTCCTGTCCTTAATGCTAGTAGAGTAAGCCCGTTAGTTTTATTTCCACACTACATTGTAGATTATATATATATACTAGCTGACCCGGCAAACGTTGTTTTGCCATACTAAAAAAAAAAGTTTGAAAAATAGATGTTGGCCGATTCTCAGTCCTACTGAATATGTATGTAAAATTTGAGAAGAATCGGTCGAGCCGTTTCGGAGGAGTACGGTAACTAACACTGTGACACGTGAATTTTATATATTAGAAGATATATATATTGTAAAGGTCGTGATTTAAAAAGTTTATTACTTTTCTTAAAAATAAACCATATGTGGCCTGTATCATTGAATAGGTTATATTCAACGATCACGACCTTTACGTTATATTATATAAATAAATAAATAAATAAATATTCATGGACATTAACACAACGTCCTCTGGTCCCAAGCTAAGCTTATTAGGCTTGTGTTATGGGTACCAGAATACGGTTAGAATACATATACTACTTTTTTTTTGTAAATACATAGAAACACCCAGACGCAGTACAAACATTTGTATGACAATTAGAAAAATCACACAAATGATTGTCCCGAGCGGGAATCGAACCCGCGACCTCTTGATAGGCAGTCCGTTACATAAACCACTCAACCACGAGGCTCGTCAAAAATATCTAATATATAAAATTCACATGTCACAGTGTTAGTTACCGTACTCCTCCGAAACGGCTCGACCGATTTTCCTGAAATTTTGTGTACATATCCTCTAGGTCTGAGAATCGGCCAACATCTATTTTTCAAACTTTTTTTTTTAGTAGGTATGGCAAAACAACGTTTGCCGGGTCAGCTAGTATATATATATATATATATTTATTATCTGTTTATGTGTATGTACTTATTTGTGTATGAATTTGTGTATTTATATACCCCTGAATAAGTATTGATGTATCTATAGTTACCTGTATATGTTTGTGTTTATGTACCTTAAACGTTTGCTTAGTTCTATTCTCATAATGTTTATCTTCTCTTCATTTATCACCCACACTGTTTATCTCTGCACTAACTTTGGTTGGCTGGTAGATAATACCTACGGCATTAAGAGGATACCAAAATAGCTTCGTGCATTTTTCTATGTACGAAGTTTTCATTGTTTCTTTAGATTGAATGGCTAGAGCTCTAATTTTTAAGTATATGTTTTTTCAATATATTATCTAGGATCGCATAAACTCAGAAACGCGATTGAAAAAAGTTTTCTCGATAGAAAATCTTGGCGAAATAACCTCTCAAATTTTTTATTTTTTTCATTTGTCGGTCTATTATCGCGTATTAACTAATGAAATAACTTTAAAAACATAAGTAACTATCATATATAGAAACACGTAAATCAGAATTAAAATATATTTAGTAGATTTTGAGTAAATAGGAAAAGTATCCCTAATTCTTCATTTTCTGTGCCTACTGGCTGTGTTAATATGTACGTGTCGGCGATGATATACGATAATATTGATGTAGGCCCTTAAGTCCGCCATTGTATGTCTTATGTGCATAAGGTTTTAATAAATAAAATAAATAAAATACTTAAAGTAAAAAAAAAATGTATTGTTTTAGGATTATGTACCAAAAGGTAAAACAGGACCCCATTGCTGAGACTTCGCTGTCCATCTATCTGTCTGTCTCCAGGCTGTATCTCAGGAACGGCTGTAGCTAGAGAGCATAAATTTAGCTGTTAAATATGTCAGTTGATGCTGTAATAACAAATACCTATCATCATCATTCTTATGCCCTTATTTCTTCTCTCTTCCTTATTATTTGAGGTTCCGTTATTTTGTATCGATATGACGAATATATTAAAATAATACGGTACCGAACCCTTTGTGTCCAACTTATACGTGACTAGTTTTTTATTACAAGCACTTTAATAATATTCACTATTTCTTATAAAGTATTGTTAATATTAAACTTTAGTGGTCTGTTCATACGTGTAATCCCAACGGATCACCCGCAGTTCGTTGTCAAATTTCTTTACGATTATCTTTTTCCAATAAACATAATTGATATGAATAGGCCCTTAGATATATACATATATCTTCTTTAACTCGTAATGTTATTATATATTTATCTTTTTGATATTTTGTTCTCTGATTGTGCCTTTCGCGCATGTATGAGTATTAATTAAACCGAGTATTAAAACCGAGAAAATATGTTTAATTCGCAGCATAAGGTGCTCTATAGTATTTACCTAAGAAAAGAGAGAAGGCTAAGAATGAAAGAGTCGCTACTCCATTTTTTTTTCCAAATATGATCCAGCCAATATTACAATATAATAAAAAAAACTGTGTGACACTCGTGACTGCCGCGGTAAAGCTATTGCATAGCATTTTTTATCATCTTATGCAATTATAATTTTTTAATTATTTTATTTGCCTGTCTGTTTGTCCTTCCGCCCGTCCGTCGGTCCGTCCGTCCGCCCGTCCATCTGTCCGTCCGTCCGTCGGAGTGCTAGGTTATGTATCGTTACGGAATTTCTGGATTCGGTCTCCACGCTCAAGGGCCGCGATAGAAGCTATGCAATAGCTTAATAATACGAAAGACAGAGACCTTACAACTAAACCTTATGTTAACACACCTTGTCAATGTGACAAAGTACACCAATACCTTACCGAAATGAAAGAATATTGTGCCCAATTGTGGAACATAATTGTGCTAAAAAGAAAGTAAGTTACATAAAAACATAAACATCCCATTAGTATGTCCGATGAAACTCAACTTTGTTTTTAAACATTTCAATTTGTAGGGGAAACTTGCCTTATTCGTACCTGTTAAGAACAAAGGTCAATAATTCGAATGTTAAAAAAAAATACAACTTTTGATTTTTGGATATATAATCTTTATGTTATCACTAATTAACAAAAATATTTATTTAAACTCAAACGATATTAACTACTCACAAATCAACGTTTTTAAAAAAAGTAAAAAAAGTACGATTTGGGACCATTAGGCTTAAATCGTACTATAATATTCGTAAATCGTACTTCCAGATCAATCTTACATTTCAGTTTCTTAAAACTAATTTAATTCATGTGCACTCTGTGCACTCATCACAAAGATAATTTTGCGTATTTTTATCAATACCAGCACATAGATCGTGAATCCAGGTTTCACACTCTGTACATTGAATCATATCTTCTTGAGTACTCTCTCTACACATATGACAGTACCAGTTATCTTCTTTCTTTTTTTTATTCTTTATAGTTTTCTTATCTTCACCAGTATAGTTTCTTTTACTTGTCTTTTGTTTGTTAAATAGTTGTCGCATTGTTTTCTTTTTGGATTCCTCTAATTTATCTTCCAATTCTTTTTTGTAGGGACTTTTAGTCAGAATCTGAGTCGTTGTTGATTGTTTAACAACTCGTTTCGACTGCCTAAGGCCACACAAAGGAGATATGCTCTGAATGTCCGCTCGAATCACTTCTGAGCTGACATTTTCTTTGCCACCACGATTATCTTTTACATTTTGGCTTTGCAAATCTTTTTGAATTTGCAAAGAGACGTCTGAACCCTCAATTGTACATAAAGTCTTCTTCTCGTTAACATTAACTGAAGCAAGAGGAAGAGTTTGTTGCTCCTGAATCCAAGGCGTGCTTTGTTCAATGGCTGATGGTAGAGCAACTTGGTGTGTTTGAGCATGCTGCTTCACGGTTATTATCTGTGAAGTTCTAGCTATTGGAGCAATATCAGGTGGTGCGTCATGATCTTCCTCAAGGACAACATATTCGTCATCTCTAATTTTCAAACGATTGCAGGGCCACAATCCACACGATTTAAATCCATGGATAGCCGTCTCCATACAAACAGCACGTGGGTATGCCGTCCCCAAAATTTCTGATATGTTTGATTGCTTAATGACAGAGTCTGGGTGATTTCTCATCCATGAAGTACAAGCGGAATTGAAATTTTGTTTCAGCGGTTTGAAGAATGATCTATCGAGTGGCTGCAGTTTATGCGTCGTGTGGGGTGGTAAAGAAAGCATAACAATACCGTAATCTCGTGCAAGATTGATAGCGTCTATATTTTTGGTATGCGTTGAGTGCCCATCCAAAATTAGTAGAACTTGATTTGGTTTTGACTTTTCTACTTTCGTACATTTAATGAAATGCTTTAACCACTCCAAAAATAACTCTGAAGTAATCCAGCCACTTTCTGAACAACTATAAACTGTATTAGGTGGGCCTCCTCGCTTAAGATCATCTGTCATTCTCTTGCGCTTATAAATTAGCATTGGTGGAATAAATTCGCCAGCGGCATTCATGCAGCAAATACATGTAGTATTCATACCGCGTTCGCCACTGGTAACAGCCCCAACTTGATGTTTGCCCTTCAAGGCTAAAATTTTTGATGGTTTATGTACAGTGCTTAAACCCGTTTCATCGACATTGTAGATTTGATGGGCTGAAAAGTGTCCTTCATCAAGAAGAGCTTCGTATATATCAAAAAAATCCATAACAGATTTTTTGTTAAACCCTTTGCAACGGGCCATAGATGTAGCCTCTGGGGTACGTAGAGATATCTCAGGATGATTTTTCAAGAACTTATAATACCATTTCCAGCCAGCAAGTTTTTTTTCTTTATTAAATCGGTGCGGTAAATTATATTTTTCTGCCAATTGAAAAGCTAAGTGGCGTAAATCTCGTATTGTTATTCCAAAAAATCTAGATTCAAGCTGTAAAATATGACTAACCAGCTCATCTTCCATCTCCTTGCTTAAATCTTTAGGTCGCCCAATTCTTTGGTGTACATTTAAACCTTTTAAGTGCCGCCGGAATGTTGGTTTAGGTATTTTATATATTCGACAAGCTTCATTGAATTTCAAATTTCCATTTCTATAGCCACTAAGAGCTCTGTCCATATCATCTTGGGACCAAGAATTATATGTCCTCTTGGCCATGACAACCTGAAACAAATATAAAATATGATTACTCCTAATTCGTACCAGTACGAATTAAGCATCAACATTGGGTACGAATAAGGCGCATCACAAAAAACAATTTGAAATTTGCCGCTAAAAAAATTTACAAGTTGTTGGTGCTACTACCTATAACGAACACGCTTGCAAATACATATAGAATAATCCTTAACAAGCAAAATTCATTAACTCACAACAACACTCACTCAATATGCTTATGAATCGAGCAAAAAAAATACATTTTATGAAGAAATAACTTACTTTTTGATTATTTTTGCACAGAGACGATACACAGCGTTATCACTCAGTTGAAGTAAGATGGCGGACTAGTAGTTTCTTTTTCTGTCACTTGCGTCGCTGCTGTTGCGTTTAGGTTCGAGATAATGGTAGGGTACGATTTAAGCACAAGTACGAATTAGGCAAGTTTCCCCTATGCAAAAAGTGTTTCAATTTGTCTGTAGGACTTTCCGAACTGGATTGATCATGAAAGAGTGTGCCGCAATTGAGTTTCGTTCGTATTTCGACCCAGAGAAACATGTTGACGTGAATGCAATCTCCAAGTTACTTCAATTCGATTTGCTATTTCATTCATCTGCTTGTACCATGAATATTTAAAACTTGAGTTTTAATAGTGTGTATCGTATTAGAAGATCGTATTAGAAGCAATATTAGTTACAATTTCGTATTTGAGCGGGTTCGATTCCCGCACGGGACCATCATTTGTGTGATATTTATAAATCCATATAAATGTTTGTACTGCATCTAGGTGTTTTCTATGTATTATAAGAATGTATTTCCAAAAAAAAGTAGTATAGTTTGGGACCAGAAGACCAGAATATTAAAAAAAATATATAATAATAAAAAGATCGTCACTTTCAATACGTTTACGTCGTTTTTTCGTGATAAATCGAACAATTACATTGTATTTTTCTCCACTTGAAAGAGTAATTTCTAATAATTTATAACAAAGTTGTTAGTGTATCATCTGGCAAGCATTTCAAATTTAATTAAGAGATACAATCATGCCAAGATCAGAAACGATTAATGTTTTTTTTAATAAAGCTAGCGTCTGGTAGAGGTTTTAATTCAAAGACTGTTCAATGATTTCACTAAATATAATCAAGCGTCTTTAGGAAAATTCATCTTATAATATTGAATGATTCAGTAATCCATCCATCCATCAGCCTCTCTCCGTCCACTGCTGGACATAGGCCTCCCCCATAGAACGCCACAACGCGCGGTCCTGTGCCGCCTGCATCCAATGCTCCCCGCGACTTTGACGATATCGTCGCTCCAGCTTGTCGGAGGCCGCCCATCGCTGCGTCGTCCGGTACGTGGTCGCCACTCTAGGACTTTTGTTCCCAAACGATCATCAGTCCTACGAGAGCTGTTGCCTGCGCATTGCCACTTCAGCGGGCTAACCCTTTGGGCTGTGTCGGATTGGTACGCCCGTTATTCCAAAGTCCTAGAGTTCAATAATATAAAGGAATATTCAAGAATTGTGAAGTGTGAAACGCTATTTGTATTCATAGCAACGTGTGATACGTACATACATACATAGGTACCTAATACAAGACATCGAGTTCCGAACTCCCGATTATATTCACATATGTGAATCCACAGATACGCCCCAATTTTGTCATATTTCTTTTTCCTCGAATATATTTTTACGATTCCTTAAGACGTTTGGTTATGAAAATATATAACTCTGTTTAGAAGATTTACGACGCAACTTAACTAACTGGGATGTACATATGGCTTCCTCAAGTGGTTTTTCTTTTACGAAGTAAAGAAAGATACAAGTAAATAATAGTATTCATGTACAATACACACAACGTTCTCTGGTCCTAAGCTAAGCTTATATGCTTGTGTTATGGGTACCAGAATGCGTATAGAGTACATAAACTAATTTTCTTTTGTAAATAGATACTTATAATACATAGTAAACACCCAGACGCAGTACAAACATTTGTATGACAATTATAAGTATCACACAAATGACTGTCCCGTGCGGGAATAGAACCCGTCTCCTCGTGAAGGGCCGTCCGTTACAAGAATCACTGGACTGTTGAGGCCGAAATACAAAGAACATTTTATATTTACCGGTTTAAAGATCATATCTGACTGACAGACACAGACATAAATAAAGATTCCTTTTGATCCAAATTATACTTGATAGCTAAGTGTCACTTACGTACATATTTTTATAGGTGAATTCAAATTCATATCATAAGTAGAAAACAGTTATTAGTACCGCATGTACGAGTGGAAATAAAGACAAGGGAGTGTTTTTAGATCGTAGCAAAGACGCTTTATTGTCCCTGCCTATCTCAATGGGAAAAGATGTGACTGTATTTATTGTAATGCAAATCTTATACATATAAGCAATACATTGATACCAATAAAAAAATAAAAAATGAAAATTGACAGTATCAATAACACAGTTTGGAAACGTTAACTGATCTGTCTTATTATTCAAACTGTGTACTATAAACTAATGATTTTAATCAACATAAATGTCCGTAACGAAATATTCAATTAATCAAAACACACCATAATGGTTTTTATTTTTTAGTTTTAGTGCATGTAGAATTAGTACCACACACATGATTGTCCTAAATAAGCATCGAATCCTCTACTTTAACACAAGTTTGTTACACCAGTTACCGAAACGCCATGACACCCGTCCAATATTCTCAAGCATATTTCAAGAACCATTATGGTTCACTGAATTGACTTAAGTATCTTCACCCTTACAACAATGGTACTCGCGTGTCATGGAGAGACAACATCTTCAGGATAACTCTTGGAATATTTGGTATCCTGTTTTTATTATTCAGTAACCCTAACAAGACACTCTCATAATTTTGCATTGTTTGTCCACTTGTATGTTTAACACGACTAGCTTTAAGCCTTTTGTAAGCACAGAAATAACAAATACACGTTTTGTTTATTGGCGCCATGGTATACGCCTGTTATCAATATTTACAATACTCATTTGACATTACTAAACACAGATAATTCCAAAAACAAATCTTTTTTCCTTATTTAGTTTTAAATTAATTACTTGTCGATAGCATATTCTATGGAAACAAGGACTGAGGATAAATAATGTCTCACTAATAAACAGGAATAATTTCTATTCGTAATCTTAGATTAGTTATTAAAAACGGTGAAGTTACTAGACTATCCGTGGCATTCTTGTGGAAGGCTATTTTATCAGTAGATGGAGAAATACTGATGAATATAGAAGAATGGCTATTAGGTAAAGCCGAAAGAAGCCTTTAAGAGCTCGTCGTTTTGAATGTGCTGATGTGCCAAAAACAAAAAGCTTACCGCGCAAGACCCTAAGTTCTTAGTCTGAACCTAAATGCCTAAACGTTACATATATGTAAAGAAAATAGTCAATCTCGCGCCTAACTCAATAGTTAGGCGCGAGATTGACTATTTTCTTTTCCCAGCCATGTGATCCAGAATTACTAGATTTTCGGCATCTAGAATACGTTGGGCACCACTTTAATGGGTCTAATAAGTTGGCACGTAAGTTAAATCCGAAGAACTTTATTTACACAAGCAATTGTTATTGTCCTGTTAACCGGCCGTTGTCTTAACTGGCTCATTATATTAGATAGATTAAATTGTTAGACATCTTAAGATACTTTATCATTTTTTGAGTTAAATATTTAATTGTATGGTAATACTGCTAATAAACTAAGTATGAACAACATTCATTCATTCTGACATTAGCGTGTTCAAATAAACTAACTCTTCAGCTTTATATTAGCATAGACTAGTATAGATAATTTCTAGGCCTTATCTGGTTCTGGTTATGCGTAGTACAATAAAATACTAACGCCCTAGGTATTCAATCATACTTGACATAGATTCTCATTCTTTACATCATCATGTAAGGTCACGTTACGTCGCCTGTTAGGCGTCACAGTGTTTGATTGTTTTCTTTAGTGACATGTACAAGATTAATATGTGTTACGCGACGTTGGCGAAATTGTATATACAAAAGCCATAAACTAAAAGAAGTTGAAGTTGAAGATTAATATGAATCACTTCAAGGTCAAAAATAACATAGATAGATAGTCAAAGATAGCGTCGGTATACTCTGTAATATAACTTAATAACTGTTGCCCGGAATTCCGAAATTTTCGATATATTATACTCCACCACTCCGGCCGACTGCTACCAATCTCGTCGGAGTGCTTCCTGCCGCCTTTCGAGGCGCTACAGTGTTGTATCCAAAAAAAAAAAAGAATAGCGGTGCCAATAGCAAGTCGGTGATGGCACAGACACAGAAAGCAGTCTTGCTAGACAATGCCCGTATAGTTCGTCAATTTCTCTCCCATTTAGGCTCCACCAAATTGGCCGACTGTTTCTAACCTCGTCCGAGTGCGTCCTGCCGCCTTTCGAGGCGAGGCAGTATTGTATCTAATAAGAATAGGTATATAGCGTTTAGCTCCACATTTTTAAGTATGTTTAATCAATATAAGAAAAAAAAGTAACAGCAATTGAAGTCTTAGCACGATAAATAAAATTAAGCCGACTATCTTGACAAAGCTTCTCGAAGAAAGATAGCGTTTTCGTGTAAGCTTTGTGTGCTTCGAAACAAATAAAACCGATTTATTCCTAAAAGCACATTGACATAAGTTTTTCAACATTGTGTAAAAAAAGTTCAACCGACTTCATGTGCCATTGAAACTTGAGGGTTTTTCTCGATTTCTCTGGAATTAACCATCAGATCCTAACCTGGTACCAATGAGACCACACGGGAACCACCAACTTCCAAATAAAAAAAGAATCATTAAAATCGCTTGGTCCAGTTAAAAGTTATGAGGTAACACACATAAAAAAAATCATACAGACAAATTGGGAACCTCCTCCTTTTTTAAAGTCGAAAGAAGCCTTTAAGAGCTCGTCGTTTTGAATGTGCTGATGTGCCAAAAACAAAAAGCTTACCGCGCAAGACCCTAAGTTCTTAGTCTGAACCTAAATGCCTAAACGTTACATATATGTAAAGAAAATAGTCAATCTCGCGCCTAACTCAATAGTTAGGCGCGAGATTGACTATTTTCTTTTCCCAGCCATGTGATCCAGAATTACTAGATTTTCGGCATCTAGAATACGTTGGGCACCACTTTAATGGGTCTAATAAGTTGGCACGTAAGTTAAATCCGAAGAACTTTATTTACACAAGCAATTGTTATTGTCCTGTTAACCGGCCGTTGTCTTAACTGGCTCATTATATTAGATAGATTAAATTGTTAGACATCTTAAGATACTTTATCATTTTTTGAGTTAAATATTTAATTGTATGGTAATACTGCTAATAAACTAAGTATGAACAACATTCATTCATTCTGACATTAGCGTGTTCAAATAAACTAACTCTTCAGCTTTATATTAGCATAGACTAGTATAGATAATTTCTAGGCCTTATCTGGTTCTGGTTATGCGTAGTACAATAAAATACTAACGCCCTAGGTATTCAATCATACTTGACATAGATTCTCATTCTTTACATCATCATGTAAGGTCACGTTACGTCGCCTGTTAGGCGTCACAGTGTTTGATTGTTTTCTTTAGTGACATGTACAAGATTAATATGTGTTACGCGACGTTGGCGAAATTGTATATACAAAAGCCATAAACTAAAAGAAGTTGAAGTTGAAGATTAATATGAATCACTTCAAGGTCAAAAATAACATAGATAGATAGTCAAAGATAGCGTCGGTATACTCTGTAATATAACTTAATAACTGTTGCCCGGAATTCCGAAATTTTCGATATATTATACTCCACCACTCCGGCCGACTGCTACCAATCTCGTCGGAGTGCTTCCTGCCGCCTTTCGAGGCGCTACAGTGTTGTATCCAAAAAAAAAAAAAGAATAGCGGTGCCAATAGCAAGTCGGTGATGGCACAGACACAGAAAGCAGTCTTGCTAGACAATGCCCGTATAGTTCGTCAATTTCTCTCCCATTTAGGCTCCACCAAATTGGCCGACTGTTTCTAACCTCGTCCGAGTGCGTCCTGCCGCCTTTCGAGGCGAGGCAGTATTGTATCTAATAAGAATAGGTATATAGCGTTTAGCTCCACATTTTTAAGTATGTTTAATCAATATAAGAAAAAAAAGTAACAGCAATTGAAGTCTTAGCACGATAAATAAAATTAAGCCGACTATCTTGACAAAGCTTCTCGAAGAAAGATAGCGTTTTCGTGTAAGCTTTGTGTGCTTCGAAACAAATAAAACCGATTTATTCCTAAAAGCACATTGACATAAGTTTTTCAACATTGTGTAAAAAAAGTTCAACCGACTTCATGTGCCATTGAAACTTGAGGGTTTTTCTCGATTTCTCTGGAATTAACCATCAGATCCTAACCTGGTACCAATGAGACCACACGGGAACCACCAACTTCCAAATAAAAAAAGAATCATTAAAATCGCTTGGTCCAGTTAAAAGTTATGAGGTAACACACATAAAAAAAATCATACAGACAAATTGGGAACCTCCTCCTTTTTTAAAGTCGGTTAGAAATAAAGTTTCTCAACATAAAATGAAATAATTATACAACCAGTTGCAGAAAGGTGTAGTCATATTTTAAGGTTGCATTGGATAGGCCCTAAATATTATAATTATTACAGTTACACATAGAAAAATACAGTTGGTAAGTGTTTTGTTGTTTATAGCCTAATATTAAATAACTACCAGGAGCGCATCAATTATGAGATGTTTACGGTTTATTGAATGCAATTGAACCTTACGATAAAAGATCACCTCATAGTAGTGTTGTAATTAAACAAGATCGATTAATTTAATAAATAAATTAAATTTGTATGAACACATAAAAGTCATAATATAACTAGTATTTGTAATTTCATCCATGCCTAGTGCCTAGTCATCGGCCACGTGTAACGATGGTCAAATATGACTACACCTTTCTGAAACACGTTGTATAAGTCTTCATTTACCAGAAATCTGTTACTTGTCTACATAAAACTTTCAAACCTTACACGATGTAATTTCTTATTCAAATCCTGTAATCTTATTCGCTAAGCGATCGTTAAGCACTTAATTCATGTATTAAATTTCTATCATAAGGAATTACGGAAAATTTAGCATTCTGGACATCGCTTCAACCTTAAATATTCAAAGCGATTTAACAAACCCGCTATAAATCTATTTGCAAATGGCGTATGATCTAATTCTTTTGATAAAAGTGTGTAAAGCCTTCGTTAAACCCTTGAGAAATGGCTGAAAAAGTTTTCACAATGAAAACCTCATGGCTGTTATAACGGATAATTCATCGCGATAAATTCAAGGTGTCAAGACGAAATTCTCCTTGAAAACGACTTGATAATTAGTCTCATTAGTAATGCCTTGTAGAGTATATGCGTGTTTACTGTAATTAACTAATTTCCTGCTTTTATGTATTTGGAGAATTAGGTATGTATTAATGCTAGAAACCTTCGTGTTTATATTTTATTTTAATAAGTGTACCCAATCTTATTTTAGGATCTTGTAATTACTGACATAGTTTCATACGCTTTGTTAGTTCATTTATCAAGGAAGGCTATAGACTATAACATCAGGGTGCAACCAATATTGCATTAGTGAAAAATGTTTTAAAAACGGGAAAGCATTTCTAAAGTAGTAAGCATAAGTATAAGAATAAAGCTACTTAAAAAACGTAAGAATTACTTAGTAACAAACGACTCTACAAACTATTTTCACTGCAAAAGTTAATGATTATTTAATTAGAAACCCTTAGTAACAAGGGTTGAGGTCCTTGACAAGTATGCCATAAGTTTAATTCCCAATGAAACGTCCGTTGTCTAAACTGACTCGTTCCATTACGATTATTCCTTTCCAATAGACGAAATGGTTAGGGTTGGGCTCTTAGATATTTATCGCTTGTGCAACTGGCATATTTATCCGATTGTTACAATTTAATGTAACTTTAGGTTTCTCTATTCTAAATTATTACAAAATTATTATATAACGAATTATTATTAACTATGTCTCGCGTTCACGTTGCCACAGGGCCTAACTTTTTGTCACCATCATCAGCAAAGGAGGCGACGGTGGCTGCCCAGCACGCCGACGAGTTCGGTTCCAGGCCGTGCACACGGTGAGGGTGTGATCCGCCATGTCCATGACCCCACTTCCATAATTTCGGCACGCGGGAAACGTATTTAGATAAAGGTTTTCCTATTTTGTAGTTATTTTCTTATTTGAAAACGATTATGATGAGTCAATTACATCATCAAGCTATTAAATTATATATTTCTTGTAAGTGTGGAAGCAGGAGGCCATATTTTACTTTTACCTATAACATACGTTAAACATTTAACTCACGTCCAATATCATCATATTCTTTACACATATTTCTTCAATTCTGTGAAACTATAACGTCAAGTTAAGTAGATATAACTCACTTTTAGAGATTTATGGGATAACTTGATATAGTTGGACGGGTATACGTTTTTTACTCGGGGATATATTTTTTATACGTTTCGGAATACGAGTATAACGGTAACATATGAAATATTTATATTATATGTAAATAAATTATAAGGCTTTAGGCTGAAATTTTATTGCGTCTAAATTAAATTTCTGTATCGTATAAGTTATACTTTAGATCGCTTTTAAGGAAAGCTAATATAGTTTAGTACGCTTGCGACCGTAGTCCTGCTACGGCTTTTCATCGGTAGTATTCGATACATCTTAGCTTATTGCGGTATTTTCTTTCACTTACTTTTACAATCAATCAATAACTCTGCTGACGAAAATCTGGTATAAGGTCTTGAATTAGTTGCGGATAGACAAATGCGGTTTGGAACTTTATGCAGAGCTTGGGCACTATTTGTGCAGGGGCCTCAACAAACAATCTTCAGCCGCCATGAACGCTCGGCTGGGGACTATGAAACTAGCACGGGCCATCGTCGTAGCAGCAGCAGGCCTGCGAGGTGATGAGCTTACAAATAAGTGATCCACTCTCTACAATGGGAGGACCTAGGTCCCAACCCTAATTAGGGCTGCCTTGGAGCAGCCAAGGTCTGCGAGAGGCGAGGAGAATGCGATGAATTTATTGTGCATTGTTTTGATCAGCTATACCACGTTGACTGGTCTTGTTGTTACGAAATTTTGTTTCAAGTATTTAGTGTCTCGCAGAACGTGCGTATTTTATTATCCATTTCATTTCTTTTTCTCGCGCCGCTGCCGCGCCGTGTTCATGATTGAGAGTCGTAACCGCCCTTCAGCAATACCTTTGCTCTTATCGTATTTCTCTATCTGTTCCTATCTCAAGCTCGTGTAAGGCGTTGTGAACTGTCAAGATCAGAGCTGTACAATGTACATATCTGGTCGAACCACTGTTTTGCGGGGACCACCATTTCATTTACTGTAGCAGATATATGAGGTGATATTCCTTAAATATCAACGTAACTGCAAACTAAAAATTAAAAACTATCACAAATAATGCTTTTAATCTATTAACAAAGATAAATTAAGTGTTTTATACAAGTGGGCGAGGTCGCTAAACCCAAGAGAAATTACTAAAAACTTTTCGCAGTGCAAGCATAATACCGGTATTTCCCACACATATTTTAACGTGATAAAAACGTCAAGACGAATTCTCTTTGATGACGTCACATTAATTATTCTCTTTGATATTAGAGGGTGTTACTTGGTTTACTAATAGCTTGTAATAAATGAATTATATTATTCTCTCTATTGATATTGAAACCATTATGGAATAAGTTACTTTAATAAAACAGGTAAGTCAAACATGTGATAGAATAAGGTCATGTATTCGATTCCCTCGCGGGACAAATATTTTTATTAGGGAGGTTGATGGTCTCTATGTAACGTATTTTTAATTATATTTGATACAAAATAAAAATGTATTCAATCTGACTAGGCGAGTTTTCCATCTCTAACTGAAGTTGTTGTGATAAGACCGCCTTTTGTACCTTATAAAACTGTTAAAACAAAGATCTTTTGTAAAATTTTGGTGTACAATAAAGAGTATTTAATTTAATTGAAGTTTTGTCTTAACCGATTTTAAAGCCCGCTGGGATGAAACAGGATGGTGAAATAATAATTATGTATTCCAATTCTGTCACAAGAGTAGCAATGTTATATCCTATCCAGTTATAAGTACCCTTTTGCAAAACTGTCATTTTTACATTTCTTAAAATTCCCTGAAAACGTTAAATATTTGGCTTACTATGTATTTTCTGTGTCTTTTTATTAATTTAAATTTTATGTTCAATTTTGCAGCGACACAAAATCTTTTATTTTAGTATTCAGATACACGGCTCAGTACTTAATGAGCCGCACTGCGGTAGTGGTGACTTCATACGAATAGGGACATAGAGTTGAATTTTGTCAAAAAGGCAATCGTGATGTGATACTAAACATAAAACATGATTAAACGTTTGAAGCGAAGTTCGATTACTAAAAGTTGCTTTTTTTCGTAAATTGGCCAATTTATATATTTGCGGTCATTTTATTGAATATGTCCTCGTCACAATTTAAATGTAAAACTTATACGAAGAATTGTATACCACAATTAAAATTATAGAAAAATATTTTCTTTACATAATTTCGTAAAAATTGTAGGTATTTGAAATCACGGTACAATGGATTTCAATATTATTTAACTCGCTGTGATATTTTTATATTCAATTAAACAAATATACAAAAGCTGTAAAACCCGTATATTCTGGAAACTCAGTGTGTGAAACGCAAACACTTGAAATTCACGGGAGCGGTTGGCACGCGGGGTAAACCACGTCTCCACAAGATAATCCTGACGCAATGTTCAGATTGCACTGTGATAATATCTGACACATTATGAAGCGAAATTCTTGTAGCCTATTTTCAAAATGAGTATAGTTGACACTAAATGATGTGTGTTACTGTTATCCGTGTGGTAACTTATTAAGAATACCACGATCACTACCCTGTTTCCTCCCCAGTATGCAATAAGAGCCAACTAAGAAAATATAAACTAAGAACATCCCCTGTGAGAAATAGAAATTTGGATAACACAGGCCCAAAGCATCACGCCTGGTCAGTATGGTATAGCTGACCTAATCTAATACCCTCCCATTGTGTAAGGAGCTTTTACTCCAATAGCTGAAAGTCAGCTAAGAAGAAGTAGTTTTATGATATCTCCAAGATCTTAGGGAGCTGTTGGATACACGCGACACGAGATATTGATTTTTGACATAAATAAGCCTGTAGGTACCCAGAAGGAAGGCTGATAAATGCATAGTATGGTGAATTGGTGATAAATTGTTTATAACGGAGAAGGCTGATTTCAAAGACATTGCAGGACAAGTATTTATTGAAAGAAAGAAAGAAAGAAAATAATTTTATTGAAGTAAAAAGGGTTACAAAGAAATAATAGACATATACATAGTAAATACAAACAAAGCCAGTTTACCACAATCTGGCTCCAGCTCAGCATAATAGCAGCGCTGGTCTTCCGCTGAAACCAGTGGGTGACGTTACATACATCTCAGTCTCTTATAAAATAAAATTCATCTAACCTATATGGAGTACATTACGTTTCATTATACGATTTATACCTACATAAGTTTATTTATACTAAATACTAGCTGACCCGGCAAACGTCGTTTTGCCATAGGCATACTAAAAAAAAAGTTTGTAAAATAGATGTTGGCCGATTCTCAGACCTACTGAACATGCATGTAAAATTTCATAAAAATCGGTCAAGCCGTTTCGGAGGAGTACGGTAACTAACACTGTGACACGTGAATTTTATATATTAGATTTATCTGCCATTGTGTAAAGCCACATTATGAAAAAGAAAGGAAACGTTAATCCAAAAATAAAGATTGAGTCAGAGAACACTTGTTTCTTTTCTGAATAATTCTTCACGTTTCTGATGCGCGTAAATAAATTCTTTTAAATTATTCCACGTCTGCTCATATTATATCCTTCAATTAATCAACTTTTCTCTGTCCGCGATTGGACTTAAGCCTCCTCCTTAGAACGCCACAGTGCTTGTAGGCAGTGGCCTCTTTGTATTGGATTTTTCGTATTCCTATCACTGTTTGAAGTGAATAAAACGTATACATAACAACTTGAAATTAAATTTAACATCCTAATAGGATACCGGGCTTAGCGTCGTACCCTTAATGTAAATGGCTATAAAATTAAATTTCGTTACCGGGAGGATTTGGTGCGAATCGTAGCTAAATAACGTGGACCCCTGCAAAATTATTTTACCTAATTTAAGATTTTGCCTGTTTTTTTTTTTTTTTTTTTTTTTTTTTTTGTTCTCCGCTTTGCCCTACCGGGCCATGATGGTGCCTTGAGCTTTACCATGACCCGGTAAAGGGATGGTCCCGTTAATCGGGGCCCGACCTGATGAGGGGAGCATTGGTCCCCCCTGTCGCGTTTGCTGCGGCGGGTCTCTGGATGCCAACCCGCCGCGCACGACCACCTCTTAGGGGAGGGCCGCCGGCTATTGCGCGCCGACGACCCCTACCCGGGGCCCTGCGGGGTGGCAAAGTTTCGCCAGCGCGTTCGCGCTCCCGCAGGGCCTCCCTCTTTGCCGCCATCACCTCCCCAGCGAAGGAGGCGACAGCGGCCCAACACTGTTCGCTCTCAGCCATAAGCGAAACGATGGCTGAGAGCGACAAGTCCTCACCCAGCACACCAACTAGTTCGGCGCGCTGGGCATCCCAGGCCGTGCACACGGCGAGGGTGTGCTCCGCCGTGTCCACGGCCCCACTTCTACAATTACAGCACTCGGGATCCGGCTCGATACCAACCAGCTCCCACAGGTACTTGGCGAAACAGCCATGACCCGTAAGGAGCTGGGTGAGATGATACGTCGGATCCCGGTGCCTCGCCTCGACCCAGTCCCTGAGGACCGGGCGGACCGCCTCGGCAAGCCGCCTGCTCGCAGAGGGGTTCTCCAACCTCTCCGCCCATCGTCGGAAGAGATCGTCACGCAATTCACTCCTCCAGCGAACGATCTCTTCCGCGGGGGGCTCTATTGTCTCCTGCCGCATCAGGGCCCTCCGGCGGTAGATCTCCGCTAGGACCTCGCCTTCGAGGTCCCACGGGAGGCTGCCCGCAATTATACAAGCCGCCTCGTAAGAGACGGTGCGGTACGCTCTGGAAGCCCTCTGCGCCATGACCCGCTGTGGACGTCGCAACAGGGTCATGTTCTCGGTGCTGAGGGCCTCCCTCGCCCATATGGGTGCTCCATATAATGCCATGGAGCGCACCACGCCGTCGTAGAGGCGGCGACCGACTCGGCCCGCCCCCCCACAATTAGGGAGCAGCCTCGCGAGCATCCCCGCGCACCTTAGCAACTTGGGACCCAGCGCGCGGAAATGCTCGTTGAACCTCCACCGACTGTCGAGCACGAGCCCAAGATATTTCATCGTGCCTTTGGCAGCGATGGAGGCGCCACCCACCGCAATTGAGTACCCGGAGGGGGGCCTCGTCCGAGGACCGTGGAAGAACATGGCCTCGGACTTCTCGAGGGCAACCTCCAGGCCGAGGGCCCTGATGCGGCGAATTACGTGGGCCGTGCCAGCAGTGGCCAGCACACCCGCGTCTCTAAAAGTGGGGCCCCGCGCGGTCACCAGGGTGTCATCAGCGTAACAAATCACGTTGACACCCGGGAGATTGGCACCGCGCAGAGCCCAATCAAATCCGATGTTCCACAGGAGAGGGCCTAGAACCGACCCCTGTGGAACACCGCACGACATATCCCGGCGGACCACGCGGTCCCGGGTCGGATATTCGATGACCCGGTCCACGAAGTAGTCCGCCAGGATGCGTCTGAGGTAAGACGGAACGTTGTGGTACCTCAGCGCCTCCTTAATAGTGGACCAGGGGATGGTGTTGAAGGCGTTCGCGATGTCTAGCGACACCGCCAACAACACCTCCCCCCGGGAAACTGCATTTTCGACGCCGTCCCTAAGTCGCGAGATCGCGTCGAGGGTCGATCTCCCGCGGCGAAAGCCGAACTGGCCGTCGCCCAGGTTTGGGCCCACCGCCTCCAGGTGCTCGACGAGACGCGCAGCGAGCACGCGCTCGAAGAGTTTACACGCCTCATCGAGCAGAACGATGGGGCGGTAGGCCGACGGCAAGTCGGCGGGACGCCCATGCTTCCGGATCAGCACAAGCCTCCCTCTCTTCCAGCGCCGCGGGAACCTGCCAGATTCAAGGCAGGCTGACATAAGGGACAGTGTCTCCTCCTCGAGAACCGGCAGCGCGCGGGCAAGGGCTCGCCCAGGGATTCCATCCGGGCCCGGGGCGCGATGCTTCTCTGCGAGTTTGAAAATCGCAACCCCTAACTCGGCCTCGGACACGGGCGGCACGACATCGCTTGGTGCCGGTCCATCATCCAGAACGGGCGCCACCATTCTGGGTGGCACCCATTCTTCTCTACTTGGGAATAGGGAGCTGACCACCATTTCTAGCAGGAGTGGCTCGAGCGTCCGCGTCAGCGGGGGCGCCCACGGTCGAAGCTTCTGCGTCACGACCTTGTATGGGCGCCCCCATGGGTCTCTATTAAGCTCCTCGAGCCACTCCCGCCAGGCCTCCTGTTTGGTGGCTTTGACCGCGGAGGTGAAGGCTCTGCGAGCAGCCCGGTATGCGGTGAGCAATTCTTCTTCGTGGGTGAGATTCCTATTAGCCCTCCGGCGGCTGCGGGTGCACTTGCGGAGCGCCAACTGGCACTCGGCACGGAGACCGGCAAGGTGCGGTCTCCACCAGTACATCTGCTTCCGCGGGAGGGCTGGTCCCGCCCGGCTCATTGCCGCATCGCAGACGCGAGAGAGCTTTCCACAAAACCGCTCACATCTCGCGTCCACGTCTAGGCCGCTGTCAGCATTATGACCACCTCCGGCGATCCACCTTTCAACAATTGTCGCCTCGGTGGCCAGCTCCGGGTCCAGGGTGGACAACTTCCACCGTGGACCCTCCTCCGGTAAGGGACGGTCCAGCGCGACGGCTGGGGCATCCGTGGGGGATGGGACCAGGTCAAACCGTATATATCTGTGGTCTGATAGGGTCTCCATCCCCTCTTCGACCCGCCACCGCCTCGCTCGGCGGGCCAAGGCGGGGCTCACGAACGACAGGTCGACGATCGACCCGCCGTTGTGCCGAACACATGTCTGGACCGTCCCTTGATTCAGGAGGACTAGTCCCGTGGACACCGCCCACTCCTGCAAGGTCTCACCCCTGGCATTGCTCGCCGGGGATCCCCAAGCCTGGGATTTAGCATTGAAGTCCCCGGCGACGACCACAGGGGTGGGGTGTATCTCTGCGACGAGGTCGCCGACTTCAGCAAGAAGCCGTTCGAAGTCGGCGAGCTGTCTGTTAGGCGAGAAGTACCCCCGATCACTGCAACGTCGCCCAGCGACGCAAGAACACATCCGCGCCCTCTCAGCACCCTGCTGAAGGGGGGGAAGCCACCGTCGCGTCGCCAGGCGACGATAGCCACCGAGTCGTCGCGATCCCCGGCCCAGTCGTTCCTGGGACGCACTCTGTACGGCTCGGCGACTATGGCTACGTCGATTTGCCACTGCGCGGCCGTCTGCATCAGCATATCTTGAGCGGCCGCGCAATGGTTGACGTTCGCCTGCAGGATTGAAACCGTAGGAGCCATCTAATTGGTGGCGGTGTCCATCGCTTCTTCGGCAGCAGGCAGAGCTACTGCACTAGCCACGGCGGGGGGTCTAGGAGTGCCCCCACCCGACTTGTTTTTCGCCTTCGATTCGGCGCTGGCCAGCGCGGGACACTTTTTGTGTCCAAGACGGTGGCCGGCGTTGCTACCCTGCGTCAGGCATACCGCGCAGGCATAATCCGCCGCGCAGGTGGCCGCTTTGTGTCCGGGCTGTCCGCACCGGAAGCACAGTGCACTGCGGTCCGTCTCGCAGCGGCACTGCACCCCCAGATGCCCCGGCACCAGACAACGGAAGCACCGCTGGGGCCGTGCATCCAGAAGCATGGCCCGGGCAGTGGACCAGCCGATTTTAAGCCGGCCGGCCTCCGTGATCTTCTTGGCCGCCAGGACCGGGCACTTCACCCAGACAGTGCCCTGGCGGCCGGGTGGGCGGTTAATGGTGCCCACCTTTACCAACTCGAGGGGGCAGCCCCCCACGTTCGCCACCTGCGCGGCAACTGCTTGACTAGTGGTCGCGTCCCCTAAGCCGGAGATGCGCATTTCAGCGCACTGCTCCGGTCTGGAGACGCGAGCCACGGATCCGACGATCTCACGTAATTTAGAGGCGAGATCGTCGGCCTTCTTTGATTTGTCCGCGCCAGAGACCTCCATGACACGCCCACCAGTGCGGGCTGTGCGGAAGCGCACTCCATTGATGCCCAAGGCCGTGAGATCGATAGCCCCTTCGGCCTTGGACATCACTTCAGCGTATGTCGCCCCAGAGTTTTGGGGCAGCGTGACGACAACCGCTGCCGTCTTTGGGGTGCGCAGCCGGCGGGCATGTTTCGCCTTCTTCTTTTGTTTGGCCGCCACTGGAGCAGGCACTGCAACGGGAGTTAGGCCAGCAGGCCGGGGCGCCCTCTCTTTCCGCGCTACGACATTCCATGCCTCCCTTAGTGGAACGGGGAGTTTTGATGGTCGCGATGGATCTGCGGGTTGTGCTGCAGTGGACGCTGCGGCACTGTTGGCTGGCGCCTTGCGGGCCGCTTCAGCCTCGCGGGCTGCAAGACTCTTACCGGAGTTCTTTTTGTTCTTTTTAGTTTTCTTCCCCTTAGCCCCTGCAGACGACGTCGCATCGGGGGGGGGGAGAGAGGGATTTCAAAGGCTCTCCAGCAGGAGTATTGACACGTGCTGAGGAAGACGAGGCGAGAATAGCAGCCGGGAAGGCTTTACGCGCATCCGTCGCCAGTGATGGACGCAGCCGCGGCTCCGGTAGGAGCCGATCTCTGATTCCTTCGAACCGGGAGTCAATCATGAACATGATTTCCTCCCGGCTTGTTGCAGCGGCAGCAGCGTCGGCCTTATCTTTAGCCTCTTGCCGGGCACGGAGCTCAGCAATCTCTTTGCGGAGGAGCTTCGTCTCCTCCAGCTTCTTGGCTGCTGCGAATCGCTGAGATACTCCAGTGATTTTCTTGAGCACTTCCTGAATTTCGGCTACGTGGCACTCAGTTGGAGTCTCCAGACAGACTAACGAGTTTATCAGTGCGACTGATGCTTCTATAGTGCTCTCGAATTCCTCCCTGCTGCACGTGGCCTCCACTGCTTCTTCCTGGGCCAGATTTTCTTTCGAGCCCGTAAGCGTCACCGCTGACCGGGGCCGAAGGTTCACCTTCTGAGTAACAACTTCGGCCGCTAGCTCTTCCTCTGCCTGGAGTTGGAGATCTCTTTCCTTCTGGGCTTTTAGTTGCGCCTTTGCCCTTGCCAGTCCAACATAAGCCCCTGTTGTTGGAGGTCGACCGCGTCCCCGTTTGGGCGGCGCAAAGGTTTTGGGTGGCTCCTCTTGCGCGTCTGCCGGCCGTTTTCGCCAGTAGCTGTTGGCCGGGGAGTTCGCTCGTGAGCGCTCTTCGTCCATAGAGATAGCGCTGAAACCATCGGATTCAGATAGCCGCAGCGATTTCTCTGGGTCAGTCCGCGAGGCCGTTACTCTCGGCACCCGCTGTCTCTCTGGCTGCTCAGTCAAATTCCGGGCCTTGGTCCGAGTTGAAATCCGGGCCGAAGACCGGGTCGATGTATGGCTCTTGGAAGCACTAGCTGTGTCACTCCCAGAGGACCGAGAGGATCGACTCCTATCCTCATTATTCCTATTCTTCTCCATCTCTTCCTCGCTAGAGGATTCGCTCAACGTTATGCTATCGGTTGTCCGTTTAGTGTCGCCATGGTCGTTTTTTGTTTTGGTTGCTCTAGTCGATTTAGTGTTTGTTGTTTTTTTTAGAAAATCCATATTAAGTCCCACGAGTGTGGGGGTAAGGGTGGTCCACGTCAGCAGAGCCCCCTGTACTGACGCAAGCCTATTTACTTAGGAAACCCTCTCGGAGGTCGGCCTGTTTCCGAGGGTTTTAACATCTTTACTGATGGGTGTTAGCGACTTTTCCTTGTCTCGGGCCGGCCAATTAAGGCAAGCCCCCTATCCCAGTCGGCACGCCGCTAGACATGATCAACGACACGCGTCGACTGAGACAGGTTGCCCGGCGTTGTCCCCTCGGGGACATCTCCCTGAGCACGAGTGAAACGCATTCAAGAGGACCGCCGCGCCGCGGAATACTCCCGCAAACTACCACGTCCAAAGACCACTGCCCATAAAGGGCCCTCAAGGGAGAGGATCTCGCGCCGGATCGGCGCCCAACGCCAAATTTTACTACCCCGCTCACCAGTCAGCTCTGCTGACCAGAGTAGTACCGGGAGTAGGGTGTCGTACGACTTGCGGTACTTGCAACAATACCGCCGCGGTCCTTGAAGGTCCGCCATCCCACGACCCACACTCGGGGTCCGCTGGCGGGACATCGGTCAACTTCGACACACACTCCTCACATTAAGGGAGAGAGTGTGTCTGGAAGTCGTCCAGGGTGCACCAGGCCCACGGTTCCCCAGACTCGGGAAACGGTAGACCCATCGGGGAGGTTTCCCACCGTGGCACCCCAAGATTTTGCCTGTGCCTTTCATTTGATTCTATATTTGCAGGTCCAATATTTTTTTTATTTAACCATGAGTATACTCATTAGCTTTTTAATAAATTTACGAAAACCCGTGTGCTTTTGGGTTTTCGTAAATATGATTATTGTCATGGGCCTTGGCGTGCCCAGTGGTGCCGGATTTCTATATACAAAATCGTTGATTGGACACTCAGTCAAAATAGATTTTTTGTTCATAAGACCAGTTATTGTTGTCTTTTTGTATTATTCTTTTTAGTTTTAAAACTTACTGATGTTTTTATATTAGAGTGTAGATTACTTTCATAATAAAGCAAAATCCAAGCGAAGCACGAATATCACTTTGCTGTTCCTTTTGTGAGTATCTCATAAAAGTAATTGCGCTTCTCACAATAAAACGAAGTTGCCAGATACTCGAGCGAGGTAAATCAGCACGCTCAATAGATACTGAAGTGAGAAATTTAATATGAATTTCGTGTAAATTTGCAACTTTAATTAATAGGTACTAAATACAGCAATCAGAATTAAGATAATGGAATACTTTGACAACTTTACTTTGAAGTATACATAGCATTGATATTAAATATCATAAGCTCTATGATCCGGAATGAATTAAGGAGGAAGAAATTAAGAGGAAGACTAAAGAAAGGATTACGAATTGTATGTCAGAAGAGCTGAAGGAAAAGAAACTTAAATAGTCACTCTGTTTTATCTCTGTACTATAGCCGGTTGGCTGGTAGATAATGCCTAAGACATTAAGCTCGCTTCACTACTTTTTAAGTGCATTAAGTGTTAATTAATCTATAATATTATAAAGCTGAAGTTTGTTTGTTTGTTTGAACGCGCTAACCTCAAGAACTAGAGGTTGGAATTGAAAACTTCTTTGTGCGTTAGACAGTCCATTTATCAAGGAAAGCAGGCTCTGCAATTAAAATTAATAAGCGAAGCGTTAGATAAAAATGTTGCAAAAACGGTGAAAATTTTCTAAATCAACAGCTGGTAAATAAATAAATTATATTAATTTAATATAATTTCTGACAAAACAATATGGAAGACAAACACGAGTATGTTGCGCCGACCCCAAATAATACTATGGGATAAGGTCGTTGCAGTGCGGAAGGACTCGTTCTCCTGTAAGTAAAATATTCTATCAGGAAAATATATATGTATATCAGGGAAAGGCAATACACAGATTGCGTACAACGATGACGTCACAACATTTATCTAATATATAAAATTCACGTGTCACAGTGCTAGTTACCGTACTCCTCCGAAACGGCTTGACCGATTTTTATGAAATTTTGTATGCACATTTGTATGCACAGGTCTGAGAATCGGCTAACATCTATTTTTCTATTTTTTTTTAGTATTGCAAAACAACGTTTGCCGGGTCAGCTAGTAATATATATAAATTCTTTATAGTGAATATTTCAATAATATTGAAATTGGTTGCTTAAAATAGTCTATATTTTCTAAAAAAATATAAATACAGCAGGTCAAAAATTATGAACAATCCCAATTATAAATAATTTAAATATTATTCTATAAATTAGATTTAATATAATACTCAGCTCGATTGCCTTCAGCCTTGTACAGGCCTTGTACCTTTAACAGAAATGGGTACAAAATCAACAGGCAGGATTTGTTAGGGATCACGTTAAACATGCCCCGTAGCGTTTTTACCTTATTTTAGATTGGACCCTGTTTTGTTTATCTAATTTTAAATCCTTATTACTGCGTATCTATAATCTATATATAAAATTATAAAGAGTAAGCAGTTATGTGTTTTATTTTTATTCTAATAGTGCCTTTTTGTCTAGTACCTTATGTCCGTGTGGTGGCGGATTAAGAATACAAGTGTCACCACCCCATCTCCTCCCAAGGGTGCAAGGGTGGGTAAAAGTCAGCTAAGGGATATTGCACACAGATAACATCTTCTGCGAGAGACGGAAATTTCGAAAATTGAACCCGCGACCTCGGAATGCCTTTCCGTCGCTCTCCCAACTGAGCTATTATGGTTCACGCAAATGTTTACCAAATTTTCCAAATTAATTTGAAAATTATCCCAGAACATAAGAGGTTATAATCTCCTTTGATTTTCTGTTTGTTTTTTGCCGAAATATTTTTAGGTAATTTTATATGCGTAGATTGCGTAGTATCTTTAAGTACTATTTAATCGTAAGCCTATGTACTTATGACACCTTATTTTTATCTTTATCAAACCAAACATGATCTGTACTTGAAACTTTTGCTCCTGATATGAATCTCTCATTAACTTTCAACATAAAGCTCCCAAATAAAATACCAAAGTCAGCTACCACTAGAGGTGCTAAAATGAGAACTGGAATCTTAATTTCGCGCGTATTCACAATTCAGTAATTACCGAGTAGGTACTAAGAGACAATACTGTGTTAATTTGGCTTTGAAAACTGAATTTCATTAGCGAAAAAGCACTGCTAAATTTGCGAGTCTAATATTTTGCACAAAATTCTGTTTATTAAGTAGTTAGATTAAGTTTAAATTCATATTAAGCTCGGTCTTCATCTGCGCTATCGGTATTGATTGATAATTACAGATATCTATAAATACAGCAACAATATAAAATTGGCAATAAAACTGGTTCATTTTCTTCACATATATTCACTCACTAGCTGTGGCCAGCGACTCCGTCCGCGTGTTCTACGCGGACGGAGTCGCTTCCTGAGTCCTTAGAAAGTTTCCCCGTTTTTACAACATTTTTCACTACTGCTTCGCTCCTATTAGTCACAGCGTGATGTTATATAGCCTAAAGCCTTCGTCGATAAATTTACTGTCCAACACTGAAAGAATTTTTCAAATTGGACCAGTGGTTCCTGAGATTAGCGCGTTCAAAATTTCCAAAAGTTAACACCGACGCCAAAACAGATAAAAAAAGTAATGAAAAAAATGTTTTATTGCGGCTAAATAAAAATATTTTTAAACAATTCTTTGACATAGACATATAAATGAATTAGGGCTAATTGCTATTTCGTTTATAAACTTATATATATATTTACACACGCCATATGCTTGTGACGATTATTTTATCCGTTTATAGCAAAACTTCTTAAACTGCGCAAGTATACTTAGGACGAAGTGAGCACTAATTACTTGTTCAACTAAGCATTTCCTTTAGCCTAAATTATATTAAATGAAACTTAATGAAAGCGTAATTAAAGTACTTTATAATTAAAACCTTTTTAGCAAAATATATCCGTTTAACATTTTAATTATCAGAACTAATGTATCTACAATTGCTTTTCATTGTCAATACTATACTACATTTTTAAACAGGTTTAAATATTTGACGAGCAGTTAATAAAATTTTGATAAGTTATAATGATACATTATACACAGCTTTTCATTGTGGTAACGGAATAAGAATACAAGTGTCACCACCCCTTTTCTTTGGCAGGAGGCGACGTTAGGATGACAGGGGGACCTTGTTGGGTTGGGCCCCTTAAAGAAAGGGTTTACCCTTGCCGGGTCATGGTAAGGCTCAAGGCACCACCGTGGCCTGGTTAAAAAAAAAAGAAGAAGGAGGAAAAAAACCCCTTTTCCTAATAAGGGTGCCATAATGTCATTAACAGCACTAAATAATAAAGCACGAATCAAAGCGAGAAGATTTTAATGTTTTTTTTTTAAATTTTTTCAGATTCAGAACTAGAGGAGTTGGGTGAGCAGTTGCCAAGATATCGGCCGGACTCAATAGCAGCACTGCGCCGTGCAACTAGATTTACAGAACCTGAATTAAAAAGACTATATAGAGGTTTCAAAGCAGAATGTCCCACTGGAGTGGTAAAAGAAGAGACCTTCAAACTTATATATTCACAGTTCTTTCCTCAAGGAGGTGAGTATGAGAAAATTTGGGCTAACAGTGATACCAATTCTAAGTGCACGACTAAATCTAACTAAAAAATGAAAACAGTTATAGTGTGTTTTGATTAATGGGGTATTTCGTTGTCCCCATTTATATTAATCTACTCTTTAATAGACAGTTTAATAAGAAAGTTTAGTTAACATAGCCAAATTTTGTTATTGACACTGCTAAAATTCATTTTACACTTAAGTTGAGGTCAGTTGTGCACGTAAAATTGGTACTAGAGTTTCAATTGTTGGTCCAAGTTGATTTGATTTTTCAACGTTTATAGAGATTGTCATGGGTGTAACGAAAGGTTTAGTAGTCTTAATCCCAACCCCGTGAAATTCGGAAAATTGCGACAAAAAAACAAGATTAGACACTATTTTCCACAAAATCACCTTTGTTGCCTGAAAACCGTAGGTAGCCTACTCAGGAACACCAAGACTACGAAAATATGAAAACTCAACCTACAATAGATCTCCCATGAAGAGGGTATAGTTATTATTAAAACTCTCTTCTTTTTCTTCCCAGCCCATTATAAAATACATTCCACTGTTGGGCAGCGGCCTTCTCCATTTCGAATGGGTATTTGATGAAAGCCGGGGTGTGTGGCATATGGTTTAGTTTTCAGTGTTCCGTCCCTCACAGTAGTAGTAAATTTTTTTAATCTTTAAGAAATCAGTTTATAAAAGTATAAGAAAAATACTTCTCAGTTCTCTTATATTACACAATGTACACACAAAGTACCTCTATCTATCTCTCTCTCTCTGTGTGTGTGTCTCTCTCTCCCTCTCTCTTTTCGTGTACCAATACTTACATTTATCCATAAAATCATCTAGGTATTAATATACCTCTTGAAAAATTTAAAAATTAGACATCAAGTAGTAAAACAAATGTAATGCCAGTTTCGGCTACAAGTAGGTAAGAAAGAATAGATTACTTAATATGTTATGTTGTAAGTTCGGGTGATAGGTTCAGTTCTACCTGTATGCCTGTATCCGTGGTAAATAGAGCACTAAATGGATTTTTAACAGTTATGTATTCCAATAAATCGTATTTGGGATTGATTCTGATTTTCATGTTTGGCTGTGATGTTTGGTAAGTATCAGATAAGCCTGTAAACAGTGGCGGATTTACCCTAAGGCCCGGGCCTAGGGCGGCCAGATTTAGGGGCGGTGATTTACAAAAAAGCTTCTAATTACAAAAAAATAAAATTTTCTTGCGTAACAAAACTGAAGTTTTCTCCTAAATTTCTAAATCTATTTAAATACAAGTTGGCAATGAAGTAATTTCATTATGTATTCTATATGGTGGAACCTGAGAAAGGGGCGGCTATTTGCTTGGGGCCTAGGGCGGCCGAGACTGCAAATCCGCCACTGCCTGTAAAATACATGTTTGACACTCTTTTCCATTTTTAAAATTTTTGGCAGAACGAAAAATATTTCATTCTGCGAATACCTACTCAAGGCGGTCAATGCACACCTGCATAGACAGATGGTTTACAGAAGCTATGATACCCTACCATAAAACAAACCAGATCAAATAAATTATGTTTTATAAAAAAGTCGTTTTATTTACCATATCCTTTACTGTTTCCTGCCGTTTTGGAGATACACCAAAAAATAAGGTAGGTTTTATAATAAGAATATATTAATTAAAATATTCCATGAGTATCGCATATTTTTAATAAGATCTCAGTTTTACAATAAAATAAAATTTTATTGTTAAACATAAAATAAAATTTTATTGTAAAACTTGAAAAAATTGCATCAAATTAGTCCTTTTTGTTGTGTTTTAAGGGCCTACATCAATATTATCGTCGACATGTACATATTAACACAGCTAGTAGGTATAGAAAATGAAGAATTAGGGATATTTTTTTGTTTACTCAAAATCTACTAAATATATTTTAATTCTGATTTACGTGTTTCTATATATAATAGTTACTTATGTTTTTAAAGTTATTTCATTAGTTAATACGCGATAATAGACCGACAAATGAAAAAAATAAAAAATGAGAGAGGTTGTTTCGCTAAGATTTTCTATCGAGAAAACTTTTTTCAATCGCGTTTCTGTGTTTATGCGATCCTAGATCATATATTGAAAAAACATATACTTAAAAATTAGAGCTCTATCCATTCAATCTAAAGAAACAATGAAAACTTCGTACGTAGAAAAATGCACGAAGCTATTTTGGTATCCTCTTAATAGTAAAACAATATTTGCGTATAAAGAATAACAAAAACCTTGCGAAGCAGTGTTTGTAAACGCGCTTAAAACCACAGATGACATTTGGTTTAAAACAAAAAAAAACATCTTGAATCGGATGTTCGCATGTTTTATACGGAAAAGGAGAACATGACCTACATAATATAATGAAAAATAATTATGAAATTGTAAGCCACAAAAATAAACAGTGCTATTATTATTCCAACGTTGTTCGTGTTTTTAAAATGAGGGACATGAAAAAGGTCACAATGTTTGTTTTCAAATTAAAATTGTGATTAAATACCAATAATTAGGTAGCTACCAATACTATAAATATAAAGGTGATTTTGTTTGTTTTTTACGCTTTCATTTTACTAAAATCAAGTTACAATTATATTTATGTCATAGCAAAATAGGTTATAGCACTAAACCACCTAGCCCGTCAAATTGTATTGTACTTGCTTGGCCCTATAATCGAACCCAAAGCTTCCAAGATTTAAACCTTACGCCTCAGCCATTACAACACAGAAAAATTATTAACAACCGTTTTCAATAATAAATCTACAATTATGTATAGATTATTATCCCCGTTTAACTGAAAAAAAAATTCTATAGAAATTGAGACCTTATTAACAGTAGCTTTTCTATTGAAAAGCAACTAAGAACAATAATTGAGGATAGATAAAATATTTAAAACATACGTCAAGCATCAACATCATGTCAACCTATTGCAGTCCACTGCTGGACATAGGTCTTTCCCAAATCAAGCCACAATATACAATCCTCCGCCTTCCATATCCATCCATCCGACGACCTGCAGAAGGTCGCGGGGAGGCCGCGACCTTCTTCAGGTCGTCGGTCCACCTAACAGAGGGGCGAACGCTTGCCGAGTCGCGGTCTCCTCTCCAGAACCCGTCTACGTAAAGCAAAAAATATGATAGTTGACAACGATGTACTCAACTACTTTAGAATGAAGCCGTTATCAAACTTCGTACTCAAAGAACGTTAGTAAACTATACCCCTACTTTGCCGTGAGGGAATAAAATCGGGGACATGAAAAACACATCACATAATAACATAAACCCATCAAGTTGAGTGGTCTCGGCTACGGAGGCTGGTATACATTTAATAAATTATCCAGGAAGTTGACAGTTTATGAACGTTACTAAAGAAAATATATGAGAATTAAAATATAGTTTCATCTATTACTATTTTGCGATTAATTAGATACATCGCATTGAAATTTTGGAAGAAACATGCTGTCTAATAAGTAACATCTAACTAATATTAGTTCTAGTATGACAGTAATTTAATTAACAATTATGACATTCCAATTGAAAGTTGTATATAAATATTTGAAATGTAAGTTGCTAGTTATTACAGCCAGGCGTAACTTGCTTTAAAAAGGCCCTTTATCGAAACGTGTTGAGAGCGTAAAGATGCTAAGTACATCCTCTAAGGTTAAGTTTAGAGGCCCCAAAGAAAAAGGGTCTTTTACTTATTTTTTCAAAAAATAAGTAAAAGACCCTTTTTCTAGGCTGGGGGCACGATACAAAAAAATTTTTTGTATCGTGCCCCCAGCCTAGAAGGGCCCTACTAGCCGTACCATATGATACACAATATAATAAACTATAGCATTTTTACAAAATATTTTAAATTTATTTATTTATTTATAAATTTATGCACAAATAACACGGTACAATAGCGGACTTAAATACTTAATGCCGTAGACATTGGTACCAATTCTAGGTACACAACTAAACTTAACTTAACTAAAAAATGAAAATGGGTAGTGTCAATAGAGCTATTACTTGCTATTTCGTTGTACGCATTTATATTAATTAAAATCGTTAGTCCATAATACACAGTTTTAATAATAAAAAACTTCAGTAAACATTGCCGAAATGTGATAATGACGCTATCAATTTTAATTTTTTAGTTAAGTTAAGTTTAGTTGTGCGCTCAGAATCGGCACCATTCTCTGCCAGTCAACCATTGGGAAATAAATTCAATTCTATATTTGAAAACTTAACTAACCAAATTTTATCTAAGCGTTGTCGTACAATCAACAGAATATTGGCTTCCAATAAAATAGAATGTCAATGAGATCAATTTGAATTCGATGCAAAAAAATAACGGTTAACGAAGACTCGGAAAATCACTATTCTATTGAATTTTTCCATATTTTATTACTTGATTACGTTTGTATATTTAATTTGCTATCAATTTAAATCAAATTTAACATAGACATTTTAATATAATATCTAACCAGTTTTGATCTAGGTATTTGTAAAAACAAGATAAGTATTTACAGTATTTTTATGTTAAAGATGTTCTTGGTTCAAAGAGTTTTTAGAACTTAATTTATGAGTCACAAAAGCTACTTGGTCCTTCTACAAGTACCTAACTTTTATTTAAATCGAGATTCAGGTTTCTTAAGATACTAAAAAGTTTCTGAAATTCCACTAGAATCTTTGTTAGAAAAATAGTAAATCCTTATAGTATTTTTACACGTAGGTACGTAAGCTGTAATGTAGTAGAAAATAAATAAATAATAATAAATAAATAATAAATATTCATGGAAAT
This sequence comes from Orgyia antiqua, assembly GCA_916999025.1. Taxonomy (NCBI): domain Eukaryota; kingdom Metazoa; phylum Arthropoda; class Insecta; order Lepidoptera; family Erebidae; genus Orgyia; species Orgyia antiqua. Next base: position 31,871,666 of record OU779866.1, read on the forward strand.
TTCACACAACGTCCTCTGGTCCCAAGCTAAGCTTTATATGCTTGTGTTATGGGTACCAGAATACGGATATAATACATATACTACTTTTCTTTTGTAAATACATACTTATAATACATAGTAAACACCCAGACGCAGTACAAACATTTGTATGACAATTAAAAACATCACACAAATATTTGTCCTGACCGGGAATCGAACCCGAGACCTCGTGATCGGCAGTCCGTTATATGAACCACTAGACCACGAGGCCCGTCAAGATTGCAGAATGCAATTATGATGTAATTTCAATAACAAAAATGTTCAACCAGAATGTCGTACTAGTAGGTACAACAATGTTTTGGGGCGTCAGAGAGAGTCCAGAACATGGAACCTCTGGCACTCCAGTAAAACGAGAAGAGCGCCGCAGTTAGATTTAGTCGGTATTCCGGCGTCCGGTTTCACCAGACTCCGGCGAGTCCGACACTACCCACTCCTACCATAGCGGTGTTGACCGCGCTGACAGGAGCGGATGTGCGTAAATGCATTCCCTTGCGAAAAAAAAGAAGGCACAACAATGTTGCACACAGTGAGTGCTTTTAAAGCAGTTAACAAGTACGCTTACTGCACTCAAATAGCGGAGCGAGGAACAACAATCACCTTTTCTACATGCACGGAGAAACTGACGAGGCATTTTGTATTATTATGCCTTTTTACAGACATTGTATGAAATACCAATTTCACATGCACACTTTTTACCTGAATAGCAGGGAAGGCAGATCTATTTTGACACTTAAATATATAACCACGTAGTACAATTATAAAAAAAAATATTTTTATAATAAATTGTCAATTTTATCAAGCTTAGCAACTCAATTGCAAAAATTATTAAGTTAATGTAAAAAATATTAATATTGTTCATATCTTTACATTTTACCGGACCCATATTGATAAGAAATTGTATTTTTATAAAAACGAAGCGTAAAATAAAATGATCATTAAGAGGATACCAAAATTCTTTGTGCATTTTTCTACGTACGAAGTTTTCATTTTTTCTTTAGATTGAATGGCTAGAGCTCTAATTTTTAAGTATATGTTTTTTCAATATATAATCTAGGATCGCATAAACTCAGACACGCGACTGAAAAAGTTTTCTCGATAGAAAATCTTAGCGAAACAACCTCTCTCATTTTTTATTTTTTTCTTATGTCGGTCTATTATCGCGTATTAACTAATGAAATAACTTTAAAAACATAAGTAACTATTATATATAGAAACACGTAAATCAGAATTAAAATATATTTGGTAGATTTTGAGTAAACAAAAAAAATAGCCCTAATTCTTCATTTTCTATACCTACTAGCTGTGTTAATATGTACATGTCGACGATAATATTGATGTAGGCCCTTAACGGAAAACTTTATCATAACTTCTCATGTTCTTTAGTTACTCGAAAATAATCCCTAGCTTAAAAACTAAACGAGTTTTGTACCCACTTGCTGTAAGTTTAAAGTCCATGAAAATTAATTAAATTAAAAACACAGTTAGGTAAGCCATGTTGGCCTGACAATATAATACAGGCAAAAATATAATAATATGTTTGCGTCTGTGTAACTCATATTTAAGTTAAGGCACGTATCAAATAACAAATTTTGTTCGGACAAAAAGGGACGAAACACATCAGGTGGCAATTATTCCCAAATGCCTTTATGTTATCTGTGCTGGCAACACCTAAATTTAACGGCACACGTGCTACAAAAACCTTTGCGGGAGTAACAATCATCAATCATAAAATAAAACGTTATAAAACACAATTGTTAAATTTTAAAGGGAAACTTATTTGACTCAGTTGCACTGTTTTCATTTGTCTAATCAATACTTAGATTACTAAACAAAAAGTATTTGCATTATGTTTTTTTTAAACCCTATAATGGTACCGATTCTACGTGCACAACTAAATTTAATCAAAATATTGTAAAATTGATAGTGTCAATAACACAATTCGGCAAAAATCGAAAATCTGTATTTATATTCTACTCTAAAGATTATAATAATATTAATAGAATGTGCACAACGAAAAAGCCAAATAATCAAAATACGCCACAGTTGTTAGGGTTACGTACCCAAAGGGTAAAAACGGGACCCTATTACTGAGACTTCGCTGTCCGTCCGTCCGTCCGTCCGTCCGTCCGTCCGTCCGTCCGTCCGTCTGTCACCAGGCTGTATCTCAAGAACGGTGATAGCTAGACAGTTGAAATTTTCACAGATGATGTATTTCTATTGCCGCTATAACAACAAATACTAAAAATAAAATAAAATAAATATTTAAGGGGGGCTCCCATACAACAAACATGATTTTTTTACCGTTTCTTGCTCGATACTAATAACGTTGCCTTATGTTGCATAGATAATGGTACGGAACCCTTCGTGCGAGAGGCCGACTCGCACTTGACCAATTTTTTTATTTTTTATTTAAGTTTAGTTGTGCTGGTAGAATTGGTACCAATGTTGACCTACACCCCTATGTTAGATAAGCTTATGAGCGCTTGGCTACCATATTAGTTTCCAAAATATTCACTTTCAACATTTTTTCCTAAAGCGTCAAATGTATATAGCTTTTAAAATTTAATGCAATGCTGTTTTGCATTCCAAAATTTATTTGCTACACTATTACAGCACTATTCATATAACTTAAATAAGTCCCACTGAATCAAACTTCAAATATAGTTGTTGAACTATTTTTTGAAGTTTGTTTTTTGGTTTTTTGTAAAATTTCATAACAACTCAACCACCATTAGACATCCACCAGTTAGAAACGAAGAATTAAAAGTTTATGAACCCTTCCAATCAAAATTAAAACCTTGTTAAGCCTCGTTTTATGAAACAAACAGACCCTTCTTTGACTTGTAGACTTTGTAATCCCTTGTACTTTGTAAAAATGTAAAATTTGTAATGTAAATTAGGATTGTATGGTATAAAAAATTCAGTAATCGATTTTACGTAGTATCGATACCTAAGAATCGATTTATACAACACTAGCAACAAGGTACAACACTAGCAGCGGAAACAGATTTCTTCAGTTGGCAGCCCGTAAGACGCATATTGATTTTCTATTTATAAAACATCTGGAAAAATCTTTGTTAAACACTAAGACTTCATGCAGCAAAATCGATTTATAGCACACTACCCACACGGTACAACACTAGCAGCGTAAACATAATTATTTATACATTAGACAAGTCGTAAAAAGTCTATTGATTTTCTATTAAAACTACTAAAAAAACCTTCTATTACTTATTTGAAAATTATTAATTTTATTAACATTCATAGATGTCGTGATTCCATATCATTGATACCTTGATTGTAATAATTATGTACTACTTCAATCTCATTTTATTGTAAACACAATATTGGTTCATAAAATTAAATATTTTTACTATTGATACCTTTCTATCTATCCATTTATATTAATATAGAATGTGTAACCTGTTTACAATTTGGTAAGGTAAATTCGTGTCAATGTCGGTATAAATGTTGGTGGATAGAAATTTTGATTAGGTTTTCCTTGAAATGTGTGTACATTATACATGCAGTGTAATAATTAACAACAGGAAAAGCAAACATCATTATATGACAGACTCGAAAAATTCGCATAATATATCGCGTGGAACGAAACGTAAAAGTCGTACAGCACTAGTCTGAGTAACATACAACACTAGTAACGGAAATAGATTTCTGCAGTTGGTAGCACCATAACCCTATTGATTTTCTTATTAATAAAAGTCTTATAAATACTCTTTGATTGTACCTAAATATCGTGTTATAATTCATAACTGAATTTATCACATAGCCACATAAACCTTAATATTAAATAGAACATAATCCAAGTCAATATTTTTGCATGAAAGTTCTAAGACTTTACGGAAGCTCTTCGACGATGCTACAAAATGTTGACGTACTACTAGTTAATATAATAAATACATATAAATTTTAGACATAAAAAATAAAACCACAATTTTATTTAACATTTTATACGGCTAAAACAGAGAAGCCCGCCATTTCGTACTTATAAGTGCGCATGTGTTGGCAATACTGTTTCCTCCAAAGCCTCTACCGGACGCCATTACCACGCTATCGGTCTGAGAATCTGTCACTTGCGCGTTTTTCGTTTCTTAATCTTCGAATTTATATCGTAATTTCTGTTTTTTATTAACGATCTTTTTTAAAACCTAATTACACAATGTCTGACGAGAAAAAGGTGCGTATCGTACTATAATATCAGTGCAGTTACAGTAACAGTGATTCACCGACATGGCGTTAATAAACTACATAAAATGTGGTTATCTAGTTGAAAGTGAGAAGTGAATTTTCTGTATTTTGTTACAATCCTTCAATTGTTTGTATTTTTATTCCAGGGAGAAAGTGAACACATCAACTTGAAAGTATTAGGTCAAGATAATGCCATTGTGCAATTCAAAATCAAAAAACATACACCCTTGAGAAAATTGATGAACGCTTATTGTGATAGAGCGGTAAGTGCATTACATTTAATACACAGCCTTTGCCCCTTTTGTTTAATGACACAATAAACAATAACAAGTTGTGTGTGTTACTTTAGATAGAACAAAGAAAGCCAAGCTGGTAAAAATTGTCTACATGAAAAATGTTATTTTGCTCACCTATGGCAAGTTCAAGGTTCAGGTTGTTTTCTGATTCAAAGTTCCTGTTTCTATTTAATGATAAATAGTAAGCATGTAGTAAACAATTGACGGTGGACCGATTCCTCTACAGCACTTTCTTGATGCTTGGAAGTGTGAAGTCAGAAGAATGAGTTTCAATGAATATTGATACAGTCTACATACTGATTTTATATTGTAAATTTTAGCTAAAATTTATATATAGTCTTGGTCTTGCCTGCTTGCGTATATGCATCTCTCAGTCAATGACTATCTCAAAGTAAAATTTGTAAAGACTAGGCTCTCTATGTATTAATGCAAGTTTTAACTTTCCTTCACCAAACTTTATATAAAAGATTTCACCCATTATAACAAATATTGTATTTAATATACACACTCTTAAGATATAGTGAAATTAATAGTTACTATGCTATGATTCATTGATGCCTTGGTTTCCTTCTAGTGTACTGGGCACAGTACTACATATCTCTTATCTCTAGTACTTTATATCTAGCCCATTAATGGCTCACTGTTAGATATGGCCCTCCTCCATTTTGAGAGGAATTATGGTCTATTCTTTTCTGTCTCTCACAGAGGATGTTATTTATGTACAATATCTCTTAGCTGGCTTTTACAGCACTCTGGGCAGATAGCACTTATATTCTTCTCTCGGCTTAGAAATGAGCAATTAAGTGTTCATTGATGGCTTACAGAATACAAATTTCTCTTGCTAGAAAGACAAAGCTTGGAGGTCTTTTCTGACTCTAACAACGTTCATTTGCCACTCTCTGTTATATTCAAACAAGCTAGAAGATATGTAATACAGTGAAAATTTAAGTGGCTCCTTGCAGGCTGAGACTTGCTATGCTTCATTTTTCTGCTAATCTGTGTATAGATTTGTCCTGGTTTGGTCTGCTGAAGACTTGAAGCCTGAATTCCCACTTTATTTGCTTGTAGTTGCAAACAAACAACAAGTTTGAAGACTTTTTATCAATAATACTTGATCAACTTCTAGAATTATTTATTATCAATTAGCTGTTAACAAATTAACCAAAAAAAACCATCCTCATGAACGACTATCATTTGAAAAAACTGCATCATAATCAGATGATAAGAAGATATAAGGACATACATACAAAATTAACGACTTTATTTTATAATAAGTAAGGATGTTACTTCAAAAATGTTATAAACAAAAATTGTTTTTCAGGGTCTATCAATGCAAGTGGTGCGATTCAGATTTGATGGTCAACCAATCAATGAAAATGACACACCTACATCACTGGAAATGGAGGAAGGAGACACAATAGAAGTATACCAACAGCAGACTGGCGGCGCATACCCTCTAGTGTAACTCTTAACATAAGAAACTGTCCAATTCCCAATGAAGATGTGGTGTACCTTGTAATATTATCTCTACTCTAACATTAAGTTAATTTTAAAATAAATGTGAATGGCATACTTTGTACCGTTTAAGATACACAGTTTCATAACAAAGCTCTGTAAAACTTAAAATTGTGTATCTTAAATTTCTGTATTTAATTAAGGAGAAAATTGGAGGTAAACCAAATGTTCTAGGTAACTTCAAACATTATTCCAATGTGATAATTTAAGTTGACACTTACAGAACAGCTCGTAAGTTTTTTTATGTGAAGTAGTTGCTTCACTGGCTGTTTGTTGATGATTTTGTTAGACTTGTCTAGACAATATCAACACTGTAACCTCTGATGTAATAAAAATCTGAAATAAATTAAATTTAAAATATGTTTTGTGTTTACTTATAACTATTCCGTAGCTATTAAATCAAAGTAGGTAATAGAAGTACAACTTTAGTGGAACAGAACTAGCTCTACTTATTTTGAACCTTAACAAATTTTAAGATTTGTAGATTGATCGACCTATAGTTGATCTTTAATTATTCAGAGGTTATGATCTAAACTGTGGGACAACATACACTGAAGTGTTTAATGCCTTAAAAAGGACTTTCTAATCTACTGTGGACTGTAGGGATAAGATTATCATCACGCTTGTATATCATCGAAGGGGTAGACAGGACTGGAGTAGTATTTACATAGCCGTACCAATACAAGTGACAAGCACCCGTGGAACGTAAATATTGGTTACCTACTGTTAGTTAGATCATCTAGCCCAGAAGTGGCCAACAAGTCGATCGTGCGATCAATTTTGATCGATCACTCGCAAGTTCCATGAGGGGAAACATTCAATGCCAAATGTTTCTAGTAGGTACTTGATACAGGAATGAACAGCAATAAATATGTATGCTTCGAGTAGGGAAACGTTCAGCGTGACCTCTTTTAGTAGTTTTCTACTATTTTCAAGAGTGCATGGCGGTATAAAAGCACATGCATAAACGTCGTCTTTTTACCTAAGAAATAGGTCGATCGCGACTCAATTTTAAAATAAAAAGTAGATCTTATGTGCACAAAAGTTGGCCACGCCTGATCTAGCCCATGTTTAGATGAACAGCGATGATCGCCGATGATGATGAGCTTAGTTTTTTTTTTCAATATGTAAGCATCCGTAAGTGCGCGCGAAATTGTATGGACAGTGCCCGTCTAGACGCCCTCTGGCGGTGCTGTTACAACTCCGTACAATTTTGCGTTAAGAGGATACCAAAATAGCTTCGTGCATTTTTCTATGTACGAAGTTTTCATTTTTTCTTTAGATTGAATGGCTAGAGCTCTAATTCTTAAGTATATGTTTTTTCAATATATAATCTAGGATCGCATAAACTCAGAAACGCGATTGAAAAAAGTTTTATCGATAGAAAATCTTAGCGAAACAACCTCTCTTATTTTTTATTTTTTTCATTTGTCGGTCTATTATCGCGTATTAACTAATGAAATAACTTTCAAAACATAAGTAGCTATTATATATAGAAACACGTAAACCGGAATTAAAATATATTTAGTAGATTTTGAGTAAACAAAAAAATATCCCTAATTCTTCATTTTCTATACCTACTAGCTGTGTTAATTGGCACATGTCGACGATAATATTGATGTAGGCACTTAACTTGAATGCACTGTTTTTCCCTAACTCAAAAACTCGCACTGAGGCCTTAGTTGTACATCTTAAACTCAAGTAAATATATAGTATCACTAGCTGTCCCGGCAAACGTTGTTTTGCCATACTAAAAAAAAAAAAATTAAAAATAGATGTGGGCCGATTCTCAGACCTACTGAATATGCATGTAAAATTTCGTAAAAATCGGGCAAGCCGTTTCGGAGGAGTACGGTAACTAACACTGTGACACGTGAATTTTATATATAAGATAGACACGATTTTCTTTACTTCAGTAAAGAAAATCGTGTGCAGCGCATCTAATCTAGAAGATTTTGAATGAGTCATCAGTTACATGACTCATTAAATTATACCGTAGTCATTACAAAGATATTTAAATTAGGTATACAGATATTTCATAACATTATGTAATCGGATTAATGGATAGGGGACAAATATTTAATCGTATTGGTACACTATTCTTTCTTTGCAGAGAACTGAGAAGTAGTTATTTATGAAATATTAGGTTCCAATATGCCTACCTGCCTAATTAAGCATAAAAATTAATAAAGGCTTTGAATTGTATTATAATGTTACAGCAAACACAGCGCAGTATGCACACTATGTTTTCAACACCTTGGACCAAGATAGAAGTGGATTGTTAAGTTTTGAGGTAGGTATGTTTGATTGTGCAAAATGTAGGCTATGTATTTCGTAGTTGGCACCTCGACGGTGACTGCCACTGTACATGTCTTTGTGCAAAACATCGTGGGTTCGATTCCTATGAGATATGCTGAACACATCTTCATACTAATTTTGTGGTGCATTTATACGATATTTTTGTATGTAATTATGTTTATGTCAATCAGCTCTAACGGTGTAATCTTAGGAACATAAAAAGTAATATTTATTATTTTACAGGAATTTGTAATAGGGCTATCAATTCTATCAAGAGGAACCTTAGAAGAAAAGTTACGATGGACATTCTCACTATACGACATAAACGGGGACGGTTGCATTACAAAAGAAGAAATGACTGAAATTGTCACCGCCATCTATGATTTAATGGGGAAGATTGTGGAACCGATTATTGATGATGACGTCGTTAGAGAAAAAGTGGAGCGATTGTTTCAGGTAATTAATACCGACCACAACAAATATTACAAACTGTTACATGTACCGCCCTTTGTACAATACCTTACTTTAAGATTTAATATGTAAGTTATATGTATTATTGTGGTGTACAATTAAAGAGTTTTCTAAATATTATCTACATTTTCAGGTATCAAAATTGCTACATGAACTCATCTATTTCAAGTTTCTCTAGTCTTGATCGTAGCCGTTCTCTAGCCATTAATTCAAGGAAACGGGCGAATTAATAGGGTCATAGGTTATGTCAACAATTCTTGCATTTGCAATTTTAAACTTAACATGCCGTAAACTTATTATTTGTGTGGTGGTGACAGATTAAGACATGCAATTTTTGTCAACCTATATCTGCTCCATGATGCCGTAAGAGTTAATTAATTAAGGGATGATCAGATGACTGCGAAAGTAGGTAAACTCAGGATTAAATCCAATACCTGCATGCCCGCTTAGTCAGCGTGGTTGGAATTGGAAGGAGATTTCGTTGTTTGAAAATTTGCTTAAAGTGTATTATGTGTATTTTTTTCAGAAAATGGACCTGAACCGTGATGGTGTCTTGACATTAGACGAGTTCTTGGACTGTTGTATACATGACGAAGACATCTCAAGGTCCATGGGTGTATTTGATAGCAATTTCTGACGTCCTGCGGGTGGGGTGCGGCCTCCACCACGCAATGTTCCCTGACATTACGACTTGGCGACTACGTCGTATTGTACTTAAAACATCAGCTACTAAATACTATATGTTTTTTACTTGTCTTATTTGCATGCACATGTCATGCAAGATGTTTAAATACAAACGCTTCCTACATTAGCTTAGGAGAAACAATCTGCTGCTGATCATGCATCGCTGACACAACTGTTTATTTTATATTTATTTTATTAATATGAGTGGCCTATTTTAGTATGTTTACGTGTGTGAGTGTGTGTATGTAAGCATGAACACAATTTACTAAATAAGACAAGTAAAAAAACTTAAGATATTTCGAACTTACAGTAAATATATAAAGTGTAGAGAAAGTGTGTTTATATAAGAATCAAATGCTATGTTGTTTTATTTGTAGTATAAAGCAATAAACGTATGGTACACAAACCTAATCTAAATTATAAAGTAAATTTTTTTTTTTGTAATAATTTGTAGATTTTGGGCTTCTTCCAGGGAAAGGGTAAATGGAAGTCTATGAGCCTTGGTCAAGATGTTAATAGACATTCAGTTGTTACACTCGTAGAACATCTCTATACAGACTCTAACAAAACTTGTTTTTATTATCGTGGTGACGTAAGTACTGTTACACTTTTCTCTACATTTTTATAAATTGCCAAATTCCATCAAACTGTATACTTCCAACGAGATATAGAAAAGTAGCTAATCATGCATTTAAGACAAGGAATCTCTTGTCTTTGGTAAAAGCAAAATGCTAGTACAGACGTATAGTACGCCAAATCAAACCATAACAAGACCATAACACGAACAAGTAGAACGTATTAACGACGGTTTGGAATATTTGCTGTTAGGCAATAATATTTTAGCCTACACAAGCAATTAACCTTTGTTTTTTGACTTACAAAAGCCGAATACTGTATTTAACAATAGTATTATATGCTTGAACACAATTGTTAAAATTATTATCATCTAATTCTGACTCTCAAATCTGCACCTATTTGCAAACCCGTATTGATCATTGTTAATCAAAATGTTAATTAGCCACAAAGCAATGTTCTAAATACGAGTAAGTACCATTGTTACAACGCTAAACGACTGCTTTTAACTCATTAATGATTTTCATGAATAACTGGTTAATCACGGCCATAATTTCAACTAGACCAATGTTTCTAAATAAGCGAAGCTTGGCTAAAGATGAAGTTTTAATATTACAACTTAGAAAGAAATGCCTTATTTATAAGAGAAGCTTTAGTGGGAGAAAGATTACTTGGTGTTTTTAAATCTTAGCAGTTCAATACGAATGACGAAAACGAAGAAAAGTTTGATAGTAGGTAGGTATTTTGTATGTAAATGTCATTGAAAAATATAAGCTATGTGGGACAGTTTATTAATTAATAAAATTCTTAGTACTTATCTATTTTATATTTAAATATAAGAGTCCACAAATATCTAAAATCTTTGTATGCTCGATAACTACTAGCAAATTCCTATATAAAACTTACTAGAAATTGGCATTAAACTTATTTTCAGTCAGTCTAAAGTAGTCTAAACTATATTACACACTACATTTCTCAACCCGTAAATCAGTAGAAATTTCGTCTATCTGCTAATTAATACTTAATTTAAACGAAGCCAATACTTCTCTATTACTCAATTATCTAACTAATTGTACATTTAAGATAAATTTTAGGTACGATTCTATAAACAAAATATTACTTGATTTTTGTCTAAAACTGTGCTGAATTCTCCAGTATTAGCTATCTGTCTTTCTTTCTTCTAGCTGATAATAAATATTTCTATGAACCTATTGTCTAGATATAGGATCATCCCTATATTGTCTAATAAATGTAATCCGTGTGTACCTATTGTACTTAATACTTAGAACTATAACTAGGTACCTACCATATTTATGGTAATTAAAAATCTTGCACTGTCGTGTATCAAGCCAACACTGAATGTTTCCACTATTCAACTACAATTACTATATAAAGGGTAACAATTAGGTATTTATCGTTAGTGTTTGCAGTGACCAAATATAAAAGCGTGAAAAAAACAAGATTAAATTTTTTTAATTAGGTGTAATATTTTTATGCAAACGATGTTTAATGTTTCCAGTAATAAAGCATTGAACCATCTAATATTATCTTCCTATCCCCAATTTCTATTAACCAAGTATTTCAAAAATCTTCAAATCTTACTTCCTTTCTTCATTTTGAATTATTCCGGCCATTTTTCATAGAATTTAGAGTATAAATAAAATTACATTTATTTTAAAAATATTTATTAAGCCTATCATGTTATATACCTTAGTATTTTAACCTACACAATAATTTGAAATACCATAAAATTTTGAATGAATTTCTTTCTGTGGCCATGTACATTATATAAAGGGTTACACAATTTTATTATGCTGAAGGCAGAAATGAATCCTGAAAACCCTATTTCAAAATTTGCCATAACTCCATCGTAATCGCAGATGCAAATAATTAAGAACCAAGACGTAACAACTACTAATTTGTTACTTTATTCAAATTTAATGTTACAAAACACTGCCACATGAAAAAATCCCATTAAATATCAAAAACTCGACACATTGAGCAATCCAATCATGTCTACAATTAAAAATTTGTTACAACAATTACTTTGTTCGTAAGTCCTACAATAATAATGTATGTATCACAGAAATTATAGCAAAAATATTTTCTCAAATATTTAATTTATGTAAATAAATAATAATAAGGTTTGTAAATATTGATCGTATAGAATTTAAACGTGTATATTTTCATAGTAAATGTTAAATGGAACCAATAACTAGATGGCGTTGTAAAAATTATAGATTTTTAGATACTGAAATTAATGACTATGCGTTAAGCACTAAATTAATGTTATTTTCGTTATATTAATAATAAAATTATTTGCCTGTATCCAGTAACAGTAGCCAGATCAACATTTGGGTACTGTGTATGTATAATAATCAAAATAAATAAATATTGATTTTATATTCTTTATTATTATATAATTAGGTACTTATCTAATTACGTAATTTTAAAGGCAAAGAAAGTAAAAAATATTTCATGTGTCTTATGTACCTACTTCAAATGAAACAATGATAATAAGCTTAAATCTTATTTAATTAATTATATTATTCGAGCTTCGATAGATAAGAGCACAGAATAAGAGTTTTGTCTTCCTGTCGTTATGTTTAAAATGTTATACTTAAAGAAAATTATATTATGGAGTTCTTTCTGTAAAAAATATGTTTTCAAATATCTTTATAGATTGATCAGAGCAACATTTGAAGAAAAGGTACAGATACTTATTTCCATTTAAAAGTTATCATTTGATAAGAGTTACAAGCTTAGAAAGAAAATAGTCAAACAGCAAAAATACCGGAAAGGATTTATTAATATTGTAGACTATGTGTTGATTTATTTACTATTTAAATAAAATGTGCAACAGACTTGTAATAATGATCTTAGTGCCAAAATGCTTCTAAAATAATTCAACATTTTTAAAAGCAAAATTTTAATGTCCACGGCTGATTTTTTTTTTGTTTTTAGTTTAAAGTATTAGGTATGTCGCTGTGCGATCATATTTGTCTCCCGATCGATAGAATATTTATCATTCAATTTGAACTTTTATTTAAAAATAAAAGAGTGCATCAGTTATTAAACTGCATAAGGCCTATTATGGTGGTAAATAATTGTCGATTTTATATTCAGCTGCATTCACATTTGCCTTGATGCTCTCTGCCGTGATACCTGGTACCGTGGTACCTACCTCACCCAATGTGACGCAACACAACTAAAACATACGCCATCACAACACAGCACATCAGGCAAATGTGAATGCGTCTTTATAGTCCATGTATCTAATAGTTTGGAATTTACTGGTACTTGATGTTAGTTTTTTTAGCTTAGTCGCTGTTTTGTCCCATAGGAAATAAATGTTAAATGCGATATTAGATAATTAGGTAGGTATTTAAAAATTGTATGCAAACCATTTTTCGTTTATTCGTTACGTTTTACGTTCTGTCTCAAATTTACTGAAACAAAGTACATATCAGACATTTTAACATCATGTAATTTAAAAAAAAAATTGCCCATTTTTAGTGCGTAATTTTTTGGTTTATTTGAATTTATAAACTACGGTAACAACAAGCCGCATTCAGAAGGATAACGTCCGTTAGGAGCACTGAATAGATTCCAAACGTATTTTGGCCAGGGCAAACAGGTTGCGTGTAAAGGATGTACTTAAGAGTATAGTGTACCTACATAGTGCCATCGATAAAGGATACCATACTACCATAGTGCATAGTACTTTAACATTGGCGAGAAATCGTATAAATTGGGCAGCGCCATCGATCGGAACTAAAACTTCTCAATGTTGTTGCGCTCGCGATCGTTTATGTACTTTTTATGTAAGCATGTAGGAGAAATAATAAGAAACAAAACTTGCACTAGGGCCTCGCTGGTTAGCTTCGGTATGTACCTGTACCTAGTAACAATCTTTGACACTACACATCTCAGCCTCAGTGCGTTTTGAATAGTATTCAGCTCGCTTAAATGGACGTTGACTAAATCTATATTGAAGCATAATGTTATTTAGGAACGAAAATTATTGTAAACTAGATATTTGAATATTGAATTGTTTATTTACAAATTGTATGTGTATTTTATAGAAAATTAATAAATGAAAATAAAAGTTACTCGTTTCATTTCAACATAGTAAGAGAAATGATTTAAGCAACATCAGTACCAATAACAACAGAGAGGAGGTACTGATGTTGCCCAACAGTGGGACGTAAATAGTTACGTCCCACTGTTGGGCACGGGCCTCCTCCACTTTGGAGGGATTATGGTCCACTGTGCCACGCTGACCGGGCGTGTTGGCACAGGGTTTATTTTCGAGTTTTCCGTCTCTCACAGAGGATGTTATCTGTGTGCAATATCCTTTAGCTGACTTTTACAGCACCCTTGGGAGATGGGGTGGTGACACTTGTATTCTTAATCCGTCACCACACATCAGTACCTATTTAATTACTAATAATCCATTATGTTATATGCCAACCACAGAATTATTCAGTGATGCCAACACGCCTGGTCACTGTGGTAGAGGTCTGTGCCCGATAGCGGGATTTTAATAGGCTGGGAAGGGGAATCCAAACTACGCTTTTAATACCTAAGAAATGATATACGACTACAGTGTCAGCAACTTTTTGCAGAATAACTTACGTTAGACTCCGTAGCTTTCCCAAAAGTCCATTATAAAATGTGCTACTTATTTAAATGAAATGAATTTTCTTATATTTAATACGTAATTTGCAGTGTTGTTAAACAACAATTAGTACGCAAAGGTCTGGTAATGTTCTTCAAAATAAAACAATAATATGTTTGTATAAAATATTTATTTCTAAGACAATAATCATTATGTATAATGTCAAGCATAAAATATTACCATAACCAATATGTTAAGATTAATTCCAAATACATACACAATCCACATATAAATTTTGTTCTAATATGGCAAGTCACAACTAGATATTCATAATTGATCCGAAAAGGCGGAATAATTTCCATTAAATTTAAGTATAGTCGACCAATGGCATTTGCATCTATGAGGCAATGGGTTTAGTTGAATAAGGAATAAAAGAAAAAAAAGAAATTTCAGACTTTTCCGCCCCATGGTGCTGTATAAGCCAGCTAAGGGCATTGTACACAGAAAGACAAGGCCTCTGTGTGAAGAAAAACTTGAAAAAAGCGCGGCACAGTAGACTTTAATCTCTTTTAAAGTGGAGGAGGCCCGTGCCCAGGGCCCCGAGTCCGGTATCACAATGGTGTCTCAATGGCATCACAATGACACATTATAACCTCAAAAAATTAACAATAGACTACCAAAATTGATAAAATTCGCCACTAAACAATAAGTTATTTAGTGTTATTGTAAAAAACAGAATCAACAGAATCAAATTCAAATTCTAAAATCTAAAAAATGCAATAACTGATTGCTTAGTGGCGAATTTTATCAAGTTTGGTAGTTTTTTGTTAATTTTTTGAGGTCATAATGTGTCATTGTGATGCCATTGTGAGACCATTGTGATACCGGACTCAGGGCCCAGGAGTGGAACATTAATAGGCTGGACAAAGAGAGAAAAATAAAATAAAATAATAACATTAACAGCAATTATCTGTGTTCGTCACATAGTAACTGTAATGTGCAGGAATCAAAAACGGCAGACAGTTACACCGCTTCGCTAACAATAAGACCTCAGACGACCTCAAATGACATAATTGGATCAGCTTCATTCGTATCTATTTAACTCGATATCATTAATCACTTTCAATAGTTCAAATGATCTGAAATTGTGCATTAAACAACAATAAAAAAATTCTGATCTTTTTTGAAACAACTAGTATGTGCGCGTTTGTTAGTTTTTTAAATAATTAAATTTTGTATTTCAACTGAACGCCATTTTCCGATATAGATTCAAAACCACAGATGACCCTATTTTATACATTTGTGCTAAAATTGAGCAACTTGTCCACAGAAAACATATTATTCTATGATATTCGATGCTAATGATATTATTTTTAAACCAATGAGTAACCAGCAAAAATTGTAAATTTTAATTTTTTTTTAAGTAGGTAGATCTAATTGTTTATTAAGTAGAAAAAATTAACATTAATTTCCGTTAAGATTCGTTATCAGTCCCGTGAAATTTGAGTGCGTAACTTAAGATCTAGTTATCTATTTATTATCTAAGTAATAACCTCTATTTATATAGCTATATTAACCTAAAAATTTAAATGGTTGTACCATATTCTAATCTTATAATTATACTACACTAGCTGTTGCCCGCGACCCCGTACGCGTGGAATTAGAAAAATTTTCCTCGTTCTTGCAACATTTTTCACTACTGCTTTGCCCCTATTGGTCGCAGCGTAATGTTATATGGCCTATAGCCTTCCTCAATAAATATAATATCCAACACTGAAAGAATTTTTCAAATCGGACTTGTGGTTCCAGAGATTAGCGCATTTAAACAAATAAACAAATAAACTCTTCAGCTTTATAATATTATGTATATACTACATTGTACCATAATTTTATATGTCAGTATATTGCATTTATGACCTATTCGTATTTTGATTAGTGTTGCCAGTGTTAATAATAAAGTGGTAGTTAGTAATTTAAGTAGTAATATCTGAAAGTAATGGTCTGATCCTAAAACTCCACAAATAGGAATATATAGGAAAAAGTTATTTTCGTAAGTGATAAATTATGAAAATTGTATTTTAGGATAACTATGTCGGGGTTAAAAGACTTATTGACAAATACAAACAGTGATAAGTACGTTAACGTATTCCAATGGTCTACTTACTTACTCCATAACACGCGCAGTGTTAATCAGAATACAAAAAGGCCTATTACATATTCACACATGCATTACAAATAACATAATTTTATCTAACACTCCATTATCAAACAATATTCTGTTTTCAAAAATACAAAAGTTTCTACTAAACTACAACACTCATAAAAAAATTCTTAAATTTAATACCAAAATAATCTTAAAATAAAACGTTTAGAAAATTACCAAAAAGTATAAAAGAGTGACTTAAGTATTCGAATTTTGTACGGTGGTTCCAAAGGGCAATCAATGATAATAAAATCTATAACTTAAGTAAGAGTAAGTATATTAGAACTATAGAGCGTGTCAATCGCATCGGTTACCTTATACAAAATGTAAGTGAGTAATCTAAACCAGGGCCCCGAGTCCGGTAAATGAATAGTGTCGCAATGGTAGCTCAATGACACATTATAACCTCAAAAAATTAACAATAGACTACCAAACTTGATAAAATTCGCCACTAAGCAATCTGTTATTTAGTGTTATTGCCTTATTGCAAACAAATGCAATAACCGATTGCTTAGTGGCGAATTTTATCAAGTTTGGTAGTCTAATGTTATTTTTTTAAGGTGCTAGAAGGGGTTTTATAATCAACAATTTCATTTTCTTTAAGCTAAATAAAGCACAAAATTAGTCGAGAATAGTGTAAAAATTGTGGCGTATTATTGTCTGTATTTTCCAACGCGCGCTCTTTAAATACTGATATACTCTATAGTCTATAACTAAATAAAACACTTAACTAAATTATAACAATTAAAAAATAAATGTTGGCATTCAGAGATCTGTAAATAATATCATCAATTTATAATAAGATTGTGATGAATATGGAAACTAAAAACAAATTTAACCACATTTAAATTTGCCTGATGTCATGTGACGTGAAGCATCAGATGGGATCAAACATTTAATATGGTATCGTGCACATTTTTCTGATGCGTTGTGTTGTTACGACTTGAATAAATGTATGAAAAAACTTCTGATGCCACACGTCACGTCACATCAGGCAAATGTAAGTGCGGTTTAAATCACTTGCATTTTAATTAATGTTTATGCAAGTTTTAAGTGACACGTAACAAAGGTTTAGACATTCAGACTTATTATTTGTCTGAAAAACTTATTGTTCACTCAAGTGACAAAAAATAAAACTCAAAATTTACACTAATCAAAATGCAAAAAAAAAAATTTTTACATATAAATATATGTAAATAAAATCTTTTATTTTAATAATAAATCTCTTAAATAGTTATTAAAATCAAATCTATGAATTTATTCATTCATCAAATAAATATTAGAGTATTTAATTCATGTCTCGCTTTTTAGAAGAAAGACTAAAACATATTATTATTTCTCAAGCAATAGATGAAAGATACAACTTGCCAATTATTCAGATATAAAAATTTGTGTAATAATTTATTAAGAATATACATGTAGAAAACAAAAAAATTTGCTTTTCCACATTTTCCGCGTAGAATAGATGAAAGATAAGATTTGCCATAATTGGCAACTTAATAATTTATGTTCTAAAAACACTGTATAAAACTACACATGTATTAGACAAAAAAAAAATTGTTATTCCTAAAGGAATATAAATGAAAGATAAGATTTGCCAAAATTGGCAACGTAATAATTTCTATTAACAACTTAATAAATTTAAGTTATAAAAAACATTTTGTGATGTAATGTAATAAGAATACGCTATGTAGAAAGATAAATGATTTGTGTAAGCAATAGACGAAAGATTTTCCATAATTGGCAACTTAATAATTTAGGTATAAAAAAAATACTTTAAATAAGATACATGTAGAAGGAAGACAAAAATTTATATATTGTGTATCATTCCCCAAGGAATAGATGAAAGATAAGATTTGCCATAATTGGCAACTTGACAATGGGCATTGTTCATATTTTTTTAAAACTCTTAATTCGAAAACCATTAAGTCTATCAAGAAAAGTCTATACACAGATTGCGTAAAACGATGACGTCACAACATTCAAAGTAATATTTTCAAGAATTTTTAAAATAATATTATCAAGAAATATTTTCAAGAATTTTTAAAAAATTCTGTATAGTGAATATTTCAATAATATTGAAATTAATTGCTTAAAATAGTCTATATTTTCTGAAAAGAATATAAAAACAGTAGGTCAAAAATTATGAACAATCCCAATTTGTGTTATAAAAAAACTATAGTGACATAAAGATAAACCATGGGTCCTGAAAAATTCTGTTATGTTAAAATAAAATTACAGTGGAGTCCCGGTAATTCGGACCCTGGCTTATCCGGCGCACCCTGTAATCCGACATGGTCTATTATTTATTACTGAATATTAATTTTGTAATAAAACGTATGCTCTCTATTTTATTGTTTAATTTACTAAATTTGACATACATAATGAAGTATGATTTGTACTTCGGAGTACATATATGTATGTTCATATGTATTATATGTACATAATATGTATAAAGAATCTTATCATTGAATCTGTAATTTGTCAGATTACAAGGTACTCTTTTGTAAAAAAATTCGGACTATAAGGGGTCTTAGACAGTGCTCTATAATCCGACAAATTCAATACAGTGGAGTCCCGGTAATCCGGACCCTGGGTTATCTAATATGTATTCGCTAATGCATGATTGAACAAGTTACAACTTGTACGCACTATCACTATTGTGCTCGGCGCGTAGGGTATTGTTATGATTCTTATTGCTTAGTTTGAATTTGACTACATGCCGATGAGAATAGTGGTATAGTGGTGCGTGCGCCTAGCGTGTATTCATTGTTTACTGTTCTTAGGCAGTACTCTATAAACCGACAAATTAGATAGTTCAACACTGCCCTGCAAAGTGTTTTTCAGACTACCGGGACTCCACTGTAAATATTTTTCAGTAGAGATATAAAAATAATTCTGATTTATTTATATAATATAAATACACACGAAATTATGATCTGCCTCATGCCCAATAAATAGTTTGCATATGGAAAGAGAACATGTTGTCTTTCATAGTAATAATTTGATTATTAAAAGACGAACTTATCTCATTATAATTTTTACCCAACGAATAGACGAAAGCTGAGGATTGCCAAATTTAAAAGTTAAGTCCTTCAAACACATAATTTGTTTACAAAAAAAAATAATTTAGTAAATTTTTATTTTTTTTGTAACCAAATTGGTTAGTACCTAGAAATAGATGAAAGACGAAGATTGCCAAATTATAAAACTTTCGGTATTATTACTGACGGTACTCGCTTACAATATCTTTGCCATGCGGAACCATAGCGACGTTGACATCTAGCGTGGTCTCGCCAACTCCGATGAATCAACATAAATATTGTCAGTATAGCTGGTGCGGCGGCTACGTAATGTCCAGATACAATTCCGGGTAAAGCAAAAGCAATATGTATCAGTATATCTCCGGTGTAATTAGGGTGACGTAACATACCCCATAGGCTGGATATCAGCAATTTGTTTCCATGAAAAGTTACCATAGAGTCTAGTCCTGAAATAATAGAAATTTAATGTTAAAATAAAAAATATGTCTACAAATTAAGTCACACAAGTATTATAAAGGCGAATGTTTATGTATAAATGTTTATTAGCTTTTACGCTCGATAATCTTCTTGGATTAAAATGAAATTTGGTATTAGGATAGTAGAGAAATTCATTCATTCATTCAATCATCATTTAGAAATTCTTTATTAAAATATAGACTACTATGAATCCTGAAATATTGCGATGTTTAATGTAGTACCGATCGAACTCATAAATAATAAATAAATCAATTTTAGTGTGTAGATAAATGTTTTTGGAGTCAAGCTGAAAAAGTTCGAAAGTTTCGAGCTTTGAAACATCTTTGAACATTGAAACAGCTTTGAATATTTGAAACATCTTTGAAACAAATAAAAAATATTAATTAAAAATACGTACGTCATTAAAATGTCTTACAGGTGAATATACTATATGTATTTATTATATTCATAAAGTAATAAAACACGAATATATTACTGTTTACTGAAGAATTTAACACAAATGCCCTTGACATTGCACCTGTGCTAAAAATAATGTATTACTATATGCAGTTTAGCATACCTATATTTACTCAAAAATATAATATGTATAAACACTATAATTTATTTTAAATAAAGCCAGTATAAAGAGCAAAAAATTGCTTATTATAAAAGTAATTTGGTACTTAATCCTACTAATATTTTTACTGTTATAAAGATTGTAAGAATGTATGGTATCTGTGTTTGTTGCTATGTCAAGTAATACAAAAAGTACTGAAATAATTTTAATGATACTTCACTTATGCTATATACTTAATATTAAAAAAAAATTGGTCAAGTGCGAGTCGAACTCGTGCACGAAGGGTTCCGTACCATTATCTATGCAGCATAAGGCAACGTTATTAGTATCGAGCAAGAAACGGTAAAAAAATAATGTTTGGTTGTATGGGAGCCCCCCTTAAATATTTATTTTATTTTATTTTTAGTATTTGTTGTTATAGCGGCAATAGAAATACATCATCTGTGAAAATTTCAACTCTCTAGCTATCACCGTTCTTGAGATACAGCCTGGTGACAGACGGACGGACGGACAGCGAAGTCTCAGTAATAGGGTCCCGTTTTTACCCTTTGGGTACGGAACCCTAAAAATAAATCATGGACATTTCACACAACGTCCTCTGGTCCCAAGCTAAGCTTATATGCTTGTGTTATGGGTAGGTACCAGAATACGGATAGAATACATACAGGGTGTCCCAGAACTCAACGTCAAGCCGAAACGGGGTGACAGGATAGATCATAACCATCACGAGAAAAATCAGAAAAAAAATCTATCCCATGCAGTTTGAAAATTATGGGCATTTTAAGAAAAACCTAGAAATTTGGTCTAACTGTACCATTTTTCGGTTATTGTGGTTAATTTTTATTATTTTTGGTCATTTAAACTTTGGAACCGTAACCCTAAATAACATCTCGAGAATCACAGTCTAAAATAATGACACAATTACCCCAAGTTTCCTAGAATTTAGACTATTTGTTAAACTATGAATTTAAAATTTTCAAACTTTGTCGACTTTGAAACACCCTCCTTTAAAAAAAATGTACTAGAGTGCCTTGGCAAGTGCCATTAAGAGTTGGCGCATTTAATCAGGATTGTAAAATGGTACAATACTTGTAAGTTTCGTACTAAAAAAAACGAGTAAAAAATAAAAACCTCAAGTAACCCGATTTTTGCTAACCCATTTTACTCAGGAAAAATGTTTTTTATTCGCACAAGCCCTTGGTAGGTTCTTTATTTTACGGCAAAATGATGAGAGAGATGGATAGTGGACATGTTTGCCATGAGCGAGCGAGACAGATAGTGACGCCACGCAGTGAGACGGAGATGCATCGTTTAAACGAGTGCGAATGAAACAGATACAGACGCCATACCAAGCAAATAGCTACGCTGCCAGTCTGACACCAGTTAGTACATTTCGCTCATTCGTCTACTGCGCACCTTTCCGTATTCGCTTGTGTTAATTTAGTACTGACAACTTTGGCTTTTCTTTTTGGACTTGGATTTTTGTGAATTGGACTTGTTGATTACATACCGGCAACTTTGGCTTCTCTCTTTTGGAATTGGACTTTTGTGTTGACATCCTTCTCATCACTATGCCTACGCGCTACACTTCACAAGAATATGCGAACATGCATCTCATTTATGGGGAATGCAGATGCAACGCAAGTGCCGCCGCTAGACTTTATCGTGAAAGATATCCAAATTTAGAGCGCTATCCGGATCACCGCGTGTTTGTTAATGTGCACCATTCACTCACAGAGGACGGCCATTTCCCGAATCAAATACGGGCTGGAGGTAGACCTCGCTTTCCTTACGAAGAAGAAGTGTTGGAAGAGGTCGCAGATGACCCAAGTATTTCCGTTCGTGGAATTGAAGAAAGAACGGGAATACCCAAAAGCACAGCACATCGTATTTTACAAAGAGCTGAAATGCATCCATTTCACGTACAACGAGTTCAAAGTCTTCTCCCTCGAGATTATCCTGAAAGGATTTCATTTTGTAGAACAATGCTACAGAGGCATAATGAAAATCCCCAATTCATCCAAAAAATTCTCTGGTCAGATGAATCTACATTTAAAAAAGATGGCTACATAAACTTACACAATTTTCATGAGTGGCATGTGGAGAATCCACATTTAATGCGAGAAGACCGATCCCAATATCGCTTTAAAGTTAACCTGTGGACAGGAATTTTAAACGGCAAAATAGTTGGGCCTTTTGAGCTGCCTGAGAATTTGAATGGCACGAATTACCTAAATTTTTTACGAGAAAATTTACCAAGTTTGTTAGAGGACGTACCACTAACAGATCGTTGCCACATGTGGTATCAACAAGATGGCTGCCCAGCGCATTACGCAGTGCAAGTAAGAGATTTCCTTGACCAAGAATATCCGGGAAGGTGGATTGGACGTTCAGGCACTATCTCGTGGCCAGCCCGTTCCCCAGATTTAAATCCCCTGGATTTTTTTTATTGGGGCGTTCTCAAAGAAAAAGTTTATTCTAAGCCCATTGAGAGCGTAGCCGAGCTGCGTGAACGAATTTCTCAAGCTGCTGAGGACATCAACTCTCGAGGATATGCCCGGCTAATAAGTAGATCTTTTTTAAGAAGATGTAGGGCGTGTGTTGAAGCTGATGGTAAACAATTTGAACATTTGTTTTAATAAAAAATGTTATTTTCAAATCTGACTTTTATTCCAATAAACCTAAACAAAACAAGGTCAACATTTTTCATTATTTTATTAGTATTTTGTTGCTTTGGTAAAAGTGGCGTCACTATCTGTCTCGCTCGCTCATGGCAAACATGTCCACTATCCATATCTCTCATCATTTTACCGTAAAATAAAGAACCTACCAAGGGCTTGTGCGAATAAAAAACATTTTAACTGAGTAAAATGGGTTAGCAAAAATCGGGTTACTTGAGGTTTTTGTTTTTTACTCGTTTTTTTTAGTACGAAACTTACAAGTATTGTACCATTTTACAATCCTGATTAAATGCGCCAACTCTTAATGGCACTTGCCAAGGCACTCTAGTACATTTTTTTTAAAGGAGGGTGTTTCAAAGTCGACAAAGTTTGAAAATTTTAAATTCATAGTTTAACAAATAGTCTAAATTCTAGGAAACTTGGGGTAATTGTGTCATTATTTTAGACTGTGATTCTCGAGATGTTATTTAGGGTTACGGTTCCAAAGTTTAAATGACCAAAAATAATAAAAATTAACCACAATAACCGAAAAATGGTACAGTTAGACCAAATTTCTAGGTTTTTCTTAAAATGCCCATAATTTCCAAACTGCATGGGATAGATTTTTTTTCTGATTTTTCTCGTGATGGTTATGATCTATCCTGTCACCCCGTTTCGGCTTGACGTTGAGTTCTGGGACACCCTGTATACTACTTTTTTTTTTGTAAATACATACTTATAATACATAGAAACAGCCAGACGCTCTAATAGACGCACCCGAATAATATAATCACGCTCAAGCCTAGTAGTGGGACAGTGAATAGAAACGGGGCTGGTAAAACTACCCAATGGATTTTAGTGCAAATTTGTATGTAAGTATCATATATTATTATTTATAATTAGTGTTTTCTTATTATTTATTTAATTTGATGGTTAATATAGACAAACTATAAAAGGTTTATAAGGCCCTTAAGCATATTAACTACAAAAAAATACAATTAAAAGCATTAAACAAATGGCTCCATAGATACTTACTTGTCAAGCTTGGATGTAGCGGATTCTTTCTGAATTCATACTTAATATTATTACTAACAAGCATTATTAGAAATCCCAGTGTAAATAATACCGAAGCAGTAATTAATATGTTAGTCGACATAACTAAGGCGGTATCGGCAATATGTTTCGATATTGTTGTAAAATAAAACGGATAGATGGCACTAGACACTGCTTGCATATACCCAATAGCTTCACATTGCCAAAAAAATGTTGTTGTAATTCTATATTCCTTCATTATATAGTTAAGTATATATACTATTTGCATTATACTAAATAATATGATAGTAGGTTTCAACTGTACATTTTCTGCCAATAGTTTAACATTTTCCATTGTTATATTGTTTGTGTTCAATATTAGTTCGGTTTTCTTGTCCAGTTTAAATTGAAGTCCTTGTGTGAAGATCAATGATAGCAATATTAGCTGAAACAAAGATAAAAATAGATGAATATGACATCTAATTGGAACATTTTGATGAAATTTTTAATTGGAATAGTAGTACCCTGGATAAAAAAAGCAGTAATATTTCTATATTATATTGACGGGTTTCGTAGTCGTTTCGAAGTTGCAGGTTCGATTCGCGCGCGGTACAATCACTTGTGTGTATGTATAATTGTCACACAAATCTTTGTACTGTTTCTCGGTGGGAAAAATAGTTAGTATCCATATACTGGTACCCATAACACAAGCATATAAAAGCTTAGCTCGGGAACAGAGGATGTTGTGTAAATGACAAAATATATATTCTTATGTGCAGTTCACGTGCAGTTCTTTAAATATTGTCAGAGAGCAGTGTATTACTATGTAAAGTATAACAAATAAAACCAAATACTTAAAACAAAACTCTGTCTTGCCAAATATGACTGCTACTCATCCCCATTCTTAGAGCAATGCTCTCACTCACTCATAGTCTACAGAGCGTCGCAGTCATTTTATAAAATGTGTTTGCCGATTACGGGCGGGATGGGCGTAACAACCTGGCAGTTTATTTTACAAAAAAAAAACCAGTGTGTGTCTACTCCTGTTATTTTAATACTCCAACTGCCGCACTCAGAGACATTTAATGGTTACTTAGGGAGCTCTTTAGTATTGATTTAAAAAGTAAAAGTTAAGTTAAAACTTTTTTAAATCAATACTAAAGAGCTCCTTAAGTAACCATTAAATGTCTCTGAGTGCGGCAGTAAGCTGTCATCTCAATAAGTAATCTCGACCTCAGAGTTGTTCTGACACCCAAAAAGAGGCTCATGCCTGCAGATTTTTTTTTTAGGCTAAGGAGATACAATTACTTAAAAATTGTATAATATTTAATAATATGACTATAAAACACATTAACATGTCAGTAACTTTATGTAATTAACATTCATTAGTATGAAATAGGTAAGTACATAAATAATGTATGTGGTTCATGGTTTTCCTAGTAGTAAAATAGATTAAAATATATGATATTATTATTTCCTCATATTTCTATACTACAACATAGAATTCTATAAAAAAATATCATGTTATATATAACGACTTAACGTGATTATGGTGAAGTTATGTTTGTATAGACAGATACAATTTAAAAACTTTTTTCATACCCATAAACAGTAAGGTTAATCCAAAGCAATTCCTTTTTTTGGAAATTATTTTTTTTCTTTCAATCTTTTACTGACAACTATGTACCTACTACTAAAATTGCGAAAAGAAACTTCCTATTTCCAACAAATTTTGTTTTATTTTTGTATTTTCAGTTATCATTCATATCAAAATTACGTATTTCACACACACACTGTGACTTTATTAGCTAGAATGAAATAAAAAATTAAAATATTAGATAAAATACTAAATAAAATTGAATTGGTAATGTGTTGCTAAGCACAATAC
Source organism: Orgyia antiqua (assembly GCA_916999025.1). Classification (NCBI taxonomy): domain Eukaryota; kingdom Metazoa; phylum Arthropoda; class Insecta; order Lepidoptera; family Erebidae; genus Orgyia; species Orgyia antiqua. The sequence goes on from OU779866.1 coordinate 31,898,229, forward strand.
TTGAGAATAAGAGGACATACTTTTGTAATTTTTTGTTAGAGAATCTCCAGTCTGTAGATCGGTTCTGGTTAGTTGAATTCACTTGAATAAAAAATACACAAAGGTAAATAACCGTATACCATTGAATATATCTGGGCGATAATTGGGAGTACATCTTTGCTTAAATTAAAGATAAAACTAAATTTATTTGTCTCAATATGTGTATAAATAAATTAATCTTATGATTGTTTCAATTATGTAGGCTCTGAACTGTTGCACCTATTTAAAAAATACTTCCCCTATGGGATCTGCAATCTCAATCAAATCTGCACTATACCTGGTGAACGTAGGCTATTTTTTATTTTAATAATTTAGCTTTTATAATATACAATACCAGGGTCTAAAGGTAAGGCCAAACCAACGCGTTGTTGTTGCGTACGAACTTGTACTCAACAACTGATCGCCACCGTGCACGCCACCGCGGACGCAAATTGAACGCATTGGTTTGGCCTTGCCTTTAGCTTATGACAATGGACTTGCAAGATAATGTTATACATACAGTTAACCCTAAGCCGAATGTTCATGAAACAGATTGTGAGAATAAATATAGTAACAATAATTAATGTAAAATCTAACAATTACCAATATTTTGCAAAATAAAATATTTATTTTCATACTCTGTAGGTTCCTAATAATAGATTAGTAAATTATGTAGTAGACTAGTAGAAATAGTAGTCCATGTGATGATCGATTACGACTACAAGTGTCACCACCCCATTTCCTTCCCAGGTTACTGTAAAAGTCAGTTAAGGAATATTATACACATAACATCCTCTGTGATAGAAGGAAAACTCGAAATTAACCCTAGGCATAGAGGACTTTAGACCTCCCAAAGTGGAGAAGGCCTATGCCTTAACAGTGAGCCTTTTTGGGCTGGAAGGACAAATACGAGCGTCATGGTTGAGTTGTTTATGTAACGGACTGCCGATCAAGAGGTTGCGGGTTCAATTCCCGCTCGGGATAATTTGTGTGATTTTTCTATTTGTCATACAAATGTTTGTACTGCGTCTGGGTGTTTCTATATATTATAAGTATGTATTTACAAAAGAAAAGTAGTATATGTATTATATCCGTATTCTGGTACCCATAACACAAGCATATAAGGCTTAGCTCGGGACCAGAGGACGTTGTGTGGAAATGTCCATGAATATTTATTTATTATTTAATAGTAGAAATAGATTATCACTTACAGCATTAATATTGGAAGTCCTCGCAATCCATAATTTTACATCCAGATTTTTGATAAATGGATGTACTTCCCTACCAATAAAGAAGTCATACAACACATATCCTGTATTTCCATACTGATTTAGTTCATGTGTGTCCAATTTTTGACTGTTCACATACACAAGGATACTCAAAATAACAGCAAATAAATATGATATGGTCGCCAGCTTCAAATATTCATTCAACAAATTATCTTTATTGATAATTTGTAGGTAATCTAGTATAAACAGTACAGTTATTGTACATATGCATGCAGAAAATGCATTAAAACATTGTTTTCTACCATATCCATCCATTCTATCGGTTTTTATACCCAAAATTGGGACCATAACAAATATCGCCTGAATAACATATTGAAGAAATATGAACCCAAATGCTTGCAAATTTACAAAACTTTGTATAGACTTGTAATTAGACAGATCTAAGATAGAGATTAAAGAGCATGATTTATTGCATGAGATTAAAATGTATAAAACCGTCAATGGTATAAATAAAATCAAGCCCGCCGATCCTATCCTGCCTCCAAATTCCCATTTACTTGCAATTTCTGTTATACTACTAATGCTACTTCGTAAAGGAGTTGCTAATTTCCTTGTAGCAAACTTTGACCGCTCTCTTCGTAACTCCTCTTCAGAATTCTCCTCGTCAGAATAAGCCTCTAGTGATTTACTAACAGATTTACTTATGGACTTGCTTTGACTGATAGATTTACTCATACTCCGTCTTATATCCGGCACATTATCAATAAACTCTCTTAGTCTACTGGATCTTCTTGGTGGAACTTCTTCAACAAGTCTCCGGTTCCGTAAACTGTACACATCATTTGTATCACCATTTAAATTGTCTAAAGAAAATTCACTTTCTTTTAAATTTGCTGTAAGATCTTTTATAGAATACTCAAATCGTCTGGAACGAGTACTCTGATAGGATGTGAGATTAACAGATAAAGGCTTTAGCTTTACTGCCACATCACTTTCAATAACTGGAGTACGTTTTTCAATTATTGGAGCACGTTTCGAAGGAGATTTTGGTACTGGGTTTTCTGGTTCAGTCTGATCTTTTTCTTTGGTTGATCTAGACGGAGATTTTCGCGCCGGAAACTTCGAAGTAGGTTTTCGACTCGGTGATTTTCTTGAGGGAGACTTTCGTCCAGGGGAACGCGTGGCTGGAGGTGGCGTTTTCTGCGCTGGTGGCGAACTCCTCCTAGTTCTGGCGGGAGAACGTGTCGGCGAAACTCCTTTGCGAATCCTAGATGGACTTACATCTATACCACTCGCTCTAATCCGACCGCTTCTAGTCGACATTCTGTAATAAAATAATACGAGTTATTATTTTTGGCACTATTTGATCTATAATTATCTCAAAACCACACACGATGATAATTACATGTCACAATAAATTAATATTCATTAATTTAATATCTCCAACTGGCAGCAGTATTTTCTTGTTTTCACACACAATACAATAACAGCACAGTATCGAAAATAATCACAAATAGTCACAATTGTTATTTTCACAAATCATAAAAACAAATGAATCAAAAATACGCAACGTAAACACACCGAATGAATGAACGCTTGAACGCAAATCAAATGAAGCCAAGCGCTAACGAAAAAGCAGTGACGCTAGAATGAATTCAAAAAGACTGTTTGCGATTGGTTACAATGTTGAACGGAATATTTATATATTTGTTTCTTTTTAACATGCGAGTTAGAAAGAGCAAAAGCAGCGGACAAATGTTACCAACAAATAGAAAATTAGGAAGTACATACCTATAAAATGTAATTTAAGTGCTTAATACATTTTGATAAAATTAACGAGATCCTTTTGGTGATTTGTGATTAATTTATGGATCTTTCTTTCATTTAAACGCATTATTGATTGCACCCGTAGAGCATTAAATCAACAGGAGGAGTTACGTCGGAGAGTGCTCGATTGTACGATGCGATGCTGTAATTGGAACACTCAACGTTGAGCATTGTGCCGCATAATGCGCTATTGTGCGCTGATTGGAAAACGGAGATAATCGAACACTCTCAAAAGTGATGCGTGCAATCGATACCAACTTCAGCGCCAGAAAATTAACAAGTATTTTTTCTTTAAATTGGCATTGATTGAAATTTCATTATTATATTATCGTTAGTAACATTATTTATTGTAAAAAAAATTTTTAAGGCTTTCGTTTCGTCGGAGTTTTCTGGAAATAATCAAAGTTAATTGAAGCTGTGTTAAAAAAAATATAGGTATGGATGAAGGTACAAACAATGATTTTTTTTTGTATTCCACATTTATAATGTGAATACAATTTTATTTTAGTATTTTTTTTTTCAACACTGAACTTAGCGCACTCTGTTAGTGCATTTGAAATCTAATTCACGATTCACGTTCCAATTAGGCGTCAGCATAGTTCAGTTCAGCATTGTGCGGCACTGAGTCGCATTATCCCTTTTTAGGGTATATATTATGTTCTGTGCGCATTATGCTCAGCAATTGGAAAACTAGCTATAACTTCATTTTATTGGTCTCTAGTTCTTTACGCACACACTGCCCAAAATCACCTTACGCACAGTAAGCCGCGGTGCGGCGAAGGTCTCTATTATAGCATAGTAGGCACAGTTAGAATAGTAGGTACCTACCTAAAGCCACAGCTTAACGCGTTCAATGCTGAATAATTTGCGAATTTATAGCCAATGCTAAAAAAAGAGTCATTCGCCCAGTGCTGAGAACGCGTATGTGCGTTCAAAAAATTTTTCGCGTAGTGCTAAGAACGCTTATATGCGTTCATAGAAAACTCGCGTAGTGCGGCTGGACGCTATAGCGCGTTGTCTTTTACCTTCCCGCAGTGCGGCCGACGCTTATGTGCGTTCGGTAACTTTCGAGTTTTATGACTGTCATATAACAATTACGGGTCATATAAATGTGTTGGATGGATAAAGGTGCTTCCACACTAGTGTTTATTTGTAAGAGATTTTGTGAAGTTTACGCCATAATATATCTTCGTTCGGTTTTGTTAAAATAGTAAGTTATACCTTAATAAAACAGTAATAGTAAAGGTACCTTCTCCCGAAAGCCCTTTTATTCTTAATTTTTTTTAATTTACGACATTTCGCCCGCCTCGTAATAGACTCGCTCTTTTAACTAAACTAATAGGTAGTTTTAGTCTATTTATAAATGGATAAATAGACTAAAACTACCTATTAGTTTAGTTAAAAGAGCGAGTCATAATAAAATTATTTCAATAATCTATTGTACTAAATTAGGTTATTGTTGTCGTCGCCGCCGCCGTCCCCCCCCTGCAAGATTCGTAGCAGAAACCTGACTAGTGTGTAGTCTCCTTTACAATTCCACATTTTACGACCGCTTCGAAACAATAGACACCCAGAATACACGCTATAAACGCACAGGTGCGGCGCACCCCGCTTGCCTACAGATTTTTTTTTGTATGGACGCGTATACGCGTCGGCCCGCACTTGGTGAAGATCAGAAAAACGCGCATAAGCGTTAGCCGCACTGAACGTATTAAAGCAAAGAAAATATATTTTCTATATATGTATATATTCTATATATATGGAGACTAGAAGAAGTTCTTCTAGTCTCCATGGTTCCGAGGTCAAAGAGTAAAATAACACAGATTTATCAAAAGGGGCTGCTGTCCGAGGTCGTGGGTTCAAGTCAAAGAGTGGTGATTATTTTTTTCACTATAATTTTATTTAATAAGTAAAAGCATAGCAAAAAATTATAAATTAATGTTTAAATGTATCTAATATTATTTTTTATTGGAATTAATAAATTTACAACGTAAGCGCCTTAAGAAAAAGTATTTAAAGCTAAATATGACTATATAGCTCTTAAAATTCATATTGGCGCTTGGCGCATTAGCAGTTCAAACAAACAAAGCACATTTAAGGTGCATTTAAGTATTTTTTTTATTTTTGTAAGAGTGCATTGCAATCTTTTTAATAATTGGTCAAGTGCGAGTCGGACTCGCGCACGAAGGGTTCCGTACCATTATCTATGCAACATAAGGCAACGTTATTAGTATCGAGCAAGAAACGGTAAAAAAATCATGTTTGTTGTATGGGAGCCCCCCTTAAATATTTATTTTATTTTATTTTTAGTATTTGTTGTTATAGCGGCAATAGAAATACATCATCTGTGAAAATTTCAACTGTCTAGCTATCACCGTTCTTGAGATACTGCGTACGGAACCCTAAAAATCATGTTTGTTGTATGGGAGCCCCCCTTAAATATTTATTTTATTTTATTTTTAGTATTTGTTGTTATAGCGGCAATATAAATACATCATCTGTGAAAATTTCAACTGTCTAGCTATCACCGTTCTTGAGATACTGGGTACGGAACCCTAAAAATCATGTTTGTTGTATGGGAGCCCCCCTTAAATATTTATTTTATTTTATTTTTAGTATTTGTTGTTATAGCGGCCATAGAAATACATCATCTGTGAAAATTTCAACTGTCTAGCTATCACCGTTCTTGAGATACTGCGTACGGAACCCTAAAAATCATGTTTGTTGTATGGGAGCCCCCCTTAAATATTTATTTTATTTTATTTTTAGTATTTGTTGTTATAGCGGCAATATAAATACATCATCTGTGAAAATTTCAACTGTCTAGCTATCACCGTTCTTGAGATACTGGGTACGGAACCCTAAAAATCATGTTTGTTGTATGGGAGCCCCCCTTAAATATTTATTTTATTTTATTTTTAGTATTTGTTGTTATAGCGGCCATAGAAATACATCATCTGTGAAAATTTCAACTCTCTAGCTATCACCGTTCTTGAGATACAGCCTGGTGACAGACGGACGGACGGACGGACGGACGGACGGACGGACGGACGGACGGACGGACGGACGGACAGCGAAGTCTCAGTAATAGGGTCCCGTTTTTACCCTTTGGGTACGGAACCCTAAAAATGAGGAAAAAAAGTAAATATTCTATTAAAGAGTATTCAAATAGGGTTGAAGACCGTCTGTTTTTCCTAAATTAATAGTTCGCACCGCCTTAAAGGCGAGGCCACCTTTTTAGAATGTGTCATTGTTCCTGATTTGTTGAGGAAAGTAGGAAATTATAAATATACCTACCATACTAAACTCTAATCCCTAAATATTCGAAAAAGCTGTGTGGTCCCGCCATTATGACTGAATCATTTTCGAAAGGCATAAATCTCGAAAATAAGCACTACGGACTCAACCTGTACTAAAACGCTTGGTAAGCGTGACTATGTGACCCTGTGCCCCATATCAAATATAGTTAGTAGTCTTAAAAAAATATCCGTGTTGTAACGGATTAAGAATAAGTACAAGTGTTACCACCTCACTTCCTCCCCCAGGGTGCTGTAGTAGGAAATATATACGCAGATAATACACTCTGAGAGAGACCGAATACTCGGAACTAAACCCAATGCCTGCACGCCTGCGCCATAGTAGACTAAAAACCCTCGCAAAATGAAGAAGACTCGTGCCCAACAGTAGGACGGTGATGGGCTGGAATGAGATTGTAAAAAAACAACGTAATGAAAAATAATAATTTTATTTTAACAAACGAATAGAGCTGTATTAAAAAGCTGCAACATACACTGTGCTATACTGTAAATGTTTAGGAATGAGTCATCTTTTATTATGCGAAATATCAAAGTAGTGCAATGAAGTGATCAAAGTATTCAAAATTACAGTAGAAAGTACAGTTTATTTTCGACGGTGTTATAAATAAGACTCTCTTAACCTAAAATAAATGCATAGTTGTTGTGATCACCAGTATTTTTCAAGAGATTTAACTAAATCTAGTGGATCTACGTTAGGTCCATGACGTTCAACTGGCACACCATCCTTGTCCACAATGAATTTGGTGAAATTCCATTTGATGAACTTGCCCAAAGTACCACCTTGCTTATGCTGTGGAAAAAAAATACAATTCAATTATACTGCGAAAATGAAAGCGAGTCAGTAGGTACCTAATAATACCTATAAATATAAACGAGGTGTTTGCTAGATTTAAACCATTAACAAATATTCACGGACACGTAACTTTATCTAGTCTTGAATTAAGCGTAATGCTTAGTCTCCGAATGAACAGGTTTAGTCATTTAATAAAAAAATATAATATTCAAGTAGTGTAGGGTGTAACCTGCGACAGCAATGGTCCGATCATAAAACTTTCACTAATAGGTAGTTGCAGTCTCCGAGATTGCTATAGAGCTGTATAGGGCATAGGCAGGACACGTTTATGACAAGATACATTGATTCCAAATTCCACGTATACTACGTCGCGGGAAACATCTATTACGATATAGATACCAAACTACTGGCAAGCAGACATGCGACGGATGACTATAAATCAAATCAGTATTTTTTTATAAATACATACATTGCAAGTAGAAAACATCCAGAGGTCAAAGTCAAAATTTTTTATTTCAAGTTGGCATGTTTAACAAGCTCTTTTGAAACGTCAGAAACTAGGTGTCTGTTCCTAACGCGAATCCTATGGAGAAGAACAGACAAGAAACTCAATGGATATTTTTTTTCATTTCCTTTCATTTTTTTTCAATAATATTATTATGCATAGTTGTATCAGAATGATGACGATCAGTACTATCACGAAGTATTTAAGAATATGCGTTTATCATAGTTACTTTATTAAAATACCATTTACAGGGGTCGAATATGAATAACAATACGTAACCAATCACGAACTGATAAAACATAGGTATGCTTACTGGAGATAAGCTATAAATAGTTCGTAGGATTGAAGTTTGAGATTTTACACCTATTATTTCCCATCCCAGACAATGGTCTGGGATGGGAAATAATAGGTGCATTAAGAGGGTACTGTACTACTAATTTAGGTATTTGCCTTAGGTAGTGCTATCCCTATTTCCAAGCGCCGCGCTGAAAGGGACAAATATAGCTGAAGCAGATTTTACCTACAAATTCTTTGGAAAAAAGACGTTTCATACTTCCCATTTTTCTTTGCGAAAGTTAAACCGATTTTAATTGTTTTTACGCTATATTATAGATGAAGAGTATATCTATGCTTGTATCATATTTTGTAATAGGGTTTCCGTTTTTACCCTTTGGGTACGGAACCCTAAAAAAGGATGGGTGGTTGTATGGATGTTAAGATCTTCGTTGCTCGGTCACACAAAAAATACTGGATACATTTTATTAAAATTTTACAGTTGTGTAGCTTATAGATGAGATTAACACATAGTCTATATGTATATCATCGCGCTGAAAGCCAAGAAGCGGGACAGTGACTATAACCACGGGTGACAACGCTGGCATAATAATATAATTATGGGCTGCTCGCATTCCCATGTAAAACATAAAAGCCCACTTAACCAAGCTAGGTTCATGAATAATGAAAACTATATCGATTGCTGTCCATATCAGATGCAAATTGAAGGACGAATAACACAAAACACCTGTATGAAGCCACCAAATATCGATTGAATAATATTGATAATATGTACATATAATCGTTATCCTAAGGTGATTTTTTTGTGATTAGAATACGTGTGTAATGTCAGATATTTGTATTATTAGATAGTAGACATGTAACTATTAATTAAGAATTGCCGAGAAAATTTAATTAAAAATACAACCGGTAAACGTTATAATCAAGTGATTAAGCTAGGTGTTTTAGAAATCGAGTAACATGAATAAAAAGGAAATTTCCAACGAATTCTAGCATATAACTATATTTATTTATTTATTTTATTTTATATGTTAGCTTATGTAAGCAATAATTTTATTTATCTTGAACCATTTTGAGTAAGTAATAAAATAACGTGGCAGTCGGTAGTAGATAGATTGTAGAAATAGATAAAATTATTCAATATATTTACTGATTTGTTGAACTTTGGTCTCTTTTGTCATTGTCTTTAGTCACAAAGGACTGACCTTTGATCGTTTAAATATTAAAGTACAATAGTAGTCTTTCTTGCTTAATCAGTTTAAAAAATATTTACCGGTACAAATTGATGCGTGCTGTACTATGGAGTTGCGACTGTTGCAAAAGCTTGTTATGTGAAATACACACATATTTAAGGTGGTTAATGTCGATGTCTTCGACTGTACCTATTTTAAGGGTAATTTGAGCAAGAATATACGTTAACAGTTCAAAAGCTTTAGTGCACTAGTGCATAGCATAGCTAAAAAGCACTTGAGAATCCTGGATATACTTATTGGTGAAATGATTACATAGTCAGTCAAAAATAAAATAAGATTATGTACATATATGAATTGTAGATTATATAGCAGCTGTGATAGCAGCATAAAAATGCTCTGCCTAGTTTAGCCTATTTTCAGAATGCCTATATGTATAGTTATAGAGTGCAACATCAATAAGACGAATCTGTGGGGAAATCGTAAATATTTGTGTTATGTATGAAGGTTGGAGGTATTTTAATATCTTTTAGATATATAAGATTTTTATAAGTACCAGTATAATAGCGATTATTTTGGATAAAACCAGTATGTCATGTGTGCTACAAAGTGAAAGTTACATATTCAAATCAAATCAAAACGTTTATTGTAAAATACATGTTACGATGTTACATAGTTTTAAAAGTGTCCCATTATATTTTGTCATGCAGCGTACAAACATTAAATTAATTTATTAAGGGCCTACATCAATATTATCGTATATCATCGCCGACACGTACATATTAACACAGCCAGTAGGCACAGAAAATGAAGAATTAGGGATACTTTTCCTATTTACTCAAAATCTACTAAATATATTTTAATTCTGATCCACGTGTTTCTATACATAATAGTTACCTATGTTTTTAAAGTTATTTCATTAGTTAATACGCGATAATAGACCGACAAATGAAAAAAATAAAAAATTTGAGAGGTTGTTTCGCCAAGATTTTCTATCGAGAAAACTTTTTTCAATCGCGTTTCTGAGTTCATGCGATCCTAGATCATATATTGAAAAAACATATACTTAAAAATTAGAGCTCTAGCCATTCAATCTAAAGAAACAATGAAAACTTCGTACATAGAAAAATGCACGAAGCTATTTTGGTATCCTCTTAAACCAATATTACCAAATCAACTTGCTTCGATCGTAGCAGATGGCGCTCTATAGTCTCTACCTACCCCCATGGGAAAAAGGCGTGATGTTATGATGATGATGATTGTTTTATTGGAAATAACAATTTGTTATATACACCCGTTTATTATTATTGAGCCCTCTCCTCCCTCAATACACACCAAACATTAACAAATTATACAAAAAAGCCTCTTGAACTACACTATCTAAGAAAAAAAAAACCGCATTAAAATCCGTTGCGTAATTTTGAAGATATAAGCTCACTTATGTAAAGATTCATTAATCAGAAGGTTTGTTATATTGAGGTAAGGTAGATCTACAATTTTTTTCATATAGGTAAAGAAATAGTTACAAGTGAATCACAAAACAGAGGTTGAAAAAAACCGTTAAATAGAGGTTTCGAGTTGACAAAATTCGTTAATTAGAGGTATTTATTTACACTTTTTTAATAGTTGAAAATTCGTTATTAAGAAGATGTGTATAAAACAATTCATAATATGAAGGTACTTTTGTATTAAATCATAATGACAATTCATTTCAAGGATTATGCACAAAATTTGTTAAATCAAGGAATTTGTAAAATTGAGTTTCATTATATCCATGTTGGACTGTATGATGTCATATAATTTATACCGAACAACTATTGAAATGTATTTTCTAATAAGCTAGTGAACGTAAATCAACAATTAGACTAATGATTATTAAATAATACTTGTTCTAAGAAAATAGATTTTAATACAATGTATATTGGTACATATACATAAATTTCTATTTGTACAATGAGTTGATGTAAAATATAATTTTAAAAGATGTTTGATGTGCATGTTGTAAGTAGATAAATAAATTACAATTTTTATAGGGCTAAGTATCATCTTAAAGGAGAAACCTGGGCCCTGACAAAGGAAAATATCAACAAATTACAAGTTGCCCAGAGAAAAGTAGAGAGAAAGCTCATGGGAGTAACGCTGAGAGACCGTAAAACAAATACCTTGCTGAGAGAACAGAGCAAAGTGACAGATGCTGCTAAACAAGTGGCTACTCTCAAGTGGTAATGGGCTGGAAACATAGCACGAAAACAAGGATCAAGGGTCAAGAAGACTGCAGGGGCGCATTGGATGCAAGTGGTGCAAAGTCGAGTGGAATAGCAGAAACTAAAGGAGGCCTACACCAAATTGGTTGAAAATGGCTAAGAAGAAGTATCATCTATATGACACCTTGAGCACGAGTAGGAGTACCTAGGGACTAGGTGTGAAGGACTAGGCCCTAGGCATGTGCCCAGTGGAGAAGATGGGCCTGTATTGTTACCTTATTAGGAACCTAAATAATGTGGAAATTATAAAAAAATAATTAATTGATTGAATTATTCTTATTTGTCCTATAACTTGTACCTACTTAGTAGTTTAAAGAATTATTGAAATGAATCAGCCATAAAAATCTTCGAAAATAAGAATAATAGAATATCAAAAAATAATATTCATACCTTCAGAAACTTCCACAGTGGGCTGGCTGTATCTCCATTAACATCAACCTTTTCAAACAAATCAAATTTCACTTTGCGCTCGGATGCAAAACAAACTATCTCCTCAGGATTACCCGGCTCTTGACCGGCAAACTGGTTGCAAGGGAATGCCAGAATACGTAAACCTAAAATTAACGTTAACATATTAAGTCACGAATTTTTTATCTACTTATTTAAACTATTCCAAATTTACTTACCCTTCTCTTCGGCATATTTTTCGTATAATTCATTCAGTTGCTTGTAATTATTTGCTGTAAGACCGCACTGTGAAGCAACATTTACGACAATACATGCATGACCCTTATACACGTCCAGTTTTACATCGTCACCTTTTATATTCTTTACAGTAAATTCGTGAATAGAAGACGCCGTCTTGTAATCAGGATTATTACTCATTTTTCTGTAAATACAATAAAAAAACAATTTAAAATCAAGTACCTACAAAATCACTCCGTGTAAAATCAAATTTGACATTGGAACTTTGGCACTTTAGTGATGTACAAAAACAAACCAAAATAAAACACGAAAACCTTATCACAAAGTGAAAATGATTACTTATTCAAATGCATTTCTTTTCTATTTACTTACAATACACTGAATTGAGCTCGCGATAAACAAAATAAATTTCCAACAATAGGCACCGCTAACTTACTAAACGTTCGAAAAGCGACTGTCATGGTTATTTTATTTATGTACAACGTAGACGTAGATATCACTATCACTATCAATCCGGCCGAAACGAAATGATGCAATACCTCGGCTTGAAATTCGTGGATATGATATTTTGCCGAAACAGAAGATTTTACTGAGAAACTAACTCCACAGATTTTAATTTTACAAGCATTACAGTAGTTATATAATATAATTTTATAATTTCGTATAATCCCGGTTTTAATTTTTAGGGTTCCTTATACAAAGGACCCTTTCAGTAAGTTATAGTTTATTGGAATCCGCTGTTTGTCCACCTGTCTCACTAGCTAGCTCATAAATCTAGCTATATCTCAGTTAGTTAGAGCAGTTGATTTTTTTAGAAGCGTGTGGCAACAACGTGGCGACCTTTGGTGGCGACGTGCGATGATTGTTAGACTTTACATTGAGCTTATCACTCAATTGAACCTTCATTTTATAGAGACTTTTGATGTAATATTCTCTAACGCTTGCCGCGACTCATTTATTTCAATAATATTATTTTTTTAGATTCAAACGCGTATATTTCACGTAGCACGTGTTTTTGATTGAAAAGTCTCCGAAACGTCGGGCTAAAATTTAAACAAATATACGCGTTTAAAGAGTTTTTATTTAAAACTTTTGTAAGTTTGTTCATTCTGTGTACCTTTGTACGGAACCTCTTACTAGACTATTGCTAGCTGCTGTAACCTCAAAGAATAGACTATTTTAAATTTCCAAACTCCGTGGCTAGTTACTAACATGGCAATATTAAGAGTTAAGAAAAATAATAGTTTCACCTGGCAATCTTCTATCTATTCTGTGTTCACCTGGCAACACCGATCAATTATCAATAACGTAGTTCTCTTAGTAGTCTGTGTTATCAATCAAAAAGTTCGTGTTTTGTATTGGGTTTCTTTCCGTAAAATTTCTGATATTTCACTTCATTTACGGCTAAAACAATGGCTTTTTTGGTGACGAATATACGCAGGTGTGTTTGCTTGAAGAGTTTTAGCAGTCCTAATATCATCCAGACTGCTTCTTATCATGCTAATGTAAGTACAAATTTTCTTCCAATGTCGAGGATTATCGATTTTGATATTGAGACGTAATTTCAAAAACAATGATAGTACTTAAATTTGCTGTAAAGATATTACTGCTATTGTATGATATTTCCCTTTAACGATAGTTAAAGTACGCCGCTTATATAATTCGAAAGTTTTGTGCAAATTAAGTCAGGTTATATTTTGTATTTTTACACATACGTATTGCATCAGAGTTATTGGTTAAGTTGCATTAATCAATTCATATGTGATTTCAGGTAATTGACCATTATGAAAATCCCCGTAATGTCGGATCTATGGATAAAAAAGACAAAAACGTTGGCACAGGACTTGTAGGTGCACCTGCTTGTGGTGATGTCATGAAACTGCAAATTAAAGTCGATGATAATGGTAAAATCATTGATGCGAAGTTCAAGACCTTTGGATGTGGATCAGCAATTGCTTCTAGCTCATTAGCAACAGAATGGGTAAAAGGAAAAACAGTAGATGAAGCTCTTAAATTGAAGAACACAGATATTGCTAAAGAACTTTCTTTGCCGCCAGTCAAGTTACATTGTTCTAGTAAGTATACATCAATATTGTTTATGTTGATCAGAGCTATAATTTATCTTAAAGTAAACAAAACGAAAGATAGAAAGAAAGCAAGAAGAAAGAATTTATTAGGGCCCAAGCTATATCAGGTTATTATGATAGCTGCTGAATTTTCATTTTTAGTTTATAGATATTGGGGCCGATTCCACGTGCACAACTAAACTTAACTAAAAAATGAAAACAACTATAGCTGTATCTTGATTATTCGGCTATTATGTTGTGCCCTTTAAAATAATTATAATCTTTAGTCTATAATAAACAGTTTTTAGAATAAGGAAGTTCAGTTAATATTACGGAATTGTGTTAATGACTTTTTGAATTTAAATTATTTTGTTAAGTTTAGTTTATTTATTTATTTAATTCTTCATGCACAAATAGAGTGTACAAAGGTGGACTTAATGCCTGAGGCATTTTCTACCAGTCAACCTTAGGGTTGTACAGAGAATATGTATTGGTAGGTACATATTAATTAATACAAAAAAAAATAACTTACGAATAACTACATACACCTATATCTATATATAAATAGATACTACAAAAATACATATAAACATAATCATAAACATACATACATATACATAATATTATGGTACACGACGAAACACTATAGCGATTATACCGATAATTCGAAGTAGAATTGATGAACTCGTTTCGAGAGGGAGTGCGTTCCATAAGAGAATAGATTGTAGTTGTGCTCGTAGAATTGGTACCATTATTACTTAAATTTGTTTTTTATTTTCAGTGCTTGCTGAAGATGCGATTAAAGCAGCTCTGTCTGATTATAAAATCAAACAACAGTCTGAGAAGCAGTAAATAAAAATTTATGTAGTTTTTTGGAACAGATCTGTGATTTTGGTATGGACATGAGTATCTATACATTATTAGATGTAATTATAGATACTAAGAGAAAAAGACAAGATGACACAGTCTCTATAATTTTATTGTTTTGATTTAAATATAAAATGAATCATATAAAAGTGTTAATAGATCTAGTAAATAGATGTAGTTTGTGTTGAATATTAGTTATAAATTCACATAAATTATTCTGTTAGACAATTGTTGTTTTATTTATACAATTTGTTGATATTTTGGCATGTTTGTTGCAATTACACAGAGTTGTGCAATACTAATATTGAAGATACCTATCTATATATTTTGGTACTTATTTTGGCTGCTTTCCTATGTCAAATTGTCACTTATCATCAGGGGGCATGGGATCCAGTGCCAACGTGTTTAATTATAAAAAAAAACAATATTTATGTTTGCACTTCTGCATATAAGTATAGAATATTATATACTACAATACCTGTACTTTAATATCTTGTAAGTCTACTCATAGAAAGTGCAAACCCGGATTTTAGATTTTTGATGAAGCCCAGGAAGTATGTTTGGATCATAGCAGATGGCGCTCTATAGTCTCTGCCTACCCCCATGGGAATAAGGCGTGATGTTAGGATGATGATAAACTTGATTACGACCTCACAAGGAAATAATTTATATATGCTTAGTGACTTAAATAGCAATTTGGGTAGGATACAAGTGAAAATATATAAATCAGTCCTGGAGTAATTCCAGTGAAGGTCTGTTATAATTTCACGAGTGTGGTTTTAGCCATTTCAGAAGTTATGGACGCAATATCAATTTGACATTACTGCTATAACCACCTATTTCATAGTATTTCGAAATTACATTGCTAATAAATATTCATACTTTATTCCATTTCCTTTTTCCATACAGCTGTATAACCAAAAAAGTAGACAATACAAAACTGCCTTGTATAAGAAGACATCTAAAATTTAAACAATTTTGTTAGCAAAAAATTTATTAAAATTCGAATATTACAATAAAACTGCGGTTAATTATTACATGTGTATTATAGCAAAACATACAACAGAATCATTTTATTTTACAAGTTTTTATACATGTTTTTTTTTTAAACTATGTTACAATTCCAAGTTTCTGTAAGGCAAGTTGCGCTGCGTCGGCTTTAGCTTGTTTCTTGTTAGCGCTCGCTACTGCGGGCTTGTATTCTGTACCTGCTACTTTTACCTAGAAATTAAAATAAAATACAATTACAAAAACCGGCCGGATATTTGTCATACAGACAGGAGGCGTATTTTGAAATTTAGCGTCCCGGGCCACAAAAATTAATAGAGATAGAACAAAATTTTAAACTTTAAGGCTTTCGCCGCCCTTTTTAGGCTGGCTACCCAGGGCCCCTATTGCCCTAGGGTAAACACGCCTCTGCATACAGACTCCAAATGAATAAATAATAATAAATAAATATACATGGACATTTCACACAACGTCCTCTGGTCCCAATCTAAGCTTATATGCTTGTGTTATGTGCACAACGAAATTACAAATTAATCAAAATACGACATATATGTTTTCATTTATTAGTTAAGTTTAGTTGTGCACGTAGAATTGGTACCTTATGCTACTATAAGCATAAAAATGGCGTGTATTAAATAAATAAATAAATATCACGGACATTCCACACAACGTCTTCTGGCCCCCAAGCTAAGCTTATATGCTTGTGTTATGGGTACCAGAATACGGATATACTACATATACTTTTCTTTTGTAAATACATACTTATAATACATAGAAACACCCAGACGCAGAAAAAAACATTTGTATGACATTTTTATAAACATCACACAAATGATTGTCCTGAGCGGGAATCGAACCAGCGACCTCGTGAACATAAATAAAATAAAAATACCTCGTAAATAGAAGTAACTAAGTACTAGGTTGACTGGAAGAAAATGCCTTAGGCATTAAGTCCGCCTTTGTACCCTGTTTTGTGTACAGAAGTTTTAAATAAATAAATACCATAGAAGTCACAGCATACCTTAAATAGAAAATTCTTTTTATGATCCGGTCCACATTCAAAGCAGAGGTTGTATTCGGGTGGTCCTAGTTTCTGTTTAGAACAATATTCTCCTAATAGTGATACTGGATGCTTTCCACCAGCGATCAGAGGTGCTGGACCTCCAGTCCCTCTAGGACGTCCGGTTCGTTGTGGTTTTATCTACGTAAGCAATATATTAATATAAATATTCATGGACATTTCATACAACATCCTCTGGTCCCAAGCTAAGCTTATATGCTTGTATTATGGGCACCAGAATATGGATAGAATACATAATAATATACTACTTTTCTTTTGTAAATACATACTTATAATACATTGAAAACACCCAGAAGCCAGATGCAATACAAACATTTGTATATCAATTATAAATATCACAAAAATGTTAGTCCCGAGAGGGAATCGAACCCGCATCCTCGTGATTGGCAGTCCGTTACTTAAACTAAATCATTGGTAGCGTCTGTTTGTCATATCTTATTATTATAAAAGTTTGTATGTTTGTTACTCCTTCACGCACAAACGGCTGACAATCACTGACAGGCTGTATGATATTTTGCTATTAAGCACCACATTAATTATGGTTCAAGAGGAACTTGGCCATCAAACACATTTCTTAATCTTTAACTATTAATACGTTCAGTGCGGCTAACGCTTATGCGCGTTTTTCTGATCTTCACCAAGTGCGGGCCGACGCGTATACGCGTCCATACAAAAAAAAATTGTAGGCAAGCAGGGTGCGCCGCACCTGTGTGTTTATACCGTGTATTCTGGGTGTCTATTGTTTCGAAGCGGTCGTAAAATGTGGAATTGTAAAGGAGACTACACACTAGTCAGGTTTCTGCTACGAATATTGCAGGGGGGGGGGACGGCGGCGGCGACGACAACAATAAATAAATAAATAAATATTCATGGACATTTCACACAACGTCTTCTGGTCCCAAGCTAAGCTTATATGCTTGTGTTATGGGTACCAGAATACGGATATAATACATAAACTACTTTTCTTTTGTAAATACATACTTATAATACATAGTAAACACCCAGACGCAGTACAAACATTACATAAAACATCACACAAATGATTGTCCTGACCGGGAATCGAACCCGAGACCTCGTGAACGGCAGTCCGTTATATGAACCACTAGACCACGAGGCCCGTCCTAATAATAATAATAATAACAACCTAATTTAGTACAATAGATTATTGAAATAATTTTATTATGACTCGCTCTTTTAACTAAAGTAATAGGTAGTTTTAGTCTATTTATAAATGGTGTCTATTACGAGGCGGGCGAAGAGTCGTAAATTAAAAAAAATTAAGAATAAAAGGGCTTTCGGGATAAGGTACTTTTACTATTACTGTTTTATTAAGGTATAACTTACTATTTTAACAAAACCGAACGAAGATATATTATGGCGTAAACTTCACAAAGTCTCTTACAAATAAACACTAGTGTGGAAGCACCTTTATCCATCCAACACCTTTATATGACCCGTAATTGTTATATGACAGTCATAAAACTCGAAAGTTACCGAACGCACATAAGCGTCGGCCGCACTGCGGGAAGGTAAAAGACAACGCGCTATAGCGTCCAGCCGCACTACGCGAGTTTTCTATGAACGCATATAAGCGTTCTTAGCACTACGCGAAAAATTTTTTGAACGCACATGCGCGTTTTCAGCACTGGGCGAATGACTCTTTTATTAGCATTGGCTATAAATTCGCAAATTATTCAGCATTGAACGCGTTAACACAAGTATATAGAGAATAAAATCTTGTAAAAAAATGTATTTATTATAGAGCAATCATATTATCAAAATAAATCTCTTAAAACGATCAAATTCACCAAAATAGCATCAGATCTTTACTTATTACATATATAACAAAGTCGTTATTTTTGTATGTATGTCCTTATGTAAAATTATATCTTCAAAACTATGTAACGGATTTTGATGCGATTTTTAATAGAGAGTGGTTCAACTGGGTAGCTTTTTTGTATGGCTTTTAGGGTTCCGTACTCAAAGGGTAAAAACGGGACCCTATTACTGAGACTTTGCTGTCCGTCCGTCTGTCACCAGGCTGTATCTCAAGAACGGTGATAGCTAGACAGTTGAAATTTTCACAGATGATGTATTTCTATTGCCGCTATAACAACAAATACTAAAAATAAAATAAAATTAATATTTAAGGGCCCCCCTTAAATATTAATTTTCCCATACAACAAACATGATTTTTTTACCGTTTCTTGCTCGATACTAATAACGTTGTCTTATGTTGCATAGATAATGGTACGGAACCCTTCGTGCGCGAGTCCGATTCGCACTTGACCAATTTTTTTGTATGTATGTCCTTATGTAAAATTATATCTTCAAAACTATGTAACGGATTTTGATGCGATTTTTTAATAGAGAGTGGTTCTTCTGGGTAGCTGTTTTGTATGATTTATTGAGGCTTGGTTTTTAAATGTCATGCGTACAAAATTGCAGGCAACAGTTAGTATTTTTATAAATAATTAAAAAATATTCTATTACAAATATTAATTATCTATAAATTAACGAAATAAATAAATTAATTGTCACATCCTGTATAAAGTGTATTTATTGCAAGACCTTGCTTGTGTCGCACGAGTGATTGTCAACGGACCGAGGGTAGTCGAGACAAACTTGTTAAAGTTTTTATGGCTACCTGTTTACATAATATTATGTATGTGTTGTAAATGAAATAAATAAATAAAAAATTATAGAAATTGAAATAAAGTCCAATTAAATTATATTTTACTTACACCTCTAACTCGTCTACCGCTACTGACTTCTTCTTTGGCCTGTAGACCTCTTGTGTCCAGTTTAACCTCAAGTAACAACGGTTGAAGGGTCCCAGTACCTTCTTTACCTAACCCTTGGCCTGGAGTCCAGCCCATTTTCTGAAGTAAATGCATCCCCATTCCACCTTCGACGGGCGCAGCACGAACTAGTTGATCCTATATACGTATTACAAGATTAGATACAATATAAAAGCATTTTTAAATAAACATTGACTAACAAAATCTAAGACTTTTTGAAAATTATGCTAAATAATGTATGAGTATGGTAATACAATTAATATTAATATTTTTTAATTCAATAGAGAATGCGTTTCATATTAACAGTTGAATTAGCAAATATTGAACTATTGTATGTCTATGGGGCTGAGGCGTATTTTGAAAATTAGTGCCCCGGGCCAATTTAATAAGCCGCTCTATAAATTAATAGAGATAGAGCGAAATTTTTAACTTAAAGACTTTCGGTCGCCCTCCTCAGGCTAGCCGCCCCGGGTCATGCCCCTAGGGTGATAACGGGATAAAGGCAGGAGTATGAAGAATGAAAGATTGTTATAAAATTGATTTGCAAATTCGGGTCAATAGGCAACACTCTAAACTCGAAACATATTATGTACTGTACATATCAAACATAGTTTAAATTTTATCAAAGATATTCTTATTTTTTAAAGTCAAATGTTATAGGTATATGATAGAAATGAATAAGGCATGTAGTTATTTACTTACTCTACCACTGATCTTTAAAGAAGTTTAAATATAAAACATTTTATATGTAACGCAATCTCTAACGCTAATTTGAAAACAAACTATCAAAAATGTCTGTCTTAAGTAAAAAAAAAAACCACATGTACACCGAAAACGAAAAAATGTAAACTGCAGGTTTAAAAAAAAAAATTATACCAAATAAACGAATAATATTCTTCCCTAATAATTGACCTTCCTTTAAAGTTATATAATTGACTTTCCCCTAATGTTATGAACTGACCTTCCCCTAAGTCATACTTACCTCGCGTAGTTATAGTTTAGCACCTATCATCGTAGACCGTGAAGATACCACACAGCACGCATCTCCTTATCACTTAAAAGCTGCAACAAATATTCATGGATTCCCCATATAAGCCTCAAGTCTCACTGAGCTATCAAAACTTTATAATGTTTTTGAGTATAGCTCAAAGAAACAAGCGACAAAGAATTTAAGACTGACTAGCCCATAAAACTTTATGTATTATAAATCTATAAGAATATCCATTTATTATTGATATAGTTTGAAAAATATATTATAATATAAAGTTTATAATATACTGATATCAATTATATACACTTAATATAGAGTGGCCTAATTTTAATTCAAATGAATACAAAATAGAAAAATAATACACTATTGAAATGGCAATTTCCACTAAAAGATTAGTATTTATTTATTTCAATAAATTGAAAAGTATTTTATTTAGATAAATAAATAAAATTTAATTAACATAATAAATTGTCAAAATGTGTATAAAAATACAAATACATTACGTAAATTTAAAAGCAAATATATAACCTCTGAAGAATTCAAGATAATTTAGATTGAACTTCACTTATTAAGTTCGTTTGGTCATCCAATTATATTGATAGAAAAAATAAATAGTAACTAAACAATATAAATATGAAATAAATGAGTCAGTCACATCAAAAAGGGGAAAACTGAATATTTGTATGCAATAAGAGGTAACGATAATTGTGATGCCATACAAAATGGCATGACAATTATCACCACATTTCGCAGAAGAATAGTGCAGTGTAACTAGTGAACTAAATAGTCCACTAATTACACGAGATACGGTTTGTATAATGGTTGCAATAACACTTCTATGTTTTAATCCACATTTAATTCTGTTAATGAATTTAGATACAGTGAAACCTGTTTAATCTTATATATAAAATTCACGTGTCACAGTGTTAGTTACCGTACTCCTCCGAAACGGCTTGACTGATTCTTCTCAAATTTGGCATACATATTCAGTAGGTCTGAGAATCGGCCAACATCTATTTTTCAAAACTTTTTTTTTAATATGGCAAAATAACGTTTGCCGGGTCAGCTAGTTAGGATCTAAAAATAAGAGAAATCTCTTTTCGTATTGAAATTTTCGTGAGTTTGAGTCATATTAGAAATATTATGTTACCGGCTAACACTCACTGTTTTGGGATCAATGATGTCGACCCAGGTTTCGAGCATATCCGATGTTCATCTTCAGGACGAGCGCGCAACGGCGACACAGTAAGCAGTGTGTGCGATGGTACTCGCACTAACCAGGACGCTGTGATTGCCGACAGCAAGATGTTATCACCTTGTGTCATCGACCACTCATCACCTGGGTCGGTGAACATCAGCAGTGCAAAAAAACCCCCCACCCCCCGCACTGTCGCAGCGGGCTGTAAGAGCTGTCGCCCGCGGTGCACGCCGGAAGGTCGCAGACGCCGCTGCGCACTCGTCCTGAAGATGAGCATCGGATATGCTCAAAACCTGGGTCGAAATCATTGATCCCAAAACAGTGAGTGTTAGCCGGTAACATAATATTTCTAGAAATCTCTTTATTGAGAACTAGCAGTTGTCCGGAACTTCGTCCGTGCGTAATTTAGAAACATTTTCTCGTTTTTGCAACATTTTTCATTATGCTTAGCGCAGCGTGATGTTAGCGTAAAGTTAGCGTTCCTCGCTAAATGGACTATCCAACACAAAAATATTTTTTTAATTCGAACCAGTAGTTCCTGAGATTAGCGTGTTCAAACAAACTAACTCTTCAGCATCATATTAGTACCTATATACCTGGGAAGAATTTACGGCATTTTTTCATCTAATTACCTCTATTATTGGGATATTTTAGCCCGCCTGATAGGAAGACATTTTACCATCGTTTGCATCACCAGAGAATTTGAACATACATTTTTTGATGAGATGAGATTGATTATAAGTTATTTAGAGTACCACACCAATAGGTAAAAGGAGAAACGATCATAGGGGTAAACACAAAAGAATATTTCAAAACAAAGTAATTTCCATAATTCAAATGAGTTTTCCCAATGGACGGGTTTAAATAAAATTGTAACCGTCTCATTAAAGGCTATCCCCGCCATTAAAGTTACAATTATTCTCTTTATGGAGGTAAAAATGTAATTATTTCTAAGCTTTGTTTTTATAAATGAAAACCTTTACAAATTCCTCGGTCTGTTGATATCCCAATTAACCAGGTTTCATTGTATTCAATTAAGTGTATTATAGATTTAGAAGTCTTTACTAATATAATAATAGCAAAATTAATGTGAATCGCTCTTTCAGACCAAAGCTACTGAACGGATTTTGATTCCAAAAGTATACAGATAGTCTAGAGCCTGTGAAAGGACATAGGCTACTTTTTGATTCGAAAAAAGTGAGTATAGTAATTCGCGGGCAAAAGCTAGTATTAAAATAAGATAATAATATGTTATTGCAACCATCACATGTATATTGAGCAGGTCAGAAAGTATAATACAGTTTGTATTGTAAGCTCTGACCGATATTGGGCGACGCAGCCCGTCCGCTGTGACGCAATCGGCTGAAAATAAAGTTATTGGCATACTATTAAAGTATTGAACGAAACCTTTTACATATATAATTCACAATTTCTTATAATTTGTATAATATTCAATAATATTAATATAAACTTTCATTGTTACACCGAAATCCTAAAAAAACGCTTATAAACAATGTAAAAACAATTTAAAACATTACCAATGTTATAGACAGTGATTATTTTGCAAATCTAAACCTAACTTCAAACAATTCAGTAAGATTATACACGCCACGTCGATTTTCATTCACGTTCTCAGCTCTCTAAATCAGTTACCAATAATTTTTTTTTCCCTTTGATGCAAGCCACTGGGTTAGCGGATTATTGGCCAATTCGTTTCTAGACTTGGTAGGTATCTAAATCTGTCAAGTTCCAATTCAGGATGTTAATTCTAAGCATTTACAACGTGTCGACACCAAACTGAAGGATAACTGTTGGAAATTGGAGGCTTTATGACTTAGTCGGACTGCCATGAATGTATTGCTTTCTGAAATAACCGGCCACTAGGCAGCAGCACTGAGGCGTGAGGTCTAGTGTCAGACAAGGAGGTTATAAGTAGGGAGGAACATAGATTTGTCCCAAGGCCCGGCCCGTTTACGGTTTAAAAGTAAAATAGTAGCCTTGCCGTCTCTTTTCTTCTTACTAGCTTTCTCTTTTACTCCAGCTCAAAAAGAAAGAGTTAGAAAGGCTACTAAGTAGGCTCTTTGTCATTTATTTTTCTTAATGTGTTCAACTAAAAAAAGACGCAGGCCGGATTTGTTGTACTGAGTGTTACGTCTAGATCTATATCGTAAGTCTATGGTGTCAGAATGCTCATTATTTCCTTCACTCATGTCAAGATTGATTTATATTTTTTCATAAAATTAAATAATTTTATTGAGAAAATATCTATCCGGATACAAGTAGAGCAAGGTCGTGCGTCATGGCGTTCCCTGGGGAAGGCGTACGTTTAGCAGTGGACGACAAAAAGCTAACGAATGGATTGAAAATTATAAAAAAATCTGACACGATTAAAGGAAATACAGGCGCTGTGCCACTTTCAACAGGTTTCTCGACGGAAGTCTCAGCTCCAACGTCTAGTGGCCCATCATTTCAGAAAACAATACATTCGCGGCAGTCCTACAACGTCATAAAGTCTTCAATTTCCAACAGTTATCCTTCAGTTTGGTGTCGCTACGTCGTGAATGCTAAGAATTAACATCCTGAATTGGAACCTGACCAATTTAGATACCTGCTAAGTCTGGAAACGAATTGGACGACTTTTCCTATGGACTTTCCCTACAGATAATTAAGTAGCATAGTATAAGCAAAAACCCGAGAAAAAAAACCGTGTATAATCGAGTTATGCAAATATGTATTCTTGTTTCCTATTCAAACTGCTAACACATAGATAGCAATTATTTTCAATTAAAAAACATTTTGTACATTGAATATACAGGGTGTGGCGTAAATAGTGGTCCACCGTTCAAGGTTGGATACATCAGGTAGGTACCTACACCATACCAAAATTTGGAACCGGTCCGCCGACTGGTTCCAGAAAAAAAAATATTTTTAATTTTTTTTAAGAAATTCCCATTTTCATTAAGAATTTGATCACAGTTTCAACAAAAAACATTATTTTTGATTTTTTATTCGTGTTTATTCATGCTGAATGTATGAGCTATCATAAAATAAAAAAGATTTGTATTGAAATTGTAGCCTTTACGGGACAAAGTGATTTCTTCTCAATTCTTAACCTAAATTTTATCTCATCAGTCATGTTCAGGAGCGGTTTTTGAAAAAAAAATGTACTACACTGTTAGTGCCCATGCATTTAAAAATATGCTCATGATGTACTGATTATAAAATGGTACCGCTTTTCAAAAATAGATTTTTTTTTATTGCAATTGTAATTAAAAACGGATAAGTCTTCCTGTTACTATTTTCGCAACATAATATTTAAACAAAAATGTTGTCTTTTTGTTTTTACCCATTTAAATATGGAATTAAATAAAACAAAGTCTCAATCTTACAACTGATATTTGACTCCACGTCTCCAAATAATTCTACATCATGTCGTGTCCTATAAAAAAAGGTCGCTCTGTACCTGAACCATAACAAAAGACCTATTGAAGTGCGCACACTCTTGTAATGCGTAACGTAGCTGGAGTAACTAAACAATAGGATAGTGATAAGGAAAGGATGTAGTTTGTTGTTGTTGTCCCTTTCCTTTCTAGCAATTGAGATCGGAAAGAAATGGTACATAAACAATTAGTACGATCTACGCTCCCGTGCATCGTATACGTTTCGTTTCATTTGTGTTTAACTCCGCTGTTTCTTGCTATTCCCCTGGACTCCGGTTGATTGCCTAAGTGATTTGGACTTGTCGTTTTGGTGACATCTAATAATCTTGCTTGCGTTTACCGGACTCTGATTTGCATAACGATTTGGACAAACGTGCAGTGCAGTGATAACAAAAATGTCTCAGTATACACCGCGCGAATATGCTGACATGCATTTTATTTACGGAGAATGTGGAGGAGTCGGCAGAGAGGCGGCTCGGCTTTACAGGGAGAGATATCCCGATCGCAGACATCCAGACCACAGGGTGTTTGGGCGAGTCCACAATGCATACACCGAAGGGAGGATACCCGGCTCAGGCGTAGGCGGTGCAAGAGAAGGACGCCCACGGAGACATGCCGATGATCAGGTACTGAATTTGGCAGAACAAGATCCTACAACCTCAGTCCGAGTCTTATCTCGCACAACGGGGATATCTACCAGAACCGTACATCGCATTTTAAAAAGACACGAGCTACATCCCTACCATTATACAAGGGTACAGACTCTGTTACCAAGGGACTATCCTCCGCGAGTGAGATTTTGCAGAGAAATGCTGCGTAGAATACGAGAGGACGAGCAATTTTTTAATAAAATACTTTGGAGTGACGAATCATCTTGCAGAAAAGATGGATATTTAAATTTACACAACTTGCACAGCTGGCAGTTAGAAAATCCGCACGTCATGAGACAAGATCGATCGCAATACCAGTTTAAAATAAACCTTTGGGTCGGCATTATTAACGGACAAATAATTGGTCCATTAGAACTGCCAGAAACCTTAACCGCAGAAAGGTATCTTGGGTTCTTACAGACAGATTTAGCCGTACTTCTAGAAAGTGTCCCTACAGAGATCCGAGACAGCATGTGGCTACAAAATGATGGCTGTCCCGCTCACTATGCAGTAAGGGTACGAGAGCACCTTAATGTGGCCTATCCAAACAGATGGATAGGGCGGTTAGGCCCAATACTATGGCCACCACGCTCCCCAGACCTTAATCCTTTGGATTTCTTTTATTGGGGATGCTTAAAGGAAGACGTATACAAGGGACCAATAAATAATATTGAAGAATTAAGGACCAGGATTCTGACAGCAGCTGGAAAAATCAATGAAAGCGGGTTTGCTCGACGTCTTAAACGCTCCTTTATTCGACGGTGCAGAGCGTGTATAGCTGCGAATGGGGGCCATTTTGAGCACCGATTGTATTAATCAATAAATAAATAATTATGATGTCAAAGTTGTTTTTTTTTAATACCCTGTCTGTAGTAACTTTTGTGTTCTCATTTGCCAATACAATTACAATAATAATATTGTCGTTGTCACTATGACCAAGTTTACAGTAAGAATGGGCACATAAATAAGGTAGACGAAATTTTTGTTTCAATATTATGTTGCGAAAATGGTAACAGGAAGACTTACTTATTTTCAGTTACAAATGCAGTATTTTTTTTTCTATTTTTGAAAAGCGGTACTATTATACCATTTTATAATCAGTACATCATGAGCATATTTTTAAATGCATGGGCACTAACAGTGTAGTACATTTCTTTTTCAAAAAACGCTCCTGAATATGAGTGATGCGATAAAATTTAGGTTAAGAATTGAGAAGAAATCACTTTTTCTCGTAAAGGCTACAATTTCAATACAAATCTTTATTTTTTTATGATAGCTCATACATTCAACATGAATAAACACGAATAGAAAATCAAAAATAATGTTTTTTGTTGAAACTGTGGTCAAATTCGTAATGAAAATGGGAATTTCTTGAAAAAAATTAAAAATATTTTTTTTTCCGTAACCAGTCGGCGGACCGGTTTAAAATTTTGGTATGGTGTAGGTACCTACCTGATGTACCTAACCCTGAACGGTGGACCACTATTTACGCCACACCCTGTATAAAAAAAAAAATAGTCAGATGGTTAAAGGACAACCAACAGAACCCATTTCCAGCATTTTTGAATTTTTTGTCTGTTTAGATGTTTGTCTGTGCACGCATCACGTAAAATGTACAGCACTTATAAATATAAATGTGTTATGAAAAAAATGTACACAACCCAAGGTATTACTTAGTCTTTGTTTCATCGCAATCGGTCCACTCAATCAAGAGATATTTACATAATACGAAATTTCTCAATTTGGTTACTTGCAACGCAATCCAGCGGCAAAAAAAAAATTATTGGGTCGATCGAACGAAAATCGATATACGCGGACGGAGTCGTGGGCACAGCTAGTACTTCATAAAAATATCCAATATATAAATATAATATAAACCAGGTTTCGTTTAATACTTTAATGTTAAATAATTCTATTATTACTATTTTATAATAAAATAGTAATGACAGAATGCAACTATTTTTGTTGATATACCCTCAATTATAATAAATATTAAATAACTTACCTTTTTAGCCCAAGCTTGTGTACCGCTCGCTAATTCTCTTGGTGTTAATATTTGAGCACCCGTTGTACCAGTAAATTGTCCTAATGCTCTATCCTTTGCTGACCAACCAAACTAGAAAGAGACAACAATTTATACTTAATAATATAAAGCTGAAGAGTTTGTTTGAACGCGCTAATCTCAGGGACCACTGGTCCGATTTGAAAAATTCTTTCACTGTTAGATAGGGCATTTATCGAGGAAGGCTTTAGGCTATATAACATCACGCTACGACCAGTAGAAGCGAAGCAGTAGTGAAAAATGTTGTAAAAACGGGGAAAATTTTCTAAATTCCAGGCGGACAGCATCGCGGGCAATAAATAAATAAATAAATATTCATAGACATTTTACACAACGTCCTCTGGTCCCAAGCTAAGCTTATTATGCTTGTGTTATGGGTACCAGAATACGGATATAATACATAAACTACTTTTCTTTTGTAAATACATACTTATAATACATAGAAACACCCAGACGCAGTACAAACATTTGTATGACAATTAAAAACATCACACAAATGATTGTCCTGACCGGGAATCGAACCCGAGACCTCATGATCAGCAGTCCGTTATATAAACCACTCCACCACGAGGCCCGCAATAATTAGTAATTAATAAATATTCATGGACATTTAACACAACATCCTCTGGTCCCAAGCTAAGCTTATGTGCTTGTGTTATGGGTACCAGAATACGGATAGAATACATATACTACTTTTCTTTTGTAAATACATACTTATAATACATAGAAACACCCAGACGCAGGACAAACATTTGTATGACAATTAGAAAAATCACACAAATGATTGTCCCGGATCACATTGTATACTGGAGGTGGCATGAGACCCTTATAAAATTGTGTTAAGAAAAAAAACTTGAATAAAAGTCGCCCTGATTATACTTACTCCATGTGTTGTGTATATTTCCGTTTCCTCTTGTTCTTTGCGTATTAACGATAGTTTCTGTGTCACGATATTCGCCACATCCATCTGTGAAATTCATAAATAATATAATTCATCTTTCTCCTGCCCTTATACCTTTATTCGGGGCCATCGCTTCATAAGCACTAATTGGCATTGTTCATATTCTTTTAAAACTCTTAATTCAAAAACCATTTTTGGGAACACAGTTTCTGATCATGATCCATTAGTTTTTTTTCGGAAAATTTGCTATTTTAACGGTTATTTTTCCAAAAAAAACAAAAGATCTCTATTTGCCCTTGAAATGAAGGACTTACAATATTAAGGCGTTCTTAGGGATATACTACTCTGTGATTGAGTTGAAATTGATCTATTATATCAACTTGGCAACTTTGAAAAGATGTATTGCAATCTGTCTTAAGTCTATCAGGAAAAGGCAATACACAGATTGTGTACAACGATGACGTCACAACATTTAAAATAATAACCTTAAGTATTTAAAAAAAATTCTATATAGTGAATATTTCAATAATATTAAAATTAGTTGCTTAAAATAGTCTAGTTTCTAAAAAAAAAAAATATTAAAACTCAAAAATTATTACCAATCCATGTCGTAATAGGTTTTGGCAGATTTTTAGGACCGGCCGTCTTCCTGACGTTAGCCCTCCTTAGGTATATGCTAAGATGTCATGCAACGTGATTCCCCCAGTTGGTTCATACGACCCCCGCGGGCAAGACATGGGGAGGTGACATTTGTATTCTTTTTGTCCGTCACAAATAAATAAATAAATAAATATTCATGGACATTTCACACAACGTCCTCTGGTCCCATGCTAAGCTTATGTGCTTGTGTTATGGGTACCAGAATACGGATATAATACATATACTACTTTTTTTTTGTAAATACATAATTATAATACATAGAAACACCCAGACGCAGTACAAACATTTGTATGACAATTAGAAAAATCACACAAAAAAATATAATTCTCTTTCCAGTCCATTTACGTCCGACTGTTGGGTACGGGCTTGCTTCACTTTGGGTGGGATTATGGTCTACAGTGCCGCACTTACCAGGCTTGTACACAGGGTTCATTTTCGAGTTCTCCGTCTCTCACAGGGGATGTGTACAATATACCTGGCTTTTACAGCACTACCAGAGTCCTGTAAAAGCCAGGTATATTGTACATTGGGCAAAGTAGTGATGACAATGTTATTCTTAGTCTGTCACCACACGAACATCCTAGTAAAATAACTTAAAATTAAAAAGTAAATATTACCATTTTCTTCATATCAACTCCTGGCGGGTAAGCTTGAGGTCCAGGAGCTATGGCAGGCAAAGTAGACACGGAGTTTAGCTCTGAAAATGTAAAATTTCTTAATTATACCATATTAGGTAAGTATTGAAGTTGTTATGTCGTTATAGACTAACCGTCTTATTCATAATGACTTATCGGAGGTTTAAAAGTTCGCCTATATTTTCTAAAAAAAAAATAAAAACAGCAGGTCAAAAATTATGAACAATCCCAATTACGCTCGTCAAAATTTTTATTATGATTTCAACTTGATTTCACAATTATAAATTAGTAAGGATAATAATACAATGGTTAAATAATACTTACGGCTACCCGAAGTAAATGATTTCATATAAGGAGGCGGAGTCAATGGTCGCTCAGGAATTCTGTAATAAAATTTTTCTTTCAAAAATTCCATTTATGGGTAATTCTCATTTTTGAATAAAAACAATATGATTATCGTTTTTCTAGATTGTATTCCTCAACTATTATATACGAAAAACAAATAATATAGGTATTAATTGACTATAACAAATAAAAAATATATAAAATTTCTTACTTCGCAATTTCCGTACATGTATTCGCTGTCTTTGTCTTATGAGCAGTATGTGTATGTGTCGTATTCAATTTTGCCACTTGCTGAAAAATAAAATCAGATTTCAATTTTAATACTCAATTGATTACTATTGCAGGTCTTCATCGATTGATCTTAGAGCATCAATTCAACAGGAGTATCCTATTATATTATACTATACTTATTATATTCTTCTTTTCCAGCCCATTTACGTCCCACTGTTGGGCACGGGCCTCCTCCAGTTTGGAAGGGGTTATGGTCTACTGTGCCGCGCTGACTAGGCGTGTTGGCACAGGGTTTATTTTCGAATTTTCTGTCTCTCACAGAGGATGTTATCTGTGTGCAATATCCCTTAGCTGACTTTTACAGCACCCTTGGGAGGAGATGGGGTGGTGACACTTGTATTCTTAATCCGTCACCACACGGAGACTTATTATATTATTTATATTATATTATTACTAGCTGACCCGGCAAACGTTGTTTTGCCATATTAAAATAAAATTGGTCAAGTGCGAGTCGGACTCGCGCACGAAGGGTTCCGTACCATTATCTATGCAACATAAGGCAACGTTATTAGTATCGAGCAAGAAACGGTAAAAAAATCATGTTTGTTGTATGGGAGCCCCCCTTAAATATTTATTTTATTTTATTTTTAGTATTTGTTGTTATAGCGGCAATAGAAATACATCATCTGTGAAAATTTCAACTGTCTAGCTATCACCGTTCTTGAGATACAGCCTGGTGACAGACGGACGGACGGACGGACGGACGGACAGCGAAGTCTCAGTAATAGGGTCCCGTTTTTACCCTTTGGGTACGGAACCCTAAAAAAAGGCTTGAAAAATAGATGTTGGCCGATTCTCAGACCTACTGAATATGCATGTCAAATTTCATAAAAATCGGCCAAGCCGTTTCGGAGGAGTACGGTAACTAACACTGTGACACGTGAATTTTATATATTAGATTACTTATATTGTGTAAGGACATTGTCGTATCTTAGTGTGCGTAAGGCGATTTTTGGCGGGGCATGCGCAGCAACAAATAAATTTACGTTATAGACTATGTCATGTTAGGTCTTATTCATAATGACTTATCGGAGGTTTAAACGGAGATTTTATCGGAGGGATAACAAACGTTTTAGCGTAAAGAGACTATTATGAAGAACAATTTTTGTCAATTTTCGCGAACCGATTTTAGCGAACTTTTAATCCTCCGATAAGTCATTACGAATAAAACCATAAGTGTTACAACAGGGTGTTACCACAGGGTGATAATATAACTAGCTTAAGTTAAATAGAAGCATAAAAACAACGATAAATCAGTCGTAATTAAATATTTTGCTTCCATAACCACTTTGAAACGGCACTGACATTAAATTACGGACTCCAAATTGTTGAAGTTTTAGTTTAATGTAAAATTGTAAATGACTTGCCTACAGGTCTTTGAAAATTTGTTTCTACATTTTCTGACATGTTGCCAAATAATAATTATGGGATGCTATGCTAATCTTTAAATTTGGTCACCGTTCACGCGGCAATATTCTTATCAAAGCAACTAAACTCAAAATCCTAACTAATTTATAAATGGGAAAACGAGTCGATGATACTTCAGAAATTTTGACGAGCTTAAGTGTTAATGTGTCGAACGAAACTATAGCGCGATTTAAAAACCGGTACAACGCCATCTATCGACTGTCAAAGTAAACTTCTGTTTGTTAAGGTTTGATTTCTAAATTTTACGCGTACGAAGTCGCGGGCAACAGCTAGTACTGAATAAAGATAAAAAAATGATTTATAAATTCTTACCATATTATCTTTCTTTGGTGAAACGGGAACCCATTCTGAAGCCTTCTCTCTATGTTGGGAACCGGAAGATACAGGAAATTGTAGACTTAGTTCTTCCTTATTGGCTATAGGTAATGTGTTCGTTTTGGTGGGCAATGGAGCACCTCCCTTTAAGTGAAAAATAATCACAATAAGTCATAAACAAAAGCAGTTAAGAAAAAGCATAGCAAGTCAATTGCAAATATTAATAACATAAACAGATTCACTTGAATCAAATGAAACATTTTAAGGATATCATTCGGTTCCTTGCGACACACAACTCGTCAAATGAAGTCAAATGGCTTCAGTTTCGGCCTAAACCGAAACTCACGTGGTCAAGTATAAAATTTCTTAAAATACTGAAATTTGGTGCATTTTTCCTACTATTTTGCATTAGCATGAAATGGAGACACAATATATTAAGTTTGTTGGAATCATTTATTCAATATAATTTGAAAAAATATTAATAACATTTTTTTTTTTTTAAATTATGTTCTCATAATTCCGGAACAGGGTCGACGGCGTCCGTCAAGGCCGAAACTTGATTTTTGGCCGAAACCCGAAACCGAACTTTCGGTCGGACACTAAAAATACATCTAAGTCCATCACAACGCTCTCGTGTGACTGCCAATGCTAATTCTGCGTTCACTTTTGCATTTAGCCACGCCCATTTTTCATACAAGGCAGTGAGGGCAGAGGTCGCATGGCATGAGCCTAATATTATACGATTCGAACAGTATTTTAAAGACATAATCGGGGCAGGTCGCTCGCCACCCTTAAAGCATTAGTACTATGGGAGTTGGCATTGTCAGGCGACCTTCACTGGAAAATTTACAAGAGCAATGCTCATACTCATTGTGCAAGGTGTTGTCTCTTAGTGTGCACGTGCCAATTAGGTGGTGTGTAACGCAAATAGGTAAAATAGCAAATAATGGAAAAGAAAACATTTCATTTACGAATTCAAACATGATGTGTTTGAATAAAGGAGTCTCACAAGGGTTAGAGAATATTATAATAATTATGTTTTACTCACTCTTATATTCATAACAATAGGTGCTTTTTCTTTAACGAGGAAAGGATGGTGGAATGCTAGCGTATCTTCGTTCTCGCTCATGCCTTCGTCATTTGATGAGACAGAAGATAATTCACCGAGAGCTTCTTTCTTAGATAAATGCTTACAAAAATCTGTCAGCTCATCAACTGATTTACCTGCAAAAAAAATACTCTATATATTCTACCTGGAGATTCGCGTATGTACTTAGAGGAAACCTCCTCTTACCTCTAAAGGTATAAAAATAGATAGGTATTAACCGATTTTTGGCCCTGAAATTGTCACAAAATATTTAAAGACTAAAAGCCATGTTTCCAAATCATGGATATGTTTTTTAATTATTGCATTGTCATCAATTCTGTGTGCAAAATTTCAAATCGATACAACAATTACAAGTATTAATCTATTTAACAGAAACTTGAAAGCATATAACATTTTTAAAGATTCTATTAAATATATTATTACGTACCTAGATAGATACTAATGAAGATAATAAAATCGTGTTAGAGCTCAAGCCTACCTCCAGATTGAATTGCAGCCATAACTTGGTTTCTAGTATGTGGTGGTAAAGCCGCTGCACCAGCAGGAACTGCTCCATTTTTAAGCATATTGATTGCATTTCTCCGAGCCACTTCCAGTAAACGTTTCTTCTCACTATCCGCTAATTTTACTCCAGTAGGAGATCTGTTGAATTGTTATCACAATATTTGAGTGACTGTACAGTGCTTAAGTTTATTTAAAATACAGTAGAACCTGGTTATAACAACATTCAAGAGACCAGCTATATATTTTTTTATAGCTAGGGTTGGCAAAAAACCTTCATTCCACTTCCACATTTGACAACAATTATGAATATAACTAACAAACAATACCTCGATCTTCTAGCTCTATGCCTATTCAGAGGTGATCTTCGACCAGTCCGATGGCGTGACCTTGATCTGCTTGATCGACGCCTAGATCTAGACCTAGAGGACCGACGTCTTGACCTCGATGTTGACCTGTGACGGCTTCGCCGTGACTTCGATGTGGAACGATGACGACGTTTCTTTGAGGAAGGTGATCGGGACCTTTTTGATTTACTTCTGGACCTGTAAATATATATATCATATTGTTAAAGAATAATAGAAAACTAAATCAGGCTTGTATCTTGGCAAGGATATCTGATATCCTCACCAAGATAGATGCTCTTAAGTGGAGATGGACATGTCATAATATATGTAAAGGAGACCTTAGGAGAAATGGAGCAGAATCGTGACCAAGTGGTATCCTAGAGATGGAAAACGAAACAGAACCAGACAATATAAACGACCAATGGAATTCATTAGAGGAGGCCTTTGCCAGGAAGAGCACTGCACTATGTGACATACTATGACCACATGATATGCTAAATACCAAAGCTCCCAAAACTTAGCTCAGGGTATAAAGACACGCCCACCAGCTGGCAGAAGCAGGGGCACGACGTATCTTTTTAGTAGGTGAGGGCCCCACACTACCCCACTGTTTCTCCAGGGTGGGGTGTGAGGTTAGGAACATTTTGACCCACGAGAAAAAAAAGGGTATAAAGGCTATTGAATTCGTAAATCAGGTTTTTGACTTATGTTATCTAAAACCAAGACACAAAGGAGATTGAAAGTTGTTTGCTTTCTACCTTCATATAAATTAAATAATGTTAAATTACATACTGCTTTATTTTATTAAAATTTTCTTACTAGCCTTTACTTTAAAAAGTTATATGTAATACCTTTTTCTTGATCTGCTCCTGTCCCTTTGTGTTGACTTAGCAGAATCTGACAATTTGCTCTTCCTTGATAAAGCTTTTTCATCCTCTCTGCACAAATTACATAATAGTTTGATGTTAAGACAATGTAAGTCTGTAGTTTATTAATCTTATTTTCATCTCTTTTTTATCATACAATTTATTCTATGTTCATCAAGGATAGTACATAGGTACATGCAATATAATACTAATACAGTAAAAAAAATTTTAAACAGGTCTTGTAGTTTCAGAGCCTATTAATTTCACAAACAATCAAATTTTACTTCTTTATGATATTAGTATAGAATTATAGATCTAAAAAATGCAAGTAGTATTCATTATTTAAGAAATAGATACATAGTTAACTATAATAACTCCTAGCAAGTCCTTATAGTATCTGTCACACTGTCACTCTTCCTCTCTTCTGATCTAAATTGCTGTGCCCGACAGGGTCCATAATTGTATTTTAAATATTTAATTTAAGCAATGATTGTATACATTATGGAATGCAATAAATAAACTATCTTAAAGCAGTGGTGAAAACCATATGGTGACATTTTGTTGTAGTGAAAGTTTTTATCTGCAATCAGTTTTAAAATAGCTATAAGCAAATGCGTTGGCAAAGAGAATGGCAGGTCGAGTGTGCTCTCCATTGAGAACATCTTCTCATCTTTACAAGGCCAATGTGCTTTTTTAAATTGCCAGTGTTTCGTGAAAGTAGTATGATTTCATTAATTAAAGGACATACTTATATACCAAGTCAAATACATACAAGATATAGTTAGTACTTACAGTTTTTCTTCCTCTGCCTGCTTTTTAAGTATACCACCTGGATCTGAAGTTTTAGGAAATTCCGAGTTATATACCGTTTCTTTATCGGTGCTACTAGATGAGTCTGTATATTCACCCTCTTCATATTTCTCAGCCTTTTTTCTGGCTTCTTCCTCTGCCTTTTTTACAGTCTCCTCAAAAATCGTACTGAATTTCAAATTCTTTATTTGTATTTTACCTTTAGTTTTGTCATTATCATTACTAACTTCAAGTTTTTTATTGTCTAATTTCTGCCTCAAATCAGTGGTTATCTGATTTAATGGTGAGAGATCAGGAGGCAAAGGTATCGGTGGAGATTGTGAGTCTATAGTTATAGGAGAATCTTCAGACTTAAATGACTTAGGTTTATTCACTTCACTATGTTTTTCTACCTTAACCTCTACACATTTTTCAGACTTAGTATCTGGTTCATGCTTTACTTTTATATGTTTAAGCTCTGGTTTTACTCTTATAGGTGTTAGTGGGTAGGGAACAGAAGGTGATCTACTCTCCCTAGAACGCTTTTTACTCTTACTCTTTTTACGTTTTTTTCGCTTGTGTGAATATTCACCCTCCTCCGAACCACTACTACTTACACTTTTGCTACGTTTCTTCTTTTCCTTTTTATGTTTCTTCTTACTTTTCTTAGATTTCTTAACTGGAGTATCATCAATCTTTGGAGGTGCTGCGTTGAAAGCGCTAAAAAGTTCTGATAGAATTTCACTTGATGATTTTTTGGAGTCATCATTTTTTCGATCTGGTGTTGTTTTCTCCCGTTTTATCAACTTTTCAATTTTGTCTATTAAGCTAGTCATCTTTA
Organism: Orgyia antiqua; assembly: GCA_916999025.1. NCBI lineage: Eukaryota > Metazoa > Arthropoda > Insecta > Lepidoptera > Erebidae > Orgyia > Orgyia antiqua. Next base: position 31,935,502 of record OU779866.1, read on the forward strand.
ATAACTAGATTGACTAATTTTCACCGATTTTAGAAGTAATTTACACTAAATCGTAAAACAAAAACATTCAACACAATCAACACCAAACCACCACCAAACGATGGCCATCCGTCCATATGAAGTGTCAATAGTGTCATTAATGTCATAATAACAGAGTAACTTACACACCATAGAGTAACATATATATCATAGAATAATAATTCACCAGAAATGTCACAGAACTTTTTTTATCTATACCTTCATGCACAGAACACACAATAATGTACCAAGATCCGAGACATGAAAACCTTTACTCATTTTCACAGTAAAATATTTTTTTGTTTAAGGTAATCTTTTTACGTCCTGCCAATAAATACTACTTTGTGCAGTCGGCAATTTTAAGATCAGACACTAAAGTCTTGTAAAATTTTGCATTAACTTTTTATTTTGCAAGACATATTTACAATCTCATCATAACATCACGCCTTTTTCCCATGGGGGTAGGCAGAGATTATAGAGCGCCATACGCTACGATTGAATTAACTTTTTTTTAGGAGATTGTAAATTATTTTTTTCAGATAACAAATGAATCTCCTAAAAGTTAATTAAACGCTTCAAAGATCGTTAAATATTTTAAAACCTTTACTTAGCTAATTAGTTTATCCGTTTTGATTTTTATATATAAAATTCAGGGAACTATTTGTAACGTTTACGCTTAGAGCATTTCTTTATGCAGAAAGCGATCAGCTAGACAGCCATAAAATATTATTAAAATATATTTTATACATATAGTGAAAGATACTACACAATCTGTCTGTCTGTCTGCTTACAGAAACACATATATACCGTGTGTATAAGTTATTAATTACATAAATGCGTTTAAATCGTTTAGTTAAACGGCGATTGACCACACGATACCACTAAAAAAATTTGTGTCTATGGAGTTATGTATTAGTGCCGGTGTTCCCATACATATTAGAATACCGGGATGGAGTAGGTATAAAATGTACCTGAACGTTCATGACACGATTAAATAATTTGCTGTGCGGGGATCAAACCCACGATCTCAGGAATGCAACTAACCGAATTACCAATAGACTAAGGGGATCGTCTAAGTAAAGGCCATTTGGTCTGCATATATCCAGGCGGTATTGTTATTAACTTTACGTTTCGAATTTTCATCGCTCTAAATGTATCTGCTAATAGATTTTTTCTTTCCTAAGTCTAATAGCACTCTAAGGAAGAAATAGGGTGATGTGTAGGTATTCTGAATCCCACAGATTTTTTATTACATTAAGCAGAAGCACTTAAAGTAATACGAGTTATATTCAAATATAAATAGGATATAATAATAGCAGGGCCGCGCCGACACCTTGCAGCGTCTGTGTGCCAAGCTTATGAAGCGCCTCTTTTTTAACCGACTGCCTAAAAAGGAGGAGGATTCAAGTTCGGCTGTATATTTTTTAGAGAGATTTTGATAGGACTTTTTACAGATTTGAGATAAGAGTTGTTCTTGAGGAAGATTGCCTATTGAAAGATCGTCACTTTATGCTGAACAGAATACGTGTTATAAAATACAATAAAAATAATTTTGATGATGGCCGCGGCGGCACCCCTATTGTCTTGGCGCCTGTGTTCGCCGCACACTTCGCACATGGGGCAGCTCAGCCCTGACTAATAAGATTCTAAAAAAAAATGGGTGGGTATACAAAAATAAAACCATTTAGGTAATGTTTAACTTTTATTGTTTCCTCAATACCTTTGCAAGGTTGGTAAGTGTTAAAATTATAAATAATACAGCATGGGTAATAATTTTCTGTATGAATTAAATACACTGCAAATTTCAAGTCGTCTATTGAGGACGGAACATGTCCTTGGATTTACATTTATTTAGGTACTTAAGTGAGATTGAAGAGAAAGGTACTTACAGTTAAATTTTTTAAGATATTTCGATCTACCTACTTATCCGACATGTACCTACATTTATGTAGGGAAGCTTTTAGCATGATTGTATGTCACGATTTTCTTATCGAATAAATAGTTAAACATGATCAGATTGAGTAAAAATTTTGTTTACTGAACAAAATATGCCGTGATTACATGATAAAAACAATACATTTATATAATAAAAATCTAAATTATCATTACTATAATTAAGACAAGCACAACTTCTCAACAAATAATTATTCCGAAATTACACAATCAATTATATAATTTGGCAATAAGTTTTAATGGAATTTTAATAATTGGAAGCTCCAATTATTGAGCAAAATTTTTATTTTAATATCAGCCATCGCAATTACCAATTAAAATAAAAAACAATATCAAGACCGCGGTAAAATATTCTTTGGTAAATGCAAAGCTGTATTTAGCCTTTTCTATTTTGATTAAAAACAAAGATGTTTAATAAAGGTTCTTAAAACTAAGTTCAACTATTACGAGTCCATTTTAAAAACCTGTGTTAAAAACTACCAACTTTCATCTTATGACTTGACCTTCACACTTTTTGTCTTAGAAAGACAAAATAAATAAAATGACGGAATTATTAAACAATTAAATAACTTACTAAAAGCAATAAATATTATCATATCACACATTAATATCTCATAATAATAAATCGATGATTAAATTAATTATAATTATAAACACCTGAATATATAAATGTATACCATTTTATACATAAGAATAGCAAACGTTTTTTTATAAGATACAGTCGATATAATTGTAAAATACATTCCAGTATTAAAATACCTACCTATCTACGTTTTCGTATCAAATTTTAATGGCCTTTCCTCCGTTTGATTTGTAAAAATCTTGTTTGCTATAAAACCTAATACAATGACTAAGTAACACAAACTAATTAAGTACTTTCATTTAAAACTATGTCTATGAAAGTATCTAATCTGAAAGCAAAACGTATTTGTACTTAAATTATAAATAAATAATAAGAATTATCACTTCCTTCCTTTGCTTTTGACGTTCTGCTGTTAAATATAATTTTAAAACGTATAAATTATTCGAAAATTTTAAATTTCTTTATCATTAAATTCTTTGTATTTTTCATTCAAAGGTGCTGGAAAGTTTCTCGAATTGTGCTACTTGGGTGCAACGACGGCAACCTTTCTTCCTCATGTATTTTTTACATTAAAGTACTTACTTGAATGTTATTCTAACAGTTTATCACACAGATCATAACGGGTCCCAAAATTTTATAAACCATGAGACAGAACAGTTTCCGCTCGATCAACGAGTGGTAATGAAGCGTTCGCCTAAATGAGTAGAGACATGTTAAAAGTTACTAGAACCCCTATGGGATTACTTCCGATGTTACCAGCAGAGGACAGGGTTTCAAGTAATTCTTGACATGCTAGAGTCGTTGAGATCAGTAACTAGGCTAGCGCCAAGAACGCAGCAGCGGCTATAGCTCCCGAATCTGATTGCAAGCGTAGTGAAAGAGGCATTAGCTATGTAATACGTATCAAAATGTAGACAGACTTGATCAACAAGAAAGCCATTCGTTGTCATCTTTGAGAAGTACAAGAAGATTAAAAACGCTAACGGCTGAAGAATATCGCAAAGGCCTAAATAACTACAAGAGTTCACGCCCATCAACACGTCTCGGCTAATTCAGACCGAGAGCACTAGCCGCTCCAATCTTAAAGCTACTACTAAAATTCTCTAGACGATCAAAGATCGCAAGCTAAATTGATTTTTATTCAAAAGTCTTAAAAAAATAAAATCTGCTAGTGATCAACGTTTATCGCGTTAGCGGGGACGCATGACGGCGCGTACCGTTCGGAAACGTTTTTCGAAGCCGAGCTTCATGTAAAGAGAACGGGACGCGTCGTTTTCCGGACGAATCACGACGAAGGGTTTATAGCCACGTTCAGCTACTTCTTTGGTAAGACGCCGCGCGAGGTAGATGCCGTAGCCTTTTCTGCGGAACTCTGGCTTAGTCTGCATCGAGAACATGGCACCGTAGTACGACTGCACCATCCATGCGGCCAATTGACCCTCTACGAAAATGCCGTAAGCAGGTAGCTCAGCCACCAGCTTTTCAAACACCTCACGACATTCAATATCACTTGCTGGGTACAAGTCATGCACCGCTTTCATGTGTTCAGGTTTCAAACGAACTAACTCCACGTCCTGTGGTAGTCTGCGGATAAAAAAAAATTTTTGTATTATTTATGTCCGTGTGGTGACGGATTAAGAATACAAGTGTCACCACCCTATCTCCTCCCAAAGGGTGCTGTAAAAGTCAGCTAAGGGATTTTGCACACAGATAACATCCTCTGTGAGAGACGGAAAACTAGAATCTAAACACTTTGTTCCCACACGCCTGGTCAGCGCAGCACAGTAGACCATAATCCCTCCCAAAGTGCAGGAGGCCCGTGCCCAATAGAGGGTCGTAAATGGGCTAGAGAAGAAGAAGAAGAAATATATTTACTGATTCATTTTGCACTGCAGTCGGTTATCTACCAAATCACATAGCTTTATGCACATGTTCAGCTCCACACACTGTTGCTGAACATTTTAAGGTTTTTTAAGAGTTTGATTGGCTGGCTGTACCAGACTGGGCTATTTCCAATTAGTGAATGTACCACTCTATTTCCTGGATGCAGCAGTAGCTAATAACGTAGATCTGCATAAGATGAATACCTCAAAACCCATGTTATTACTATACAGGGTGTCCCAGAACTCAACGTCAAGCCGAAACGGGGTGACAGGATAGATCATAACCATCACGAGAAAAATCAGAAAAAAAATCTATCCCATGCAGTTTGGAAATTATGGGCATTTTAAGAAAAACCTAGAAATTTGGTCTAACTGTACCATTTTTCGGTTATTGTGGTTAATTTTTATTATTTTTGGTCATTTAAACTTTGGAACCGTAACCCTAAATAACATCTCGAGAATCACAGTCTAAAATAATGACACAATTACCCCAAGTTTCCTAGAATTTAGACTATTTGTTAAACTATGAATTTAAAATTTTCAAACTTTGTCGACTTTGAAACACCCTCCTTTAAAAAAAATGTACTAGAGTGCCTTGGCAAGTGCCATTAAGAGTTGGCGCATTTAATCAGGATTGTAAAATGGTACAATACTTGTAAGTTTCGTACTAAAAAAAACGAGTAAAAAATAAAAACCTCAAGTAACCCGATTTTTGCTAACCCATTTTACTCAGTTAAAATGTTTTTTATTCGCACAAGCCCTTGGTAGGTTCTTTATTTTACGGTAAAATGATGAGAGATATGGATAGTGGACATGTTTGCCATGAGCGAGCGAGACAGATAGTGACGCCACTTTTACCAAAGCAACAAAATACTAATAAAATAATGAAAAATGTTGACCTTGTTTTGTTTAGGTTTATTGGAATAAAAGTCAGATTTGAAAATAACATTTTTTATTAAAACAAATGTTCAAATTGTTTACCATCAGCTTCAACACACGCCCTACATCTTCTTAAAAAAGATCTACTTATTAGCCGGGCATATCCTCGAGAGTTGATGTCCTCAGCAGCTTGAGAAATTCGTTCACGCAGCTCGGCTACGCTCTCAATGGGCTTAGAATAAACTTTTTCTTTGAGAACGCCCCAATAAAAAAAATCCAGGGGATTTAAATCTGGGGAACGGGCTGGCCACGAGATAGTGCCTGAACGTCCAATCCACCTTCCCGGATATTCTTGGTCAAGGAAATCTCTTACTTGCACTGCGTAATGCGCTGGGCAGCCATCTTGTTGATACCACATGTGGCAACGATCTGTTAGTGGTACGTCCTCTAACAAACTTGGTAAATTTTCTCGTAAAAAATTTAGGTAATTCGTGCCATTCAAATTCTCAGGCAGCTCAAAAGGCCCAACTATTTTGCCGTTTAAAATTCCTGTCCACAGGTTAACTTTAAAGCGATATTGGGATCGGTCTTCTCGCATTAAATGTGGATTCTCCACATGCCACTCATGAAAATTGTGTAAGTTTATGTAGCCATCTTTTTTAAATGTAGATTCATCTGACCAGAGAATTTTTTGGATGAATTGGGGATTTTCATTATGCCTCTGTAGCATTGTTCTACAAAATGAAATCCTTTCAGGATAATCTCGAGGGAGAAGACTTTGAACTCGTTGTACGTGAAATGGATGCATTTCAGCTCTTTGTAAAATACGATGTGCTGTGCTTTTGGGTATTCCCGTTCTTTCTTCAATTCCACGAACGGAAATACTTGGGTCATCTGCGACCTCTTCCAACACTTCTTCTTCGTAAGGAAAGCGAGGTCTACCTCCAGCCCGTATTTGATTCGGGAAATGGCCGTCCTCTGTGAGTGAATGGTGCACATTAACAAACACGCGGTGATCCGGATAGCGCTCTAAATTTGGATATCTTTCACGATAAAGTCTAGCGGCGGCACTTGCGTTGCATCTGCATTCCCCATAAATGAGATGCATGTTCGCATATTCTTGTGAAGTGTAGCGCGTAGGCATAGTGATGAGAAGGATGTCAACACAAAAGTCCAATTCCAAAAGAGAGAAGCCAAAGTTGCCGGTATGTAATCAACAAGTCCAATTCACAAAAATCCAAGTCCAAAAAGAAAAGCCAAAGTTGTCAGTACTAAATTAACACAAGCGAATACGGAAAGGTGCGCAGTAGACGAATGAGCGAAATGTACTAACTGGTGTCAGACTGGCAGCGTAGCTATTTGCTTGGTATGGCGTCTGTATCTGTTTCATTCGCACTCGTTTAAACGATGCATCTCCGTCTCACTGCGTGGCGTCACTATCTGTCTCGCTCGCTCATGGCAAACATGTCCACTATCCATCTCTCTCATCATTTTGCCGTAAAATAAAGAACCTACCAAGGGCTTGTGCGAATAAAAAACATTTTTCCTGAGTAAAATGGGTTAGCAAAAATCGGGTTACTTGAGGTTTTTATTTTTTACTCGTTTTTTTTAGTACGAAACTTACAAGTATTGTACCATTTTACAATCCTGATTAAATGCGCCAACTCTTAATGGCACTTGCCAAGGCACTCTAGTACATTTTTTTTAAAGGAGGGTGTTTCAAAGTCGACAAAGTTTGAAAATTTTAAATTCATAGTTTAACAAATAGTCTAAATTCTAGGAAACTTGGGGTAATTGTGTCATTATTTTAGACTGTGATTCTCGAGATGTTATTTAGGGTTACGGTTCCAAAGTTTAAATGACCAAAAATAATAAAAATTAACCACAATAACCGAAAAATGGTACAGTTAGACCAAATTTCTAGGTTTTTCTTAAAATGCCCATAATTTTCAAACTGCATGGGATAGATTTTTTTTCTGATTTTTCTCGTGATGGTTATGATCTATCCTGTCACCCCGTTTCGGCTTGACGTTGAGTTCTGGGACACCCTGTATACACGGCTTGCGTAAGTAGAGTAAACTAAAATAGACTCCAAATGTAAAGGATCTCATACTAAATAGTGAGAAGTAAATTTAAATGAGTTGTGAAGAATTTGCAATGCTATGAATATGTTATATAGGTACCCATCAGTACTCGCGTCCTTTGGTGGGTTATCACAGGAATATACATCGCCAGTAATCTTGTCGTGCCCCTCATAGTGTCTTTCGAGGCGGTTTACAATCGCCTCGTGAGTAAAGTTCAGGTACAATGGTTGAGTGAGGTCTAGCAGCACGTCCTCTGACGTTAGCAGATCCACCAGTTCTGCACGCGCCGAAGGGCAAAATACTGTCACACTCTCGTAAGGATGACTGTTCGGCTGAAAGTAAAAAAAAAAAATTAAGCTATCATCTTTACTTAATATAAAACTAAGTCGTTATTTTTGTATGTATGTCCCTATGTAAGCTTATATGTTTAAAACTACGCAATGGATTTAAACACAGTTTTTTAATGGGTATAGAGGTTCAAAAGGATAGTTTTGTATTTTTTTTTGTATAATTAAATAACAACCCACTTCATATTTTACGGCTAGTCATTTCGGCAGTGTAATAATGGGGTCTCTTTATTAATACTTTATAGTGTAATTAATAACACTAGACAAAAATATACACATACTAGCTGACCCGGCAAACGTTGTTTTGCCACACTAAAAAAAAAAGGTTTGTAAAATAGATGTTGGCCGATTCTCAGACCTACTGAATATGCATGTAAAATTTCATAACAATCGGTCAAGCCGTTTCGGAGGAGTACGGTAACTAACACTGTGACACCGGACACGTGAATCTAATATATAAAATTCACGTGTCACAGTGTTAGTTACCGTACTCCTCCGAAACGGCTTGACCGATTCTTCTCAAATTTTACATACATATTCAGTAGGTCTGAGAATCGGCCAACATCTATTTTCAAACTTTTTTTTTTTAGTATGGTAAAACAACGTTTGCCGGGTCAGCTAGTTTTATATATTAGATAAAGAAAACAAATACAATAATATAAGCGTCGAAGTATTCCTCCGCATTGCTCTCAGTAAGCAAAGTGCTCAGAAATCACTAGCCGCATTGCCACGTTGGTTGAATCATTTAATGTAACATAAAGAAATAATATAGGTAGACTGATAGACAATATTACAATAGTGTAATACGTATGCGAACATATTACAATGGTTGACTGACGACCCAGTCTGGCTAGACAGATTTTAAGGATAATCCGCCACGCTAGACTACTTTATATAATTAAGAGCACAAGGCTTGGTTGTTCACGATTACGTTAATAAGTAGCCATTTCATTAAAAGTTTAATAAAGCTTCATTGTTAAAGAGAATTAGGTTAGCAAATAATTCGACATTTTCTCTCGCTAATTATAAATGTTCATATTAATTTTATGTTGGAAATAGCGAAGAATCAATATCGTTGTTATTTCAGGTAGGTACCTAAGTTTTTAAATTGTGTTTTTTTTATAGAGTAATAGTGGAACGTGATTCATTATGGTTGTATCGTAATAACGCGATAAAGCTAATGAATGAATTAATCTTTTGTAAAAAGAAACTGTGATGGAAACAAAATATTACGTTATTTTATCCGCCCATACCTATACGTCACACCATAGGTGGTGGGGATATCTCCATAAAACATATTAGTATAATAATTTAAAAAAAAATTAAAAAAATTAATAATAGAAATTAAAAAAAAAACTTTAAGTAATACACGCGGAATTTAGAAAAATTTCCCTGTTTTCGCAACATTTTTCGCTCCTATTGATCGTAGCGTGATCTCATATAGCTTAAAGTCTTCCTCGATTGATGTTCTATCCAACATTGACAGAAATTTTCAAATCGGACCAGTGCAGTGGTTCCTAAGATTAGCGCGTTCAAACAAATAAACAAACAAACTTTTCAGCTTTATAATATTCAGTATATCGATATAGAATTCAAGAGAAAAAATAGATTACAGTCTAGATGACGCACGGAACGAAGCAATAACCACTAGATTATATTGCGATGTATGTATAAGTATACACACGTACACAATTTGTGTTTCTACTTTGGTAGTTTAGTAGTCTATTTTAGTGTTCGAGCATAGCTTAGGCAAATATTAGTCCACAAACAACAGAGTAGTTCGTTAGTCAGTAGAGCCTATCCCAAAGTTAAGCAAACACACATCAGAAATCTAAAACGATAAATTCTCAGTATTCATGTTCATTGGCACGGTTTATGGAAAATTATTCTAACCTTTAACCTTTAGAAACCTAGATATTACCTAGGTAATTAGAAAATATCTAATACTATTTGGATTGAAGCGTGGTTTGAAGCCTTGCGTTACGGACGCCTGGGTTTTAATAGAGTGAAAACATATTGAGATTTTTCAATTACGGAATAGCAATTAAATATTCAATATTATATACCTACGTAGCTAATGAGGCCAATTCTGATGTATCAAAAATTTAAGCTAATACAACTAAAATAAAAATAACTATGATGTATTTTGTTTAATTAACGTTGTAGGTAGTAGGTAGGTGTTTCTATGTATTATATGGACATTTCACACAACGTTCTCTGGTCCCAAGTTAAGCTTATTATGCTTGTGTTATGGGTACCAAAATACGGATATAATACATAAACTACTTTTCTTTTATAAATACATATTTATAATACATAGAAAACACCTAGACGCAGTACAAACATTTGTATGACAATTATAAATATCACACAAATAATAATTATTTATAGGCTTATAACATCAAGTTGTGACCACGCGTACGAAGTTGCGGGCAAAAGTTAGTATCAAATATATCAGTAGAATTTTTTTAATCACTAATGATACAGAATATTTAACTTACCGTACTAGTACAGCCAGGGAAATGTAGACAAATTGGATCCTCGGGCCAATTCTTCGCTACATAAAAATGGAAGTCCCACACCTTATTGTTTAGATATGTTTGTATCGTCTGATGAAACTGAAAGATATATTGTGTTAATTAGTTTAAAGATAATATTCTCTAACACTTGCGCGACTCATTTGTTTAAATAAAATCACTTTTTACGGATTTACAAGTCTATCTATAAAGATAAATTTAATTAATTTATTTTAATGTAATTTCATTAGAAACTATTTTTTTTTTAATTTGTTTTTAAATTTTCTTAAGACTTTGATTCTACATTTCACAAAATTAAAGTCGAATGTGGGTAAACCCTGTAATAACTGATCGTAGAGGACATTTTACAACTCAGTCTCACCCGTGACCATGGCGACTGCAAAGTCTCCGAACGTCGGGCCAAAAATTTAAAACAAATACACGCATCTAAAGCCGTAAAAAGTGGTTTTAGTATAAAGATTCATCTTTAAGGCATAATTCATTTGGACACTGACATCTATGTAGGTTATCTAAACACAACATGAACGGTTTAGATTCCCCACTCGAATAAATACCGAAACTATACTGTATTTGGATGTTTTCTATATTGTTATGTCAATGTGTTATATCTATAAAAGTTAGTAAGTAAGTACATATATATTTAAAAACGTTAAGGGCCTACATCAATATTATCGTATATCATCGCCGACACGTACATATTAACACAGCCAGTAGGCACAGAAAATGAAGAATTAGGGATACTTTTCCTATTTACTCAAAATCTACTAAATATATTTTAATTCTGATTTACGCGTTTCTATATATGATAGTTACTTATGTTTTTAAAGTTATTTCATTAGTTAATACGCGATAATAGACCGACAAATGAAAAAAATAAAAAATTTGAGAGGTTTTTTCGCCAAGATTTTCTATCGAGAAAACTTTTTTCAATCGTGTTTCTGAGTTTATGCGATCCTAGATAATATATTGAAAAAACATATACTTAAAAATTAGAGCTTTAGCCATTCAATCTAAAGAAACAATGAAAACTTCGTACATAGAAAAATGCACGAAGCTATTTTGGTATCCTCTTAATAAAGAGTTGTGGGTATCAGATTAAGGATATTAAATCCTTCATCTGGTACTCATAGCTTTTTATCTGAACTTAGCTGATAACTTATTTTACCTATTATAAAACATAGTCGTTATCTTTGTATGTATGTCCTTATAACGAGCTTATACCTTCCAAAATATGCAACGGATTTTCAAGAGGATGGTTTCTTTTTGCATAATTTGTATAGGTTTAGTTTTTAAATTCCACGCGAACGGAGTTGCGAGTAACACAGAGGCGTATATTGAAAATCAGCGCCCCGGGCTATTTGATTTGAAGCCCCGGGCCAATTTAATTAAACTTAAAGGCTCTCGCCGCCCTTCTCAGGCTGGCCACCCCGGGCCATGGTCCCTATGGCCCTACACATGTGTACATATTTAGTGTAGGGCTTTTAATTTATAAAGGTGAATACAAACTTCACGAATGCAAACACGCATGCACGAGAAACAGCTAGTAATAATATAAACTTTACCTTTAAAGATTCAGGCAGATACTGTACAAGTGTATCCGCCACAGCTGGGAGCTCGTCTTCTGTAACCAATCGAAAGTTTTTCCCTTCGGGCACGATTTCCATCTCTGAAACAATCAAATTTCCTTTTTAATATGCTTATATTAATTCGGTAGGTATCTATCAATGTATTAATCTATGTAACGGAATCTTTGAAAGTGATTTTCACCCACTTGCAGTAGTCGGATTGATCTGAAATTACCTAACAAGGACCGATGACAATGCAATAATAAAAAAAAACAATTCTGATTTTAAATTGTGTTTATTTAGTTTTTGAACTAAGTAGATTATTATATATAACTAGCTGTTGCCCGCGACTCCGTCTGCGTGAAATTCAGAAAACTTTTCATCCCTTTTTTTCGCAATAAAAGGTAGCCTATGTCCTTTCTCAGGGTCTAAATGTCTGTGTGTAGTGTAGTGTGTATCTAGTTTCTATGTGTGCATATGTAACCAAACTATATAATCGTGTACATCTTAAAATAAAGGAGAGTATTATCTGGACAGTCGTGACTATCATTTGACTCCTCAAATACCTTTGTCCTTACAGTGCCAAATTTCATCAAAACCGGTTGAGAGGTTTAAGCGGGAAAGCGTAACAGACAGACAGAGTTACTTTCGCATTTATAATATTAGTAGGGATATCGCTTTACCTTCTCTCTCCAGCATATCAATGTCCCACTGTTGGACGCGGGCCTCCTCCACTTTGGGAGGGATTATAGTCTACTGTGCCGCGCTGACAAGGCGTGTTGGCACATGGTTTAGTTTCGAGTTTAATGTCTATAACAGTTTATGTTATTTCACTACAATATCTCTTAGCTGGCTTTTACAGCGAAGCTTTCGGGAAGAAATGGGGCGGTGATACTTGTATTCTTAGTCCATCACCACACGGACAAAGTTTTACCTTACTTACTTTTTATTGACAGGTATATACTATACAACTATATAGAACTAACTATGATAGTTGTGTTTATTTCACAAATGAACTTGAATGCCTTCTGCTGGGACTGGTCGACTTGCTCCAACAAGGCTATTTTATTATTAAGTTAGTTTTAGTTAGTCTTGATTGTAGGTACTAATCGGCATCATTCTCACACTCCTGATACAACAATGTATAATATTTTTGGAAAAAAAATGAAAAGAAATGAAGAGAATAGAAAAGAAAATCCATGGAGTTTCTTGTATCTTGTATGGAACAGACACCTAGTTTTTCACGTTTTAAAAGAGCTTGTAAAACATGCCAACTTGAAATAAAAAAATGTGACTTTGACTTTAACTTTAACTTTTTAAAATTTCTCAAATTTTTCCCATGACCAGATGTATGAATGTAAGTGAAGCCAAGGTAGTATGTTTGCATCATAACAGTTGGCGCTCTATAGTCTCTGCCTACCCGAATGGGAGAAAGGCGTTTTTTACCGTTAAAAACTGTCAGCAACTTTTCAAGCAAGGGGTTTTCTTTTATAATTTTTTGTTCTACAATATTATATACCACTAGCTGACCCGGCTAACGTTTTGCCATACAAATGTTAGGGGTAGACAAATAATTTGCAATAAAATAATATTGCGACTATAAATTGAAATGTAGGCTATCCTATCTTTAACGTTGGGTCGAACTGCACACGGTGTGCAAATCAAATTTAAAATCGGTTCCGTAGTTTAGGGCGTAAACTAAAAAGATATGCTAATAGAAACATCTTATATATAAAATTCACGTGTCACAGTTACCGTACTCCTCCGAAACGGCTTGACCGATTTTTATGAAATTTAACATGCGTATTCAGTAGGTCTGAGAATCGGCCAACATCTATTTTTCAAACCTTTTTTTTGTATGGCAAAACAACGTTTGCCGTGTCTGCTAGTAATAATATAATAATAATATACGGGCTCCGTGGTCTAGTGGTTCATATAACGGACTGCCATTCACGAGGTCGCGGGTTCGATTCCCGGTCACGACAATCATTTGTGTGATGTTTTTAATTATCATACAAATGTTTGTACTGCGTCTGGGTGTTTACTATGTATTATAAGTATGTATTTACAAAAAAAAAGTAGTATATGCATTCTATCCGTATTCTGGTACCCATAACACAAGCATATAAGCTTAGCTTGGGACCAGAGCACGTTGTCTGAAATGTCCGTGAATATTTATTTATTAATAATAACAAAATGTCAGCTACGACACTTGATCTTAACGAGTTTGTTGGAGCGGTGCCAATTTATATAAAGTTAAATCAGCAAGGTTTTATCTTTCATTGATGTCATAAAACTATATTTTTACTAGCTGCAGCCTGCGACTTCGTACGCGTGGAACTTAGAAATATTTCCCCGTTTTTGCAACATTATTTACTAATGCTTCGCTCCTATTAATCGCACCGTGATGTTATATAGCCTAAAGCCTTCCTCGATACATGTAATGTCTAACACCGAAAGAATTCTTTGAAATCGGGCATGCGGTTTCCGAGATCAGCGCACATAAACAAACAATCAAACATACCCTTCAGTTTTTTTAATATTAATGTAGATATAGTTATATCGCTGCCATAAGCTCATAATTTTTTTGACGAGCCTCGTGGTTGAGTGGTTTACTTAACGGACTGCCGATTAAGAGGTTGCGGGTTCGATTCCCGCGCGGGACAATCATTTGTGTGATTTTTCTAATTGTCATACAAATGTTTGTACTGCGTCTGGGTGTTTCTATGTATTATAAGTATGTATTTACAAAAGAAAAGTAGTATATGTATTCTATCCGTATTCTGGTACCCATAACACAAGCATATAAGCTTAGCTAGTTGTGTGAAATGTCCATTAAATTTTATTTTATACTAGCTGACCCGGCAAACGTTGTTTAGCCATACTAAAAAAAAAAAGAAAAAAAAGGTTGAAAAATAGATGTTGGCCGATTCTCAGACCTACTGAATATGCATGTAAAATTTCATAAAAATCGGTCAAGCCGTTTCGGAGGAGTACGGTAACTAACACTGTGACACGTGAATTTTATATATAAGAAGATTTATTTATAAGCCTGTATTGCAGGGTGATTACTTTTTCTGTTATTATTTAATTTCTTTATAAAATAAAAATAAATAAATAAAAAAAACATACAGACGAATTGAGAATCTCCTCCTTTTTTGAAGTCTGGTAATAAAATCTCATTCAAAAATATACGACTCTGGTTTCACGCTTACTTTATCCACGAATAACGTGTCAAAAGTCCATCAATATTCACATATAAATTACAATGCTCGGTATTCATGATTAGAAAGGTCAAGAACCTGAATTTTATCACTAAACTTTGTGTATTATTTACGAGATTGTATCACAAAGAGGTTAATAACTTTCACCATGTTATCATAATAATTTGAAGTCATGAAGGCACGACACACTATGCTCTATACAAAAATATGGGCATCGTACTCCGCTATTTTCTTGGAGGATATTGCTTCTAGAGCAATCTTTTTAAATCGGTTTATTTTCACGAAGAAAACAGCGGACTACGATATGTCTTTTTAGGGTTCCGTACCCAAAGGGTAAAAACGGGACCCTATTACTGAGACTTCGCTGTCCGTCCGTCCGTCCGTCCGTCCGTCCGTCCGTCTGTCACCAGGCTGTATCTCAAGAACGGTGATAGCTAGAGAGTTGAAATTTTCACAGATGATGTATTTCTATTGCCGCTATAACAACAAATACCAAAAATAAAATAAAATAAATATTTAAGGGGGGCTCCCATACAACAAACATGATTTTTTTACCGTTTCTTGCTCGATACTAATAACGTTGACAGTTAGACGCTTTAACTATGTGCCTTATGTTGCATAGATAATGGTACGGAACCCTTCGTGCGCGAGTCCGACTCGCACTTGACCAATTTTTATTTCAAATATTTTATATGTAAAATCTGGCTGATATATATGTGGCCCTTTCGTCGCGGCGCGCGGCGCTCGAAAGTAGCGATAGCAATACCTAAATTGTGATTTGGCTGGGTCTATAGTGGTCTCTATCTATAGTGGTGAAATATTTTCTAAACATAAATAGAAATTAGCTTTTGAAAACCCTCCTTGTACCTATGTATGATTCGAGAATTAATTCCATAGGAGTGGCGTCTCCCGCTAAAAAAGATTAGAAGTTAACGAAGTACAGATAGGATAAGGAACAATGACACAATTGTAAAATCTTCATTCCACCATATTAACAACCTTAAAATGAAAATTTTTCATAGCAAGCATTTACTTTAGAATCAGAAAAGTTACGAAATATCCGTTAAATATTCATGGATATACACCATATACATATACACCAAAAAAGTCATAAATTGACAGTTTTTATTAAATAATTTGCTTATTTGTTGTAAATACGATTATTTTTATAAACTATACATAATAAAGTAAATTATTGATTTTGCAATTGACATGCTATGCTTTACTTAACAAATCAAATTATGGTGGAAAAAATGACTGCCGCAAGTGCAAGTTTCCGCTTGCGGCAGTCATTTTTTTCCATCATAATTTGATTTGTTAACTATACATAATATTAAAACGTCCTAAACATGAAAGTTCAAGTAAGTTATATTCCATCTACTTTTGTGTAAAAGATTGATTACATTTAACATAAGGTTATTAACTTCTATTTTAATATAATGATTTGAAATAAGTATTTCATGTTCATAAATATTAGAAGGTCAAAAGGTCAACTTTCGCGTGTGAAAATCGCTCTTTTCAAGTTATACTTTTTATATTTAGACTCGCACATGATGGATTTCATGTCATTATTATCATCTTTACTTATTATAAAACAGAGTCGTTATTATGTCCCTATGTGAGCTTATATCTTGAAAACTACGCATCGGATTTTGATGCAGATTTTTATAATTAGAATGGTGGCTTTTTTTGTATAATCTGTTTAAGAGGATACCAAAATAGCTTCGTGTATTTTTCTATGTACGAAGTTGTCATTGTTTCTTTAGATTGAATGGCTAGAGCTCTAATTTTTAAGTATATGTTTTTTCAATATATGATCTAGGATCGCATAAACTCAGAAACGCGATTAAAAAGTTTTCTCGATAGAAAATCTTAGCGAAACAACCTCTCTAATTTTTTATTTTTTTCATTTGTCGGTCTATTATTGCGTATTAACTAATGAAATAACTTTAAAAACATAAGTAACTATTATATATAGAAACACGTAAATCAGAATTAAAATATATTTAGTAGATTTTGAGTAAACAAAAAAAATATCCCTAATTCTTCATTTTCTATACCTACTAGCTGTGTTAATATGTACATGTCGACGATAATATTGATGTAGGCCCTTAAGTTTGCTTTCCACGCATACTTCAACTTCTTCTTATTTTGATCCAGCTACTCGTTTTAGCAACTTTCGCTATTCTGCCAGTGTCCGAGTCACGATAGATTCATAAACTGAAGCGAGTTATGCATTGTATTGTAGAATATGACCGGTTAGAATCGATGGGATGAAGTCTTCGACCAAGGTGATTTATCTACAACAAACACAGGACAACACAATGTTAGTAGGTTAGTAGAGAATATTTTATGTACAATACAATAAATAAAGTGTTAGTTGGTTTCCACGCATGCAAAGTTGCAGGCAACAGCTAGTATGTAATATGTCAATATCAAAAATCACGCTTGTTACTCATTTTGAAACTGCCTGACTTTTAAGATTAATTTCATAAATTAATAGGCACTCAATAATTTGCAATTTGCACCTAATAAATTGTATTGTATTGTATTATAAATTGACGGGCTTCTTGGTGTAGTGGTTTATATTGCGGACTGCCGAGCACGAGGTCGCGGGTTCGATTTCCGCCTCGGACAATCATTTGTGTGATGTTTATAAATGTCATACAAATGTTTGTCCTGCGTCTGGGTGTTTCTACGTATTATAAGTATGTATTTACAAAAGAAAAGTAGTTTATGTATTCTATCCGTATTCTGGTACCCATAACACAAACATAATAAGCTTAGCTTGGGACCAGAGGACGTTGTGTGAAATGTCCAGGAATATTTATTATTATTATCCGCATTCCTTTATTTTCATATTTAACATATATTTTTTAAAAAGATTATAAAAATAAGACATTCATACTGTATAAAAATAAAAAAGAAACACACAATAAATACACTAATTAAAAACACACTCACACATTTATAATCTAATTAAATAATTGGTCAAGTGCGAGTCGGACTCGCGCACGAAGGGTTCCGTACCATTATCTATGCAACATAAGGCAACGTTATTAGTATCGAGCAAGAAACGGTAAAAAAATCATGTTTGTTGTATGGGAGCCCCCCTTAAATATTTATTTTATTTTATTTTTAGTATTTGTTGTTATAGCGGCAATAGAAATACATCACCTGTGAAAATTTCAACTGTCTAGCTATCACCGTTCTTGAGATACTGGGCACGGAACCCTAAAAATCATGTTTGTTGTATGGGAGCCCCCCTTAAATATTTATTTTATTTTATTTTTAGTATTTGTTGTTATAGCGGCAATAGAAATACATCATCTGTGAAAATTTCAACTCTCTAGCTATCACCGTTCTTGAGATACAGCCTGGTGACAGACGGACGGACGGACGGACGGACGGACGGACGGACAGCGAAGTCTCAGTAATAGGGTCCCGTTTTTACCCTTTGGGTACGGAACCCTAAAAATATATAAAAAATAGTGCACCACCGGCATCGAGTACAGGGACCAAGCTGTCGGTGGTCAGGGATCCAAAGACAGGAACCTCCTCACTATGCGAGCCGTATCGAGGACGACTGCCTTCTGCATCAGACCCTTGACCCAACTGCCTAACGCGAGCCTCTCTAGATGTTGATCGAGGCTCTTGGCTATTAGTCCATTGACTGAGATAACTATCGGCACAATGATCGCCGAGTCCACATCCCACATGTCGACAATCTCGTGCGCTAAGTCTAGATATTTCATTTGTTTGTCTTTCTCAGCTTTCACGAGATTCTCGTCATGAGGAATGGTGACATCGATTATCATTGCGCGGCGCGCTGATCGATCTACCACCACGATATCAGGTCTATTAGCTACAATAGTCCTGTCCGTGATGATAGATCGATCCCAATACAATGTGATACGACCATTGACAATTACCGGCTCAGGTGTATACCTGTAGTACGGCACCACAGTTTCCACAAGGCCGTATCGCAGAGCAAGCTGCTGATGGATAATCCTGGCTACTAGGTTATGTCTGTGCAAGTACTCGCCGTTAGCTAGACGCGAACAGCCGGAAACAATATGTCTGAGGGACTCACCTGGTTGGTGACAAGCACGACCAATGTCAACAGTGCCGTCCTTCAGAATATATTTCCGGTAGTTGTTCGTCATGATAACTTCGTCAGCAATTGCACAGACAAAACCTTCAGTTTCCCCAAAAAGGTCACCGAATCGCAGCCAGGTCACGGAAGATAACAAGTCAACATCAGGCCCGTGTAAGGCCCGATAAAATCTTCCGTGTAGCTCCTTGCTCTGCCATACCTCCAGGCGGTCCTTAGTGCTAAGTACCACAGGCATACGCCAGTTTTCTTTAGCCAAGGTGAGCGGAGTGAGCCCGAGGTCCATTGCCACTACGTCTCGATGCATCTCCGTACCAGCGTGGATAAAATATTCCCTAAGGTTGCATATCTCCCGATTATGTAAGGTCTTAGCATTCAAAAAGCCACGGCCTCCACATTTTCGAGGGATATACAACCTCATTACTGATGAACGCGGATGATGCATTCGATACGCAGTCAAAAGACCGCGGACCCTCCTATCTATAGCTTCAAGTTCAGTCTGAGTCCACTTGAGTATACCAAAGGAGTACATCAGAAGTGGCATGACCCAACCATTGAAGGCACGCACTTTGTTCCTTTTTATTATTATTATTAATACATAAATTAATTACAGCACAATAATACATCATAGATACGGATGAAGTTTATAAAGGCGACTTTAAAAGTATCACAATTTCTTCAAAAGTAGTTAAATAGATAAAGATATGAGAAGAGTGAATTTACTTGTTATCTTCAAGTTGGCACTCAGTTGTTCAACTGACGTGAAGCGACGACAATCCAATTAGCGTTGGAAATGCACCGCGATCTGTTTACACTAGTAGTAGGAAAACAAAACTAATATCTATTTTTGTCGCTTGTATTGATAGTTTGTCTATATTATTATCTATATTAATATTATAAAGAGGAAAGATCTAAATAAAACCATTTTTTACGGATTTAGACGCTTGTATTTGTTTTAAATTTTAGTGAGACTTACCCTTGATCATAGTCTTACCCGTGACCATGACTGCAAAATCTTTGAAACATCGGGCTAAAATTTAAAACAAATGCACAAATCCGTTAAAACTGTGTATGTTATATGTATTTAAACGAATGAGTCGCGCAAGTGTTATTGAACAGAAAGAAAGCAATTTTTTTTTATTTGCTATTTTTAACAAAATATGTATGTTACAATATAAGTATAAATTTAGTTTATTTACATATTACCTATTTTGTATCACCACAGCAAATAGGCTCCCATTTCAGCATAATGTTACGAGTAGGTCACGAGGACCTAACGCTGATTTTCAAATGGGGCCTATGAGAGTGGTGAAAGATTTGATTGTTGGTTTGAAATGAGGAAACATTGATTATATATTATATTGAGGAAAGATTTGATTGTTGGTTTGAAATGAGGAAAGATTGATTATATAATATATTGAGGAAAGATTTGATTGTTGGTTTGAAATGATCGGCTCTGAAACTTTTAAAATGATTTAAAAAATTCCTTACTGTTTGTTATCGACACATTAACATGCTAATTCTTTGAACTAAATAAAGGCCAGTTTTATGGTCACGCGATGTGCTTAGATGAGTTGAAACAAGTTCCTCAGATTGTAGTTAAATTAATTAATTTTATATATCTCAGTTATTAAATTAAGATTACAAAAGTCACCACTATTTTTCCTTCCCTTGCTGTAAAAGCCAGCTATTAAGTGACTAAATGACATTGTACACAGATAACATCATCTGTGTGAGACGGATATCTCGAAAATAAACCATGTGCTGACATGCCTGGTCATCGCAGCACATTAGACCATAATCCCTCTCAAGTGGAGGAGGCCTGTGCCCAACAGTGGGACATTAATCTGGACATAATCATTAATAATGCAAATATATTATATGTATAAAGGTCAAAATGAATTACGTGCGGCAAATCTCTGAGCTCCAAGCGTGTCGCGTATAAATGTGACCGCTTTGCCGTAGAACGATATCGACATAGTAATCGAGTCGTAAGCCTAGCCAATTTTGTAAACCTACTTCCAAAAAGATATTCTTTTATTAGATTTTTTTTGTTACCATTTTTCTCGAGGACTAAACGAAAGATATTTGAAAAATTATTTGTATTTTAACTATAAAATTCAATAACCAATATTAAAATATTTACAACGTAATAGCCTAATCAAAATACAACATAGCCGTTTTGTATTTTAGTTAAGTTAGGTTAACTTTTTGATCAGAATTGATCTCAATGTATTTAGCAAGACATAAATTTTGCCAAACGTGTACTAACTACGTCCTTCAACCCCTGTAACGGCAGGAAGAACTTGATCAATTGCATGGGGTTGTTAATGAATGTATGACGTCATCGTCGCTTTTAGTCCTACCCCTTTCTTACTGTTAGAGCTAATTGCATTTCCTACTTAGGGTTTATGTTGCGTGCAAACACGTTTTAGGTTTTGATACTCGATTCTAGGTGTTATAAAATTTTGTCGTTTATGTTTTGTAATTTACTGTGCCTTTGACTTTAACGTCTGTTAATACTATCTGTTAAATTAGGATTTAATCGCATGCAGCTTATATGCGATTAAATCTTAATTTGCAAATCTGAAATCTAAAACCTGTGTGTTTTTAGGGTTTCGTACCCAAAGGGTAAAAACGGAAACCCTATTACTGAGACTTCGCTGTCCGTCCGTCCGTCCGTCCGTCCGTCCGTCCGTCCGTCCGTCCGTCTGTCACCAGGCTGTATCTCAAGAACGGTGATAGCTAGAGAGTTGAAATTTTCAGAGATGATGTATTTCTATTGCCGCTATAACAACAAATACTAAAAATAAAATAAAATAAATATTTAAGGGGGGCTCCCATACAAAAAACTGATTTTTTTACCGTTTCTTGCTCGATACTAATAACGTTGCCTTATGTTGCATAGATAATGGTACGGAACCCTTCGTGCGCGAGTCCCACTCGCACTTGACCAATTTTATTTAGTTTTTGAACTAAGGAAATTACTTTATTACTTTATTACTTTTCCTATTAAAACGTAGACTGTAGATAGATAATATTATGGCAATGATGAAACGGGGGTAATAATCTATCCGTAGTCACAGGTTGCTTATTACAAACGGCCGTAAGACGCATCTCGTAGATCTAGCTACGCAAGTTGTGTCTATGTAACAGAGTCTACGAAGATCTACGATATTTTTAATTTCTGCTACGCTGAAAGAGCAATGTCGCTACGATCGCGTACAACGTAAGTTCCTTTTCCCTTCAAAAGTGTTTGTAGACAAATATGTGGGTGTTTAATAAAATGAATTCCGAATAATGAATTTACTTAAAAATAAATTGGTGTGTACGAAAATATACACATAATTTACCTTTGAGTTCAAAGGCAGTGATGTGTGATAAATCAGTCGTAGGTGTTTTTCAGAATCGTAAATAAGATGAATAAAAGAATAAGCTCTATATTATTTTGTGCTGTCGCATACCGGTGTTGCTCCCTGCTGCCTTGTCTGGGGGCTGTGTGGGGGCCCATCTAGTGAGTCGGCGAGTCACCGTCTGCCACGGTTCAACAACTATTAGTATTGAAGGCAGGCGACCGTATTATT
Organism: Orgyia antiqua; assembly: GCA_916999025.1. Taxonomy (NCBI): domain Eukaryota; kingdom Metazoa; phylum Arthropoda; class Insecta; order Lepidoptera; family Erebidae; genus Orgyia; species Orgyia antiqua. The sequence goes on from OU779866.1 coordinate 31,958,273, forward strand.
ATTTGCAATAGTTTTTAAATTTAACCAGTCCATTAAACACCCAACACAATAAACCGGTTCATTTCACTACATTATTTTGCAATAGATCTACAGCTACCATTGGCATTCAATGACTCCACTTCTATAGTGCAGGTGTGGAGTGCCGGGGGTAGGTGTCCCACCACATTTATTTATTCATTAAAATTCTCAAAGGGCCTCTGCATGTTGGACCCATGTCCCCATGTAAGCCTTACAAAGGACCGGGTGTTTCTTATAATAGAAATATACCCGTGACTGCAAAAGTGAGAAACAAATAATAATAATAATAAATATTCATGGACATTTCACACAACGTCCTCTGGTCCCAAGCTAAGCTTATATGCTTGTGTTATGGGTACCAGAATACGGATATAATACATAAACTACTTTTCTTTTGTAAATACATACTTATAATACATAGTAAACACCCAGACGCAGTACAAACATTTGTATGACAATTAAAAACATCACACAAATGCTTGTCCTGACCGGGAATCGAACCCGCGACCTCATGATTGGCAGTCCGTTATATGAACCACTACACCACGAGGCCCGTCATATATATATTATTATGGATTTAAAGTTATATGTATTTTAAATCTGAAATAAATTATTTTGATTTGATTTGATTTGATAATCGTCAACCATACATGCACCAATACATTTCAAAGGTTTCATTTAATTAAATATTTAAGAACAGAACACAACCACAACATTTGAACACATTAATTAGTCTATTATTGTGAAACACATTTTAAAAGATATAAACACTGAAGTATAGCAAGTATATAAGTAGCTATTCTGTTCACTATATAGCCAAATGATTTAACAAAATTGTTAGCTATATGAATTGCAAGATTGACCTAAATTTGAACGTAATGAGAAAAACATTGTTAAATAAGAGCGAAATGTGATTAAACTTCACAACATGCCAACTTTTGAAATATGTTCTACTAATTGGGGAAATTTTCATGAATTTTAGTCAAATTAGAAATATTATACCTATAGCGACGAAATTTAGAAAAATGTCTCCATTTTTGCAAAATTTTTCACTAATGTTTCTCTCCTGCTGGTTGCAGCGTGATGTTACAAAGCCGCGAATTTGTACACGTCAAATTAAGAAAATTTTCTCTGTTTTGCAACATTTTTGCTGTTTCTTTTCTCCTATTAGTCGCAGCGTGAGTTTATATGACAGGCCTCGTGGCCGAGTGGTTCAGACAACAGACTGCCGATAAGGGGTCGCATGTTCGATTCCCGCTCGGGACAATCGTTTGTGTGATGTTTATAATTGTCATACTTGTTGTTTGAACTACGTCTGGGTGATTCTATGTATTATAAGTATGTATTTACAAAAGAAAAGTAGTATATATAGTCTATCCGTAACTGGTACCCATAACACAAGCATAGAAATATAGCTTATTTTGGGTCCAGAGAACGTTGTGTGAAATGGCCATGAATATTTATTTATTTATATAACCAACACTGAAAGAATTTTTCAAACCGGATTCCTGAGATTAGCGCGTTCAAACAAACAAACAAATAAGCTCTTCAGCTTTTTAATATTTGCATAGATATAATCAGCTAACATTCTTAGTTAAAGACAGGATGAATGCGCAGTGATGCCTGTGAACGCTTGCAGGATGGTCGTAGACACAACTGCGCACTCATTCTAATGTTCTACTATTTATAACCGACTTCAAAAAAAGGAGGTGGTTCTCAATTAGTATGTCCGTTATTTTTTTTTATATTTGTTACCTCATAACTTTTAATTTAATAATAATTAACTGGGCTGAGCGATTTTGATAATTCATTTTTACTTGAAGGCTGGTTGTTCCCGTTTGGTCCCACTGCCACCAGGTCAGGATCTGATGGTTATCTCTGGAGAAATCGCAAAAAACCCTCAAATTTCAAAGGCACATGCAGTCGGTTGGACTTTTTCTAAAAAAATACTAAATTATAAAAAGTATATACATAGTGCTAGTCAAGTAGATGTAGTATATATTTTAAATGAGACTAGCTAAAGACTGCTATTTCACCCGCAGTAACTACAAATTACTGCCCCACTCCTTAACTTTTAGCGTGATGATGGGTTTTTTTGTTGACCCAGTGGACAAAATACATTTACGCATCTCCTCTGCTGTGATTGACTGAAGGGTATGTAGGACTCGCCGTTGTTAGCGTTTGTAGAGTCAGAATACCCACTAAAACCAACTGCGACGTATTACTTCCCCAATTTTTTTATCAGGCACCAGAGTATCTCCGTTCCAAAATCTCTCTAGTAACTAAATCTACTGGCTACTTTATTGCAAACATCTATATGTGAAGGCTCTATCACCAGTGCGTCACCCTTGAATCTGTGGCAGCACTGCATTGCTGTATTATAATAATCGATCCGTTTATAGCACATTATAAAGCATGGTATCCAAAGTACATAATCTATATTAATATTATGGTATGCTCAATGCCCTGAGGTTGATATATTTTTCAACAATTTGAATATATTTCTTAATTTATTCGGCGGACGGGCGGGCGGACGGGCGGGCGGATGGACGGGCTTCGTGGCGTAGTGGTTCATGTACTGGACTGCCGTTCACAAGGTCGCGGGTTCGATTCCCGCTTGGGACAATCATTTGTGTGATATTCATAAATGTCATACAAATGTTTGTACTACGTCTGGGTGTTTTCTATGTATTATAAGTATGTATTTACAAAAGAAAAGTAGTTTATGTATTATATCCGTATTCTGGTACCCATAATACAAGCATAATAAGCTTAGCTTGGGACCAGAGGACGTTGTGTGTAATGTCCATGAATAATTATTTATTTATATATTTATGTAAAAATTTCATAATATGTAAAACTGTATTAAGTGTATTTAGCTTACTGCACGCGTTGGGTAACTGTAAGTGGAGTAAGCAGTTGTATATATTAATAAATAAATAAATAAAAGCTGAAGAGTTTGTTTGTTTGAACGCGCTAATCGCAGGAACCGGTACGAATGGAAAAATTCTTTTTTGTTGGATAGTCCATTTATCGAGGAAGCCTAGGCTATAGAACATCACGCTGCGACTACTAGAAGTGAAGCATCAGTGAAGAATGTTAAAATAAGCGTGATGGTGAATACCCTCATATAACAATCAAACATTCGCAAAAGTAGGTGCATTTCGTTTACTTCGAAAAAGTAGCTGTTTACTTGTTTTCTATATCGTAATAAAATTTGAGATCATTTTAGAGAAGAGAGAGCAAGTCTCATAAAATAAAACTAAAATATGATTAAAATGTTGCCAACTGTAACACCGACTCTAGTGTTTTGTTCCTCATAAACTATTTTTTTAATTTCACAAAGTGTTTCAGGGACATAACAAAACGCTAAAAAGAAAAGAAGTGTGTTTGAAGTTTTATTTGTTTTAACATATTAGGCAAAATTACGACGTTACATTTCTACGATACGCGTATACATCGTCACACCGACATCGACACCCTATATCGATTCCCTATATTTCAACTACAAAATTAAGTTGGTGAGTTGGTTTAAGCCTAATTAATTGTATATTTGTATGTCTAGTAGGTACAGAACCCTATGTGTGCGTGTTTACCTCGCTCTTGTCAGGATTTTTTTTATTGCGCTTTCAGCGAAAGACCTTCTACCAGACTTATATAATGGCTCTTTATAACTATGTGTTAGTTTCAAACGCGCACGGGCAACTTGAACTTAGACACAGGAAGATTAAATTAAAGATAATAAATTATGTAATTAATTACACAGCCACATTTTTGAAAATCAAAAATCATTTATTTCATTGGATTTAAAGTTTTAATATTATCGAGAAAGACACATCTACGACGATATCGCGATAAAGCGAGTATCTGTTTAAATAGTTCGTAGCAGGTGGCGCTCTACATTCTCTGCCAAATACCACAGCCAGTGACTATATATTAAGAGTGTGGTTTTTAAGTGTGAGTGTGGTTTTACTTATATCCTGTGCCTGTATCTCTGTATTTTATTACATACATACATACATACAATTATACGCTACTTACATAGTATACGTAAATTATATGTCGTCCGTATATCGGTCTACATGATGACGGATTCAAAATATCAACATCCAATTTTCACCCCAGGTTACTGTAAAAGGAAATTAAAGAATAGTACAAGTAGATAACATCATCTTTAAGAGAAGGAAAATTCGAAGCTAAACCCTGTGACAACAGGCTTGGTCAGCGTAATAAGATTAAATACCCTCCCATAATAAAAGAGGTCCATGTTCAATAGTGAAATACTAATAAGAAAGAGAAGAAAATAGAAGAAATATATTCTCTTTGGCATCCAAAGAAAGTAAATGCAAACATGCAAAAAATAAGCTTATTATACTTATTAAAGCTACTACGTATCAAATATAATACGTACAAGATTATTTGAATAACTTATGTTATGGTTGGTTGAAATATGTATTGCCTCCTTTTATTCCGTCAGCAAAGTTCGCTTTTTCGTATATTTATAACATATGTATTCTTTAGAAATCCACATAATAATAGGCTGAATAGAAATAGGTATGGCTTTTGTGTGTTTATAACATATTTATTGTTGTTAGTTTATTTTTTATTCCTTTTTTTTTTAGCATTGCTTTGTCTAGGAGTATATTATTGTGTTAATATTTATAGCCTGTAAAAATACTTATTATCATATTTGGTATAATTTTCTCACATTTAGAAGCATGTGGATTTTTAACATTATATTTAACGATAAAATATTTAAAAAAAATATTCTTAAAAGAATATTCTAAAAAAAAATTCTAAAAAGATTCTTAACGTTTCCATTGACTATCTTGCTCTGCCTAGATAATAGGCGCAGGGCTGGGCAAAATACATGCTTTCTTGTAATTGAAATACAAATTACAAAACAATGCGTTTGCAAGTAATTGAAATACAAAATACTAATTACTTTTGAGTGGAGTAATTGAAATACAAATTACAAAATACAGTATTTTGGCTGTTTGTAATTGAAATACAAAATACAAATTACAAAATACATTTATACTATAATTTTTACCCAACTTTAAAAAACAGGAGGTTTTTTTTTAATGTTTGTTCACAAATAACTTTGACGCTTATCGATTTTAATGCTTCTTTTTTTGTTGGAAAGAAAATTTTTAAGAGGTGGTTCTATGATAAGGAGATTAGGTTTTCGTGATGGCAGTCCAGGGAATTAGATGGCAACTTTCAAAAATCATAGGGCACTGTTTGAGGTCGGTTTTTTATTGTTAAAAGCTGGGATATGAAAGAGGATAAATTTTGTAATACATGACGGAGCAGGCTCGCCGTGGTTGTTTTTAAAAAACGTGACGTCAGCATTGCTGACGTCACGGCCTCCATGGGCAGGGCTGTTGTCCATAATCGGTGGTGAATATAAACACTGTAGATACTTTTCTTCACTATATTTTACAATTTGCAAGAGCTCCGCTCGCTACAACGGACCGAGGTAGACTGTGTTGAGCCGTCGTGCGATCGGGCTTTTTATAGCAAAACTGGGTGCGTCATTCGTATGAACAAAACACCAAACTTTGCATCTAAAACTAAGTTTTTACATTAAAAAAATCTTACTAATATTACAATCCAATATTTTAATTAATTTGAGAGTAATTACTGAGTGTAAATCAGTTTTAATTGTAAATACGTGGTTTTATTTTAGAAATGAGGGTATCTATCGTCAAAATGATCCTCACATTAATAATCTGAACCATTAATCATTACTAACTTAATAATCAATAAATTTTAAACGCTTTTTCGCAAGTAATTACAGTTGATAGATCGAAATAGTTTTTAAGGTTATTCTGAATGCTTGTTTTTGTAGTTTGAAGTGCGGGTAGCCGCCGACACGGCCATTCTGACAGGCGGCGCGTGCTCTGCGCCTGGCTGCGATGTGATGTGTGTTATCTGAAATTAAGAGTTTTCTCTGAGATCGGTGTCTGTAAGCAACTCATGTTGCTCATTTTTACTGTTAGGACAGTACACAAAGATATCTCCAATGTACTGACTCATTCATTTAGTATCTGTGGTGTGTACGTGTCCACTCATGGCTCCACAAGGCGTCCCAACGGTATCTCATGGTTCACTTATGGATGCATCAAGGATCCGTGGTTAGCTCAAGGGTAACACATGGTTTAGCTCAGAGGTACCACTCTCCAGATTTTTTTGTTCTCGTAGATTACAGAGATGTAATTGTGAGTATTGTGAAAATAATGAAGTAATAAATTAATGTTTACTTAAAATTTATTCAGATGATAACTGCTCATCGCTGTGGGCCAATCGGACTGGTTGGTGGGCCCGAGATGTGGATGGCACCGGCTTGTCAGCGGTTGTGATGTCATCTGTATCAGGATCTTCTACCGCCGACACGGCATCTTGATCTCCTGGCTGTGGCGCACGACGAAGTTGATCATGGGCGACTTTTCTGGGGCGCCCTCTACCGACCACCTTTTTAACCATATAGCGATCATTCTCCAGGACCCTGATGATCTCATAAGGCTCACTGAATTTGAGATCTAGTGACGTTTGATTGCGCGGATTGTTTTTAATCATCACGTAATCACCACGCTGGAAGTGATTGATTTTAGCTTTGCGTGAGTTGAAACGTTGCCTGTCATACTCAGCGCTTTGGGTCATTCGTTGCTGCACTTGTCTGGTCAGTGCATCTATGTCAACCATTTGGTTATCTATGTCAACCAGGTTTATTAGCTCTGGCGGCACGCAATGCCTTCTTTGAGTGATGAGTGTGAGTGGTGCTACTCCTGTCACGCGATGAGTGGTACAATTCATTGCTAGTTGTAGCTCTTCAAGCGTAGTGTGCCACTGTTCAGTTTCGTAGTTTTTGATCATCACCAAAGCATTTTTCAGTGTGGCTACCACCCTCTCCACCTGGCCATTCGCTCGGCTGACACCTGGCGCTATAGCATGAATGTTTATCCCAAATCGTTCACAGAAGTGTGCGAATTCGCCCAAAAATTCTCTACCTCCATCTACAACTATCTGCACTGGTGTTCCAAATAAATGCAATGTACGTTTCAATGCAGCAAGCGTACTATGTGGGCTTTTATCTGTTGCATGATACAGCAGTACGTATTTTGTGAAAGCGTCTACTGTGACAATAACGTACTGCTGGTCATCTTGAGTTCCCAACTTTCCCGTGATATCCATGTGGATTACTTGAAATGCACATGTTGGTTTTTCAATCGGGTGTAGCTGTGCTTGTACGGCACCCGATGTTCCTTTAGACGTTCTACATACCACGCAGTTATCAACATGTCTTCGGACTGTGGTACTCATTTTGTCGAACCAGTAGGTCTCCTTGATCTTCTGCAGGGTCTTCTCCCAACCTGGGTGTTTAAGTGCCGTATGAAAGGAGTTAATCAAACTCCACTGGAAAGACTTTGGTACTACTGTTCGCAGCTGCTGTCCGAGTACTGGATCCAAGATATGCTTCTTTAGTACACCATCTTCCAAGGCGAAACCTTCCACTGGATTGTTGTCGATCAAGTCATTCAATATCGGCCGAAGTTCATTATCCCGCCGTTGTTCAACCTTCAACCATTCCAAGTCCTTTTCAATTACATTCACCATAAGGTCGCTGTGATTCCTGCTGAAGAAATCAGCATGCTGAAGCCGGTTTCCTTTTCGATATTCCAGCTCGAAATCGTAGTTTTGAAGGAACGCCCACCAGCGGTGAATCCTTGGGAGCAGGTCCTTTTTGTGTTTTGACGCCTTAAGTGAATTACAGTCTGTAATTACTGTAAACTTCCTTCCGTACAGATATTGTCGAAAATGCTTTATAGCTCTGACCACTGCTAGCGTTTCCAGCTCGTACGAATGATATCGGCTTTCGGTATCAGTGGTTCTCATGCTCATGAAAGCTACCGCATGTTGTCGCCCGTTGAAAATTTGCACGAGGACCGCCCCAAATCCAAGGCTGCTTGCATCTGTATACAACTGTATCGGTGCTCCTTCTTGGAAAAGGGTCAGCGCTGGAGCCGAAGTCAGACATTGAATAATCGTAGACCTGGCTTTCTCGTGTCGATCTTCCCATTCCCATTTAGCTCCTTGTTTGGTCAATTCGTACAGAGGTACCATGATGCGCGAGAAATCTGGGATGTACTTCCTGAAATAGCTCGCGAGCCCATTGAACTGTCTGACCTGCTTGACTGTTTTCGGTACTGGAGCCTTGACAAGTGCTTCTACCTTTCTTGGACTAGGTCGTATTTGGCCGTCAGACACCACGTTGCCCAAATATTCAATGGTGCGTTTGAAGAAGCTGCATTTATCAGCGTTGATGGAAAAGCCAGCTTCTTGTAAGGCTATTAAGATGCGTTCAATGTTAGATAGCCCTTCGCTGAAAGTCGTACTTTTGCTTAGTACGTCATCTACGTAGACTTGCGCAACTGTGCCTAATAGTGGGTTCAGTGCTCTGTTGATGCACCTCTGGTAAACAGAAACGGCATTGCTCAATCCAAACGGCATGGTAAGGTATTCATATAAACCATCTGGCGTAACAAATGCAGTCTTTTCGATAGATGTCTCTGCAATAGGTATTTGGTGGAACCCTGCTGCCATGTCAAAGCTAGTGAAGTAATAGCCATTGGCTAATTGATCAATTTGATCAGCAATTAGTGGCAGTGGGTAATGATCTCGCAACGTGTTTGCGTTGAGCTCCCTGTAGTCCACACATAGCCGATTGTCGCCATTTTTCTTCTTTACCAATATGATGGGACTTGAGTAGGGAGATTTGCTTTCCCGTATGATGTTGTGGTCAAGCAAATCTTTGATGATATCCCGAACCTTTTCGCGTTCCACAGGACTAAGGCGATAAGGTCTTCTTTCAACATATTTGTCAGCGTTCTTCAATCTTATCTCCAGTTCTCCAGTGTTAACGCGCGTTTTTGGAAATCCCCGGATAAACAGATGCTCATATTTGGTCAATAACGTATGTAACTGGCTTAGTTCTTCAGGATTAGTCAGATCACAATCCAACTTCTCAAAGATGTTGCTTTTTGCTGTCACATGATGGACCGTATGCTGGTGTATCAGTCTGGTACCCTTTGATGTTATCACCATGCTTAAATCGGTGCCATGGATCAAATTCATACCAATCAATACGTCAGATGACATCTCATGATCAGGAACCACGAAGAATAAAATCTCTATCCTTATGGAGTCAATGATGCAAATCGTCTTCATCTCCACTAATGAAATTACCGGAAATTGGCCAATTCCTTTGAGGTAGTTAACCGCAGAGCGTCGCTGACCCGGTAATTTTGCAGCAATTGACTCTCGAATCAACGAGCATTCTGCTCCACTGTCGAAGATGGCACGTATTGTTATTGCACCAACCGTAATGATGATGGGTGCTTGATTGGGTCCAGCTACACAGTTCACATTCGATGCTAGTGCGTTTTGACGTTTGTAACATGATTCAAATGTGTGACCTGTTTTTTTGCAGAATGAACAGGTAATCACGTTTCTAGGTGTCACAGTCGCTGGAGTATTTGCCTTCTGGACATCTGAAGTAGATTCCGAGGGTTTAAATCTGCACTCACTGGTAATATGGTTTGTCCTCTTGCATATTTGACAACGTGTTGCAATCTGAGATCTGTCCTGGTAGCGCGCACGTTTCGGTACTGAGGTTATAGGATTCTGGTGAGGGCGTTTCTTCCGCAATGATGAAGCCACAGATATGAGTTCAGGAACTGTTCTAGCTTTCGTGTTTAACAGCTCAATGCGTAAGCGCTCATCGTTTATACATCCTATCACTGCTTCTACTGAGAGTTCATCATCTAGTTGGTCCTTTGTGATTCTTTTCCACAGAACCCAGGCGCGTGATAAAAATTCAGAAATATCCTTGCTTGAGTCGTACACATGCTCCCGGAACTGGAGAACATCGCGGGAGTATCTATTCTCCGGCTCAAATGTGGTAATCAGCTTTTCGCGAAACTCTTCCCACGAAGATGTAGTCACCAACCAATCATCAATCCACATTTTAGCACGTCCTTTTAATAATCCACACACCTTGGTGCGCAAGTCCAGATCATTTAGCTTGTAGTTAACAGCTGCTTTGTCGATATGCTGGCACCATTCCCGAACTCCAACATGACTGTCAGGATCAAATGACGGTAGATAGATGTCTTTGATACCGATGCGTGGTTCTGGTGGAGCGTATAGCCGTTCGGACATTTTCTGCATCATCTCCATCATTTGTATCATGAACTGAGGAGGATATCCAACTAATGGGGTAGCTGGCATAGTCATCATGTTTGCCGACGTAGCGTCGATGGGCACCCCTGGGTGGTATACTCCTTGACTGCTTGAAGTGTGTATTCCTGATTGAATTGACACCATAGGGTGAGCGGGTACCCCATGGGTTACTGGAACTTCCACAATAGTTGACATACCAGTTGGTGTATTTGTCCTAGCTGCAGGTACTCCCGTCGTGATGGATCCTGCAGTGTTGTTGAAGCAGTTCGTTGGTACACCCGGCAGTAAGTACGACGATGCAGCGGCCACCATCGTAGTGCTGTCCTGAGCTGTTCCATGTGTCGCAGGTGGAACCGAAGCTATTGAGGTCGTGGTTGGGATGGGAGCTTCTTCCAATCCCACTTCTGATGACGGAGCAGGCTCGCCGTGGTTGTTTTTAAAAAACGTGACGTCAGCATTGCTGACGTCACGGCCTCCATGGGCAGGGCTGTTGTCCATAATCGGTGGTGAATATAAACACTGTAGATACTTTTCTTCACTATATTTTACAATTTGCAAGAGCTCCGCTCGCTACAACGGACCGAGGTAGACTGTGTTGAGCCGTCGTGCGATCGGGCTTTTTATAGCAAAACTGGGTGCGTCATTCGTATGAACAAAACACCAAACTTTGCATCTAAAACTAAGTTTTTACATTAAAAAAATCTTACTAATATTACAATCCAATATTTTAATTAATTTGAGAGTAATTACTGAGTGTAAATCAGTTTTAATTGTAAATACGTGGTTTTATTTTAGAAATGAGGGTATCTATCGTCAAAATGATCCTCACATTAATAATCTGAACCATTAATCATTACTAACTTAATAATCAATAAATTTTAAACGCTTTTTCGCAAGTAATTACAGTTGATAGATCGAAATAGTTTTTAAGGTTATTCTGAATGCTTGTTTTTGTAGTTTGAAGTGCGGGTAGCCGCCGACATACATATTAATATTTATTATCTCTGAAAATATTGTCCGTGGTAAATTAGGTGTTAAGAATACAAACGTCAGCACCCCCATCTTCCGCGAGCATGCGGCTCGCCAAGGCGGTCCGCCTAGTCCTCGGGAGTGGGTTGAGGCAAGGCACCAACGGAGGACCTGACGTACCACCTCACCCAGCTCCTTACGGGTCATGGCTGTTTCGCCAAGTACCTGTGGGAGCTGGTTGGTATTGAGTTGGATCCTAAGTGCCGAAATTGTGGGAGTGGGGCCGTGGACACGGGGGAGCACACCCTCGCCGTGTGCACGGCCTGGGACACCCAGCGTGTTCACCGTCGGCATACTGGGCAAGGATTCGTCACCCTCAATGAACAATGTTGGGCTGCCGTCGTCTTCTTCGCCAGGGAGGTGATAGCGGCAAAGAAGGAGTCCCTGCGGGAGCCTGGGTTCAAGTCCCGCTTGCAGTAATCACTTTTTCCACCACAATTTATTTTACTAAATATTTCGTGATTTTTAATAATAGACATTACAATTTTTCGGTATTATATTAAAATCGGAATTTCAAAATTCGGAATAAATGTTTTTCGGAATATTTCGGTGTTCCCGGGGTGGTGACATTTGTATTCTTAATCGGTCAACACACGGAGAACCAGCGTAAAAAACCACTATCCGTAAATATTACCAGCCTTTATCAGCATTACCTACCACCAGTCAGTACTTTCATCAAAAGCTACAGTGGTTCCAAAATATTTTTTTAACTTGTTTAACTTACAGTAATATAGGTATTGATTTTACAATTTACTGTACCCCAAACAGCGCAAAAATATAAGCCCCTATGAGATTATCGATATGAGATTATTATGACGGGTCTCGTGGTCGAGTGGTTCAAATAGTGGACTGCCGATCAAGAGGTTACGGTTTCGATTCCCGCTCGGGACAATCATTTGTGTGATTTTTCTAATTGTCATGCAAATGTTTGTACTGCGTCTGGGTGTTTCTATGTATTATAAGTATGTATTTACAAAAGAAAAGTAGTACATATATGTATTCTATCCGTATTCTGTTGCCCATAACACAAGCATATAAGCTTAGCTTGGGACCAGAGGACGTTGTGTGAAATGTCCATGAATATTTATTATTTATTTATTATCGTATTTGTGGCAAACGATCATTTTCGGCACTGACTTCAAACTAATGTTGGTAAAGTAAAATTTTATGGGCCACCATTCATTGACACTTTGCGTTTTGTTAACCAATTTTGGCGTACAGCTTATTTAATGGGTACAGTGATGCAGCTCCAATACCAATAGCTACTTTGGCTACATAAAGTGACGGCTGTACTTAAATGTATTTTAAAAATGTATTTTGAAGCCTCAAGTAATTGAAATACTAATTACAAATTACTTCGACGTCTGGTAATTGAAATAAAAATTACAAATTACATTTTGAAGCAGTAATTGAAATACAATTACAAAATACGTAATTGTATTTCAATTACGTATTTCAATTACATGTATTTGAAATACTGCCCAACCCTGAATAGGCGTAATGAGTGTAATGACACAAAGCTGTTAAACTTTCTTTTTGCATTGACTTATTTTCTGTCAAAGTTCTAAGCATTTCACAAAGCAAGCACGGACTGTGATTTTCTGTAAATACATACCTAAATAGTAAAAGAAATATTTTTGTAATATTCTCTCACACTTGCACAACGCATTAATCCAAATAAAACCATTTTACGGCATCATATATGACCATGGTGACAGAGAAGTCTGCCAAAAATCGGGCTTAAATTTAAAACAAATATACGCATCTAAATATATTATTGTGTTAATTCAACACTATTGTTGATTTATATTTGAGAAAGAAAATATTTTAAAAAAAGCTGTTACTCGCAACTTTGTATGCGTAGAATTTAAGAACTGAACCTTAACAAATTATCCAAAATAGCCATCCTTATGAAATAATCCACGTATTCATAAAAACCGCTTCAAAATCCGTTGTGTAGTTTTGAAGATATAAGCTCACATACAAAAATAGTGACTTTGTTTTATAATAGTAAGGATTTGACGACATTTAGAACCAAAAAATAGATTTTTCCTATCGAAAAAGGTGTGACGCGATGGCGTTATGATGATGATAAATATTTTCTAAACAGTAATTACCTACATGACTCTCCTTTGAAAACATAATTATCGATTCCGAGACAGAAAAGTTAAAGCTATGAACAAATAAGTGTGTGGTAATATGTCAGTGTAGGTAAATGATATGGAAGTACCGCTAAGTTAGTAGGTAACGGCATTGCGTGAACGAGACACGCCGCCCGGCGCGCTGCCCTTGAATCTGCGGCAGTTGGCAATACTGCATTGCCGTCTGGTTACGATCGATTCATTACTACATCCTAGGAAGACATACTATCCTGGTACTTTTTATTTAACAACTAACTGTTAGCCCCAACTTTGTACGTACGGAATTCAGAAAACAAACCGTAACAAATTATGCAAAAAAACCATCCTCTTGAACCACTCTATTTATTAAAAGAAACCGCATCAAAATCTTTTGCGTAGTTTTGAATTTGCATTAATTAATTAATATTAAATGAATGGATGAAGTTAGCGCGCGTTGTGGCGTTCTATGGGGGAGGCCTATGTCCAACAGTGGACGGAGAAGGGCTGATGGTCGGATGCAAGTGAATTTTATATCTTTATATAAAAAAAAACTTTATATCTTCAATATATGTAGCAACCTTAGGTGTTAATGGTTTAGAAATCAAACTATTGAAGAGAACAATTTAAGAGTGTCCGAAAACCTTCGCTGGATAAAGGAAAACAAAATATTAATAATTTACACAAATTAACTTTCAGACGAATATCAATTATGAAGTTCTAAGCAGTATTTATTAAGTTTTATGAAATTCATCCGACGTACAAAGTACGTACTTTAACTTTTACTTAATACAAATTTCATGGAGGACTTCTTCCTTTCAGATTCACGTTTTATTCAAAGTATTGCGACGTTAAGGTAAAACTTGTAACGGAAAGCTGAAAAGTGTTTCTGTAATTTTTTTTTAAATGAGTTTAGGCTTGATGAAGACTTACCCGTGCCTCGTTACTACTTCATAACTATTAAAAAAAAAAATTCAACCATTTTCCTCAAAACGTAAAAGTTTAAAAGGTTTTGCTACACCGATTTTCCATATATGCTTATTACTTCATAACATGATATTACAGACTATTAGCTATTGAGCTGTTGTCTGCCACTTCGTGCGCGTGGAATGGACAGCATACCCTAACAAATTTTATAAAAAGTAATGCTTCATAAACCACTTCGATTAAAGAAAACCGCATAATAATCCATTTCGCAGTCTTGAAGATTTAAACTCACATAGGAACATACGTACAAAAATAACGACTTTGTTTTATTATAAGAAAAGAAGTCCCTTTATTTAGATCGGGCTATTTCTATAACAAAAGGCCAATTCACTTTTGAATGCGTCTTTTGTTATAGTGAGACGAATAAGTACTATTTATTAATAATTGGTCAAGTGCGAGTCGGACTCGCGCACGAAGGGTTCCGTACCATTATCTATGCAACATAAGGCAACGTTATTAGTATCGAGCAAGAAACGGTAAAAAAATCATGTTTGTTGTATGGGAGCCCCCCTTAAATATTTATTTTATTTTATTTTTAGTATTTGTTGTTATAGCGGCAATAGAAATACATCATCTGTGAAAATTTCAACTGTCTAGCTATCACCGTTCTTGAGATACTGGGTACGGAACCCTCAAAATCATGTTTGTTGTATGGGAGCCCCCCTTAAATATTTATTTTATTTTATTTTTAGTATTTGTTGTTATAGCGGCAATAGAAATACATCATCTGTGAAAATTTCAACTCTCTAGCTATCACCGTTCTTGAGATACAGCCTGGTGACAGACGGACGGACGGACGGACGGACGGACGGACGGACGGACGGACGGACGGACGGACGGACGGACGGACAGCGAAGTCTCAGTAATAGGGTCCCGTTTTTACCCTTTGGGTACGGAACCCTAAAAATGAGAATTGCAGAGTCAATTTAGCTGTTATTGGTTTTGAGACGCTTACCTTTGGTGAGGTAAAAACAGTGAAAATATGCGAAAATAAGAATAAGAACTAGATTAAATTTAACAAATCAAATTATGGTGGAAAAAATTGACTGCCGCAAGCGGGACTCAATTTGAATGAATTTGGACCCGGTTGCGGCAGTCAATTTTTTCCACCATAATTTGATTTGTAAAGTAAGGCATAGCATGTCAATTGCAAAATCAATAAATTACTTTAGATTAAATTTATTTTCTCTTCCACCAAGGAACCTTAAAGCTGGGTACATTTCTTATATGGTAATATTGTAAACCCTTGTGTGTTAACCTTTAACACAGATTACCAAGTCTCTCTGATCACAAATACATTTTATTTTATTTTAAAGACATTAAAACATGCAAACATAAACATATAAACATAGGCATAAAATGATAGTAAAAACCACATACATAGTGATACCAAATAAGCATTATCCATGAACCTATGTTGAACAAAACGCTTCAACGTCATGATTTGATGCCCTATTTATTGGCATAAAAATGATCAATCATCTAAAATCTCTCTATCTAAATCTCTCTATCATAAAAATAATCTTATTTTATATCTCTGCATTCACGCTCTTCTTTTGTACCCACCAACACATAACATAGTGGAATTTAGACCTTTTAGTATTCTGTCGAAAGCAAAGTCCGTGTTGCTGACAGGGTATTATTAGGTATGAAATTTAAATAGCACATAATAAGGTTACTAACGTTAAGTTATATTGTTTAGGTATGATCGCGTGTTTAACTGTGTTTAATAGTTTGACGAGTGAATTAAGTTTACGTATATTTTATGTTGATTCCTATTTTCAGCTTTTTTTACCGCAAATCAATAGTAGGATAGTGGTACCAATTCTACGGGCACAACTAAACTTAACTAAAAATGAAAGTTGATAGTGTTAGGTAGATATATTATCTATAATATGCTGTTTCATGGTACATAATATTTTTCTTAATTAAAATCGTTACTCTATAATACACAGTTTTTAGAACGCTTATACATATAAATTCGGTATGTATCTATCAGTGTAATAATCTATGTAACGGAATCTTTGAAAGTGATTTTCACCCACTTGCAGTAGTCGGATTGATCTGAAATTTTGCACATATAACAAGGACCGATCTCTCTCTCTCTCTCTCTCTCCAGCCCATTTACGTCCCACTGTTGGGCACGGGCCTCCTCCACTTTGGAGGGATTATGGTCTACTGTGCCACGCTGACCAGGCGTGTTGGCACAGAGTTTATTTTCGAGTTTTCCGTCTCTCACAGAGGATGTTATCTGTGTCTAATATCCCTTAGCTAACTTTTACAGCATCCTTGGGAGCAGATGGGTGGTGACACTTGTGTTCTTAATCCGTCACCACACGGAAAATACAAAGACCAAGGACCGATACAAAGCAATAATTTGAACAAAATATTCAGGATTTTTAAGCGTGTTTTTTTAGTTTTTGAACTAAGTAGATTATTATAATAAGAAACACTTAAGTTCAGTTAAGGGCCTACATCAATATTATCGTCGACATGTACATATTAACACAGCTAGTAGGTATAGAAAATGAAGAATTAGGGATATTTTTTTTGTTTACTCAAAATCTACTAAATATATTTTAATTCTGATTTACGTGTTTCTATATATAATTGTTACTTATGTTTTTAAAGTTATTTCATTAGTTAACACGCGATAATAGACCGACAAATGAAAAAAATAAAAAATGAGAGAGGTTGTTTCGCTAAGATTTTCTATCGAGAAAACTTTTTTCAATCGCGTTTCTGAGTGTATGCGATCCTAGATCATATATTGAAAAAACATATACTTAAAAATTAGAGCTCTAGCCATTCAATCTAAAGAAACAATGAAAACTTCGTACGTAGAAAAATGCACGAAGCTATTTTGGTATCCTCTTAACATTACCGAATTGTGTTTTTGACACTATCAATTTACATTTATAGTTAAGTTTAGTTTAGATGTAGACACAGAATCGACACCATTATTTATGGATGATGAAAATGAGTTTTAGCGCTATCTTGGCAGTCATGATAGAGAAAATGTCGTCTAACGAAAATGTATGGAAATTCAGATTGTCATACTGATTTGTCTAATCATAGTGCCATTAAAACGATTGCTTTAAACGATATATAATTTCCACCCTTTACGTGACGTAAATACGAAGAAACCTGTGATTTAGACAGTGAAATGTTTAATCTCGAGTGTAGAAATGGCGAGGCGATTCAAATTAACTGTTCACATTGCTGCAATTTGAACTGCAATTTATGAAAACTTTGTTCAGATAGGATACACACGAAATATTTAAGAAACCATCAAAATCTGTTCTGCTGTTGTCAAACTCAAACGAAAATCTTAACTGAAATTATCACTGACTGACTGAAACTATTGGGTAAATTATTTACAAATCTATACAAATCTTAATAAATCAAATTATGGTGGAAAAAGTGACTGGCGCAAGCAATATATAAACTCAATCGAGTGACAAATGTGGTGGTTAATTTGAATGTTGCAGGCACGACCGCAATAAGCTCAGTTGGAAGAGCTTCGGAACGGTATTCCGAGGTCGTGGGTTCAAGTCCCGCTTGCGGCAGTCTCTTTTTCCACCATAATTTGATTTATTAACTAAAAAGCATAGCATGTCAATTGCAAAATTAATAAATTACTATAATAATCTTAAAAGATTAGTATTGTTTTTTTGCAATTCCAACCAGTAGTTCCTGAGATTAGCGTGTTCAAACAAACTTTTCAGTTTTATAAGATTAGTCATCACGCCTTTTCCCCATAGTCTCTGCGTACCCCCATGGGAAAAGGGCGTGATGTTATGATGATGATGATGACTATTCTTATAAAACTGAAAAGTTTGTTTGAACACGCTAATCTCAGGAACAACTGGTTGGAATTGCAAAAATTCTTTTTGTGTTGGATAGTCCATTCATCGAGGTAGATCATAGGCTATGTAACATCACACTGCTATCAATAGGAGCACAGAATTAGTGAAAAATGTCGCAAAGACGCAGGAAATTTTCTCACAGTAGCGGGCAACAACTAGTATGTTATAATTATATCGAAATTCAAGAAAGCATTAAGAATTTTCAGAAACATAACGTACGAAGATTAAGTAATCTTATTATCTTTCTTTGAAGACGATTACAGTAGGTATATAATAAAGATGAAATTCTAATGAGAGCTAGGTACTACAATCGATGTATACTGGCCTACTGGCGACTGTATGGTGGCCGCGTTTCTTTAAATGTTTTTTTTTTTAATAAATATTCAGGACATTTCACATAACGTCCTCTGGTCCCAAAGTAAGCTATATTTCTATGCTTGTATTATGGGAACCAGATACGGATAGACTACATATACTACTTTACTTTTGTAAATACATACTTATAATACATAGAAAACACCCAGACGCAGTACAGACATTTGTATGACATTTATGGATATCACACAAATGATTGTCCCAACCGGGAATCGAACCCGCGACCTCGTGATTGACAGTCCACTACATAAACCACTCCACCACGAAGCCCGTCAAATATAAATATAATGTTTAATATTTAAATGGTATATAATGGTTAGAGCAAGAGCGCGCGCGTTGCGGCGTTCTGTGAGGGAGGCCTATGTCGAGCAGTGGACGGAGAAGGGCTGATGGATGGATGGATGGAGTATTTATTTATTTGTACAGGCCTTCCGAGGCAGAAGTAGTGTGACCGAGTGATCATAAAGTCTCGGGTTTGATCAAATTCCAAACTTCTTAAGGATCCGGATCATGGTAAGGCTCAAGGCACCACAATGACCCGGTAGGACGGAAGGAAAGATAGAAAAAAAACTTGATAAAGGAATATCCAGAAGAGGAAGAAAGTCTCCAACTGAAACGGCGTGACGATATGATGATGGGGAAGTAAGAAATTATATTAATACCGCCCTTTGTACCTATAAGATAGATAAGACCGCCCTTTGTACCTATGATATGTCTGTTATGTAAGCTTTATAAATCATTATGGTGTGCAATAAAGAATATTTTACTTTTACTTTACTTTATATTTTACCTCTAAAACTGTATTCTCTTATTTTTCTGTGAGAATTTTGGCCGGCATCACTTTTCTTTCTTGTCTTCCCAAGCTGGATGTCTAAACAATGATGTAAGCTCAAAGCTCGTAATTAAACTTAGCGTTTTATTTTATTTATTTATTTATAAACACTTTATGCACATAAAAGAAGTACAATGGCGGACTTAACGCCCTAGGCATTATCTACCAGCCAACCAAACTTTTTGGTGTTACCACGTATGATTCTTTTATTTTCTCCAGCCCATTTACGTCCCATTGGTGGGCACGGGCCTCCTCCACTTTGGGAGGGATTATGATCTACTGTGCCGCGCTGACGTGTTGGCACAGGGCTTATTTTAGAGTTTTCCGTCTCTCACAGAAGATGTTATCTGTGTGCAATTTTCCTTAGCTGACTTTTACAGCACCCTTGGGAGGAGATGGGGTAGTGACACATATGATTCTTTACTTAAAAAACAAAGTCGTCATTTTTTATGTATGTTCTTATGTGAGCTTATGTCTTCAAACCTACACAACCGATCTTATAGCGATTTAAAAAAAAAAGATATAATGTGGTTCTAGAGGAAGTTGTTTTTTGTGTAATTTGTTAGGTTTAGGTTTTCAAATAGGTACAAAACAGCTATATCTGTTATGAGACACCGTACTTGTGAGATAGTTAATATTGTACCTTATACTTTCGTTTTGTTATAAGATGTGTGTTGTTGTAATTTTAAAGAATACAAGGTCAAATCAATTTCTTTTTTTTCTTTCTTTTTAAGTAATTGTAGTTTTGCAATCTGCCTGATAATAATAATTAGGCATTAAACTAGAGGTTAGATATACATAGAATTGTATGACATGAATAGAATTAGTCCAGCGACAAATCCATATCGATTTTTTCCAGCTACACTATATAAGGTCCTGGGGAGCCTTTCTTTTAATATCTTTATTTGAATACCAATTTCTCTATAACTTCTAGGATCATAATAAATCCAATGAATAAAAATAGGTTGAATTTTCACAATAGTCGAGGACAATGGACACCTTTGTCAAAGAACTTTGGAATACGGCTTTTATGCGAAAGTGTGGAATTTTATATGAAAAATTTAAATCCGGAACGCTTTATAGAATTTTAAATTGAGCTTAGGTTCAGTAACTTGAATTGTATATGTGATTTCTGAATTAGTTAGTAGGTTTTTGACACGCCTTTATTAGATTAGTTCGTATTTATCTATCAATCTACCTATTTACTAATGTATTAATGTATGCAACGGAATTCTTGAAAATGATTGTTACATTTTTTAAAAATCGAAGCAATTGTTATTATTAAAAACGTTTTTATTTTGTTTTTTTATTAAGCATATGTTTAAGTTTCTGTACTAAGAAATTTTATCGTAGAGCGACAGATTTAAGACACACAGGTTAAGATTAAATACATTACATTGACATTAAAAATTGGTCAAGTGCGAGTCGACTCGCGCACGAAGGGCTCCGTACCATTATCTATGCAACATAAGGCAACGTTATTAGTATCGAGCAAGAAACGGTAAAAAAATCATGTTTGTTGTATGGGAGCCCCCCTTAAATATTTATTTTATTTCATTTTTAGTACTTGTTGTTATATTAGCAATAGAAATACATCATCTGTGAAAATTTCAACTCTCTAGCTATCACCGTTCTTGAGATACAGCCTGGTGACAGACGGACGGACGGACGGACGGACGGACAGCGAAGTCTCAGTAATAGGGTCCCGTTTTTACCCTTTGGGTACGGAACCCTAAAAATCATGCTTAGTTCTTACTCACATTGCCAATATTTGAAAAAGGAAGTCGATATCTGAATGCCAAAGCTATTGCTCGTGACTTCGTACGAGTGGATCTTAGAAAATCTTTTTGCAACATTTTTCACTGAAGCTTCGCTCCTATAGCCATAGTCGCAATATGATGTTATATAGCCTATAGCCTTCCTAGATAAATAAACAATTAAACACAAAAAAAAAATTTTAATTCGAACCAGTATTTCTTGAGATTTGTGCGTTTAAACAAACTAACTGTTCAGCTTTATAATATGTATTACTAGTATAGTACAGATAATGTGCTTATTGCTCTACATGGACACACAGACTGCGAGCTTACTTCCGTACCTACAGAAAAAGATCGCTCTCAGTTATTCGCATGTCTGTCAAACTGTCATACAAGTATTTTATTTTTAAAGCCGACTTTTCTAAAGCGAAACCTCATAAAGTTAAAGTTGTATTTTTGCGCCATTGAGGCACTTTAAACTCGTATAAATATAAAATTCTATTGGTAACTCAATACAACTTTAAGGGTTTTTAAATCGCTTGTTTCAAGTATAACATCAATAAAACGAGTGATTACACAGTATAGTATAGACGTTCCATAAGTACCTACTTCTTTGATTTTTTATTGAATAAAGTTCTCGGTAAAACTCAGATAGGTACTTAGTTCTTATAGTTAAAGAATGGCTTTGTTTGGAGATGTAGAGATCGATTGGGCGGTGGGCGGTCTGAATAGCTATCGTCTGGACAGCCTAGTTTTTGTGGCGTTTTGCTGAATTATATTCTGCACAAGGACAATTTGTATTAATTTTATGTACAAGTTTAATCTCGTCTGGTATTAAATCGTGCGTCTCGGGTAAAATAAACTAATTATATTTTAAGGCACGCCTATCGATGTCAGTGAACGATAATGACTATCTTTGTCGACTTAACTACTCCATTTACTCTCATTTCGTGCTGTGGAATAAGAAATTCAAATTTAGATTACAGAAAATATTTACGGTTAAAGACGTTTATATTTGAAAAGATTACAAAATCATTTAAATAGAAAATTTTTACTACTCACTTGTAGATAAATACAATTTTTTACTAATACCTAAATGTTTCAATCAATTTAAGCTATGTAGTTTATTTAAGTTCTAAGTAAAGAAAGGTGTTACAACTTGTTCAAAATATTTGCTTTCTTCTTTTTTGAACTTGGCTGACATACTGCTGTGTAATCATTTACTTTGTTAGTTTGTGTTTATTCTGTAGCATACAATACAAAAAGGGTGAAGTATGAATAAAGCAAAGGGTCAAGAATGTTTAGACAGTCAGGGCAGCCTGCTATGTAAATCTCTCAGTCATTAAAGTCATTAGTATGTGCTTAAAACTCTCTTTTATGTGTTACAAAGATGTAAATTGAAGTTTCCGTTTCAAAAACGATCCTTTAAATTTCTTTTTAAGTCTAAGTGTTCGTTTTTTGAAAAAGGCACAGGAATGCGATGCATTCAGATGCGCTTGTTTTAATAGCGTCTCTATTGAGCTACGTGAAAGGTAGGTGAACCGTAAATGTTAGGCTTTTACCATCATCTCGCGTAGAATTTGTATACTCATTATGAAAGAGTTTATAGAAGAGTGCGCCTATCAAATATGAATTAGTTTTTAATTTTATATTTTTTATACCAGAATGAAACAGCAAGTGTTGTATGAACAAAAGTTGTTAATATTATACAAATATTACAAAGATGAAGTGTATATTTGTTTGAACGCGCTAATCTCAAGAACTACTGGTTCGAACTAAAAAAATCCTTTTGTGTTGGATAGTCCATTTATCAAAAAAGGCTATATATATAACATCACGCAGCGACCAATAGAATAGGAGCCAAACATTAGTAAAAAATGTTTCAACACGTTCTAAATTCCACGCGTTAAATAAACTAGCTGCGAAATTAGTTATATCAATATTTAATATTTGAAAGACCCTGGCGACAAATCATTCAACATATTACAAAATTTAGAATTTCATTAACGACTTTACCTAACATTTTTTACGGTTAATATTTTTTCTATGTTTGTTTGTGACTCTATTATTTATGTTTACATAAGAATTACCTTTTACTAGAAGGTACCGTAGGTAGCCGAACTAGAAAACGATAATTTCTTTCTCTCCCTCCAGCCCATTAATGTCCCACTGTTGGGTACGGGCCTCCTCCACTTTGGGAGGGATTAGGGTTGACTGTGCCGCGCTAACCAGGCGTGTTGGCACAGGCTTTATTTTCAAGAGTTCCGTCTCACACAGAAGTACATATTACCTGTGTACAATATTTCGTAACTGCCTTTTACAACATCCTGGAAAAGAAAAGGGGTGGTGACGGTTCTATTCTTAATCCGTCACCACGCGGACATATTTAGCCTAGATTACTACAATTTACTGCATTTTAATTCATGTCTCAGCACTCAGTCTTCAATTCTATAGTAATAAACTAGGTGATAGTTTTTATTTCGACATAAATAATTTAAGTTTGTGGCTAGTTTTAACCTCCGATGGAAAAAGTTTAGCTATGTAAGTATTTGTCTATCTGAGTGAACCAATCAAACATTTAAAACGTTGTACAACAACACTTTATCCACTGGTTAAGAGGATACCAAAATAGCTTCGTGCATTTTTCTACGTACGAAGTTTTCATTGTTTCTTTAGATTGAATGGCTAGAGCTCTAATTTTTAAGTATATGTTTTTTCAATATATGATCTAGGATCGCATAAACTCAGAAACGCGATTAAAAAAAGTTTTCTCGATAGAAAATCTTAGCGATACAACCTCTCTAATTTTTCATTTTTTTATTTGTTGGTCTACTAGCGCGTATTAACTAATGAAATAACTTTAAAAACATAAGTAACTATTATATATAAAAACACGTAAATCAGAATTAAAATATATTTAGTAGATTTTGAGTAAACAAAAAAAATATCCCTAATTCTTCATTTTCTATACCTACTAGCTGTGATAATATGTACATGTCGACGATAATATTAATGTAGGCCCTTAAGTATCATAAACATAGGTGCTAAATTATGGGATAGTATATCTAAGGTGAGCTCTCATAATAACTTGAAATTAACTATATGTTAATTTAAAACCAAAACCCCCGTAACTCCCAAGTTTTCTGGTAGGCAATCACTTGAAGTAGTGATATAACATAAATACATTGTAATTCTAAAGAATAGATTTATACTATGCATAATTCTGTATAGAAGCCGTAATGATGAGGTCAAATACAATACCTTACTCGCCAATTAGAAGATTAACGGCGTAACCAACATACGGCAGCTGACAAAGGAATAATAACGATTTATATCGCATTAGTACTTTTTGTCATAATGCAGTATTTAATTTTGTTTAGTACTATAAACCAATTATATGAAATAGAGTAAATGAATAGTGGTTTTAGGGCGGACATGTCGGTTGTAATAGATTGAAAGTTATACCTTTTATGCGGCGAGCCCTGTTTGCAAACGCCGGCGTCCGTGGCGCTTTGCCCCCGGTGGTTGAGTGTAGTTGTGTAGGGTTTTGGAAGCGCCAAGGAGGGCTCCTGGCCGCTAAGGGCCGGCGTTGCTTCGCTTAGCGAGCGATGGGCGCGCGTGTGCCTCGAGGTCGGTTTGCCGGCGGAGTGAACTGCTTCTGTGACAGAAGGGAAGGGTGCGCGCGCTTGCACCACCACGCATGCGCCCTCTATACTCCGCAAGCGATTAAACTAAATACACGAACACGCAGTGAAATTCCTTATGCTATACTGACGTACTTTTGTGTTACATATTACATAGTTCTAGCTTACCTATGTGACCTACGTAGGTTCCATCTAGGACTATTTAATTTTAGTTAGTAGGTACAGCAATTGACATACTATGCATATTGCATTGATGTAATGTAGAAACGCTCAAGTGGAGCAATTAAATAGGTACTTATTGAAAAGAAAGAAAGAAAGAAAGAAAACATTTATTGCTGTGAATTCAGACACAAAATACATAAAACAGATTTATACATCCCAGATCCCATCAGCAGCAATAGGTCCCATTTCAGCATAATGTCAAGTCTCAAAGACTTGACGCTGATTTTCAAATGGGACCTTGGAGTGATGGCACGGATGCCCAACAGCAACAAGCACAATAATTTGTATTGTTGGCTAGTTTGCTAAGAAAACTTGAACTAACTAGGCATAGTGACATAAAATTACAACATTATTAACATTAGCAATTTGCTTATGTAGCTAGTGTGATAGTGTGTGTATAGTGTGTGTAGTGATAGTTATATTGCTAGTGTATGCCTTTCACAAGAGTTTAGTTGAAAGAAAGGCGAAAGAGTTTTCCGAACATGGAACGTGGGTGCAAATTTTATTTGTAATAATCATCTTTTTGTATTCGTCAACCCAGCATGAGCCTATTTTCATTCACTGCTAAATGTAGTCGTTAGTTTCCACCGTAGAATACAAACGTCCCCGTCAAACGCCATTAGCATATAATTTACCTATTTCTTTCACTTTTAATACTTACCTAGGTACTGGTAATTTTTTGTATTTTAAAGTCTACTCCTACTGAAATACTTTTGGCCTGTTGGGATTAGGACTTTGTTGAGACAAAAAAACATCCAACTGCTTACGCAACCGCAAGCAAAAAACTTAAGCAAAACTTTTGTATCCTGCAGAGGTATTTTCATGGTATTTAAGTAGCATATTACTTAATTTTTTTTAGCTCCTATAAGGCGCATACAGTTAACTTCACAGGTTAACTTACAGAAGTAAAAGCTGCTGACAGATTTAATAAGTCAATTTCATAAACTTTTTGTGTTGGATAGACCATTTATCGAAGAAGGCTAGGCTGTATAACATCACGCTACGATCAATAGGAGCGAAATGATGCAATGTTGTAAAAACGGGAAAAAATTTCAAAATTCCATGCGTACGGAATTGTGAGCCACAGCAAATTTTAAGCTTTATTTTATTCGATGTCCAAGATAGTGACCGAGTTCGGTCAGCCGGCAATTTGGCATTGAGAGGGATAAAGTATAGATTAATAATATACAAACGAGGGGTGCAAAACCTGATTCATATAAGTTGCGTGTCGCGTATTACAATCAGCTGTTTACATCATGATTTTAGGGTAAGTATTGATTCACATTTCCTTTGGGCGCGAACTTTTATTTTTGGCTACGATCCAGATATGATAGACATTCTGTTACTTAACTATGAAAATACTTGAAAATATGCTTAACTAAGCATATTTTTATACCAAAAAATATGCTTACTTAAGTATATTTTTTATAACAAAACCAAGTATTTTCATAGTTATTAGTGGCTAAATTAATAGAGTTTGTTTATGTAACACAATGGTATCAATTCTACTGGCTAATCGAATTGTAACTAAAACATGAATATCGATATCTATATTATCTACTGTCAGTTACGATATGTAAGTGGCTTCAAGCCGATTGGTTGATGTAGCCACAGACACTACATTTGGTATATCTGTAATCTTATCTATCTAAACTTTCTTATTAATTTTTAAATACTTCATCATCATCATAACATCATGCCTTTTCCCATGGGAGTAGGCAGAGACTATAGAGCCCCATCTGCTACGATCCAAACTAAAAATTAAAATATATCATATTTTAAATGCTATTTATAACTAGCTATCATCGTTCGCGTGAAATTTTTAATGACTGCGCAATATAAAACTTAGAGCAGCTTTTCCCTAGCTTTTTCCTAATTAGATAAATCCCAGGTAGCCTTTTCTTTAAATTGGATCTCTACCAACATATTACTGAAAACGCTATTCAATTCCATGCAGAAGTTTTGGCGTGATGCGCGTACAAACATACAGACAGGCTTCTCTTACGCCTCTATAGACCGCCTATACAATTTTTCTGCAATATCTCCAAAGTATAGACTTAGCCGTTTTTAGGGTTCCGTACCCAAAGGGTAAAAACGGGATCCTATTACTGAGACTTCGCTGTCCGTCCGTCTGTCACCAGGCTGTATCTCAAGAACGGTGATAGCTAGAGAGTTGAAATTTTCACAGATGATGTATTTCTATTGCCGCTATAACAACAAATACTAAAAATAAAATAAAATAAATATTTAAGGGGGGCTCCCATGATTGATTGAACATGATTTTTTTACCGTTTCTTGCTCTCATACAACAAACGTGATTAATTAAGTATTGTGTGTGTTGTTTGCTCATTTATTAATATCGTGCCTTATGTTGTATAGATAATGGTACGGAACTCTTCGTGCGCGAGTCCGACTCGCACTTGACCAATTTTTGTTTTTTTTTAAATTTTTTTACTGGTTAACGCATATGTATACATATTTAAATAAAAAGCTTAGATAATAATCTCTCTTCAGCCCATTTACGTAGCACTGTTGGGCGCGGGCCTCCTACACTTTGGAAGGGATTATGATCTACTTTGCCGCGCTGACCAGGCGTGTTGGCACAGGGGTTAATTTTCGAGTTCTTCGTCTCTCACAGAGGAATATCTGTGTGCAATATCCCTTAGCTGACTTTTAAAGCACCCTTGGGAGGAGATGGGGTGGTGTCATTTGTATTATTACTCCATCACCACGCGGAGATGATAATATAAATCCAAAATAAGCGAACGTTTGCAAGATGAAATTAAATAAATAAATCAGCAAATTCCTCTTTAGAGACTGTCGAAATCCCTGACAGTTAATTACTTGAATTGACACCTTTTTAATATTTAAACATTAGAATTTCTCTTGGTAACACTATAAATGGAAACTGTTGCATATTTTAAAGCTTAATAACGCACTATTAAGTGTTGCTTCGGCTCTGTTAAAATTTATTATGACTTATTTTGTACCTATTATTTTTAAAATGCACCTCGGAATACTACAAACAAGTGGCGTGATGGTTTAAAATGAAAGCGAAATGTCGAAAGTGGTACCTAAATTATAAAAAACTAAAACCTGCCTGCTTTTTATCACGCGTATATTACTCGGTACCACCTCGGTACGTAGGTATATAAAAATGTATCTTTGATGATGATGATGAGATAATTTTGTCCCTCATCAGGGACATAGGGCTCCAAGAAGGTGTTTCTATTTCGCCCGATCCAGTGCGACAGCCTCCAGCTCCTCCCAGCTTAGACCAGTTGCTGCAGCCTCTTTCACAACTGTCCGCCTCCAGGTGGTGCGTGGGCGACCCAATTTTCTTTTTCGAGGGTTTTATCGCTAGCCCATGGCAGCCCTCTTACTTCTTGGCTCGTTTTTGCTCGACAGTTAGTTGGCCCTTGTGCATTACTCGGCAGGTGGATCCCTCATAGAGGCACTTAATTATGTCTACGATCTTGTCTGGTATTCCTCTCTGCTTCAATATTCGCCATATACTTGTCCACTTTACTCTATCAAAGGCCTGTTCAAAGTCGACGAACAGCAGGTAGAGCTCGCTTTGCATCTCATTGCATTGCTCTAGTATTATGCGTAAGACGTTTATCTGATCCGTGCAAGAACGTCCCGCCCGAAATCCGCTCTGTTCGTCCCTTAGCCTACAGTCAACAGCACCCGACATTCTATTCAGCAGGACCTTGCAAAGCACCTTAGAGCAGACAGGCAGCAAGTTTATACCTCGCCAATTAGCGCAATGCGAGAGATCACCCTTCTTGGGAAGCTTGATTATGATCCCCTCCTTCCAGCTTTCGGGTACTTGGCCTATTTCCCAAATTGATGTCATTAAGGGATGCAACAGGGTAGCCACTACGTTCGGGTTTGACTTTAACGCTTCTACGGGGATGCAATCATTTCCTGGGGCCTTACCGCTCTTCAGGGTTTCAATTGCGCGTGATATTTCGTCGACATCGGGAGGTTTAATTTTAATGTCTAGTACTTGTACTTCTGTGACAACTTCTACATCATAGTCTCCCCACCCGAAGCGTAGAAAACCTCTGCAAAATGCTCGTGCCATCTCTGCATTTGTTCCTCCTGCGTAACTAGTAGTTTTCCTGCTTTGTCTGCTATTGGCCTTGCTGTTGGTTTTTATGACAGAGTTCCCTCCCCGCTCGGTATAATTCCCTGGTGTTTCCAGATTGGGCTGCTATTTCCGCTCTTCGGGCTATGGATGTTGCTCTTCTTCTTTTGTCTCTCTTGGGGCTACGTTTTATGTCACTATTGCAAATGAAGTACTCATAAGCTAAGGTTTCTCTGGTGCTTTGGTCTTTTGCAGCATTAAGCTTGTTTTTAATCGCTTTCCGGTGTTTAACCTTATCCCATGTCTCAGCGGAAATCCACTCCTTCTTGGCAAAATCTTTGTAACCTAGATGAGATTCACAACAATTCCGAAAAGTGTTTTTTATGTGGTTCCAGTGATCTTCAACTGTGTTAGCCCGGTGTGCACATGAATGATAATGATTATGGACATCCACGCTAAACTTCTTTCTGATGTCATCGCTCTGGAGTTTAGAGACATCGAATCGCCGAGATGATGTGTTTGATTTATTTAGAACCTTTGCCATCTTCAGGCGTATTTTGGCTACAATTAGGTGGTGGTCACTGTATACATCTGCACCTCTGCGATTGCGAACATCCAGCAACGAACATCTCCATTTCCTGCTTATCATTACGTGGTCTATCTGGTTCTCAGTTTTCCTGTCTCGGGAGTCCCAAAAGACCTTGTGGCAGTTCTTGTGTGGGAAGAGTGAACCCCCGAGCATAAGATCGTATTCGCAGCAAAAATCCACAAGCATTTTGCCATTTTCGGTTCTTCTGCCCAAGGCGTGCCGCCCTACCCATGATTCTATTCCTTGGTTGTTGTCGCCCACTTGAGCGTTGTAATCGCCCAAGCAAATTACAATATCGCCTTTTGTAATTGTGCGCATTGTTGCACTGAGTAAGGGGCCGGACACAACATCTATCCCGGCCCAAATGTCAACCCCCCCTGCACGCGCCGGATGGCGGCGGTGACCAATTGGCTACCGTGGTGCTCCCTGCTGAACAACAGACGGGGCTCTGACGACCGAACAATGGCGGTATAACCATCCCCCTAGCTGCGGCTGGAAGAGGTTTTCGGAAACCTAAAGGTGCAAATGACCTTCAAAAAGACCGATAGGAGAAGGAGTTCTGAGATCAAACCAAGGGTGGCGGTGGACTTTAGGCAGCAGCCCTGCCAATCGTCTAGGATACTATGGGCTAATAACCTGTATATCCGAATACAAACCTATTACTGAAACTCAAAGAAGGAATAAACGGATCGATCTAAAAACCTGACCTTTGGCGCGAAAACAAGGACTCTGATTGGCTGCTGGAATGTCCGCACGATGCGAGAAGAAAGCAGAGTGCATCAAGTGGTCAAATATATGCGAGACTACCAGCTGGAAATACTTGGTATTTCCGAAGCGAGATGGAAAGATTTTGGGAAGGAGCAGATTGAGGACTGTACCCCCCTGTACTCGGGACAGAAGAAGAAACATGAATATGGGGTGGGAATTCTACTCACCAAAAGAGCCCGTTCCTGTCTGCTTGATTGGAAACCTGTGTCGTGTAGAATCATCACAGCTCGTTTCAAATCTAAAGTGAGAAACATCACCGCAGTACAATGTTACGCACCCACTAACTCGGCAGATATTGTACAGAAGGAAGATTTCTACAACCAACTCAGTGCAACAATGCGCACAATTCCAAAAGCCGAAAATGTATCTTTACTTATTATAATGTCCCTATGTGACCATATATCTTCATAACAATTAACAACGCTACGGATTTTGATGTGGTTTTTTTTACTAGATAGAGTGGTTCAAGAGAATGGCTTCTTTTTAAAAATTTTTAAGGTTTGGTTTCTAAATACTATCTAATATCTTTATCTTTACTTATTACAAAACAAAGTCGTTATTTTAGTATGTATGTCTCTATGTTAGCTTAAATCTTCAAAACTATGCAACGAATTTTGATGCGGTCTTTCAATT
Organism: Orgyia antiqua; assembly: GCA_916999025.1. NCBI lineage: Eukaryota > Metazoa > Arthropoda > Insecta > Lepidoptera > Erebidae > Orgyia > Orgyia antiqua. The sequence goes on from OU779866.1 coordinate 31,989,451, forward strand.
TCCAAAGCTCTTAACTTTACTGTGAGAAGTATAATTTTATTGTCGTAATGCTAGCCATTCTTCGTGAAATTTTGGAATGAAGCCGGTGTTTCCGTATTTCCTACAATTTATCCCGGGATAATAGATATTATCCCGGGATAAATTGTAGCCTATACTATGATGCTTATACTTGAAGTTAGATCTCTACCAACATATCACTGAAAATGGTATTCAATTCCATGTAGTAGTTTTGACATGATGCGCGTACAAACATACAGACAGAAAGAAAAAAAATTCTTTAAAGGTACCACTGTTTTGGCTCCTTATAAAATACATGTATCGGTGATATAGAAAATGTAAGTAGGTATATAATATAGGTGTAGAAATATGTATCTTAAAGGTATAGCTTTATGTAATTAACTTATGAAAATGTTGGGTAAGGGGTGAAGGTGTGTTGTAAGCTCTATGCGGACAGTCGCAGTGGGTCAAGGTGCTTGCACAAATCCGCAGTTTTCCTATGTGACGCACATGCTTAATGCACAATTTTGAAGGCCATAGATGCGGTACATCTTAGCGGGCAAGTATCATTGTTAAGACTTTTAGCAATAACCTACATTAATGTGATGCTAAATAGAATATTAATGACATCTCTACTAATATTATAAATGCGAAATTAACTCTGTCTATCTGTCTGTTACGCTTTCCCGCTTAAACCTCTAAACCGATTTTGATGAAATTTGGCACAGACAATCTTTAGACCCTGAGATAGGACATAGGCTTATAGCGAAAAATAAATTTTCCAAATTCCACGCGGATGGAGTCGCGGGCAACAGCTAGTTTTATTTATATTATCAAATAGCTGGTGCACGTGACATCGTACGTTAGGTACTTATAGTACCTAGTTTTTAAGTCTATTGCGAACAAACAGACGCGGTGGTGAAGTTTGTTTTAAATTTAAATAATAATTTTTATGGATGTTTTATTACCCTTTTTGCGTAATATGTAATATTCTATTTCCAAATATAGTAATAAAGTATGTAGATATTTGCATTATGTTTGTATTCTATGCAGTTTTGAAAGTTTATACTCTTTGCCGGAATTTATTGAGTCTGATTCGATTCCATAATAACGATTCGATTCCAAATCAGTATCGAATAGAGATGCTAATGGTCTTGTTATATTCTGTGGGCTCACATGACATTGACACTCAGCCATTGACAGATATAACAGATGACAGCACGAAATCGGGTTTAATTTTAATTTCAATTTGTTGTTGTTAATTGTTGGTAGACAAACACCACAACCCCCTTTAGTTTGTGACACTATCACTAAGGATACTGGCAGAGTCGCGACTTAAACACTACGATAAGTCGCTTCTAAAGAAGCCATCAAACAAGAACAAGAACAAGTTGTTGTTAATTACGAATTTTAACTGTTTTCCGTAATATCAATATCCGTTTGCAAACTTAATTTTGGATAAAAGTACCACTACGGTACTTTCTCTAAATTATGTTAGTGCAATTAATCTTGATAAAAAGGTTTTTTTTTGTATCCGCTAACTCAATCATTTTTTCATTTAATTGCAGAGCAAAGGAGACCTGGAAATGTCTAGATTTAGATTTGGAAGGCAACATGATGGATATCGTCTATTATCGAATGACGATAGTGGTTTTGCCGACGCACAATACGACAGACCACCGCTTGAAGTGCCATGGAAGGCTATAAGTTTAGCTGCATTTTTGTTTGTTGTTGGAACAATATTACTTATATTGGGCAGTTTGATATTTACTGGCCATATAGATACTAAGTATTCTGACCGTTTGTGGCCTATGATAGTATTAGGTTGTATTATGTTTTTGCCTGGAGCATATCATATGAGAATAGCATACTATGCATATAAGGAGTACCCAGGTTACAGTTTTGCAGACATTCCAGACTTTGAATAGTATTATTTTGTTATGAATTAATTTTATTTTGATCTGTTAGTGATATGAATGTTGTCTGTTAGTTAATGTTTAGTATTAGTTATGTATTTTATTATATGTAAGCTTTTATATAGTACAAGAAAATATACATAACAGAATTCTTTGAAATTTTTACTAATTCATTGTGATATTTTAAAACAAATTGCTTAATACATTGTTACCTTTAATTTAAAACTTCAGAACTTTGAATGGTCCAACTATGTATATAACTATAATAATTAGGTATTCAATATAAATGTATTTTTCAGTTGCATATCAAAAGTTGATATTGATATATTTTCAAATATAACGATACTTAAAAAAAAAAATCTAGTTGTATGTATTACTGCAATTAACAGTTAACACAAGAGATAACTTACTATCCAAACACATGATATTATTTTATTACAATAATGAACCAAAAAATTTTGTGTTTTACTTTAATAAAATTTAATCTACCCATTCCATACCACTTGTACTTCATAGTTTAATATTAATTAATTTATATCTGAACCCCAGGATCTCAGCAATTCAGCTGGAGCTGATAATGAATATTGTATATTAAATAATCATAATCACAGTATATGACACCAAATACATTAAACAAAATTATATAATGTATTAAGCAAAGTGAGGTTAAAAACAATGATTACAACTAAAAAAGAATACCTATCCAAGGTCAAGTTAATTTGTACACATAATACTCTTATCTATAGTTCCATATTTAAAATTATTAAAAAAACTAAGTATTTATAATGGTTGTTTCTTGTTTTTTTTTTATTATATAGTATTGGCAGTATCTGCTGTTTGAAACCCTAGGCAAAGTTCAAACAGGAAGATAGCTTCCATGTCAATCCTTTGTTCCATGCACCTCATCAAAATTTATGGTGTATAAGAAAGGGTATGCTAATTTATTTCTGGCTATCTGTTAAATACAATAAACAGGTTTCTAGAGTTAGATTTAAATAAAAAGAAAATTTATTTAGTTATATCTTTAATGAGTGATCATAATTTCAATAAATAGATTGATAAAGACACTTTTACAGCTTGTAAAGGAATTTAAAGATAATCCTTTTAATTCTCAATTATAAATACATCCATCCTAGCTAAATTGCAAATGTTTACCTATTTGCTCTTTTGCCTTTTTTAGTTTGAGAAATATTAGTCTGTGGTAATGGTATAGAATGCCCTGTCTTTTTTAAATGTTCGAATAATTTATTTTTTGATTGGAAATCGGTTTCACAAACTGCGCATCTTAGAGTTAATGCAGTGCTAGAATCTTCCGTTTCACTAGCTTTTGTCCTACCTGGTTTTCGTTCTACTGTTTTCTTTGGTTTTACATTTCTTTGTGTTTTAGGTAAAGCTGGTCTATCTCTTGGTAATGCTGATTCCCCTAAAGCGTCATCTGTAGGTGTTGTACTAGAAACTTCATATAAATTCTCAGTTGATGTTTGAGATTGTGAACCTTTTTTCAAATTAGCCTCTTTTTTGGCCTGTATTTGGCTTTTTAGCATATTGAATTTCTTTGCTTTTCTACTACGAGCAGGACCTTCTATTTCATTGAAACTCATTTCATCATGACTATCATTTCCTTCACTTTCTGGCATTGGAATAAAAGATTTCCTTTTGTTTTTCTTTTTCTTTTGACTTTTTGGTAGAGCCTGAAAATTGGATGTGGTTATTAGCTTTTATGAGTGAACTTGGTGATGCCCGCTACTCCGTACGCGTGGAATTTTAGATTTCCATATATTTTATCCCCGTTTAAACCTTCCCTGGACTTTCATGAATATTTCAAGACCAAAATCGGCCCAGCCGTTCTCGAGTTTTAGCGAGACTAACGAACAGCAATCGATTTTTATACAATATGGTTAATTATCTGTATAAAGCTACTATCATTAAGTATCATATAGATAAAAGAAATTTAAGGAAACAAGTTTTAATGGCTTTAGAACAAAAATCCTAAGACCCAAACGCTATAAACAAACTATAAAAATGCGAGAGGTATATTTCGTATCGCATAGCCTCTACGAAAAAGATAATAAGAAAATTTGATAAACTTACGAAAAATGAGGGGTATATTTAAGAAACGAAAGATATTTTTTTTTATATAAAATAAATATATCTTGTTGAATTTTTCTAGTTTTTAATGTAAATACATAAAGTATCTCTCTCCAGCCCATTTACGTCCCACTGTTGGGCACGGGCCTCCTCCACTTTGGAAGGGTTTATGGTCTACTGTGCCACGCTGACCAGGCGTGTTGGCACAGGGTTTATTTTCGAGTTTTCAGTCTCTCACAGAGTTATATGAGTACAATATCCCTTAGCTGACTTTTACAGCACCCTTGGGAGGAGATGGGGTGGTGACACTTGTATTCTTAATCCGTCACCACACGGAGAGCATAAAGTATATACATTAAAAACTAGAAAAATTCCCAAGAGTTATGACAAAAATTGACCATTTTTAAAAACATTCCTGTTTTAATAGTGGCTCATTATTAGCATTATTTAATTAGTAACAAAAAGAAATGTAAAAATACCTGTATTTCCGAATGTTCTGTATCATCACTTAACGTTTCTCTTAAATCATTGTCTTCAATATCTGAAGTAGAATTTCCTAAACCACCTTCTTCCTCAGTCTGTCCATTAAGTTTTTTATCCTCGACTACATCCACTAGTTCTTCAACTCCTCCATCTATCTCTTCCCCTTCATCCTCTGATATGTCAATGTCATCCTCTAAAGTCATCTTAGCAACATTTTCTTTATGTTTCTTACTGTTTTCATGATTTTCAAATGATTTGATATTTTTAAACGGTTTATTGCAAGCAGAACAGTATAGATTTCTCAAAACTGGTTTTGATTTTGTTGATGATTTTGCTGTAGCTTTTGATGCCTCGCTAGCCTGAAAATAGCAATGTCAAAGTTAAATATTTTTATGTCAAATAGGCAAGATTTGCCATTCTGCTAATGCAAAATAATTTTAAATTTGTTAGACCTAAGAGAAAAACCCCTGCGGATCTGTAGGGATGAGGAATAAATGGGTAGGTTATGTCACTGGACTATACCTCAAATGGCCGAGATCTTAATATACTAAATCATTTGCTGAATGTTTTTAGGAACAGATTGCAAAATAATAAAAAAAGGCAAGAAAAACATGCTCTTTTAAAAAGTCAGAAGCTAGGCGTCTGTTCCAAAAAAGGAATCCTATGGAGATGAACAGACAAGAAATTGGATATTTTTACCTGTCATTTTTTTGTCATTGCCTTTAAAAAATAGCAATTAAATATAGAATAACAATTTATGTCATCTAAGAGTATCCATGTGGTGACGGAAAAAGAATACAAGTGTCACCACCCCATCTCCTCCCAAGGGGAAGAGATAGATGGAGGAGTTGAAGAACTAGTGGATGTAGTCGAAGATAAAAAACTTAATGGACAGACTGAGGAAGAAGGTGGTTTAGGAAATTCTACTTCAGATATTGAAGACAATGATTTAAGAGAAATGTTAAGTGATGATACAGAACATTCGGAAATACAGGTATTTTTACATTTCTTTTTGTTACTAATTAAATAATGCTAATAATGAGCCACTATTAAAACAGGAATCTTTTTAAAATGGTAATTTTTTGTCATAACTCTTGGGAATTTTTCTAGTTTTTAACGTATACAGGGTGACTTTGCAAGGTGTTGCCAAATTTTTTAAATAAGCTCTATAGAACAATACTAAAATACGTCTTTGTAGTAACTATTTGTAAACGTAGTATTTAAAAAAAAAAACTATTTAAAATGTCCTTAAAAGTAACTCAACAAAGAGACACCGCGTGCGTTGTCATTCATTAGAGACCAGAGCCACAAACGACCTTATGCAGACCACATTGTCATAACGACAAGCGCGCCAACAAGTTCTTATGCAGTGGACATACGGTGCAATTTCATCAACACGCCACCGGTCAATGACCCTTCAATAAACAACCCCTCCATTTGTCGGCCTACGCTTCCCGCTAACCCTTGCTTGCGCGGGCGCCCGAACCTTATGTTGTTAAGCATAAGGCTTATTTTCGCGCACCATAATCACTACTACACTTACAGTTTAACTTTTGCGAAACTATCGTGACGTGCGTGAGTATTTTTCTATGAATGAAGTAAATTATCCACGCGTACTATTTTTAAACAGCGGATAGGATTAATTAAAATGAAAAAATTTTTTTTGATGTTCTTTACGTAAATCGATTAAGTTACTGATTCAGAGTCGCTCCTAAAAATTTGGCAACACCTTGCAAAGTCACCCTGTATACTTTATGCTCTCCATGTGGTGACGGAAAAAGAATAAAAGTGTTACCACCCCATCTCCTCCCAAGGGTGCTGTAAAAGTTAGCCAAGGGATATTGCACACAGATAACATCTTCTGTGAGAGATCTCAGTGTCAGAAAACTCGAAAATAAACCCTGTGCCAACACGCCTGGTCAGCGTGGCACAGTAGACCATAATCCGTCCTAAATTGGAAGAGGCCCGTGCCCAACAGTGGGACGTAAATGGGCTGGAGAGAGAAGAGTATCGTCAAGTTAAAAGAAAAACAATTGTTGTATAGGAGAACATTTAAAACATTTTATTGTAGCCTAGTTTTTTGTAGCCAAACAACAGAAATACATTACACTGCCTATTTCAAGTCTCTAGCTATTACCGATCATGAGATACACGTGGTGACAGAAAATAGACTTGTAATAATAGACTAAAGTTTACCCTTTATAATGGAATCCTATAAATGGTGCAGCTAATTCATATTAAACTTTCTTTATTATATTTTTATTTAATTTTTGTCAGTGTGGTGACAGATAAAAATACATGTGTCACCACTCCATTTCTTATCCAGGGTGCTGTAAAAGCAATCTAAGGGTAGTTTATTAAGCACTGATGCAGCTGTGAGAGAGGGAACCCTCGAAACTATCCTACACCAACACATCTGGTTAGAATGCACCTGAAACCATCCCAAAGAAACCCATGCCCAAAAGTGGGACATCGATAGGCGAGGAAGGGAATAAAATGTTCTAAAATAAATTGTGTTTTTAAAATCTGTAAATTACCTCCTCAGTCTTGGAACTTTCTTCATTACTACTTTCCATTCCACCTTCACTGATTGTGTCATCATCAGACGACAGTCCAAATTCTTCAGCTAACAATGATTCAATTTCACTTAATTTTTTCTGATAATCATCACTTTGCATAAAAGAACTTTCACCTTGTTTTTTCTTAGCTTCTTCTATTTCTTTCTGCCTTTGCATTATTCTTTCTCTTCTTACGTTTTCAGCCTATAAAATAAAACCTTTTAATAGTCTTTCTCTTATATATCTTAGGTCAGGGCATGTTAGGTTTGTATAGGGTAGAATAAGGGTTTAGAGTATTAAGCCAACAGGAATAGTTATACACACTGTTTTATAAGTTTAAAAAAAGTCTGTTAACTAAAAAGAAAAGCCAAAATAGTTTTTAACCATCTATTTGTTTAAAATAATTTACAGTTTGCATACCTTTCGTTTATTTTCCTCTGCCTTTTCTTGCAATATTTTAGTATGTTGTATGACTCTCTTATCCTTTCTACGTACAAAACTGACAAGCCGTCTGATTTCCTCGTTACGTTCTTTTCTAGCTTTCTGTCTGATTTTATTATTTTCTTTCTCCATTAATTTTATAACACGTCTATTATCCCCTTGTGCTATTTCATATTGATCTAACCATACATAACCTGAAATTGTAAAATAAATAAATATTCATGGAAATTTCGCACAACATCCTCTGGTCCCAAGCTAAGCTCATTATGCTTGTGATATGGGTACCAGAATACGGATATATATACTACTTTTCTTTTAAATATAAAAAAAACACGTGTGGCACTTATGGACTGACGCGGTAAAGCCTAGCATTTTTCATCAACCGCATTTTTCATGTCCCCGTGTGCCACACGTAAATACCATAAACTAAAATAAGATTGATAATCCTTACTGATGCTTACATCTGTCCATTGTTTATGGTAATTATGATAAAATAGCGATTGTCAATCAAATAAAAACTAACGCCAAAACTGACATGAGTCACCAGCGAAAACAGCGAAACGGCGTTACTGCGCATGCTATGTGTAGTATTTTTTAGTTACGCTATCTTTGTTACGGAATTTAAATTTCGAATTTTGTGCAATTAAGTCTCCACACTCAAGGCCCGCGATAGAAGCTATGCAATAGCTTAAAATATTAAATTATTGGACATCTTGATGATGTCTTTATATATTTATTTATTAACTTTATGTAAAACATATAAAATGGCAGACTTAATGCCGAGGGTATTTTCTGCAAGTCAACCATTGGATTAAATCTTTAAGCATAGCATAATTAAAATAGGTCTATCTGTCTGTGTCTCTGGTACAGTAACAGCTAAGGCTTTGAGAATTGTATAGTTTATGTATCATAATTATTCTCCTGCCCTTATCCCATTATTTGAGGTCAGGAATATGATGAATATAATATGATAATATTGGTACAGAACCCTGCAAGTGCTACTCGTACTTGACCTTTTTTTATTACATAGCCACTTATATCATATTTCTATTATTTTTTTAGTATTAGAATTATCAATAACAGCTCAGAAAATGGCAATGTATCTGTTGGCTTCAGTCCAGTATCTATTCACATGCTAGGGTTATAGAAATTATAAATAGCATCCCAGAAAAGTTAACAGCTGTTATCTGCTATGCAGTGAACAAGAAATTATTGGCATTTTGAACTATGCTAAACTAATAGTTCTTGTTAGGGTTTTTTTTAAATACCCTTATATGTATCTTTGAAGTCTGCCGGACTGTTTGTTGTGTTAAGCTATACATAACCTAATTTTAATTGGCATTGAAATTTGAGGATTGCTAAGCTAAAAGTGTTGTCATGGTTTAAATAAATACTAATAAATACCTGAGAAAAAACTGACCAATAATTAAAAGTACTCACTCTTATTAGTTGAAAATGACATCCAATAAGCATAAAATTCATGAACATCTTCATATACAGTAGTGGAATTACCAAACTTAGGTATTTTTTCAACCTCTTCTGGGTCATCTAAGAAATCACTTTCTTCAGATGCCAATTTGGAGAACACCTTTAAAAGAGAGCATTATGAAATCAATGTAAAGAACATAGATTCTTGAAGATAACAAATGGGTAGTTATAAATAAAGAACAAAATATTTTATTTGGAACTACTCAAACAATAGTATTAAATAAAACATACAATACAGAACGGTATTCTGAGGTTGTGGGTTCAAGTCCCACTCATGGTGATAATTTTTTCCACTACAATTTAGTTTATTAAGTAAGCAAGTCAATTGTAAAAATTTATAAATTTATGTAAAAAAAAATACAAAGGTAAAAAAAAACCACACACACGCAAACATAACGTAAACAATACAGCAATGTGAGTAGTCACAAATATGGACTCAACTTAGTGTAATGCTGGTTAAAAACCAACCAGTTATAGTTATTTTATTTTGTTTGTTTATTTGCTATTTTATAATACAACAACATTTATATGTTTTCGTATCAAAACTTTTGTGAGTTTGAGTAAATCCCAGAACAGTAAGTGTTAGCCGGTAGCATAATATTTCTAACACTTATATGCATATCATAACAAGCATCCAATAGGATAATTGTGACATTCTATATTCAAAGGAATTATAAAACACAGACCAATATACACCTAATAGGGTATAGTTAGTTTACTAGAAGTAAATATGATAATTACCTCACTGTAGACACTATAGAAACCTTGAGGATCATCACCAAAACCTTTGTAACAGGACGGACTAAAATAGGGATAAACATCCAAACTATCATCATTATAAGAGCTGCCTGCACCTCGTAACAACTGCTCTCTGTGATTGTCATACCTTTAAAAAATAAGTTTTTTTTCAATTATGCCTGTATAAAAAAAAAGCATGGACTAGCAATAAAATTAAACTTAAAAACATTTTTTTGGTGATATTATTACAATTTGTTTATTTTGAGCAAAAGAAAATAAAATTACCATGCTCGTTCTTGTGGATCAGAAAGTACTTCATATGCATTCTGCACCAGCTGAAACTGTTCTTTAGCTTCTTGCAAATTGTCCAAATTTTTGTCAGGGTGCCATTGCAATGCCAGGCGCCTGTATGCTTTCTTTATTTCCGAAGAAGATGCTTCTTTAGCTAACGACAATACCTCGTAGTGACACTTCATTTTATTATAATATTATCATTTGCACTTTCACAATATTTCACACCTTGCTGTAATTTAACCTGATCACATTTATTAATTGTTTTTATTAAAATCACAAAACTCATAAGAGAAGATAGCTACGTAAGTTTTAGCTTATTTATCTAGACTAGTTATGCTAAGAGGAACTTTTGGAGTAAATATTAATTTTCGCTAGAAAATAATATCGATCTATTTTGAAGAATCCAGCGAAGAAAATCTCCACAGAAAATCTCCATGCGACTTCACTTCACTCGGCTCCAGTGTTGCCAGAGTGATTTGGTCGAAAGTTACGTTGGCATCCATGAAAAGTTACATTTTTAAACTAAAACTTACGTAGTGGTAATTTTATGAGTGTGAATGTAGCAGCCATCAGCCAAATTTATAATTATTTACAAATAGAGTAAATAATTAATAAAATATATTTTTTTTAAATGCGCATTTAAAAAATTTTCTAATTAATAAATGCATTTTTTATAAATATTATTTTTTAAATTATTTACTCTATTTATTTGTAGTTTGAAATTTTTCTGATGTCTGCTACATTCACGCTCATGTAATTTTCAGCTCGCAGATCAAAAATTATTATTATTTTATATTTTCTTGTACACAATAATTTAAAAAAAATTATATTTATCAATATAATTATAACTTTTTTAATTTTTTGCGGTAGTTTTTGTTTTCATTAAATAAATTTAGATAAGAATATTTTAATTTTTCAAGATTTTTTTTTCATTTTTACCTCTTTTGTAATTCTTGAGAAGTTACATATATTTAACTAAAATTTTTTCTTACATACATGTTACATGAACTGATCAAAAGTTACGTAAAATGTAAGAAATGTAACCTTCTGGCAACACTGCTCGGCTCTACACTTCCACAGACTAACTAAATCATGAAATAGATAAAATAGACTTTTAAACATAGGATAGAGAATGAACTATAGATGCTTCTCAAAAAATAGGGGATAGTGCGATATGTATGTAATAGGTTCTTTATAAAATAGCAGTGATGATGTGTGAGAGAGACACTCATATCAATTTAGTCAATAATAACAATATAATTATTTTTCTTGTTTGGAACAGATTTTCATGCATTCCTTTTAACTAAAGGAGCAATAAAACTCTGAAGTTTAGTGTGTCCATTTTTTAATAGGAGTCTAAACTAAATCTAAAACTGATAAGACAACGCCAGCTCCTAATAAGTTGATGCTCTAAGCACAGGCTTTTAGGGTAAAATATGAGCCAAGCACAGAACTGCTCAGTTAGCCAGATGGTAGCAAATTTCTGGAACCCGTGTCTGTAACCAATTCGCAACCAAAATGCCCTCTAGGTGAGCTACAAAACGTACTACTTTTATTTATATAGTTCACTAAGAACTAAGTATTATTCGCGGGTTCGATTTCCGCTCGGGACAATCATTTGTGTGATCTTTATAATTTTTTATACAAATGTTTGTACGGGATCTGGGTGTTTACTATGTATTATAAGTATGTATTTACAAATAAAAGTAGTATGTAGTCTTTCCGTATTCTAGTACCCATAACACAAGCATAGAAATAAGTATAATAGGGTGAATCGCACAAGCCAAAAAAATACGCGGCAAACGTGAGAATGGTAGCGCAATGTGTTACACACGCCACTCAAGGACCTTCCGTCCCCAACGGTTTTCAGGTCGTCAAGCGATGTGACTTGCCCATTGCCACTTCAGCGTGCTAACTTTTTACTAACGGGCTATGTCACACACGCCGGTCTTTCTACGGATCTCTCCGCGTTCCGGATCTTATCACGTAGGGAAACAACGAAAATAGCCCTCTCCATAGCACGCCGTGCGATTCTGAATTTCGTTATGAGGCCACCATTCAGAGATCACATCTCAGTTCCATAAGTCATCATTGGTAACACACACTGGTCAAAGACCTTTCTTTTCAAGCACTGGGGTAGATTGGACATGAAGGTGTGCCTAAGCTTCGCGAACACTGGCCAGTAAAGTGGAATTCGTCAGTTGACCTCTTTCTCGAAGTTAGATTTGCCCAGCTGGACTGCTCGTCCTAGGTAGACGTAATGATCAACAACTTTGAGAATCACATACCCAATAGATGCTGGTGCCGGAGTGACATGGACATTGAACATGACCTTGGTTTTATGCATGTTCATCCTTAAACCAACCCGTTGGGAAACACTGTTGAGGTCATTGAGCATTGTGGCCAAGGTCCTCCAGGGATTCTGCCGTGACTACGATATCGTCTGTAAATTGAAGGTGAGTGATGTATTCGCTGTTGATGTTAATGCCGAGCCCGGTCCAGTCGAAGAGCTTCTGATGGGCTACGAGGACCGGCTTCCGCCCGCCTTCAGGAGCTCTGTAGTGATTTCGTCATCGCCCAGTACTTTACTGTTTTTAAGCTGCTTGAGAGTCATTCTGATCTCATAAAGGCTGACGTCCAGGATGTCCTCGGTATAGTGTGGGGTTAGCTTAGATCGTGGACCTTTGACCAAGCCGACAGCAGGAGTTTGGAATGTCTGGTACAACTGTCCATAGAACTGCTCGATCCCACTCAAGATCTCGTCTTTGGAACAAATGCCTTTGTCGGTCTTCCGTTTGGTTAGCTGACTCTGCCCAACAGACAGATCTTCTGCGATCACTTCATACGTTACACGCGAAGAGTTTCTTGGAAAAGACAGGGAGAGGTATGCCAAAACAAATGTAATATCAAAACGAATGATACATTTAAACCTATAATGCAGTTAGGGATTGCAATCCAGCGGCGTTTGCAATCCAGCTGGATTCTTGCTGGATTGACCCGAATCCAGCTGGATCCAGCGCGGATCCAGCAAAATGTGGAACGAAAATAAAAAGACTTTTACAGACATTTTTAAGACTTTTTTTTATTAAATAAATTGTACTTCTTACGATAATCTAAATCTTTCACTCATTAGTGATAACAGTGATACCTTATATCAATTTGCTTTAGTTTCTTAACCATTTGAGATCAAAAGAATCAAATTAAAGTTAAATAACATGTAACCTCATATAACATTTAAGATAATATTAATTTTTACGATTATTACGACATTTAAGATAAATATGTATGTTTAATCGGCTAATCAATAGCAATCAGTCTTACAAATTCTTTTAAAATTAACTACAAAAAGGACCATAATAATAATAATACTATTTTAATCTGCAATCTAATTTTTGTATAAAAGAAGTTCCGAATCCGAAATAATCTTCTCCGCACTCGTTAGTACATAAATATGTTATGAAAATCGAAAGCTGATAATTAGGCAGTTTAAAATCTGACGACAAGAGACTGACTATTTCTTTTTTTGAATCCTCTGTTTTGAAAACGACACCAATTCGAAACTAAATAAGAGAAATTGATACGTTTGCGGATCCGCAGCGCTGGATCCAGCACTGGATGCTGGATCCAGCATGTTAGAAAAGGCGCTGGATTCAGCTGGATTGCTGTATGCTGGATCCAGCAATTGCAATCCCTAAATGCAGTGTACCCAACAGAAGAATATGGATAAGGTTCCCCGTTTTCCCGACATTTTTCACTGATGCTTTGCTCCTATTAATCGCAGCGTAATGTTACGCAGCCTATCGCCCTCCTCGATAAATGTACTGTCCTAGAACTAATATTTTTCAAATTTGACCAGCGGTTCCTGCGAAAAGCGCGTTCAAACAAACAAACAAGTCTTTAGCTTCATAATATTTGTATAGATATAGTTTGATCTCATATTTAATAAATATCACAAATGCAGTCTAGTGATACTACAGTAACACTACAGAAATTTATTTAGATTTGTTTCAGACTACCTACGGAATCCGCCTATAAATAAAGGACGTGTTTTGCGTGAGCCACTATCTAAAACAAAAACAGCATTAAAATCCGTTACGTAATTCAAAAGATTTTCATATTATTATGCTCATCTATGACCTACAACCACAACGATAACGACTAAGCAAAAGATTATTATCTATGCCTAATTTTAATTAGAATGCAAAATGTCGATGACTGTATTTAGAAAAACAAAAAAAAATGAAAATGGGTAGGCGACCCTAATTTGCGTAACAGAAGCTAAAACAATAGTTTATAGATTTCTGTCTGTCTGCCTGTATGTACGTTTGTACGCGCATCACGCCAAAACTACTGTATAAAGTTGAATACCGTTATCAGGGTTATATTGGTAGAGATCTAACATAAAGTATAGGCTCCAATGCTCCAATGTGTCCCAGGATTTCGGATTTTGCTCGGTCACTCAAAAATTCACGCGAGCGAAGTCGTGGCCAACAGCTAGTATATAATATAACTAATAATATACTTACGTATCCGCTACAGCTTCATGTAATTTCGCTTATAGTCATGAAATATTTAATTCGCATCAGGCGCGAAAAAGTTCTAACAAAATAATGAATGCGTAGTTAAAATTATACTGTTTTCGACTAAAAAATATTTAGCGGGTTTGGTAAAATTTTTGGAATACGTATTCCAAAAATTTTTTGGGAAAAATCCACCGTCGGGCTAAAATGTGGATTAATGTAAAAATTAAATTCATGGAGCAGCTCGCCTTTATTTCAGAACGTATTTAATAATTGGTCTACTACTGAATAGACGTGTCGGCATAAGATTTAAGAAATTGGTACTATGTAGTTAGGCTTGTGCAACATTTTAATATTCCTTAATTTTATATAATTTGTTACTTCTTTAAATAAATCAACACGAGTTTGAATGATTAACATGATTTTGCGAACTCTACCTAATCGGGAAGTTTCGGATAGCGGGATAGTCACATTCTGACTTTAATTAATCTTTTAGTCTTTTGTAACTTTTTCTCCTTCAATTGTACTTAATTCAGAAATCCATATCCGTAGAAAGTTTAGGATATTATGCATAACTACGAATTCATATACATATACCTACCTAAAGAGGGGGCTAAAAGAACAAGCAGGTTATTACTTTCATTTGTTTAATTAAAGACGCATATCAATTAAATCTTGTTCCGAGCGAATATTTTGTTTTAAATCTTCGACAAAAGGAATAAGTTGCCTCAGTTCCCTGTACCCGTGAGCTGATTTTGTACCGTAATTATCCTTCGTAAAATTAATGCGAAATTGAGATAATTGTCACGAAACCACTATGGAGCGTCACGTTTTAACAGACTTCGTACTAACTAGCTTTGTGTTTATGGGTCGTGGTTGATTTTATTTTGAGTGGTTAAGAACTTAATTAATATTAGTCAAGATAATGTTAAATACTGTCTGTATGTAACTATATGTCCGTGTAGTGACGGATTAAGAATTCGCAATTAAACCCTATGCCGAAACGCCTGTTCACCAAAGTATACCAAAAACCCTCCCAAAGCGGAGGACGTGCCAAGCAGACAGAGAAAGCGAGAATGTTAAATACTTACTTGCGATTTTCAAATTGTACCTATGTGTATGAGTTATCAATACGTAGGTATATTCAGATAGAAGATATGCACATTAAAGAAGAACGTAGATACAGTGGTGTGGTACAATGGCAACTTTAGCGATGAAGCTGCGATCATATTAACATCAAACATAAAAACAAATTAGTAAATAACAACCTCCATATTTGCAAAAACTCAAATGAAACATCAATATTACGGAGAAAGCTTTATTTAGTAGAGTTTTTTAAATCACAAAATTAATTCATAGAGCACTAGTTTTTTGAGAATTTAATATTTTTGCTATTTCTTTTTGACTTCTTTGATGATTTCATAGCATCATGTTCAGCATCTGTAAAAGTCAGAACACTTGAAACTATACCAAGACGAGACGAAGCTTGTATTTTGTATTCGTATGAGGATAATGAGGAGGCATCGCCAAATGATAACATTTTAGGATGTTTAATTTCTGATTTATCAAAATCGTCTATGTCTTCTTCATTAAATTTTCTTGCAAGTTTGACTTCAAGTTTACGTTGCTTTTTTGAACCATTAACATTTTGTGATTCGCTGACTGCTGCACCGGTCAATTGGTCTTTATTAAACTTTTTGAATTCATTGGATTTGTAGCCATTGTCGAAATCTTGCTGTAACCAGTAATAAACAAATATTTACAAAAAAATCACGATGTGATTTTGATATTCTTTTAGGAAAGGAGAGGTATTTTCTACAAAGATATCACGATGGCGTATTGAAATTAGACTTGCTGGATTTATAGAACAATATTTGTGCTTTATAATGACATGTGCCGCATTTCTATGGGCACCGGGAATTACCAGAAAAATACAAAACAAGCAAACAAAAATTTTTGTTCGTTTGGCAGGCTATTAACTACGTACCTTGGTACTAGGTACATTGGGTTTAATCACAGCCATTTTTGGTTAATTGGATTATCAATAATTTAAATCTATATAAATCTATATTAATATATAAAACTGAAGAATTTGTTTGTTTGTTTGTTTGTTTGAACGTGCTACTCTTAGGAACTAATAAGCCGATTTGAAAAATTCTTTCAGTGTTAGATAGGGCATTCATCGAGGAAGGACAACTCGCTACGACCAGTAGAAGCGAAGCAGTAGTGAAAAATGTTGCAAAAACGGGGAAGTTTTCTAAATTACACGCGGACGGGGTCGCGGGCAACAGCTAGTTGTATAATTTAAAACTAAAACAACAAGCTTCATAATTCTCTTACAAATTGCGTTCGAAAGAAAACAAAGATTTACAGCAGAGACTTTATTAAACTATAATTATATTAAAACTAATATTATAGATTTCTAAAACAATCTAAACATTTTAACTTGTCGTAGCTAAATTGCGAGTTATAATTGTAATTAGTATAGTTGCTAAGGCGATTAATCTCGACTGGAAAGACTGGAAGACGAACTTGATGTCGAAGAGTCTTTTGTATCGATCCAATTGAATTTAAATTGGAATTTCTGAAGACAAGAACAACTATTGTAATAAGGCTAAGCGGGATAACATCACTAAATTCTATACAATTTAGTTATTAAATGTAGGTAAGTGTCTAAAGTTAAAATACTGAGGACAACCAGAGGCGTATTTTAAAAATAACCGCGGGCCATTTGATTTGACGCCCCGGGCCAATTAATAGAGCAAAATTATAAACTTGAAAGCTTTCGCCGCCCTCCTCAGTAAATACTGAGGACAACAAGATTTAAAACAAAATCTACTGGTGCTCAAGTCTACTATTTTGGAACAATTGTCATACCGGCACAATACCGGCACGATACCGTTGCAATTGAAGTCAAATATCCGTAGTCTGCTATATGCCGTCATAACGGTCGTTCAATGGTAATAGAATTGTCGATCTCTTTTATCTATGCATTGAATTTTCGGTCTCTTTTATCTATGAATTGTGTTAGAATGGTATGTATGTGTTGCCGTTTTTAAAAAATGCGTTAGTTGAAGTGATTTTCGAAAAACTACTAATAAATTTAAACATTTAATCATGCTAGACTTCGTTTAGATATATTTGTACATACTATTTATTAGTATAAAAAGCAATGTGAAGTTTAGGAGATTAGTAAATAAAATTGCAATAAATTACAAAGAACAATTTCTAATATTTCTATCTATCTATTTTTTATTTATGGCAATCTGTCGACACAGGACAATTTAAAAATATTACTGTCAAATTCAAAATAGCAGACTACCGAAACATTTCAGTCATTGAATTGCAATTGTGAAGCAGTTGTGTACGAGACTAGCAATTTATGTCACTTTGACAATTGTAAGTCAATGATGAAGTCGTTATGACGACACAATAATAGTAGACTACCAAAAACTTTACTATTGCACCATAATGGTACAATAATGGTACAGTTGTGACACCGTTGAAATACCCGACTCAGGGCCCTGGTACTCGTTTAAATCTGTAAAATGTGGTATTATTTCAACAGATTAGTCCCGCTAGTAATGTTAAAAAGTTAATTTGTCTATCAATATTTGTAAAGCTTATTTAATAAAGTATAAGAATGTACTTACGGTATCCTTTTCAAAAAATGAATTCCGCGTAGGTATCTCATGGAATTTACCACAGGCGGCGGGCGGTTGGACGGGTGGAAGTTTAACTTGCGGTTCCAACCAATGTTCGTACAGGTCTTGCCGAGGACCTACAACATTTTCTTCTGACGTGCGACAGTTTTCTATTATCCATTTTTGTTCTCTAACGGATGGTGACCTGCGTAGAGTAATGTATGTACTATAACTAATGCTTATACGTAAGAGGTTTTAAGTAAGCCAAAAGAAGTAAGATATTGGTGTCGATTCTACGTCCACAACTAAACTTAACTTAACTAAAAAATGAAAACAACTATTGCTGTATATTGATTATTTGGCTGTTTTGTTGTGTAATTTTATATTAATTACAATCGTTAATCTATAATAAACAGATTTGCTAACAAGAAAGAATCGTTAACATTACGGAATGGTGTTATTGAATTGGTACCATTATCTTATATATAAAATTCACGTGTCACAGTGTTAGTTACCGTAATCCTCCGAAACGGCTTGACCGATTTTTATGAAATTTTACATGCGTATTCAGTAGGTCTGAGAATCGGCCAACATCTATTTTTCAAACTTTTTTTTTTAGTATGGCTAATCAACGTTTGCCGGGTCAGCTAGTATTATATATTTCTAAGGCTGTATTATTTTATTTTCAAACTAGATGTTGCCCGCGACTTCGTACGCAAAGAATAAAAAAAAATCCCGACTTTGAAACATTTCACAGATGTTTCGCTCCTATTAGTCACAGCATGATGTTATATAGCCTTTCTAAATAAATTTACTATCCAACATGGGCTTCGTGGTCTAGTGGTTCATATAACGTACTGCCAATCATGAGGTCGCGGGTTCGATTCCCGCCTCGGACAATCATTTGTGTGATGTTTATAAATGTCATACAAATGTTTGTTCTGCGTCTGGGTGTTTCTATGTATTATAAGTATGTATTTACAAAAAAAAGTAGTATATGTCGGTTATCCGTATTCTGGTACCCATAACACAAGCATATAAGCTTAGCTTGGGACCAGAGGACGTTGTGTGAAATGTCCGTGAATATTTGCATAAGATGACATCATATAAGATGACACAATACAAATGTTAGCAATATTTGTTGAGATGCTTGTGGTATGGTGGCAATAAAGCTACTTGGTTTGCACGAGGCCATATATATTCAACACTGAAAGAATTTAAATCGGCCAAGTGGTTCCTAAGATTAGCGCATTCAAACAAATCAACTCTTCAACTTTATAATATTAATTATTATAGATAGAACAAAAAAGAAATGAAATTTGGTTCAGTAGACACTAACAGAGCCTGAAAAAGGGCACAAAGAGGGTACTTTCTAATGTCAGAAATGGTGATCCTAAATTCGACATGTACGTGTAATAGATACCTATAGAGTGGTATAAAGTGGTATAAAGTGAGAAATGTATTTTTTTTTCCCTTACCGTACCTTGTATTCTAAGCATAAAGACGCAGCCGCAAACATTGTTATATATGGATAGTTCTTAGTTTTTACTAGTTGCTGCCCGCAACTTCTTACGCGTGGAAATTAGAAAACCATACCGTAACAAATTATACAAAAAAGCCACCCTCTTGAACCCCCCACTTAATAAAAAAACCCACATCAAAACCCGTTGCGCAGTTTTGAAGATATAAACTCACATAGGATATACATACATAATAACGACTTTGTTTTGTATTAAGTAAAGAAGATAAAGATTTACTTATTAAATTAGATTATGGTGTAAAAAATGATTGCCGTCCCGCTTGCGGCAATCATTTTTTCCACCATAATTTAATTTATTAAGTAAAGCATAGCATGTCAATTGCAAAATCAATAAATTACTTTAGTAAGATAAAGATTATCAAGTTGTCAGACAAAACGACACGTTAGCTACTTTAGTACAACAATGACCTAAGTGTGCCTCATAATGTTTTGTTAAGTACCTAAAACCACTTTTCGGGAGACAATTGGTCCCTAAAGAGTCATCTTTGAAAAGGTAATAGAAACTACACGTACGCGGTATAATATAGCTAGACTTTTTTTTTTTTTTATACTACTGAGGTGGCGGACAAGCGTACGGCCCGCCTGGTGGAAAGCGGTTACCGTAGCCTATAGACGTCTGTAACACCAGGGGCATCACTCGCGCGTCGCCGACCCTGCAGAAATCTCTTCACACCTTTTTTGAAGAACTCCATGCTGTAGTCCAGTGGGAAAATCTCGGCAGGTAGTTCATTCCACATCTTTATTGTACGGGGGATAAAATTCCGAAGGAATCGTACGGTACGTGATGGCATTGGTTCTAGAGTGTGAGAAAGAACTCTCTGCCGATGACGAGAGGTGCGATGATAAAAGGAGGCCGTTGGCACCATTTCGAACAGTTCGTCAGAACACAGCCCATTATACAGGCAGTAGAACACACACAGGGAGGCAAAATCTCTCCTAAGACTTAAGGGCTCGATACCGCCTGTAATCACGGGATCGTCGACAATCCTCACAGCGCGTCGTTGGATTGAGGCAAAAGGCCCAAGCTGATATTGCGGTGCGCCCGCCCACAGATGGCAGCAGTACTCCATATGGGGCCGAACCTGCGCCTTGTACAGGGCAAGTCTTTGCCCCGAAGTGAAATACCGCCTTGCCTTGTTGAGCACACCTAGCTTTTTCGATGCCAGCTTGGCCTTATCCTCTAGATGACAACGAAATTGGACGTCACTGGAGATGTCAACTCCTAGGATCCCGATGTGATTAGAGATGGTCAGGGCTGTGTTCACGAACTGTGGAGCTACAGCGAATGGAGCTTTTTTAGTGGTGAACGCGCAAACTTGAGTTTTAGTGGGGTTAAATTGGACTAGATTAAGTCGTCCCCAATCGGATATCTTGGCACGGCCCGTGTAGAATGTGTCCCCGGTACTGCTTACTGTAGACTTACAGCTTTTTAACATAAATTGACGCTTTATGAATTAGTGGCTCCCGGGATGAAGCACATCTCCTCCATGTCGAAAATACTATCTTAATCTTAATTATAAGGTACTTGGAACGTTTTAGATATAAATTCATTATTAACAATATTGAATTGAAATTAACTTTACGTAAATCTAACTTGACAATAGGCAGGACAAATGGGTGCTAAAATAAGCCTACCGTATGGTATGGATGGCTTACTATATCTTTTTAATTAATATAATATTTATTTTAATATAATTCTAGAAACTCAAAACAATAAAGAACATTCCAAAAGTATAATAACAACCAAAACCGACCAAATAAAAACAAATCGTTTTCATTTCTTCAGTTTTATTTATTCATGGTATTACGTCTCAAGTACCCAAGACTAAACAAAGAGATGGCAATAAAGACAGAAGCTGCATTAATATTTCTACGTCCAAATAAGCGTTTTGCCCATCATTTGTGTTTCTTTGCTATATTTATTTCGTTCATTTTCTTTTCAAACTAAATTGGATTCGGCACTTGTAGTGTAACAGACTTCCTGCCGTACATGAGTTTGTAGATTCAATTCTCACAAGGGAGCAGGTTCGACTCCAATTTCTTTATACTTATTATAAAACAAAGTCGTTATGTCCCTATGTGAGCTCATATCTTTAAATTGACGCAACGGATTTTGATGCGGTTTTTTTTTACTAATTTATGTGGTTCAAGAGGATGGTTTACTTGTAAATTTGTTAAGGTTTTATGTATATTTTGGGAGGGTGCAACAACTATAAACGCTAATGAAATCGCGAGCAAAATGTAACACACAATTTGTCTTTATGAATATAATAAATTTAGAGATAGATATTTTTCATAGAGATTGTAGTTGGAGTAACGGCGGAAGTTTTTGTCAGGATACACTACACATGCATCTATCTATAACTTTGCATATTTTGCTAACATAATAATTTAAAAAGAATCACCGGATCTTAAATAAAACGAACTGCCAATCCATTCCTTTTGAATTT
Organism: Orgyia antiqua; assembly: GCA_916999025.1. NCBI lineage: Eukaryota > Metazoa > Arthropoda > Insecta > Lepidoptera > Erebidae > Orgyia > Orgyia antiqua. The sequence goes on from OU779866.1 coordinate 32,011,608, forward strand.
TTTCCGTAATTTAATTTTGTGGGGATCGTAACAGTAACTCTATAATCACTGCCTACCCCCATGGAAACAAGGCGTCTTTTTATGATAATAATGAAGATCATGTATAGATAAACATTAGAACTATAGCTAACATCTGTTACGTATTTAAACATTTCCGTATCGAATGTTTATAGGAAAGCTCTTTATCCGAACTTCTCAAAGTTTAAAGACAAGGCTCCACGAGGCTTATCCTTCTTTATCTAACTTCGACTAGTTCCCGAAAGGATTTTGTTTTAGCCAATCCTTTGTGATACAATCTGTTTTACAATTCAAATGTGCTGAGATTTGGACATATTGATAGATCGTTTCATAGATTACAATGACAAAATTTTAAAAGGAAATATCGCTGCAATGATTTAGGTATGTATTTTGTATCTACGTTGTTTTATGATTTCTGGCAATAGCTTTTGTTTTCTTTTGGTTCCAGGATAATAGTAAATACAATAATATAAATAGAGATGAAAATTTTCATATTTTAAACAATCAAATAGTCTAAGATCCCGATATAGCTTATTTAATAAAACGTATTTTATATATTATTTAATATGCCAATAAATATATTGCATTAATATATTGCCTAACAAATTTTAGTCCAGAGTATTTTTAATTAATAATTTAAAAAACAATTTTTTTTAAACATCCCACTCGTTTGATTATGAGATAAATTCTATACCAATCGAAAGTATGAAGCCCATAGAATATGCAAACGCTAGGTTGCCTATTCTTTTCCGGTCACAAATATCGGGTTGCCAGGTGTAAACAGGCAAATCTATAGGTATTAGCATTTTGCAACGCTATGATTATTGAATCGAACGTAAATAAAATGAAAGATTATTTTATTAGTTATTGTTACACTCGTATATGCTGTGCATCATTTTGGAGTCGATGCGACGGTTGTAAGTAATAATAAATAAATAAATAATAAATATTCATGGACATTTCACACAACGTCCTCTGGTCCCAAGCTAAGCTTATATGCTTGTGTTATGGGTACCAGAATACGGATATAATACATATACTACTTTTCTTTTGTAAATACATACTTATAATACATAGTAAACACACAGACGCAGTACAGACATATGTATGACATTAAGTGCTCAAAATATCAATTTGAAATACGTATAGGTACCTTAAAATAGCAGTCAAATCATCAGCTTTATATACGCATTTTGTAATAGGGTTGTAAAAGCCATCACCAGTGTCATAGAAACCAGGAGGCACCTTCCTGGTTGGGAGATCGGCAGTCATGTTTGACCTGCCCGCTGGTTGCAATCCTTTTTTATATTCAACTGTGAATCTGTAATGAAAAAATAGAGCAATAAGCATTTTGTTACCTCTATTTATTTTTAAATGTATCTTTAAAAATAATTTTCACCCCATTCCAAAGATCGGATAAATGTCCGTATGAACCGAAATTATGTATACATTAATATTATGCATACAAATATACATAATTATACATTATTCTTTCTAAAACAATGTCTAAAATAACTATTTTTGTATGTATACCCCTGTGTGAGTTTATATTATCTCTGAAACCACGCAACGGATTTTGATGCGGTTTTCTTTAGTAGATAGAGTCGTTGAAGAGGCTGGTTTTTTGTGTGATTTCTCATGTTTGGTTTCTAAATTCCGTACACACGAAGTTGCGACCAACAGCTGCTAGTCTATACAATATTTATGACATAACCGCTAACAGTTTCCTAATTCTATATATTTCCGTTTTATGTTACAATAATATTTTGAAACATTTACAACGTAAACCATCTCAGAATATTCATAAGTAAAACAAATCACCGTGACAGCCGATCAGTTAAAACCGCGTAGAGGAAAAAAAGGAAAAATTGTAAGTAAAATATTTCATCCGCGGGATTCATGCCCGCCATTTTGTAACGAGATGGGATGTAATTTCACGTTAATAGCTTGTACATTTCATAAATGAATGATAAAAGAAAAAACCGATTAAGTACGAGTTGGATTCGTCGTGAGGTAAAGATCCCTTACCATTATTATCACAATATATTCGGCATACCGTCATAATCATGTCGTCAAAGGGTATCATCAAGATACACTCAATACGCTAACTTTGTGCTGATTATTATAACTTTAATTATATTTCTATGCCGGCTTACGGTAGAATATGTGTGACCTAAGGCATATTTACCCTAGGGTCATAAGGGCTATGGCCCGGGGCGGTCAGCCTGAGAAGGGCGGCAAAAGCCTCCAAATTTAAAAAAATACTCTATCTCTGTTAACTTATAGGGCGGTTAATTTAATTGGCCCGGGGCGTCAAAAAAATGGCCCAGTGCGCTAATTTTCAAAATACACCTCTGTGTGCTACTGCAATATGCACTTATTTATAAAAACCTATTGTACCATATTCTTGGAAGTAAATGACTATTCTATTCTAACGTTTGTTATACAAAAGTCCTCTTACATATTTATTGTATTCTGCTTTATAGTACTTATTTGTTGTTATAGCATCAACATGTAGATACAATGGTACAAATTCTCCATGCACAATTAAACTTAACTTAAATAAAAAATAAAAAACTAATATGGCGTATTTTAATAAAATGGGCTATTTCGTTGTGGATATTTATATTAGTTAAAATCTTTAGTCTGTAATATACAGATTTTATAATAAGAAAGTTCTGTTAACATTGCCGAATTATTATTGACACTATCAATTTTCATTTTTAGTTAAGTTTAGTTGTGCTCACAGAATTGGTACCATTATCTGTGAAAATTTCAACTTTCAAGTTATTACCGTACAACTACGTCTCAGTGATAGGGTCCGGTTTTACCTTTGGCACGGAACCCTAAAAGCAGTATTTTATTATCACAGCTGTTCGTAATATTTGGGGTACCACGTATAGAATATGACATATAACTTGATTTAATAATATGGTTTTTGTATCCGGTGTATTTGCACGGGTAACTTAATGAATATAGAAAGGAAGTGTAAGCTATATATACGGGCGGATTTAAGTTACAAAATGTAATCTAATATATAAAATTCCCGTGTCACAGTGTTAGTTACCGTACTCCTCCGAAACGGCTCGACCGATTTTTATGAAATTTTACATGCGTATTCAGTAGGTCTGAGAATCGGCCAACATCTATTTTTCAAACACCTCCCCCCCTCCCTGACATTTGTATGGCAAGACAACGTTTGCCGGGTTGTATTATAAAACTAGCTGTTGCCCGCGACTCCGGACGCATAGAATTTAGAAAACTTACCACGTTTTTGCAATATTTTTCACTGATGCTTCGCTCTTATATGTCGCATCGTGATATTATATAGCCTAGAGCCTCGATTACTGCAATATCTAACAAAGAGAGAATTTTCCAAATCGGACCAGTGTAGCGTTTTCTGAGGAGAGATTAGTGCGTTCAAACAAACTCTTCAGCCTCATAATACTATAGTAATAATATACATACATAATATAATTATGTACCTACAGTTAGTAAAGTATAAAATTATTTCTACTAACTAGATACTAGCCGCGCGGCGCAATGTAGTTTTCGGACTGGAAAGTTCTTTATTTCAAAGTTAGTAACATAATTTGTTGTTTATTATTCAGAAACTAAATTACTAATACAAAAAGTATCTGATATTTATTTTAACTGAATTACGATTTATACATTACACAATTATGTACACATTCAAAGATTTCACATTGAAAATTTAGTATATGTATCACGATATGTGCTGCTTACACTGGAACTGGAAACAAAAACTAAACTATTTGGACGAAAACTCTACACCACAATTTTTTTTTCTTCTTCTCCAACCCATTTACGTCCCACTGTTGGGCACGGGCCTCCTCCGCTTTGGGAGGGTTTATGGTCTACTGTGCCGCGCTGACCAGGCGTGTTGGCACAGGGTTTATTTTCGAGTTTTCCGTCTCTCAAAGAATATGTTATCTGTGTGACTTTTACAGCACGCTTGGGAGGAGATGGGGAAATTTTTTAAGAACACATAATTTAAACGTGGCAAAAAACACAATCCTCTTGTAGTTAGGATAAAATAATTACTCCAATTTGATCTACTCTAATAACAAAACTAAAACAACTTTAGTATTGTGCTCCAGTTTTGAACTGCGGTTCAACGCTATTTAATTAGCAAGAGGTGCTCTAGAATTATTAAAATATTCAGCGCCTAATAGATAATTAAATTATTTAATAACGCAATAGTTTCTAAACTAAAATTTTTAGGTTAATAATTTGTTTATTACCTACCAGTATTTTATACGCGATTAGGATTTAAAAAATTATTTGTTCTGCGTTCAAAAACTAGACGACGAAGACGATTGAAAGACCTGAATATTTTTTTTAATTATTGCATGCTCAATATTATCGTCGACATGTACCTATTAACACAGCTAGTAGGTATAGAAAATGAAGAATTAGGGATATTTTTTTTGTTTACTCAAAATCTACTAAATATATTTTAATTCCGGTTTACGTGTTTCTATATATAATAGTTACTTATGTTTTGAAAGTTATTTCATTAGTTAATACGCGATAATAGACCGACAAATGAAAAAAATAAAAAATGAGAGAGGTTGTTTCGCTAAGATTTTCTATCGAGAAAATCGTTTTCAATCGCGTTTCTGAGTTTATGCGATCCTAGATTATATATTGAAAAAACATATACTTAAAAATTAGAGCTCTAGCCATTAAATCTAAAGAAAAAATGAAAACTTCGTACGTAGAAAAATGCACGAAGCTATTTTGGTATCCTCTTAACTGCATATTAGATCAATCCGACTACAGCAGGTGAATGCAAAATTACGTTATATAGATTAATACATTGATAGGTACATACTGGACTAATAAAGATTAAAAAGGATTAATTAGAGATACTCATAAATAACTTTTACTGGCTTTGCCCTTGAGTGCTGTTTCGATTATCACAGCAATTATTTACAGTATAATATACCTATTAACATTATGAAGAGGAAATACTTGTTTGTATGTAAAAAATAGGTTCAGCTCAAATTAAAAGAAGCTTGTGCTTCCTGGTGAACATAGGCTTTTTTGAAGAATTTCTCTCTCTCTCTCCAGCATATTGCTGGGTACGGGTCTCTTCCTATTTGGGAGGGATTATGACTATTAGACTATTTAGAAAAAGCGGTGGTGACATTTGTATTTTTAATCCGCCACCACACGGAGGGGCGGATTACTAGTCCTTAATAAAAAAATCGACAAATGTATGTTATAAAGTTCATTAACCTTCTATCAGGCATTTTGCAATATTGCCAGTCTTCTTCATCATATTCTAGTCCATCATCGAATATGAGTTTTCTCTCCATCATGACGCCTTTATGAAAACGGCCTTTGAGCTTACAACCATTAGGATACAGGAGTTTACCCTTACCGTGGAACATTCCATCATCAAATTCACCTTCGTATACTATTCCTATAAAAAATAACAATAAGAAAATGATTGACAGACAGACTAACACTCAAGTGATTATATTATGGCAGTTTTTTTTTGCACAAAAGTTGATTAAAAGGTATTTTAAAATGTTTGTCGTTCCTAAAATCAGCAGTGGTATTCAGTAAGAAAAAGTGAAGTGAATTTTCGGTGAATCTTGATCACGTGACAGCGATCCTCTATTTTTATTGGAGGAGCGCTGTCACGTGATCAATTATTATTATTATTTATTTATTCACCGAAAATTCACTTCACTTTTTCTTACTGAATACCACTGCAGTTTACAACTTTACTAACGTGTTACCGGTTTCATCAAAATTAATCTAATTATTGTGACTTTATTTATGGATATTTTATTCTTGTGGGTGAAGAACTAACCCATTTGCTCCCTTTGCCAAGGGAATATAAACGGGAAACTTAAAAATAAAACCTATATCAACGCGACAGGGGGCCAAGTCTGCTATAACCATGTTGTCACAATGATCAGTCACTGATTGCATAATGGCGAATTTTATCATGTTTGGTAGTCTATTCTAGTATAAATGACGCCAATATGGCGTTAGTAACTGATCATTGTGACAACATTGTAATAGCAGACTTGAGCCCCTGGTCCGCGCAGCATAGTAGAACAGAAAATTCCTGAAGAAAAGACCTGTAAAAAAAAATTTGGATATTAATGGGCTAAATATAAGATAATAAGTATTTATTTTATATGGTAGGCTTACCATTCGATAACTATAGCAACGATTACACAACAACAAAAATATAATTAAAATTAATTTTAATACTCGGGTTATAGTAAAAACCGGTCAAGTGTGAGTTGTAATCGCACATGATGGGTTCTGTATCGTTATTGTTATAACTAGCTGTTGCCCGCGATCCCGTTGCGTGGAATTTAGAAAATTTTCAAGGTTTTTGCAACATTTTTAACTATTCCTTCGCTTCCACTGGTCGTAGCGTGATATTAGCGTAATATAGCCTAAAGCCTTCCTCGATAAATGCCCTATTTAACACTGTAAGAATTTTACAAATCGGCTCAGTGGTTCCTGAGATTAGCGCGTTTAAACAAACAAACAAATTCTTTCGCTTTATCTTATATATAAAATTCACGTGTCACAGTGTTAGTTACCGTAGGTACTCCTCCGAAACGGCTTGCCCGATTTTTATGAAATTTACATGCATATTCAGTAGGTCTCAGAATCGGCCAGCATCTATTTTTCAAACCTTTTTTTTTATATTTTTTTATATTTAGCATGGCAAAACAAGGTTTGCCGGGTCAGCTAGTAATCTTATATATAAACTTATATACATATAAAATTCACATGTCACAGGGTTAGTTACCGTACTCCTCCGAAACGGTTTGACCGATTTTTATGAAATTTTACATGCAAATTCAGTAGGTCTGATCGGCCAACATCTATTTTTCAAATTTTTTTTTTTTGGTATGGCATAACAACGTTTGCCGGGTCAGCTAGTATTAGTATAGATATTGGGCTAAGGGAAAGAAGAAAAGCAATAAAAAGAAATAGAAATCCAAGGCGTTCTTTTAATTGTTAATTGCCTGTTCTTCTCCATAGGATTCATTTTTGGAACAGACACCTAGCTTTTGACGTTTTGAAAGAGCTAGTAAAATATGCCAATTTAAAAGAAATTGACTTTGACTTTGAGAATGATGAGTGTTTGTTGTTTTGTCTATCTAATGTATAGCATCAACTGATACATATAAACTGTAAAATTTTCAGTTCTCTAGTTATCACGGCTCCATTGATACAGGTAACAGGCGGATTGGCAGCGTAGTCTCAATAACAGGGTTTCATTTAACCCTTTGATACGGAACCATATAAAGCAAATATTTATATAATTGTACCATTATTTTCGTAACTAATTATTAGATAACTATTTTATTATATAAAACGTTGCTTTAACCCACAATTAATAGCTACAATCTATTTATATAATCAGTAATATTACCGTTAGGAAATGTATAAACTCCATAACCACTCATGCCCAATATATCCCAGGTGCCTTTATAGCTAGAACCGGTTGGAAAATATTTCGTTGATCGAAAAACTCGAGGAATATCCAAGGACACCGCTCTAAAACAGTTATTGATTAGTTAAATAATACTTTTTGATAGTCGTGTGGAAGTATTAGAAAGGGTTAGACAAATTTCTATCTACAAATTTTGAAAAATTATAATGGATAAGCAATTTTCCATTATAATTTGATGTAAATATTGTTTTTTTATTCTAAAAACTGTTAAATTATCGCGGAAATTTACGAGTGGGTCATTAGTCATTACATACAAGATATATTATTTAATTTTAGTTACCTACAGACACATTTAATGAAAAAAAACAAACTCAATAACGTACTTGCATCTTTCCTCATGTTGTTTCGAGAACTTTCTCATTAGTTCTTCCCATTGCGACACACGTTTCTCCGTAGTGCCACTGCAAAGTATGTTGTGATGAGCCAAAACATCTATGTTTACTTACTAACGGTTACTTAGTCTGCACTGCGACACTATTATGAATACAAGTGTGGCCCATTTTACAAAGTTTTGGGTGACAGTTACCCAACTTGCAACTTTTAGACACTTTCCCGTATTTATTTTTTTACAGACGTGTTTATTTTGTGTGGAGTAATCGCTTGGGATCAGATGTGCCGCATCGTTCATGTCTTTACTTATATCTCGAAGTAGATTTTTATGAATTATTTTACGATAATATGATTAAAAAAGTTGGTGTTAAAATGATTAGAAAGACTTATTTATTTATAACGGGTGAATAATTTATTTTAAGTAAATAATAACTTCATTTCAGTTACTATAATCTTTTTAAAAAATATACACAATCTCAACTAAACTATTTTAAATTCAATACAGACATTTCGGCGTTTTGTTGATGTAAAAGTTTACTAATATTATAATCTTGTAAGATCAAGTCTATAGTGTAGTAGATCTATTAAAGTCTTGTAAGAACAACAATATCTTTGCCTAATTCCTTAACAGAATAACCTGTAAGCTCTAATAAAAAAAAATAAAAACAAAATGTTTTTTTATCAAATCCCTCGCTTATTCAAAGTTTCTTCAAAAAGTTCGAAACAGAACTTACCGTGGTGAATATGCAATGTCTTTTATTGTAGGCAGCATTTTATTTTCACAACTGTAAAGAAAGAAACTAAATCAGAAGCCGCAAATAGACAATATTCAAAATTGTAATCCAGAACAAAAATACCCAACCAAATTGTATTACAGACGTTCATTGCTTTCAGTAATAACAAAAGCTCAGAAATTGGGATTGCGTGTAATTTTAGGGAATACGCTGTGCAATTTGTGTGGGAAATAGAAGGTTTCTTCAGTCGTTGTAAGTAATTTTATTCGGTACGTGTATCTAAAGCGTTGGGTTTTGTAGATACTTATTTGTAAATTTGTTTTTCATAAATTGTTTACTTATTTCTCTTTTTCTCTTTCTCCAGCCCACTAAAGTCCCGTTCGCTACTTTAAGAAGAATTACCTATGGTCTACTACTGTCTACTGCCTGAAAGTGATGCCAGTGACTGAAAACTTGAAGAATGAGCGGATGTCCTGGTATGTGTCATGAGGCGAGAGGAAAGTAATGCCGTTAGGAGAGTTCTGAGTATAAATGTGGAAGGAAAAACGTCTAGAGGAAGACCTAAGAAAAGATGGATGGACTGTGTGAAAGAGGACATGAAAGAAAAAGGGGTTGACACAGACATGACGGCTAATCGAAGACTATGGAAGAAAAAGACATGTTGCGCCGACCCCAAATAATGGGATAAGGGCAGGAGGATGATGATATGGTCTACTATGCTCAATGCTGCGATGACCTGTATAATATTTGGCTGTTTGTTTATAGTCCATAATTAATTATTATATACCAGTTAAATGTTTTGTTGCCACCATTGCCATTAACCGCTCCGCCAACTATGTTATCATCTTCAACAATTATCGTCAAATGTACACAAAACCTAAGCAAATCTTACAACTGTTTTATCACAGAAGGTTGTAATTAGGACCATTTAAATGATAATATATTAACATTATTTAAATCAAGCAAGTCGGAGACAATGCATGTTTAATTACGAGTAAGTTCCGTAATTGATATCATTGGCGATTCCTCAATTTAATCTGCTGTGAAATGAAACAGGAGTAGCCAAAGTTACGTTTAATAAGTTTAAGAAGGTAAAACACTAAATATTAATTATTATTTTGAACGAATTTCTTAGGGTATAAAATATTGTGTAGTTAGAATTGTAATAAAAATACACGAAGGTAATAATAATAATATGTAATATAAAATACACGTAGGTTTGATATTTTTTAACTTTTTAGTGTGTTTCTTTTATTTAAAGACGGTTATTTTTTTTTATATTTATGTCGAAAGAAAACAGCGCTAAGTAAGCACGTGTCTCAGCAACATGATAATAAATATTTTTATAATAATACTGAAACAAAAATGACGGAAGCAATTCTTTAGAGAAATGCAATCCATTGTGGTCATATTTTAGTATTCCTATGGCGAGTACGGTCGGTCATGGTCACTTACGCCACATGCATTATTTATAATGAAAGAGTGAAACTTTTAGACAACAATATATTTGTTGTACTTAAGGGGATCCGGTTTGGGAACCTTAAAGCACTATCAATAATCCTAGCTTTCATTATTGATACTCATGGGACTTTCTAGTTAATGTTAAAAAAAAAAAATCTATCCATCCATCAGCCTCTCTCCGTCCACTATTAGACATAGAGCTCCCCCATAGAACGCCACAATACGTGGTCTTGTGCCGCTTTCATCCAATGACTCCACCTACTCCATCCTACCACCTTATCGGAGGCCGCCCAACGCTGAGTCGTACTGTACGTGGTCGCCACTCTAGGACTTCTAATTATAATTTTAACACGTTTTTAATAGCTCGGCACGCTGCTGTCAATGTAACTCTTAGAAAGGGTTTTAAACTCACTAGCAGTGGTCAGATGGATCTACAATTTTGCAAACATATTAAGGACCGATGACAATGCAATAATGTAAAATAATAATCAGGATTTTCAAGTCTATTTCCTAGTTTTTGATCTAAGCAAATTATTTATTGCAGGGTGTTACTCACTTCAAGCATTGGTTCTTCATATTTTAAGTTCTTGGCTCTATTTGAAGATATTAAAACCCAATATAAATGTATTGTTTATCTTTAAGGACACACAACAGATTTAGCGACTTAAATAAACCACAAATACAAACAGTCAATGGCTTGATTGAGAGATTTGGCGTTTGTTATTCTCCGAGGGAAAGCCTAAAATCAACAATGTAATGTTTATTCTATATTCCCTAAATAATCAAGGAAAAATGGCATATTTATGTATGTTGACTTTCTTCGTAAAAATTAAAATGATGTTTATAGAAGGCTGTACGCTAAGAGAGCACTGGCAGCTGATGAAATTGAGAGAGAAATTCTAAGTCTGCGTGTAGCGAGCTCCGTCAGATGCTTACGCAAGTGGTATGAAAATGGTTCAAACGCTTCTTAGGAATATATTTTCAAGGCAAGACGTTTATTTAGATAAATTCATGGAAATGTTGTTTATGAAATTTTCATAATTTTGTGCTCTAAGAACTTAGACGGATATGTTCTAAAAATTAAATGAAGAGTGGATATAATATGCCTAAATTGTACCTGTAAATTTTTTTTTAATACAAAGGTTATAACAAGCATACGGCTAGCCCGATGGTAAACGATTTCCACAGCCTATGAACGTTTGCAACCCTATATCATTCACATGTTGCTGACGGTCTTTTTACAGAACCTCATGCTCTATACCCAGTGCTTTGAGTAAACTACGCGTGTTTTATAGTTATAAATGAGTTTTTTATCTGATAATGGATTGAAAAGAAATGTTAATCAACTCATTCCATAATTCAGTAAGACATGACAAACTCTTAGGAAACCTCTTTGCCAACAACTCTGGTCAGCGTGGCATAGCAAAGGCTAGGTAAAAAGAGCCATATGCATAATAATATTGTACTTACGTGAATATTTTTTGTCCTTATTTCGATATAAACTAGTTGGAAAATGACTTTAGCAGTAGCGTTCTCCGTTAATATTTTTATTAATAATATTATAGTGTACATAAGATAAAATACATTTATTAAATCAAAGTAAAATTGGCTTCGCCTACGTGATAGCAAAATTAAACTCAAATGGCAGGTTTGTCATTTTGTCAGAACAGATATCTATGGTTATCATTGTCATGACCAACGTTTGCAAAACATGCAAAAAGAATGCACAGTATATTGTATATGGTTATGGATGGGAGAGGACTATCATTCTGGAAGGATAGCCTACAATTTTGCGGGCTAGATAGATACCTTTCAAGAACAAACGTCTAACCGGTTCCGTTATTCGTTCATACGTCTGTCTATCATCGGGCTGTATGTATGGATACGTGATGATAAGACTCTTTTCATTTTCACAAAGTTTGTAATTTAAACTTTTACAAGCACCCTAAGTATAAGCGGTAACATTGATGTCGTAATATTATATAGTTTCAAAAATAAATATAAAAGAAATTACTTGAACGAATTCAAGACGCATGCATTGTGCTAAAACAAACCTTTATATAAACAAACCTTTATATAATTTAAATATTGGGTGACACCATCGATCGCCGAACTTAAACAAGGGCATCACTGAAAATCAGCGTTGTGACGATAAGCTATTCCAGCAAGTCGTCGCGACACTATGCTGAGGGATGTACCTATTGCGGTTAAGAGGCTACATCAATATTATCGTATATCATCGCCGACACGTACAAATTAACACAGCCAGTAGGCACAGAAAATGAAGAATTAGGGATACTTTTCCTATTTACTCAAAATCTACTAAATATATTTTAATTCTGATCCACGTGTTTCTATACATAATAGTTACCTATGTTTTTAAAGTTATTTCATTAGTTAATACGCGATAATACACCGACAAATGAAAAAAATAAAAAATTAGAGAGGTTGTTTCGCCAAGATTTTCTATCGAGAAAACTTTTTTCAATCGCGTTTCTGAGTTCATGCGATCCTAGATCATGTATTGAAAAAACATAATACTTAAAAATTAGAGCTCTAGCCATTCAATCTAAAGACACAATGAAAACTTCGTACATAGAAAAATGCACGAAGCTATTTTGGTATCCTCTTAAGGTGGGCATTATTTTAAGTGACTATTTGTAACTTTTAATTTTAGTTGTTTTTATTTATTTTGTATTTGGTTATAATTGTTTTGTCTTTTTGTTTCGTGTCTGCTCCACGACCGTAAATAAATATATTTTTCTTTCTTTCTTCCTTTATTTTAACACTATGCATGCGTCTTGCATTAAATCTAGTTTATACGGATTTCTATTTTGAACGTTACTGAATTTTCTGTTTATTAGATACGTCTTAAATATAATTGAGTATTTAAAAAAAAGTTCAAGCGACTTCATGTGTCTTTGTTTGAGAGTTTTCCTCAATTTTTTAGAAGATAATCATCAGATCCTGACCTGGTGCCAATGGGACCACACCGAAACCACTAGCTCTCAAATAAAAACGGAATGATTAAAATCGCTTCGCCCAGTCAATAGTTATGAGGCAACAAACATAAAAAGAACACAGATATGAATTGAGAACCTCCTTCTTTTTTTGAAATCTGTTAAAGCAGCAGTTAAAGCAGTTAAAGCAGCTTTTATGACATATTATTATCATATTAATACTTATTATTTTTAGGATTTCATTAGCATCTGTACTTTATATTTGAAACTGTTTCGGAAAATATATTTAGTGTTTCATTTTATGTCGTTAGTTTTAATTAGAGCATAATTTTATCTCGAGTGTAATTATAGAACTAAACAATCATGTATCAAATGTTTTTTGTTTTTATGCAATCAACTTGTTTAAGAAAAAAGTCTAAAAGAGTCATAAAAGGCCTTCAATATGCGTCACCCATTGTAGAAAATTCACATAATTAAATAATACATACTCGTATAATATGTTTAGATAATATTTAAAATTATGTATGTATTATATAATAGTGAGAGTCGTCTAAGATTGTATACTTATTAAGGAGAATGTTCGTAAAATTAAAGTGGACGAAATACGAAATAGACAAAATCGAAAGGATTTACTCAGGTTAGCAGAATATGTAACGAGGTCGTGGGTTCGATTCCCGCACGGGACAATCATTTGTATGACATTTATAAAAATCACACAAATGATTGTACTGCGTCTGTGTGTTTACTATGTATTATATGTATGTATTTACAAAAGAAAGTAGTATATCCGTATTCTGGTACCGATAACACAAGCATAGCTTAGCTTGGGACCAGAGGACGTTGTGTTAAATGTCTATGAATATTTATCGCCTCCTCCTCCTCCACTATGGGAGGGATCATTGTCTACTTTGCTGCGCTGATCAGGAGTTGCACAGGGTTTTTTTTTTAGTTTTCCATGTCTCGCAGAGGATGTTATATGTGTAAAATACTGTAAAATGTTTTTTTAACTTGATTTTACAGCACTTGGGATAAATAAGGGGTTGTGGATAGTTCATTTACCATGGAATATATGATAATGGTACCAATACCAATTCTATGTGCACAACTAAACTTAACTTAACTAAAAAATAAAAATAGGTAGTGTCCATATATGTATCTATTAGGTACTAGCTGTTACCCGCGATCCCGTCGCGTGGAATTTAGAAAATTTTCTCCGTTTTTGCAACATTTTTAACTACTGCTTCGCTTATACCGGCCGAAGCGTGATGTTATATAGCCTAAAGCCTTCCTCGATAAATGCCCTATCTAACATTGAAAGAATTTTTCAAATCGGCCCAGTTGATCCTGAGATTAGCGCGTTAAAACAAACAAACAAACAAACAAATAAACAAACAAACAAACTCTTCCGCTTTATAATATTAGTATAGATATGCTATTTCGTTGTACACATTTATATTAATAATTAAAATCTTTAGTCTATAATACACATATTTATAATAACAAGGTTCAGTTATTATTGTTGAATTGTGATAATGACGCTATTAGTTGAATTTTTTAGTTAAGGTTAGTTGTGCGCTTAGAATCGGTACCATTATCATCACGCTACGACCAATAGGAGCGGACTACTGAAGAAAATGCTACTTAAAGTTACTTTTCGATGCGGATGACGATGCGAGCATAGCTGTAAATAGTACTTTAACAAAACAACAATTTTATTCTAATGCGGCTGTTGCATAAATAACTAACTAAGGCCCGCGATTTCACCCGCATTTATAGTATTTAAGCCCCCCCCTCGTTCAGTATACACTAAACCGTAACAAATTATACAAAAAAGTCATCCTCGTAAATCACTCTATCATTTAAAAACACCGCATTAAAATTCAATGCGTAATTTTGAAGATATAAACTCACATAGGGACATACTCGTAAATACAAAAATAATGAATTTGTTTTAAATATAAGTAAAATAAAGATCTCTTTCTCTCCAACCCATTAACGACCCACTGTTGGGCACGGGCCTCCTCCACTTTGGGAGGGATTATGGTCTACTGTGCCGCGCTGACCAGGCGTGTTGGCGCAAGGTTTCCTTTCGAGTTTCCGTCTCTTACAGAGTATGTCATCTGTGTAAAATATCACTTAGCTGGCTTTTACAGCTCACCCTGGGGAGGAGATGGGGTAATGACACTTGTATTCTTAGTCTGTTACCACACGGACAAGTAACTAAAGACAAAGATACGTATTCTATTTTTGTAATAAATTTATACTCTTTTCATTAATTAATCGATTTAAAATAGAACAAACTAACTCTATCATCTATTAGAAAGTCTTCTCATGTTGTACGTGTGTGGAATTTGTTAAGAAATATTGCACTTACTACCTTGTGTTGTCCGTGTTTTATTAGCTGTGGCCAAGAAAATGGCACTTGGTAACAGACATTACATTGTCTCCTTACTTATTGTATACACAACACATTTATAATTAGTTACGTTGTCTGTACAAAATTAGTTCTAGAGAAAGTCCTTAACATTATTCAGGTCAGTTAATTTGCATTTGTGTTGTGGTACTTTATCGATTACGTATTTGTACTATTATTATTTCAATAATGCATTTTTTTTTAAATTAGATGACACATAATTACAAGTATGTTACGACCTATCCTTAGTGTAATTACAACGAATTACCAACGCAAACTTTTTCCTCTATTTCGTGTTTAGGTATAATTCTTATGCATAATTAGACCATATTTTCATACAATTTAGCATGAATTTAGCTATAAAGTTACGTTTTACGGTTTCTATCAAGTTAATCTTAGACTCGTGACCTGATCTGATTTCTCAAATATCTTCATTTAAAGATTTATCTCAAAATCAACGTCATAGGATCACTTTTTTTTTCGGATATTCATCTTTCCTTTCTCCAGCCCTTTAACGTGCCCAACAGTGTGCTGTTGGGCACGGGCCTCCTTCACTTTGGGAGGGACTATGGTCTACTATGCCGCGGTGCCCATGCGTATTGGCACAGGGTTTAGTTTCGAGTTTTCTGTCTCTCGCGGTGGTAGACGCAGCAATTAATGCTTATATTGTCCTTTAGCTGACTCTTACTTACTACTACAGAATAGATAGAAGATACTACAGAGGTAGTATTTTCTATTTAGTCTTATATTATCTTCTATTATTTAGAGGTAGTATATTCTGTGCTTGTATTCTTTATCCGCCACAATACGGACTAATATTTGTCTTTATTTACTAGTTTATACCAAATTATTATATTGCGAAGTTGTGAAATCTATGTAGAATGACAGAATTCAAATGTACACATATAATAATATTCTTCCTTTTGTGACCACTAACACTAACCCAATGTAAAATGTATTCTGTGGAATAAAGCTGGTGCTATTTGAATGGAGTAAATTGATGCATCCAGGGACTTAGCACTCACTCGTTACAGCTTTATGAGTTTACTGTCTTGTCTGCACTGTGTTTTCACAACTCTATGTGATATTTTATGTATGTGTACATAGTTATGTGGAGGAGTTTTTGTTCCCGGAATACGTAGTGTTTCTCATTTGGAAATTTTCTATGTAGTTTTTTGTGTGGAAGGAATGATATTATGTTTAAAAAATATAAGTTTCTAATACATATCTGTACATATGAATATGAACATAAAAGTTTTTACTTTAAAATATATATATATTCTACACTTTTCAGTTGTTCACAAGCTTTTACTTTCAATTTTTTTTTATTTTTTTTTATTTATTTAGGACCGTCATCATTTCATGCACCAATACATTTTAAAGGTTTCTTATAAATAAATATTCAAGAACATAGCGCTGTAACATTTACAGACAACCACAACATTTGAACATATTAAATAGTCGGTATTATATAAAAAGTAAAATCACAAAGCAATTACATAAAAATGAAAATTAATTACAGTTAATTATACTTATCGCTTAACAATATAACATTGAAACATTAGGTATACAGTATATTGAAAATGTCAATTTAATAAAACGATTCTAGGCGAAATTGTGCCAATATACGTCAATCAATTATAAAAAAAAAACAAATTTAAATTTAAAATAATCCATTAAAATTGCCGCAAATTTCAGATCAAATTCAATTAGTAAAACAATATCAAATAAAAACGTGAAAGTAATACACTAATTAAATAGGATAATTATTACATATTTATTATTAAGAATTGTTAATTACTAAAAATTGGTCAAGTGCGAGTCGGACTCGCGCACGAAGGGTTCCGTACCATTATCTATGCAACATAAGGCAACGTTATTAGTATCGAGCAAGAAACAGTAAAAAAATCATGTTTGTTATATGGGAGCCCCCCTTAAATATTTATTTTATTTTATTTTTAGTATTTGTTGTTATAGCGGCAATAGAAATACATCATCTGTGAAAATTTCAACTCTCTAGCTATCACCGTTCTTGAGATACAGCCTGGTGACAGACGGACGGACGGACGGACGGACGGACAACGAAGTCTCAGTAATAGGGTCCCGTTTTTATCCTTTGGGTACGGAACCCTAAAAAGATCACCGCTTGGTACTGGTAGGGTAGTCGTATATTTAATTGACCAATTCAATTGACTGCATCGACCAAGTGTATTGCTGGTGGTAAAGATTATGCGGTCACTTTATGTAGACATATTAATACAATAATAAGTTATCTACTAATTATCAGTCGAAATAGAGGCCAAGATTTGTCCTACTTTTCTGAATATTTCATCATAATTAAGGCTAATAGAACTTCTCTTTTATTTAATGATTAAAGACATAATAAATAATTGCTAAGACTATTGTTATATCATATTACTTAAGCCTTTATCAATGTTCGTGAGATACCAGATCTCTCATAAGGCTCTATTCACATGGATAGAAATAGTAGTTAAATAATAATATTAATTGAATTAGGAGGGGACTATAGCCTCAATTTAGAGATACCTTCTCCGTAATATATGTACAAAAAACAACGATTCGTAATCTGTTGTTTTCTTCGTGAAAAATAAATCGATTTTAATCATTTTAACGCCAAATTGTAGAAGAAGAGTATACCTATGCTTCTATTACTTTATTATTAAAAAACACTTTACCAAATTTGTGTGACAGATACTGCAAATTTATCTTAAGATCGTAAAACGAGTTTTTTCGATGGTGATATTTCTTTTAGTTGTCATGTTTTGGAAAGAAGAAAGTAAGAGAAGCATAGATATATACGAGTAAGTCCTAGACACAGTGAGAAAGACGGACCGACAAACACACGGACACCGTAGTCGGAATAATATGATTTCTTTTACGAATCCCTTAAAAAATACAATAAGTATTTATGCAGATTTCAGATTTATCATTAGTGTGCGTGTTGCCTTAGAATAGTTTTCTTGTAAAAATACAGACATAGCTGCAGGGTGTTATTTCTCACGATATGACTGATTATATTATATACCGGGTCAGCATTAGATCTGCTAATTCATTAATTACTTGTGTAATATATATTATACTAGCTGTACCGGCAAACGTTGTTTTGCCACACTAAAAAAAAAAGAAAAATGGTTTGAAAAATAGATGTTGGTCGATTCTCAGACCTACTGAATATGTATGTAAAATTTGAGAAGAATCGGTCAAGCCGTTTCGGAGGAGTACGGTAACTAACACTGTGACACGTGAATTTTATATATTAGACTAGCTGACCCGGCAAACGTTGTTTTGCCATACTAAAAAAAAAAGTTTGAAAAATAGATGTTGGCCGATTCTCAGCCCTACTGAATGTGCATGTAAAGTTTCATAAAAATCGGTCAAGCCGTTTCGGAGGAGTACGGTAACTAACACTGTGACACGTGAATTTTATATATTAGACTAGCTGACCCGGCAAACGTTGTTTTGCCGTACTAAAAAAAACGGTTTGAAAAATAGATGTTGGCCGATTCTCAGACCTCCTGAATACGCATGTAAAATTTCATAAAAATCGGTCAAGCCGTTTCGGAGGAGTACCGTAACTAACACTGTGACACGTGAATTTTATATATAAGAAGATTACACGTTTATTATAAAAAACTTTGATCAAATAAATAAATAAATAAATAAATATACTTGGACATTTCACACAACGTCCTCTGGTCCCAAGCTAAGCTTATATGCTTGTGTTATGTGGTACCAGAATACGGATATAATACATAAACTACTTTTCTTTTGTAAATACATACATAAAATACATAGTAAACACCCAGATGCAGTACAAACATTTGTATGACAATTAAAAACATCACACAAATGATTGTCCTGACCGGGAATCGAACCCGAGACCTCGTGAACGGCAGTCCGTTATATGAACCACTAGACCACGAGGCCCGTCAAATGAATATATTATTGTGTGTAGAGCGTCTTAATTTTTTCCATATCATAATTTTTTCGAAAATTGCAGTAACTTGCATAGTAGAAAATGCAAGGGAGATACCGTGAGATCCTGATCTAGTGCCAATGGGACCACACGGGAACCACCAGCTTTCAAATAAAAAAAAATGATAAAAATTGTTTCGCCCAGTTAAAAGTTATGAGGTAACAAACATTTAAATAAATAATTGGTCAAGTGCGAGTCGGACTCGCGCACGAAGGGTTCCGTACCATTATCTATGCAACATAAGGCAACGTTATTAGTATCGAGCAAGAAACGGTAAAAAAATCATGTTTGTTGTATGGGAGCCCCCCTTAAATATTTATTTTATTTTATTTTTAGTATTTGTTGTTATAGCGGCAATAGAAATACATCATCTGTGAAAATTTCAACTGTCTAGCTATCACCGTTCTTGAGATACTGGGTACGGAACCCTAAAAATCATGTTTATTGTATGGGAGCCCCCCTTAAATATTTATTTTATTTTATTTTTAGTATTTGTTGTTATAGCGGCAATAGAAATACATCATCTGTGAAAATTTCAACTCTCTAGCTATCACCGTTCTTGAGATACAGCCTGGTGACAGACGGACGGACGGACGGACGGACGGACAGCGAAGTCTCAGTAATAGGGTCCCGTTTTTACCCTTTGGGTACGGAACCCTAAAAATAATAATAATAAATAAATAAATATTCATGGACATTTCACACAACGTCCTCTGGTCCCAAGCTAAGCTTATATGCTTGTGTTATGGGTACCAGAATACGGATAGAATACATATACTACTTTTTTTTTGTAAATACATACTTATAATACATAGAAACACCCAGACGCAGTACAAACATTTGTATGACAATTAGAAAAATCACACAAATGATTGTCCCGAGCGGGAATCGAACCCGCGACCTCTTGATCGGCAGTCCGTTACCAGAACCGCTACACCACGAGGCCCGTCAAAAAAAAAAACACATTGTCGAATTGCGAACCTCCTTATTCTTTGAAGTCGGTTAAAAATAAACAGAAATAAAGCTATATAATTATAACTATTCTGGGAACACATTCCGTAACTTTAAACTGTGTTATTGCATTTTGTAATTTAGAGTCTAAATTTCAGAACTAAGCTAGGTTTAGCTCCAGATAATATTGTTATATTCTCGAATTAAATTACGTTATTAGGATTCCGTATCTAATGGTAAAACTACTACCCTATTACTTACTACTTACTGAGAAGTCGCTGTCCGCCTGTCACGAGGCTGTATCTCCGGAATGGTGATAACTAGAGAGCTGAAAATTTCGCAGTTTGTGTATATTTGACGGGCTTCGTGGTCTAGTGGTTTATATAACGGACTGCCGTTCACGAGGTCGCGGGTTCGATTCCCGCCTCGGACATTCATTTGTGTGATGTTTATAAATATCATACAAATGTTTGTTCTTCGTCTGGGTGTTTACTATGTATAATAAGTATGTATTTCCAATATATATTTACAAAAGAAAAGTAGTTAATGTATTCTACCCGTATTCTGGTACCCATAACACAAGTATAATAAGCTTAGCTTGGGACCAGAGGACGTTGTGTGAAATGTCCATAAATATTTATTATAATTTATTTATATAATATAAGATGATCTTACAGCAACAAATACTGATAATCGTCATCGCCCGTCTTTCGTTATTTGGTATTATTTTGGTTGGTATGACGAATATATCTTTACTTATTATAAAACAAAGTCGTTATTTTTGTATGTATGTCACTATGTGAGTGTCTTTAAAATTACGCTCCTCTCCTCTCTCTCAAGCTCATTTACGTCCCACTGTTGGGCACGGCCCTCCTCCACTTTAGAGGGATTATGATCTACTGTGCCGCGCTGACCAGGCGTGTTGGAACAGGGTTTATTTTCGAGTTCTGTGTGTGCAATATCCCTTAGCTGAGGAGATGGAGTGGTGACATTAGTATTCTTAATCCGTCACCACACGGAGGCGTACTACTACTTCAAAATTACGCTCCGACGACGGTTCATTTTAATAGATAGAATGGTTTAAGAATATGGCTTATTTGTATAATTAACTAGCTGTTGCCCGCGACTCCGTCTGCGTGGAATTTAGAAAATTTTCCCCGTTTTTGTAACATTTATCACTATTGCTTCGCTTCTACTCGTCGTAGCGTGATGATATATAGCCTAAAGCCTTCCTCGATAAATGCCCTATTTAACACTGAAAGAATTTTTCTAATCTGCTACGTGGTTCTTGAGATTAGTGCGTTCTAAGAAACAAAGAAACAAACAAACAAACAACCGTTTTATAATATTAGCATAGATTAAGGTTTGGTATCTAAATTCCATTCATACGAAGTAGCGGACAATAACTAATATGATAATAAAGTGACGGAACCCTTCGTGTACAACCCCAACTCGTGGATGACCGTTTTTATCTAGTGCCCACTTTTGTAATAATTCAGAGACAAATATTTATTTCGTCAAATAGTTTTAAATGATGTAGGTTATAAGTAACAATGGAGTATTATGATGCACCACGCAATACTCAGCTCATTAAAATTTTCATCACTATGACATCTTATGAGTCAATCACATTATATTTCATTAGATTTTCATATATTACGGACACGTTTCATGAATTTAAATCTCGTTGTATCGCGGTGTTTGTTACCAAATTTTTTTTTAAATATTTGACCATTTTTTTTAAATTTTGTATGTATTTCCAGTAGATCTGATTCATTTATGAATACGAGGAGCAACTGGATTTAGCACGTTGAAGTAGCAATGGGCGGGCCACATCGCTTGACGATCGAATGACCATTGGGGATGGAAAGACGACGCAGCGTAAAATGTTCTCTTATTAGATGGTGCAATGTTCGGGTTATTGACAAAATGACGGGAAATCGCCGGATGCAAGCGTCACACCACATGCTGTCTTATTTTATTTCTATGTATTACAAGTATGTATTTACAAAAGAAAAGTAGTTCATGTAGTATATCCGTATTCTGGTACCCATAACACAAGCACATAAGCTTAGCTTGGGACCAGAGGACGTTGTGTGTAATGTCCATGAATATTTATTTATTAAATATTATTTATTTTTTTAAAAGATCTAGGTAGAGGGGTGTTCAAGAAATGGATGTATAATCTGCGCATGCGCATTAAGTATTTCATTTTTTTCAGACGTAATCTGAAAACAAAAGACATTTTTTGTGATGTTTCATTTCTTTACAGCTTCCACAATTATTTTTGAAATTTTTATTGCTTAATTATTGTCACATTATAATTTTATAAGCCTTTATTCTAAGTAAGGAAGTTTATTTTACAAGTTGTTTGTGTAATATTATTGCAGTATCATTAAATTGCATCCTAGAACATTCATTTATCAAAAATCTTCTTGTAAGTAGAGCGATGACATACATCTTAGCAAATAATTACGAAAATCCACATGTTCCGAACAATAAAATCTGCAATAACTGCGGATTACACACTATTACAAGCTATTATGTTTAATTATTGCTGAATTTTTAAGAAAATGCTTTTTTTTCTTACAATAATTGTTTATTATGATAATTACTATATGTACCTATCTGTAATAACGATGAGTTTACATAATTCAAATATTCGATTTCTTAAGAAAACACTTCAAATGTGTACATACTTCAAATATATTTTTTTATTATCTTCTTAACGTTTATTAACGTTTATTAACGTTAATATTATCTAAAACGATAATGTAGATTTAGACAATTTTTTTTTCTAGAACACATTATTCTATCTGCATGCCTCGTTAAGGGCATAAATATTCTAATATCTACTTTGTTACGTATTGAATACTAGCTGTTGCCCGCGACTCCGTCCGCGTGAAATTTAGAAAACTTTTCATCCCTTTTTTCGCAATTAAAAGTAGCCTATGTTCTTTCTCAGGGTCTAAAGATTGTCTGTGCCATCAAAACCGGTTGAGAGGTTTAAGCGGGAAAGCGTAACAGACAGACAGACAGAGTTACTTTCGCATTTATAATATTATTAGTAGAGATTACGAGTATAAATGAGAAAAATACCAAACCAAAATAAATTTTAATTTGGTCTAATTTTTAACGACAAAAAAGTATGCATTTCTAAATAATTATATTTCACTATTGACGGGCCTTGTGGTCTAGTGGTTTATGTAACGGACTGCTGTTCACGAGGTCGCGGGTTCGATTCCCGCTTATACAATCATTTGTGTGATATTTATAATTTTCATACAAATGTCTGTTCTGCGTCTGGGTGTTTCTATGAATTAAAAGTATGTATTTACAAAAGAAAAGTAGTTTATGTATTATATCCGTATTCTGGTACCCATAACACAAGCATATAAGCTTAGCTTGGGACCAGGGGACGTTGTGAAATGTCCATGAATATCTATATAAATATTTATTTATTTATTTACTATATAATTATGACTTACCGCTCTTATTTGTATAATTAAGAAACACGATGCTGCTTGCCGGTTCCATTACTTAAACTTAGCTTAACACGCTACCGCGTGTCTAGATACTTTCTATAACACTAGAAATGATATCTATTTAATTCAATTTAGTTGTAACACTCTCTTGCGACAGTAATTGGTTTTCCAATTGCTCATAGTTACTATAGATCGTGTGGAATAGCCTAATGTTCAATTCTCCCTCTGAAAGGATGGATTTGTGAGGCAATTTAGTTAGATTGCTGGTTCTAACGTTATATGGGTTCAAGAGCTTTCTGCTAAATTGTTAATGAACTGTGAGCAGCTTAGTGGGTTTAAACGTAAAATTTTACGTTGATATTTACGTCTTTATTAGCTAATATACGCGTTTTAAACCACTTTAATCGTTACTGTATAAGCTCTATCGTTAAAGCGTGTGACTTGGTCTAATACGTAATAATATCTATAATCTAAATCTGGTTATGTGTACTTATCTAATATATACAGTTCTCGTGTCACAATGTTCATTCCCATACTCCTCCGAAACGGCTTGACCGATTCTTATAAAATTTTATATGCATATTCAGTAGGCTCAGAATCCCGTACTATCTATTTTTCATATCTCTAAGTGATAAGGGTTGTCCATCCCCGACATTTGTATGGCAAAGGAGCATTTGCCGGGTCAGCTAGTAATATACCTATATTATTATAGTTAGATACTTGAAAGGTATATCATTAATCCGTCAGTACTACGACTCGGCTAGACCAAGGCAGGAAAATACGTACAAAACACAAATGCCTGAGAAGTCGTGGGGTATAACATTTGGGTGTGTGGTAGATCAATTGATTTCTGCTGTTGGAACCATTTGATTTATGGAATTTATTAGTGTCTTAAAATGTATTTAAGTTTAGGTATAATAATATTGAGTAAATTAAGACAGAGAAAAGTTCTAACAAGTGGAAGTTCATCGAAGTAAATGAATTATCGAAAAAGTTCTTATAAAAGTTCTTATAAATCCTCATATTTTATTATCATTGTAAAGTTCTAGAAAAAGTGTGGTCGAAGGTAAGTTAGTGTTTTAATAAATGAAGATTACTTTATGAGAGAATAGAAGACCTAAGTAAAGTCTACAATTTAGATCTAGTTTGTATTTGAACTATACAATATTAAATTTGCCTTTCATTAAAATGTTAACATTAAAATATTTGGCACCGGTCTTTTCTACAAAAAGATGAAAACCAATTTAATGAAGTCTATGGTACAACATAATTTCACATAAAAGAACATTTGGGTTTGTATATCACGATAGTGCATCCCTATAAACTTATTTTCGAGGTTTATATATGCATTTGTTTGCAATAACACTAAATAACTTATTGTTTAATGGCGAATTTTATCAAGTTTGGTAGTCTATTGTTAATTTTTTGAGGTTATAATGTGTCATTGAGCTACCATTGTGACACCAATTCATTTACCGGACTCGGGGCCCTGAATTCAGATAACAATACTTATTTTGAAACCTATTTAAATAAATAATCTATCTATATATTTCGATATAATTCTCTCTCTAAGTAAAACTCGCAAATGATTTAATAAATCAAATTACGGTGGAAAAAGTGAATTGCCGCAAGCGGGACTTGAACCCACGACCTCGGAATACCGTTCCGTAGCTCTTCCAACTGAGCTTATTGCGGTCGTGCCTGCAACATCTCAAATTAACCACCACATTTGTCACTCGAATGAGTTTATATATTTTTTCGTATAACGCTATCTATCTAGATTGTTTTACAACATCTCGACCATCACTTTAGTATTCTTTACAGAATACGAATGGGCTGAAATAATGACGCGACGTTCATTACTAAAGTAATTTATTAATTTTGCAATTGCCATGCAATGCTTTTTACTTAATAAATTAAATTATGGTGGAAAAAGTGAATTGCCGCACGCGGGACTTGAAATTCACTTTTTCCACCATAATTTGATTTATTAAGTAAAAAGCATAGCATGTAAATTGCAAAATTAATAAATTACTTCGCGAATGATTTTCAAATAGTGTTTCGCGAGTTTCATCAATTACTATAACTAAATTCACATTAATAATTTATTGACTCAATTTAGGATAGCGCTGACGAAGTAAATAATGTAGGAAACATCATTATAAATGTTAATGTGAGTGGTGTAATCACAGATAGTGCAACATTTCTGGATAGCGTTGTACGTAAAAATATATAAACTCATTCGAGTGACGAATATGGCGGCATAATTAATTACTGTATAGCAAGACCGCAATAAGCTCAGTTGGAAGAGCTTCGGAACGGTATTCCAAGGGTTCACTTCCCGCTTGCGGTAATCACTTTATCCACCATAATTCAATTTGTTAAATAAATTGCATTATTTATTGCTCTAACTGGTTATTTGCCACTTTTCTTAGCCCATATTAGATGGCAGAAGCTTCTAATTTTTAGCCGGTTAATGCCTCATCATTGAAAGAAAGAAAGAAAGAAAGAAAATAAATTTATTTCAGTAACCTCGACTACAGAACAAAGTTTAAAATTTACATAATATGAAACATTAATATTAGAGGCTGAAAATGGTCCTTCCTCAGCAATTGCTATAGTAGCAAGCTACCACAGCGCTGGTTTTCAGTAAGAACCAGTAAATTAGTGAGAACAGGCGGCTACGATAGATAATTAATAAAAATAAAAAAGGGTACAAGGTTAAATAAATACAGAAGAAATAATAAAACATGTAATTAAGCATATATCATACACATATTACGTATATACGTATAGATATATAAATATACATAAGAAGGTACAGTTGAAATAGTGTTAATAGAGAACTTAAGAGAAGTAATCTAGGGATCACCCAAAACGAAATTCTTGACCAACCACCATTGCTGGAATATAAGAGCCAAAATTATGTAAGATAAATTTGAATCCTAATATCAAAGAGGTTAAAGGTTTTCTTTTTGTTGAGTTAACAGATATTTTTTGAATTTATTTTTAAAAGATTTAACACTCTTGACTGCACGAAATGGAGGTAACAAGGCATTCCAGCAATGTGTTGCAGCAAATTTAAAGCTACAACGAAATGCGGCTGTTCTATGGTTAGGCGTTAACAGGAGATATGAAGACGCTCTGGTGTTTCTTGAACTGACATCACGTGACCACACCAGTTTGCTGTAAAGGTATTCAGGCGTTTTCCATAAAACAACGCCGAACATAAGAGACGCTAAATGCAGTTTCCTACGCGCATCCATCTTCATCAGATTTCCATTATTGAGAAAGGGTGTAATGTGCCAACGAAGAGGAACGTGATAGCAAAAACGCACGCAGGCATTCTGTATGCGCTGTATCAACTTAGCGGTCTTACCGAGTATGCAAGGCCCGTATACTGTATCAGCATAGTTTAGTTTAGACAGTATCAATGATTCACATAATTTAATACGCAAATCGGTGTTTATATATGGACGAATTTTATATAACAATTTGAGACGATAAAAACAATTACGAACTACTTCAGTTACGTGTGACTCAAAATGCAATTGCCCATCAAAAATAAGGCCAAGATTACGCGCCTCCTGTACTCGCTCAATGTAACTCTCACCAACCACGATATGAATATCCATATCTTCACACCTTTTCAACATCTCACGAGAACCCATGACCATAAACTTACATTTACTAGGATTTAAAACTAGCGAGTTTCTAGCTGACCACTCTGTGATTCTATAAAGATCCTCGTTTATTTTAGTTACGGCTTCTGTGACATCTTGAGGTTTGAAATGGAGATATACCTGAAGATCATCGGCGTAAAGGTGATATTTGGTATTAATGAAACAATTGGTAATGTCGGCAGTGTAAAGAATGAAAAGGAGTGGTCCAAGGATAGACCCCTGAGGAACTCCTCTAGTTACCTGTTTAGGAGATGATGATAGCATTCCACTATCTTTGTCTGGGACTTGGACTAACTGTGATCTACTTGAAAGGTAACTGTGAAACCATTTAACAGTATTTACGTGACAGCCATAGTAAGACAGTTTAGAGAGAAGTGGAACATTGATAACATCAATTGCGCGAGAATAATCAAGGAGAACAAGTAAAGTAGCCATACCCTGGTCCCTGGCCTCGAGGATATTGTCAACAACATCAATAAGAGCAGTGGAAGTACTATGTCCCTGAGGAAAGCCTGATTGAACTGCAGGAAGGATTTAAGAGAGCTCAAGATGTTTTCTGAGTTGCATGCAAACCACTCTCTCTAAAATTTTAGAAATACAACATAATACACTAATAGGACGTAAATCTTTAGGATGTGTAGGATGTGCAACCTTTGGAATTGGTTTAACTATTGCTAGCTTCCATAGCTCGGGGTAGGTGGAGGTAGAGATGGAGGTGTTTATAATTGATGTAATAGCGGAAAGAGCATTGGGGAGTACTAACATCAGCATATCAAGCGAAATATTATCAGCGCCAAGGGCATTAGAATGTAGGCTTCTAATAATGTTTAACACATCCTCTTCATCCACCGATTGAAGCTGCATTGTGTCCGAACCAGACGTATGAAATTCAAAATAAGTTTTGTTCATTGGGCACAGACCTCCTCTTAAAGAAGGCATTTGGTCTCTCTCTCCAGTCCACTAACGTCCCACTGCTGAGCACGGGCCTCCTCCACTTTGGGAGAGGTTATGGTCTACTGTGCCACGCTGACCAGGCATGTAGGCGCAGGGTTTAATTTCGAGTTTTCCATCTCTCACAGAGGATGTCATCTGTGTAAAATATCCCTTAGCTGGCTTTTATACCCTGGCGAGGAGATGGGATGGTGACAATTGTATTCTTAGTCCGTCACCACACGCACCTCAGTCACCACACGGAACATTTGGTCTAGTACACAACATTCACCGCTCACCTGGCTTATTGACATAGGGTTTATTTACGAGATTTATTTCTCTCACTAAAGAAGTTTTCTGATTACATTGTTCCTTAGCGGCTTCATACACAGGACCCTGGGAAGGAAATGGGGCAATGACACTTGTATTGTTAATTCGTCACCACGTAGACACACAATTCTTATATGAGACCATAAGGGGACTATCTATTTATGCTCTATGAATGTATTTGAAACACATTCTTACTCGTGAATGAGAAACATCAAAGTTCATCATAAAACTTGCTGTTGCCTGTGATTTAATACGCGTGGAATTTATAAAATTTCCCCGTTTTTGCAAAATTTGTCACTGTTGCTTTAGTCCTATTGGTCGCAGCGTGATGTTATATAGCCTAATGCCTTTTTAGGGTTCCGTACCCATAGGGTAAAAACGGGACCCTATTACTGAGACTTCGCTGTCCGTCCGTCCGTCTGTCACCAGGCTGTATCTCAAGAACGGTGATAGCTAGACAGTTGAAATTTTCACAGATGATGTATTTCTATTGCCGCTATAACAACAAATACTAAAAATAAAATAAAATAAATATTTAAGGGGGGCCCCATACAACAAACATGATTTTTTTACCGTTTCTTGCTCGATACTAATAACGTTGCCTAATGTTGCATAGATAATGGTACGGAACCCTTCGTGCGCGAGTCCGACTCGCACTTGACCAATTTTTTTAAGAAATGTACTATCTGACATCGAAAGAATATAACAAATCGGTCGAGCGGTATCTGAGCTTAGTGCGTTCAAACAAACAAACTCTTTGGCTTTATAGTATTTGAGTACATTCGTATAGATTTTATACGAGTCCTTGTTATTTTTTGTAAGATCGTAAATAACACATATAAATAAGTTTAGTATTGTCTACGCGAGTAACGATAATATTTTTGTATCGTTCGTTGCAATAATAAGGTTGAAGAAATCAGTGATTATTTTGCCTTCTGTAGTATACAGACAGAGGGAGTCAATGCCTGGAGGCGTAGAAAACTGTGGGCGGCAAAAATGGCGTCATGAAAAAAAAAACGTCTAAGTACTAATCAGATTCGCGCATCCAGGGTTCCGAACCATTATTATCATAATAAATATATGTATGTCGCAGGAGACTTGATTAAAAAAGTTTACTTAAGGATATTTAGTTTTAACTTAGCTTCCAAGATTATGAAGTAAGTGCTCAAATTGTGTCACTGGTGAGTTAGTTAATGATTTTGTGTAGTTAGTGATGAGATTGAATGGCGAACCGTTGAATTTTCATAAAAGGATCCTTCCAAACCAGTTACACGTGTCGTAAGCCACGGATCGATCTCATTGTAGTTAATAGAATGTTGTAGTCAACGTAGTTAGTTTGTCCAGTATTGCAAGGCCTTTTATATAGAAGACTGCTCTGGCTGTAAATACAGGTGATTTCTATCAATGTTTTCCGATATATATATATTTATCATCGTGTTCTTGTGATCATTATATCATATCGTCATAATCATATCGTTAAAGCGTACTATCAATCAAATTACACTGTATAGTGTATATGTTTGTTGTATAGGAGCGCCCTTAAATATTAATTGTATTCCTGTTTTGTGTGTTTGTTGTTATATCATCAACAGATATACGTACAATAAAACTTTCTTGTGTCACTGTTTCTGAGATACAGCCTGGTGTGACACCTACAAGTATATCTCAGTACATCACAGCTCACCAGTGCAGTGGTGACAGACGACCGAAAATGAAGTTTCACTCATAATTTTTTTTATTAATTTCTTTATTGCAGATACAGCCTGTTATATAATGTCCCCAGTATGCTGTTGGAAACTCCACACAGTCTTCTCATCATAGACGTTGCCCTTTGTCTGATAACGGCGTAAAAGTCATTAATGTGAGCGTCCGGAAAGCTCGTGTCTAAAAAAAGTTTTAATAAAAAAATTTAGAAACATTAACAACAATTTTAATTACGTATTAATCAAGCATCTTTTACCGGGAAAGTATAATAGCCTATGAAATTCCCTTTAACATAAATTAAGGTAGATAAATAATTAAAATTATAAATTGTTTTGTACTCGGATTGTTTTGGGTAGTCAGTAGACTAATAAAATGTTTCGCGGTGGTTTTGTATTACATGTATTGTTTTGAAAGTTAAGTAACTATTAACTTTAATTTATTGTTTTACTGTGAAGTTGTATATTGCGAGAAATTTCTGTATTATTAACAGTCTAAATATATTGCGAGTCTACTTTTGACATTGTTGGTGAAATTAATATTATTTAATCATGTAGGTATAATTTTTTTAGCAAAATGACGTATGTACTGCTCTTATAATACCTAGGTCCAATTTTTTTCCCCTACTATAAGACAATCAATCCGCTAAGAAGAACCGGAGTAAGAAACTCGGCAGAGGTAGAAAAATGTAATTCACTTCGAGATTTTTTTGTGAATATTTTTTTGTAAAAACGTGGTCTAGGGAATTTTATTTATTCAGTTTGTCTTAATTTTCTAAAGTCTGCATCGATTAACAAGGGAATCAAAAGAAGTATTTAATTAATTTTTAATATTTGTTTAAAATTTTTACTTTCCGCGTGGGTAAAAGGCGTGATGGTGTCATAATGATGATGAAGATATCAAGTAGCAGGGGGCATAGCATACAGAATTCTAATATTTCTGACGTTTGCTAGCATTTAAATGTCAAAAAATTGTAAAATGCAGTACCTACGTACTAATCTTTTTAGGCTAACTAATATATTTACAAAACAGTGAGTTCAATGACACAATAACACGGTCACAACTGGTTGAAACGAAAGATTAATTGCTATGTTTCTTAGCGTTTTTTTAACTGCATAGTCCCTTAAACTTGTGAAGCGTGAAGTTTGTACAGATCGTGCCGTTACGGTGCTATAGTTCATAAACCGCTACTTTAATGTACTATTCTGTTATAAAAAGTTATCTGTTAATTGTGGCTACCGGTGGCATTGCACGGATCAGGTGATAATTGTTGATAAAGGTGACAAAGCCCTTTAGTTAATATTAACACTAGCTGCAACTAAGCGTGTTATGACGAAATCTGGGTATGAGAGCGCTGTAAGAGCCTGCTAAGGGATAGTATAAGCAAAAAATTTGTTCTGTAAAAGACTCCAAGATCAAAAGGCTTAAGAGGATACCAAAATAGCTTCGTGCATTTTACTACGTACGAAGTTTTCATTTTTTCTTTAGATTGAATGGCTAGAGCTCTAATTTTTAAGTATATGTTTTTTCAAGATATAATCTAGGATCGCATAAACTCAGAAACGCGATTGAAAAAAGTTTTCTAGATAGAAAATCTTAGCGAAACAACCTCACTTATTTTTTATTTTTTTCATTTGTCGGTCTATTATCGCGTATTAACTAAGATCGGAGCGGAGATCCGTAGAAGGACTGGTGTGTACGACATAGCCCGAAGAGTTAGCACGCTGAAGTGGCAATGGGCAGGCCACATCGCTCGACGATCTGATGACCGTTGGGGACGGAAGGTCCTCGAGTGGCGACCACGAACCGGACGACGCAGCGTGGGGCGGCCCCCAACAAGGTGGACCGACGATATCGTCAAATACGCCGGGGGCCGCTGGATGCAGTTAGCGCAAGACCGCACGTTGTGGCGTTCTATGGGGGAGGCCTATGTCCAGCAGTGGACTGAGAAAGGTTGATGGATGGAACTAATGAAATAACTTTCAAAACATAAGTAACTATTATATATAGAAACACGTAAACCGGAATTCAAATATATTTAGTAGATTTTGAGTAAACAAAAAAAATATCCCTAATTCTTCATTTTCTATACCTACTAGCTGTGTTAATATGTACATGTCGACGATAATATTGATGTAGGCCCTTAAATGGACGGCAAAGGAGTGTGAGAGAGATAGAGAGAGTAAGAGAGAATGAGGCAGTGAGATGGCTACTACTACTTCTGCAAATAATTCAATTCAAACACCAAAACTTACTTCATAAATCTACGTAGTAGTGAAAACAGTATCGGTATTTATTTCAAATTATTTATTTTATCACAAACAGTAAGATAGACGCGGTTGAGGAATTTGTTTTACCTATATGCAAAGAATATATATTTTAGAGTTTTTTTTTAAATTTGTATTATTTCGAAATGCTTCTGCATGTTCGACACATACCTGTTGCCAGATAACCAGGCATTTTTTTAAAAATAACAGAAATTACCCATGAAAATCGAAACCTTTTTACTTGTCAGTAAAATGGTTTAGTCAGTAAATTTCTTTAAGAAATTTAGCAATATCTTCTAAATTATTGAACTCCTTGATCACTCATACAACTCTAGATAAAAAAGTTATCAAACACAGGCATATTGTATACACATCATAATTAATCATTGAAATCTTAGTTAACGTTTGTCGCTGTCAGATATAGTCGGAAATAACATCTAGTCCATTTGATGGGCAAATAACTCGACGTTTCCTGCAGAAATTATACTAACTATATGTCTATTAATAGATAGTCTATAATTTGTTATGCTATTTTCATAATATTTAATTTTAATTGCTTTATTTCTAATTATAAAAAACTTAAAAAATAAGTTTTACTTATAACCCCAATACCAAAAAAAATTTTACTTGCACATTGTTAGGACTTGAGCTACGAGCCTGTAAGTACGAGGGGAGGTCCAAAAGTTCGTGGAATGGAGGGGATGGAGTGGGGATAGGGGCGCTCGCTTAGTGTCATACTAATTGGGGACTCATAATTAGTATATAAATGGAGTTTCAGCCCTATTGCGTCATTCGTTTACGAACACTCGCCTGCTAAACACGTCAATCCGGAAGAAAACTGAAACTATGGAGAAAATTGAACACCGTGCGGTCATTAAATTCCTTACCAAGCAAGGAAAGAACGCTCAGACCATTTTGAATGAAATGGAAACTGTTTACGGGGAACAGTGCCCTAGTAAATCAATGATTTACAAGTGGCATGGTCTTTTTAAACATGGTCGGGAGTCGATTGAAGACGACCCCCGCTCAGGAAGGCCAGTTGAGGCCACCACATCAGACATCGTCGAAAAAGTGGAAAAAATTGTACTGGAGGACACCCGTTTGAAGAAAAAACAGTTATCTGCATTAGTTGGAGTATCAGATACCACCATTTTGCGAATCCTACATGACCACCTGGGTATGACAAAAGTCAGTGCAAGATGGGTACCGAGAATGCTCACGCCGCTTCAAAAACAGCAGCGCGTCGAAGCGTCAAAACATTTTTTGGAGTTGTGTGGCGACGATCCTGGACCGATTTTGGAGCGAATTGTTACCGGCGATGAAACATGGGTTCATCACTTTGAGCCTGAGTCCAAACAAGAGTCCATGCAATGGCATAAAAAGGGGACACCACCGCCAAAGAAATTCAAAGTGTCGGAGTCGGCTGGAAAGTTGATGGCTACTGTTTTTTGGGATTGTGAGGGGATAATACTGATTGATTATAAAGAAAAGGGCAGGACCATAACCGGAGAATACTACGCAACAATACTAGAAAAATTAAAGGATGCCATCAAAGAAAAACGTCGGGGAAAATTGACCAAGGGCGTGTTGCTCTTGCAAGACAACGCGCCGGTTCACAAGAGCAAAGTTGCAATGGCTGCTCTACACACGCATGGCTTCGAATCACTAGTCCACCCACCCTATAGTCCAGATCTGGCCCCAAGTGATTTTTATTTGTTCCCCAATTTAAAAAAAGACTTAAGGGGAAGGAAATTTTCCGACGACAATGAGGTAAAGGAGGCAATTTTGGCTCATTTTGAGGGAAAAGATAAAAAATATTTTTACGATGGTTTAGAAAAATTAATTCATAGATCTAATAAATGTATTCAGCTTAAGGGTGATTATATTGAAAAGGAAAAATAAATTTACTGTTTCATTTTTACTAAAACCCTTTCATTCCACGAACTTTTGGACCTCCCCTCGTACATCCTACTAATATTATAAAGGCGAAAGTTTGTAAGTATGGATGTATGTATGGATGTTTGTTACTCTTTCACGTAAAAACTACTGAATGGATTTGAATGAAACTTTACCACAATATAGCTTATACATCAGAATAACACATAGGCTACAAATTGGCTGGACCGATTTTGATGAAATTTTATTTTATACAGAATTGTATGGCAAAACAACGTTTGCCGGGGAAGCTAGTAATATTATATTTGTATTAGTATGGAATATAATCGATTTTATTGTACAGAAGAAAGCAAGTTATAATAATACTAAATTCGGTATTTACACTGAAATTTAATTTTTTGTTACGCTCCGTACTGGCGACAAAAACAATGTGTTTGAACAAGTAAAATATTCAGTTTGTTTGCAACAAGGATTATTTTATTGGAAGTCGACGAGCAATTGGTGGCTCGAAATGAATCCATTATTCTTTTTTAAAATTTTTGTTTGAAACATTGGGCCGCGGAATATTGTCATTATTTTTAAAAATTTAGTTTTTGACAAAGACCATGGCATGTTATTGAAAAGAGATTGAAAAATATAAGGAAACATAAATAGCCCAATTATGTATTCAATTGCAAAATTCAGCCTGATAATAATTTAAATTGTAACACGCAATCAATGCAATCCATATTTAAAAATAGAAATAAGAATAAACAGAAAAAAAAAAGTTGCAAAAGAAAATTCAAACGTCTCCAAAGTATTTATTTACCCAGTGACAACAGAAATAACAAATAATACAAAATGATAAACTTGTTTTGATGAAATTTATTGCGTCGTCGTGTCTCGATAAGTTGTTTGTCCCTAGGGTGGCCCAGGGGAAATTTGTCCCAGTCATAACTTGGTTGCCACACTCAATCTCAAATGTTTAAATGTGCCTCGCGCGAATACTGACCGCACTTTTGAAATATGATTCACGATATAACATTATGTTTTGTATAACCTTACTTTAAAGGCTGGTTATACTTTTAACCTGTGCTTTAACTTTTAGGCGTTAGCTAATTACTATGTTCAATGAGATATTAGGTCAACTTATGTCCTTAGAGAAGATATTTTCTTTATGCTATTTTAACTCTACTCTCTCAACCAAGTCTTCAAACTCTTATACGTTAATAGAATACGGTCTGAAAACTTTCAGTGACATGAAAGCAAATTGATCCTATTTTGAAGTTCTCAAGTTAAGCGTCATGTTGCCTTTGATTCATATTTAATTGTATTTAAACTTTAGTGATATGTCCGTCTGGCGACGGTCTAAGAATACAAGTGTCACCCCATTTCCTACCCAGGGTGCTGTTAAAGCCAGCTAAGGGATATTTTCCGCAGATGACATCCTCTGTAAGAGATGAAAAACGCGTCTGGTCTGTGCGGCACAGTAGACCATAATCCGTTCCAAAGTGGAGGAGCGCCGTGCCCAGCTGAGATAGAAACTTTAGTGTCCACTTTTAGAAACACACATAAACCTAGTCTATTTTCATTTATCTATACTTTTTTTTTTCTTTTGCCCTTCTCTCAGAACAAAAGGGATATCTTCTCGTTGGATTTGCCAGTGTCAATGTTGTCTTCATATTGCGTCCATTTTTAGGGTTCCGTACCCAAAGGGTAAAAACGGGACCCTATTACTGAGACTTCGCTGTCCGTCCGTCCGTCCGTCCGTCCGTCCGTCTGTCACCAGGCTGTATCTCAAGAACGGTGATAGCTAGACAGTTGAAATTTTCACAGATGATGTATTTCTATTGCCGCTATAACAACAAATACTAAAAATAAAATAAAATAAAGATTTAAGGGGGGCTCCCATACAACAAACATGATTTTTTTATCGTTTCTTGCTCGATACTAATAACGTTGCTTTATGGTACATAGATAATGGTACGGAACCCTTCGTGCGCGAGTCCGACTCGCACTTGACCAATTTTTTCAAGATTTCTATACTAATATTATAAAGCTGAAGTGGTTTTGTTTTTACAAAATAAACTAAAATTATAGTGGAAAAAAATTATAACCATGAGCGGGACTTGAACCCACGACCTCGGAATACCGTTCCGTTGCTCTCCCATCTGAGCTATCATGGTCCCCACATATGTTTACCAAATGTTCCACTACATTCTTCTCAATGTGAGTTAAACATCGTGCGATGTTTTGTGTACAACGCCATCTGGTTTTGTTTGTTTGAATGCCGGGCCAAAATTTAAAACAAATATACGCGTCTAAATCCGTAAAAAGTAGTTTTATTTAAATTCTTTTGATGTTGGATAGTCTATTTATAGAGAAAGGCTTCTTTGATTTTAATGATCATGGTACAGAACTCTTTACACAAGTCCGGTTCGTACTTACCCAGTTTTTAAAACTACAAGTTGTTGAATTTCTATTACACAATCATAGTTGCAAGTGATCTAAGTTTATGATCTTTGAACCTGACAGATTATTCCTTGCGTGACTTACAGGTCATAACTAAGACCTAGATTATGCACTGTAACTTTCAATTTAATTCACAAAGTAGAACTGTGTATTACACAAATGTTTGAAATTACGACAATGGTGCCAATTCTAGGAGCACAACTAAACTTAACTAAGAAATAAATAAAATAAATAAATATGCATGGACATTTCACAAAACGTCCTCTGGTCCCAAGCTAAGCTTATTATACTTGTGTTATGGGTACCAGAATACGGATAGAATACATATACTACTTTTCTTCTTTAACTATACTTATAATAAATCTGTAGAGAGGTAAATTCTGTACATTGAAAATATATGCAAAATTTATATTGGAGGATGATTGGTGATCGATACTGATGCCAAAAATGCAATTAGTAAAATTTTTGTCTGTCTGTCTGTCTCCATCCATCCATCAACCTTTCTCAGTCCACTGCTGGACATAGGCCTCCCCCATAGAACGCCACAACGTGCGGTCTTGCGCTAACTGCATCCAGCGGCCCCCGGCATATTTGACGATATCGTCGGTCCACCTTGTTGGGGGCCGCCCCACGCTGCGTCGTCCGGTTCGTGGTCGCCACTCAAGGACCTTCCGTCCCCAACGGTCACGTAGGGAAACACCGAGCATAGCCCTCTCCATAGCACGCTGCGCGACTCTGAGTTTTGTTATGAGGCCGACATTCAGGTCTATCTGTCTGGATATCTTTCTATCCGTATGTGCACGCATCAATCAAAAACTACTGAATCTATTTTAACCAAACTTGGTACGATTATGGTCCATATTCATAGGCAACTGATAGGCTATATAACATAACGTTAAGATACATAGGAGCCGAGCAGTGACGATAAATTCGAAGCAAGTCGGATGAAAATACGCTTTTGAGCTCCTACCG
Organism: Orgyia antiqua; assembly: GCA_916999025.1. Taxonomy (NCBI): domain Eukaryota; kingdom Metazoa; phylum Arthropoda; class Insecta; order Lepidoptera; family Erebidae; genus Orgyia; species Orgyia antiqua. The sequence continues at coordinate 32,049,709 of OU779866.1, forward strand.
CCGCATACAAATATAAAATGTATTTTTGCGTAACGGCATCGGCATTCGGAATTTTACGAAGGTAAAGCGCAGGTAGAGACCGGGCATGCGCCCGCGCCAGCAGGACACAGAGTTAAGGGCCTACATCAATATTATCGTCGACGTGTACCTATTAACACAGCTAGTAGGTATAGAAAATGAAGAATTAGGGATATTTTTTTTGTTTACTCAAAATCTACTAAATATATTTTAATTCCGGTTTACGTGTTTCTATATATAATAGTTACTTATGTTTTTAAAGTTATTTCATTAGTTAATAAGCGATAATAGATCGACAAATGAAAAAAATAAAAAATGAGAGAGGTTATTTCGCTAAGATTTTCTGTCGAGAAAACTTTTTTCAATCGCGTTTCTGAGTTTATGCGATACTAGATTATATATTGAAAAAACATATACTTAAAAATTAGAGCTCTAGCCATTCAATCTAAAGAAAAAATGAAAACTTCGTAGGTAGAAAAATGCACGAAGCTATTTTGATTCTTAAGTGATATTTTTAGGGTTCCGTACCCACAGGGTAAAAACGGGACCCTATTACTGAGACTTCGCTGTCCGTCCGTCCGTCCGTCCGTCCGTCCGTCCGTCCGTCCGTCCGTCTGTCACCAGGCTGTATCTCAAGAACGGTGATAGCTAGAGAGCTGAAATTTTCACAGATGATGTATTTCTATTGCCGCTATAACAACAAATACTAAAAATAAAATAAATATTTAAGGGGGGCTCCCATACAACAAACATGATTTTTTTACCGTTCCTTGCTCGATACTAATAACGTTGCCTTATGTTGCATAGATAATGGTACGGAACCCTTCGTGCGCGAGTCCAACTCGCACTTGACCAATTTTTATTAGGGTTCCGTACCCAAAGGGTAAAAACGGGACCCTATTACTGAGACTTCGCTGTCCGTCCGTCCGTCCGTCCGTCCGTCCGTCTGTCACCAGGCTGTATCTCAAGAACGGTGATAGCTAGAGAGTTGAAATTTTCACAGATGATGTATTTCTATTGCCGCTATAACAACAAATACTAAAAATAAAATAAAATAAATATTTAAGGGGGGCTCCCATACAACAAACATGATTTTTAGGGTTCCGTACCCAGTATCTCAAGAACGGTGATAGCTAGACAGTTGAAATTTTCACAGATGATGTATTTCTATTGCCGCTATAACAACAAATACTAAAAATAAAATAAAATAAATATTTAAGGGGGGCTCCCATACAACAAACATGATTTTTTTACCGTTTCTTGCTCGATACTAATAACGTTGCCTTATGTTGCATAGATAATGGTACGGAACCCTTCGTGCGCGAGTCCGACTCGCACTTGACCAATTATTTTGGTTCTTATCTTATTATGATCTTTTTATTCCGTAGATATTGATATTTAGGTTATTCGGTTACCGTCTTCTTGAATTGATAAATGAAGAATTGTTTCTTTTATTTTATATAATATACATATACTATATACATATATACATATAATAAATCGTAGAAAAAAATTGTGTACCTACATTAAATTATTTCAAAAAAATATCCAGTTCGATAAAGGACAACCTACAGAACCCCCCATTAAAAATGGCGGGTTTTGTAGGTTCGGAATTTTTGTTTACATGTTTGTCTTTTTGCGCATCACGTAAAATCTACGAAACATATGAATATAAATGTTATACCTAAATATTATCCACAACTCAAGGTATTACTTAGTTTTGGTTTCATCGCAATCGGTTTACGCAATCAAGAGATATATACATAATAGGATATTGCTATTAAGAAATTACCGAAAACTCCATTTTGATCTAGCTACACCATCTAACGGCTAAAGAAAGAATCATAGCTTCTTTGGAAGAAAATATCCGTATTGTAATGGTCATTACTATTATTATCATCGTCGTTATTTTCCTCGCCTTATTTCATTTTTTGGGATCGGCGCAACGTGTCTTTATTGTTTGTGTTTACTGCTCTTTCTCTCATAAGGCTATATAATTATAAAATTACTTGCTGACCCGGCAAACGTTGTTTTGCCATACATAAAATATGTAATAAAAATTCAAAATTGTAATTCAAATAAACACATTTAGACAGGTGAGCATTATAAATGTTAGATGGCGCTGTATATATGACGTCATTTTTCAAATCTCGATGTTAGTATATTCGGCTGTAGTAATTATATTGACTGTCTTAAACAATGTCCTGGATGATCAATTTTGTACATGAAACAATGACTAGAAATTTGCCTCAGCTGGGCAAGCAAGCACGCACGAGTAACACATCATTAAAGTAAATAAAATCAGTTGTTTGATCAGGCCGTAAAAATTAAATCTCTATAATTTTTAAGGTTTTTTAAGGTTAATTATAGGCATGTTTACTTTACCCGGGATAGCGCAATTTTGCAGTGGTGAACTTATATAACTAAAAAATTAAAATTGACAGCGTCGTTATCACAATTTGATGATGTTAACTAAACTTTGTTATTTTAAAACTGTATTATATACTAACGATTTTAATTGATATAAATGTGTACAACGAAATAGCAAATAATAGACGTAGAAATAACCCACTTTCATTTTTTAGGTAAGTTCAGTTTAGTTTTTCAAGAAGGGCGCTAAAACCCGCTTGAAAAACCATAGACCTATCTCGCTCTCGAGCTACGTCTTTAAGTTGTTTTTGAGAGTCATTACAAATCGACCCTTCAGCTTCAACGACTTCCAGCCTCCCGTACAAGCCGGTTTCCGAAAAGGCTTTAGTACCATAGACCACATACATACGCTTCGTCAGATCATACAGAGGGCGGAGAAGTATAATCGGCCTCTGTGTTTAGCGTGTGTGTATGATTCGGTCGAGACTTAAGCAGTGCTGCAGTCCCTCCAGCGGTGTCAAATTGACTATCAGTATATAGAAGCGTTGAAGTGTTTGTATAGAAACGCTACTACGTCAGTCCGACTCCAAGACAGTAGTACGATACCGATTCCACTGCAGAAGGGTGTCAGACAGGGGGACGTAATTTCCCCGAAACTGTTCACTGTTGGATTGAAAGACGTCTTAAGCTTCTGGATTGGACCGGACTCGGCATCAACATCAACGGTGAATACATGACTCACCTTCGATTTGCAGACGATATCGTGGTCATGGCAGAATACCTGAATGACTTTGGCACTCAATGACGTCAGCAGTGACTCCCAACGGGTTGGTTTAAGGATGAACATAGATAGAACCAAGGTAATTTATCAATGTCAATGTCACTCCGGCACCAGTATCTGTTGGGAATGCGATACTCGAAGCTGTCTACCTACGATAGACAGTCCAGTTGGGCAAATCCAACTTCGAGAAAGAGGTCAACCGACGAATTCAACTCGGCTGGGCAGCGTTCGGGAAGCTTAGGAACATCTTAACGTCCAAAATTCTCCTGTGCCTGAAAATAAAGGTCTATGACCAGTGTGTGTTACCAGTGATGACTTATGGAACTGAGACGTGGTCTCTGAATATCGGCCTCATAACAAAATTTAAAGTTGCGCGGCGTGCTATGGAGAGGGCTATGTTCGGTGTTTCCCTACGTGATAAGATCTGGAATGTGGAGATCCGTAGAAGGACCGGTGTGTACGACATAGCCCGAAGAGTTAGCACACTGAAGTGGAAATGGGCAGGCCACATCGCTTGGCGACCTGACGACCTTTGGGGGAAGGTCCTTGAGTGGCGACGAGTTGTGACGACCTATGGGGGAAGCCTATGTCCAGCACTGGACGTTGAGGGGCTGATGGATGGATGAATGGTGCATGTACAATTGTTACCATTGCGTGATGTAATGCATTATGGTGTACATACCGTGATGGCTCTATCTCAATATTTAAAGGTATTGTTTATTGTTAGATATACGAGAGACTTGCTTAGCAAGTGGCTCCTCGATGCAAGCCATCGAAGTATGTTTAAATATATAGCTCTAAATACCTTCCAATAGCGAGATAGACTCACACAATTTTAAGTTTGTTCTTTATATGGGGACATCGGGAATGCATTTATGCTCTTGACAGCTTTTAAGGCAGCTGGGTAGATTTATTTTTGACTGTTGTCCTTTTTACCTTCTACCGGGCCATGGAATAGTGCCTTGAGCCTGAGACCTGGCGAGGAGCACATTTAAGGTTTCGTATTTACTTAACCGAAAAAAAACCTATTATGTACTTGAAAATAAGCGATTGATTAAGCTCTAACCACTTTGCCACTCACTCTACACTTTATATTGAGCTTTATAAGAATTAAAAATGCTGCCAGAAATCACTATTCCACGCGGATGAAGTCGCGGGCACACCTAGTTTGTAAATAAATGTAAAGCCTTGGCGGTCAGCTTGGATGTAGCGAAGGCGTTTGATCAGCTCTGGCACCGGAGTCTTCTCAGGAAGTTACCATCTTACGGACTCCCCGAGGGATTTTGCGAATGGGTTGCCAGCTTTTTATCTAACAGAAGCATAAAAGCCGTCGTAGACGGGAGCTGCTCTAAACGGTCTAAGATAAACGCTGGCGTCCCGCAAGGCTCCGTGTTGTCCCCAACGTTGTTCTTGCTGCATGTCAATGATATGTTGACAATTGACAGCATTCGTTGTTATGCGGGCGACAGCACCGGGGACACTTCCTACACGGGCCACGCCAATATCCCTCGTTCCGCTGTTGAGGAGGATCAAAGTAAACTTGTGTTAGAAACTGCTGCCATCTTTGGGCGGGTGCACCACAATACCAGCTTGGGCCATTTGACTCGATCCAAAGACGCGCTGCGAGAATTGTTGACGATCCCGATGTGACAGGTAATATCGAACCGTTAAGTCTGAGGAGAGACTTTGCCTCCCTTTGCGTGTTTTATCGCCAGTATAATGGGATGTGTTCTGAGAAATTATTTGAAATGGTGCCCACGGCTTCTTTTTATAATCGCACCTCTCGCCATCGGCAGCGAGTTCATTCTCACACCTTAGAACTGATTCCATCGCGTACTTTAGGGTCGGCGACGCGCGAGTGATGTCCCTGGTGTTACAGACGTCTATAGGCTACGGTAACCGCTTTCCACCAGGCGGGCCGTACGCTTGTTCGCCACCTCAGTAGTATAAAAAAAAAAAGCACTGTGCGGTTTCAGCGAAACTTCATCCCGCGCACGATTAGATTGTGGAATGAACTTCCTGCCGTGGTTTTCCCACAGGACTACACATGCTGTAGTCCTGTGGGAAGGGCTCTTCAAAAAGGGCGGGAAAAGGTTCTTACAGGGTCGGCGACGCGAGAGCGACACTCCTGGTGTTGTAAACGTCCATAGGCTACGGTAACTGCTTACCCTCAGTATGCTTGATCGTCACCCGTTAGTAGTAAAAAAAAATACATACTTATAATACATAGAAACACCTAGACGCAGTACAAACACTTGTATGACAATTATAAATATCACACAAATGATTGTTCCGAGTGGGAATCGAACCCGCGACATCTTGAATGGCAGTCCGTTGTCAGAAGCACTTGACCATGAGGCCCGTCGAAATAGAAACAACTATTGCTGTATCTTGATTATTTGGGTATTTTGTTCTGAAAGATTTTAATTAATATACATCTATATTAATTAAAATCTTTAGTCTATATTAAACAGTTTTTAAACCAAGAAAGATCAGTTAACATTAGTGAATTGTGTTATCGAAACTATTGAAATATTATTTTTAAGGTAATTTATTAATTTTGCAATTGACATGCTATGCTTTTTTACTTAATAAATCAAATTGTGGTGGAAAAAGTGATTAAGAATACTAGGTGGTTGGTCGAGATTGTTGCAAAACATTCTCGATAGATGGAGTTGCACGTCAAAAATACGATGTAAACGAGTCGAGTGACGATTGTGGTGGTCTAATTTGGTTACTCTTAGCACGACCGCAATAAGCTCAGTTGGCAGAGCTACGGAACGGTATTCCGAGGTCGTGGATTCTAGTCCCACTTGCGGTAAGTAATCACTTTTTCCACCACAATTTGATATTTTTAGTTAAGTTTAGTTTAGTTGTGCGCGTAGAATTGGAACCATTGTAGAGATGGTCTGATGATATAGTCCGTATTTTAACTAGGGTAGGAAGATGTTGATAGATATTATTTGTCACGACGAGCATCGTGGTCTTGTGGTTCATGTAATGAACTGTCGTTTGCGAGATCGCGAGTTCGAAAGTTTTACCAAATAAGCTTAGAGCTTATTAAAGGGCCGTTCAAGTATTACGTAAGCACTATGTATTTCTATGTATTGCTTATTTTGGATGACATGGGGGGTAGGGGAGTTTAGATGATGATTACGTCATCGGTAGTAAAATTACTTTTTTACACGAATGGCAACCCTCACATTGTCTTTGCTTGAAAACGAAACGCATTTTCGGGGCAGTTTAGAACCGAATAGGGGAATTACCCCGCGCTATTTAATTGTCAAAATTTTCTCTGTCAGTGTTTTTTCTTATTAACACGCTTTTATAAGTTTGGTATGTATCTATCAATGTATTAATCTGTGTAACGGAATCTGTGCAATGCAATAATTTAAAAGAATAATCCCAATTCCTTGATCAGAATTACTAGAATAGCATGTTGAAGTATCACTATGACCGCACTTGTATTTTTAATTATACACGTAATAGTTTAATTGTATATGAGTAGACTCACCAAGATTATTGTGTTTCTAGGCATGCCTTTCATATACAATCAGATAACTTCACATAAAAACGCTTAGTTTATAGAATCAGGTAAAAATATCATATTTGTTTACTTGTGTTTACTACGATTGTGACAACATGTGACAACAGAAACTTATGTCTCTGACAACATAAAATGTAAACGTTTTGTAAGTAGGTAGCATGAGTAGGTAGCATAGAATTGAGTATTGATGACAATGACAATGACAGGATATTTAAGCGTGTTTTTTAGTTTTTAATAATATTTAAAAAACAATACATTAATAGAAAAATATTTACGTAAGCTTAGGGTGAGGGGGTAAAAGCTTTGCTTACTTTTGCTAACAAGGGGGATGGGGAGGGTAATAACTGTAATAAACCTGCTTACGTAATACTTGAACGCCCCCGAAGTATAAGCATAGCAAGTCAATTCTAAAAATTAAGAAACTAAATAAGTTTTTTCATAATACAACTATAGATAATATTTTCTAACACTTGCGCGACTCATCTGTTTAAATAAAACTACTTTTTACATTACAGCTCAGTCTCACCCGTGACCATGGTGACTGCAAAGTCTCCGAAACGTCGGGCCGGAATTTAAAACAAATATACGCGTCTAAATCCGTGTAAAAAGTAGTTTTATTTAAACAACTATAGATTTTATGGAACCTATTTGGTAATAGATTAAAAAATAAAAGCTTGATATAAATCTAACTTAAAGGCTAATTTATACCGATGTTTAGGATATACAACTTCGTAACTCTTTTAACTTCCAAAGTATTTAATGTTGTACTGAAGAACGAGTACCAACATAAAAACAAAATATTTTTATAAAAGAAGTGAAATAAAATGTTCTTTGGCAACTTTTCTTTATTAAAACCTTTTTTCATTGTGTTTTTACTGAGCTATTGCGTTTGTAGCTCATTTTGTTGTAGTAAGTACTTAATTGAAGAGAATGTTGAATAATTTATATATTTCAGTGCAAAGTTTTGATGATGCTCATTCTTATTCATTATAGGCAAATTAAAAGAGAGCTGGCATATGGCTACAGGAATGGTTTCAAAAATTTACTTTTTAAAGTTTTGTTTTATTAAGGAAATATTACCTAACAATGAAATACCTGCCTTAACGTTTTAGAAATATATCCATGTGGTGATCGATATGTGGTGATGGATTAAGAAGACAAGTGTCACCATCTCATTTCTATCGCAGAGTACTGCAAAAATTAGTTTCGGGATGTTATAAACAGCAACTTTGTTCTGTAGTCAAGGTTACTGAAATAAATATATTTTCTTACTTTCATCAAACGCATGAGACGGAAAACTTGAAACTAAACCCTATGCCATAACGTTTCGTCAGCATAGCATTAATAAAAGTAAATCAGAACTCTCCCTAATTAGGCCTAACAGTGGGACATAAAATTTTCTAACACTTGCGCGACTCATCTGTTTAAATAAAACTACTTTTTACGGATTTAGACGCGTATATTTGTTTTAAATTTTGGCCCGACGTTTCGGAGACTTTGCAGTCACCACCACTTTGTCTCACCCGTGACCATGGTGACTGCAAAGTCTCCGAAACGTCGGGCCAAAATTTAAAACAAATATACGCGTCTAAATCCGTAAAAAGTAGTTTTATTTAAAGTGGGACATAAACTTAATAATAAATGAAATTTAGTATAAATCAGACCTTAACAAACAGAAGTTTACTACTATCGCTCAATAGATGGCGTTGTATAGTTTTTTTTTAATCGCACTAAGTTTTGGTTACACGCATTAACACATAAGCTCGTCTAAATTTTTAGGTTTTCATTCAGCTTTTTGTCATTTATAAATTAGTAAGGATAAGGATTAGTCATAGGTAGCTTAGGCAGTCAAAACTATGGTTTTTAGCCTTAGGTCATAATAATTATAAATAAATAAATATTCACGGACATTACACACAACGTCCTCTGGTCCCAAGCTAAGCTTATATGCTTGTGTTATGGGTACCAGAATACGGATATAATACATAAACTACTTTTCTTTTGTAAATACATACTTATAATACATAGAAACACCCAGACGCAGAACAGACATTTGTATGACATTTATAAACATCACACCTAAGATTGTTCCGAGTGGGAATCGAACCCGCGACCTCGTGAACGGCAGTCTGTTCCATGAACCACTTAGACTACGAAGCCCGCCGTTATTATCACATTAAACTCTAAGATTAATAATAACGTTGTGAATTATTTTTTTATTAAATATTCGACGGGCCTCGTGGTGTAGTGGTTCATATAACGGACTACCGATCATGAGGTCTCGGGTTCGATTCCCGGTCAGGACAATCACTTGTGTGATGTTTTTAATTGTCATACAAATGTTTGTACTGCGTCTGGGTGTTTACTATGTATTATAAGTATGTATTTACAAAAGAAAAGTAGTTTATGTATTATATCCGTATTCTGGTACCCATAACACAAGCATATAAGCTTAGCTTGGGACCAGAGGACGTTGTGTGAAATGTCCATGAATATTTATTTATTTACATCTGAACACAATAATATACATATAAATAAAACTACTTTTTACGGATTTAGACGCGTATATTTGTTTTAAATTTTGGCCCGACGTTTCGGACACTTTGCAGTCACCATGGTCACGGGTGTAATATTTTCTAGTCTCACCCGTGTGACTAGAAAATATTTCAATAATATACAATTAGAAAAGGGCAAAGTTTAATTATATAAATAAGTGGGTTTCTTGTACCGCTATTTTTAAATTTTATGGTAATATAGTCATTGTTATTATACAAATTGGTGTGTAATAAGGTAGGTACCTAGATAGATCAGTGAGCTACCGGAGGCTGTGGGCGCTGAGATCTCTAATTTCCATAAATTTGAAGAGAAACGTGCCTGGCATATCGTGTCTATCTAATATTTTTCAAGGAGCTTCTAACGACGAGCATAATACGTAAAAAAGCGGTCAAGTGAGAGTTGGACGACATGAAGCTATTATCATCGAATATTATTAAATATCGGGATAAAGACCGGAACATGATCTATTCATCAATCAACCTTTCTCCGTCCACTATTGAATATAGGCCTCTAGGTAACGTAGAACGTCAGATGCGCTATCTTGTGCCGCTTGCATCCAATGGCTCCCGCGACTTGAACTTGGGCAACCTTAACGACCTTAAGAACATGATAATGATGATTTTTTATTGTTCAACATTGCATAAAATAAACATAAACTGTGGAATTTTCATGTTTCTAACTATCACCGATCCAGAGATACCAGCCTAGTGACAAACGGACGAAAAGCGAAGTCTCAGTAAAAGGGTTCCATTTACCTTTTGTTACGGAACGCTAAATATACATTTAAAAAGTAATTTTGGACGATATCAGATTGTTTGAAATTTGTTCTGATGGATTCGTAATTAAATATAAAGCTTCTGGTTGTGTTTCAATGGTTTTTAGACTTTTTTATTACTTTGATCACCATCATCATAAAATCACGCCTTTTTCCCATGGGGTTAGGCAGAGACTATAGAGCGCAATCTGCTACGATCCAAACATAATTCCTTGGCTTCATCCACACTCATACATAGGAGACATTGGTACCAATACTACATGCACAACTAATCTTAACGGATGGATATAAATTAAATTATGCGGAGGAATATTTTGATGCTTAATTTTTATTTTATTTTATTTGTTATTTTGTTTTTATTTTTTAGCTTTGTATATAGTTTTGCCTATTTTAATTTAAAAAAAAAATCAGGGATGATTTACTTTTATTTATTTATATTCCGAATTTTTTTTTTAACATAATACATGTTTATGATTGACTACGTAGCGTACGTAAGCGGTAATTAACTTAAGGGCCTACATCAATATTATCGTATATCATCGCCGACACGTACATATTAACACAGCCAGTAGGCACAGAAAATGAAGAATTAGGGATACTTTTCCTATTTACTCAAAATCTACTAAATATATTTTAATTCTGATCCACGTGTTTCTATACATAATAGTTACCTATGTTTTTAAAGTTATTTCATTAGTTAATACGCGATAATAGACCGAGAAATGAAAAAAATAAAAAATTTGAGAGGTTGTTTCGCCAAGATTTTCTATCGAGAAAACGTTTTTCAATCGTGTTTCTGAGTTCATGCGATCCTAGATCATATATTGAAAAAACGTATACTTAAAAATTAGAGCTCTAGCCATTCAATCTAAAGAAACAATGAAAACTTCGTACATAGAAAAATTCACGATTCTATTTTGGTATCCTCTTAACTAAAAAAATTAAGACAACTACGGCGTATTTTGATTGATTGGCGATTTTGTTATGCACGTTTTTAAAATTAAAATCGTTAGTCAGTAACAGATTTTCCGAAAAAAAAATTTTTATAAATTTTCACTTTTTAGTTAAGTATACTTAGTTGTGCAGGTAAAATCGGTACCAATAATTATTACCAAGACATGGCTTATTTTCTACACCATCATTATACTCCTGTCCTTATCTCATTATTTGGGATCGGTACAACGTGTCTTTTTCTTCTATACTTTTCTGTCACACGATATATTCGTGTTAGCTCTTTTTTTTTATTTCATATCCTCATCCACACAGTCCAACCAGGACAAACAGTGTCATTATTTTAAATAGTCACTAGCTGACCCGGCAAATGTGTTTTGCCATACAAATGTCAGGGGTGAACAACTTTTATCACTTCGTGGTATGAAAAATAGATAGTAGACGATTCTCAGACATACGGAATATGCATATAAAATTTCATAAGAATCGGTCAAGCCGTTTCGGAGGAGTATGGGAAGGAACATTGTGATACGAGAATTTTATATATCAGATTGAACGAATCTTCGTGGAACTTTTAAATAATTAGACAAAAAATGTGTTAGTTAAACTTAATTTCAACAATTAAATTAAAGTTCAGAGTATTACAAAATGTCTTTAGCTCATTAGAACTGGAAAAGGGCGAAGTTTAATTACTTTGATTAAATTTAACCATGTCTCTACTTTATATCGCTAAGGCTTTGTTATTTTACAAAACGATTTTTGATTAGCGTATTTTCATACTATAAAATTATTACTAAGAGGGCACGACATCAAACTATGCTCCATACAAAAATATGAACATCGTAGTCCGCTGTTTTCTCGTTTTGTCGATATTGCCTCAAGAGCAACGAATTTTTCTGACAGTATCTAGGTCTTAGATATCTATGCTTCTATTACTTTATTTTTTCAAAACATAATAACTAAAAGAATTATGTCCATCAAAAGTTCCCGTTTGTTTCGGGTTTCTTCAGATGAATTTGCAGTATCTGTCACACAAATAAGGTAAGGCTTTTTCAAAAATAGTGTTCAAGTTTGGTTTCTGAATTCCACGCGTACGAAGTTGCGAGCGACAGCTAGTCTTCTAACAAAGTATTGTCAATTATGAGTAGTGCATATCATAGAACCATTAAGAAACATAAAATAGGATGAACCTAGAAAAGAAATAAAACTAAAAAGTATAAATAACGTAGAAGAAGGATGTAGCAAAAAATTCCGCTAGCAATTAATTGCGACTGAGGATATTATTTCACATTTTAAATAAAGAACAACACTACGATTCTTATAAACATTACTATTTAAAATATGCGCGGGAAACCTTTGCCAGGATTAGTTATACACTTTTTTTTTAATTCGGAATTAAAATTAAAACTCATTACGGAATTTTTTAAAAGAAATATACACGGACATATTATTATAATTCAATGTTCTCTAAATTAAACGTATAAAATTATAGGTAAACAAAAAAATTTTTCGGTGAAGGCGTTTTTGAGAAAACGAATAACATATCTCAACAAAAAATTAGTTATCTACGAAAACGAATTTACTGTTATGACAAAACAGCAAAGGTGTGGGTTTCCTACCAAAAACAACAATGACTAAACAAAATAATATGAACTCTTAGACTTGAACAAGTGCAAGTCAGACACTTCTTTACATACAAATGTGGTCACTTGTAATGTATTCAGGTTGACCCATTAGGAGAAATTTACTTTCGTCTGTCGCCTTCGAACATGACAATAGACTGCACCGAAGAAATTAGGTCATCGTTGTGATTCTGTAACGCCTTATTAATCCTCATTCTGTTAAAGTTTTATTTCACATTAGTTTTTATTTTTCACATAAAACAAAATTTCACATAATTAAACTAAGTACTGGCCGTCTACATTTTAACTGCCAGTACACAACTATTAAGATTAAGTAATCAGTGACAGTGGTAAAAATAGTTTTATTTTTAAAGTAATTTTATGTTCGGTGAGTTCTTTCCAAATTCAAATGAATAGTTACATTCACACAGAAGGTCAATTACGGGTAAATAAGCTTTAAGAATTTTTTTAAGCTAATGAGCGTATTTCATGTTTGAACTGTTGTAACTGGACCAGTGTGAAAGTTCAACGGCCTTTAATATAAGTTGCAGTGAAAAATCTGTTATAATAATTACGTAAAGTTGTAACTTGATGGTAACTGAAACACCATATTCGGTTATGGAATGAATTTCATCTGAGTACAACCTTATTATGAGTGACATTATGCGGTCAGTGACGTTTCTTTGAATCAACGTGTACTTTGTACCTATAAGAAAGAATGCGTGGTAAAGCTTGAGTTGAGTCTGGATTGTCTGGGAGCTAACACAGATACGCCACAGTGATAAATCGGTCTCTGTCTCGAGGGAGGCGAGAGAATAACCGAAAGTAGAGTGATAGCCGGAGGGGGCAGTGGCGCAGCCTGACGCCGTTCTCGCAGTGTGTTTCTACCTTTAGTAACCGAAGCTCGCGCGCGCGACCCACGCTTGCCTGCATTCACGATCGAATGACATCGCCTTTCCTCGAGAAAAATAATTAAGGACTATTTTTAAAATTTGGCGGGAATAGGTATTTTCAAGTCGTGATTTATGTTCGAAAGTTGAAAATGCTGTAATGGTCTCCTAGTATTCCAAGTTTTTCTGCAAGCTTTCGTATCAAGATACTGCTGGTAAGTTATTGAAGTGAACTTTTTAATTTATTTTATATACTAGGTATTGGATACCTAAATATTGGATTTTCAAAATGAAAGTGGTAAAGAAATCAGCGAAAAGTAGCTAGAATAACTAGTTAAGATTAATTTTTTTTTAAATACTGTACTTATTTGTTTTTTATAATTTAGTTTTTTAATTGTATATAGAACTGATTTGTGATTTTTAAAAACATAGTTTTATAGAAAAAAAAGATGTGTGGCACTTGGGGACTGCCGCGGTAAAGCTATTGCATAGCATTTTTTATCAACTTATGTATTTAAAATTATTTATTTATTTTATTTATGCAAGAATCTACATACCATAAACTAAAATAAGATTAATAATCCTTATTTACTGATGCTTACTACTTTACTTTACTACTACTTTTACTTACTTTTACTTTTTTTTTACTTTACTTACTACTTTACTTTGTCCATTGTTTATGGTATGGTATGATAAAATAGCGATTGTCAATCAAATGTCAATGTGTTGATCTGTTGGTATACAATTTTAGTTTTGACATTATTTTACATTTATAAAATCTAAAATACGCTGTTATCTGAACATTTAGGATATATGTTGTCGATTCAAAATCCTTATTTTAATACGTTATTTAATTTGAGGAAGGCGTTTACCCTTGGTATCAACAATATGAAATAAATTGCGGGGCGAAGAGGGGATTACGCATGCGCAGTAACGCCGATAATGTAAGGTTTTTTCGTTACCTACGGAATTTATATTTAGAATTTTGTGGATTTAGTCTCCACGCTCAAGACCCGCGATAGAAGCTATGCAATAGCTTAAAAAAGTTTAGAAGCATAGTTATAATTAGTCAGTAGATTCAGTAAAAATATTATTTTCATTGCCTGTTATTTTTTAAATTATTGTATAAAATTTTATTACGAAAATGTTTTCATGACGCAAAATATTTAATCTGATTTAGCAGCGATTTAGGAAGAAGAAATGAACCACAAAAATAAAATAAAATAGTTAATCGTGAATATAAAATAATTTTCAAAAGGTTATCTTGTCCTGAATTCTGTGCTTGTGTTAACAGATTACCATTAGACTTAACAAATTAATTGTAAAACTTAGATTCATATAACAGCAACGACATTACTCAAAAAAGTCAACTTCAAGAGGATACCAAAATAGCTACTTGCATTTTTCTACGTACGAAGTTTTCATTGTTTCTTTAGATTGAATGGCTAGAGCTCTAATTTTTAAGTATATGTTTTTTCAATATATAATCTAGGATCGCATAAACTCAGAAACGCGATTGAAAAAAGTTTTCTCGATAGAAAATCTTAGCGAAACAACCTCTCAAATTTTTTATTTTTAAATTTGTCGGTCTTTTATCGCGTATTACGTAATGAAATAACTTTAAAAACATAAGTAACTATTATATATATAAACACGTAAATCAGAATTAAAATATATTTAGTTGATTTTGAGTTAACAAAAAAAATATCCCTAATTCTTCATTTTCTATACCTACTAGCTGTGTTAATATGTACATGTCGACGATAATATTGATGTAGGCCCTTAAAAGTATAAATCCATTTATTAGTAAAATTTTGATAAAGTTCTAAATTACTTTCAGTCTCGGCTCAAATTAATTGGCTACGTTAAATAAAGAATTGAATTGTGGCCTAATTTAATTGGCATCGTTTAAGAATAGTCTCAAATTAACCCCGAACGTGCTGCGAAATTGACCCACTTCTTTTAAATTTAATTTAAATGCTTTAGTTGTTATTTTGTTATAGTAGTTATAGTTATTAGAACATATTTTTTTGTCATTTCTATAAACTTGTTTACAGATGGTTTAACACATTTATTTATAATAGCTGTTGTTGTGAATGTCGGAAAATTGAGAACTCGAATCTCTCCATCCATCCTCTTGAATTTTCTAAAAAAACCATATCAATATCCATTGCGTAATTTTGAAGAACTCAAATGGGGACATACTATATAATATCATCCGTGTGGTGATGGATTAAGAATACAAGTGTCACCACCCCATTTCTTTCCCAGGGTGCTGTAAAAGCCAGCTAAGGGACAACATAAGCAGTTAACGTCTACTGTGAGTGAAGGAAAACTCGAAACTAAACCCTGTGCCAACACGCCTGGTCTGCGTGGCACAGTAGACCATAGTCCCTCCCAAAGTGGAGGAGGCCCGTGCCCAGCAGTGAGACGTAACTGGGATGGAGACAGGGGACATACTTTAAAAAAAAAACACTTTCTTTATAATAAAAGTACACATGTAACGTAAATCGTTTTTCTGTAAAATAATACTGTTAACCCATTCAGGATCATAAGGTATCCAGCGATAAATATATATATCTAACTTTTTTTAGCTAATTTGGGTGTGAATTGAACAATTATATACAGAAAAACAGAATAAAGCCTATACTTTTCTTGGAATCTCATGGTAAATATTTTTCCCAGTGGTCCAAGCTCCAAGGTCCAAGGATAACCGAAGTAACACTAAGGTTTACATAGGAAGTCTTTCAAGTCTGACTTTATTACGCGACACAAACATCTTACAACACATATTTAGAAGTACAAACCCATAACAAAGTCACGTAGTAAAATGATGGGTTATAACCAGTATAGAACGACACTAAAATTCCTTTTTTCCCCTCTAAGTACTCAAGCTTTCGTTGTAAAACTATAACAAGTCCTTCATAAAGAAATGTGGGATTTATCGTTTTTGTGACCACATCTGTAAATTACTATGTTATCTCGATGTTACGGGATTTATCCATGGATGTGCTGGAAAAAGCCTAATGCATTGCAATCCATTTAGTGAAATAATATTATTTTGTTCTTTTTTTCGTCTATCTTGTAACGTATGCTCAGAATATAATGTGGATAATTTAGTATCTATAACAAATATATATGATGTTATTAATACGATTTGATTTTTAGCTTTGTGTGATAAAAGTAATTTTTGTTAATGTAAGGAAGAGTATTTTAAAGTAGACGCCTGACAATACTTTAGTACCTTCTTTATGACTAGATTAGTCCTTCTAATCCCACTTCTCATAAAAATAAGACTTTTTAATTTTTTGGGTGTTGTGTATAAAATTCTTATGAGGTCGATCGAGAGTAGAAAATGTAGAAGCGAAAAAATAATTATCATGATTACAACATAATACTTACTTTATTAAACAGATTTGTTTCATTTGCTTATATACAAGCAGGTGTTTTGTTACCCAGTTTATTATACCTATAAAGGTACTGTTTGATTGACGAGAGTGAAAAGAGAGCTAGAAGTTTTTTTACGAATCCTTCGTCAGTAGGTACGTGAGCGCTAAGATGTCCATATGCTTTAAAACAAGTAAAAAATTCAATTTTTTATGTAACAAACAAAATTAACGGCTCTATTTTAAAATTATAATGTTACTAGCTGTCCCGGCAAACGTTGTTTTGCCATACTAAAAAAAAGGTTTGAAAAATAGATGTTGGCCGATTCTCAGACCTACTGAATATGCATGTAAAATTTTATAAAAATCGGTCAAGCCGTTTCGGAGGAGTACGCTAACTAACACTGTGACACGTGAATTTTATATATAAGATTATAATTTTTTTTTCTTACTTTTGGCTAATTACTCGATTCTACCAGTGTCCGGGTCACGATAGATTTGTAAACTTAAGAGGATACCAAAATAGCTTCGTGCATTTTTCTATGTACGAAGTTTTCATTGTTTCTTTAGATTGAATGGCTAGAGCTCTAATTTTTAAGTATATGTTTTTTCAATATATGATCTAGGATCGCATAAACTCAGAAACGCGATTGAAAAAAGTTTTCTCGATAGAAAATCTTAGCGAAACAACCTCTCTAATTTTTTATTTTTTTCATTTGTCGGTCTATTATCGCGTATTAACTAATGAAATAACTTTAAAAACATAAGTGACTATTATATATAGAAAGACGTAAATCAGAATTAAAATATATTTAGTAGATTTTGAGTAAATAGGAAAAGTATCCCTAATTCTTCATTTTCTGTGCCTACTGGCTGTGTTAATATGTACGTGTCGGCGATGATATACGATAATATTGATGTAGGCCCTTAAGCGTATAATGCGTTGTATCGTAAAATATAATCGGTTCGAAAAGATAGATCGAAGTCTTCGAACAAGGTTATTTATATGTTTATTAGGTATATTCTTTATTGTACACCATTTAGTACTACAATACAGGATATTCTTAAAATAATGTAGTACAAGGTGCGGTCTTAACGCTTAAAGTGATTTCTATCAGGCAACCTTTGGATGGATGATACGCATATAGCGTGAGTTTACTTAAGGTTTATTGCGATAATACATATAACCATAATCAATAAGCATTCTTGTCAGAATCATAACATATCCATCTAAGAGGACTATTAACGTATTAAAATCGAATAAGTCACGTAAACAATAACTCACGCGTGATAATAATTCCAAGTCTAAGCCTAGAGAGCCATCAATATCATGAAAAATCACGTTAAAATAAACATACAGAAATATAGAGCAACTTGCTTAATTCCCGCGATTTTGTCCACTTAACCAGCAATTTTTATAACCCTGGATGAAAATACGACTAAATTTTATACAAATTTTCATCCTTTTTTATCACTCGTAGGTATTGACTTTGAAAAAACCGTACACGAGTTGCTAATGTTTAATTCTCATACAAATAAAATACAAAATAACGAACTTTCATACAAACCTCCAGTCTCTGACTGACGTATAGTAAGAAGTAGTTTAAAATAACATATCCCTTTACTACAGACATAAAAATAAAAGTATAAGTAGACTTGTTCTTTTAGAAATTCATATGTTTAAAGTCGACACGACTGCTCTAGACAATAACTAGATGCAATGCAAATTAACTCCAGTCGAGTTCCAATTGCACTTCACGTACTCGTATAAGTGGATTTTAAAAGCTTTGAAGACTAAGTCCGCATTTAAATATTACATGCATATAAGTGCAAGTGTATTTTAAAACATGTAGATGATAACTGTAGCGGTTATAACCTATGTTTTAAACTTAAAATGTAAATGTAAAATAAAGCGGCGTCCATAACATGTTTATTTCTTTTATTTGCCGGATTCCTTCTTCTCAGCCCATTACTGGACTTCTATTGGACATTGGCCTCGTCCACTTCGGGAGGGTAGTGGTATACTATATCGTGCTGACCAGGCGTGTTTGCATAGGGTTTAGATGAGATTATTCCATCGTCCACCATCGATATTATCTACTTGTTGATGTCACTGCCTTTACAGCAGCCTGGGAAGAAAATGAGATGGTGACGCTTGTGTTCTTAATCCGTCACCACAAGGAAAAGCAGTCAGCCCAATACTTGACTTCTAATTGGTATGAAAAGGCGAGGTGAATCGCTGGAAGCCCTCCCGAAGTGGCCTCCAGCTTCTTCTGGTTTTCGGCTTCGTTCAAGGAGACGTCTTTGTTTATGTCCAACGGAGATGCTTATATCAAAAAATCGTAGAAAAATCCTGAACGATTGACTTTTCTTATTCATACTTTCTCCTATCTATAAATAAGAGTTAGTTCCTTAAGTTCCTAAAACGATTCGTCTGAGAATGAAATCTAAAGATTCTTGATAGCTCGAAAGATAATAGGATATTAATGTCGCGGATAAACGCGATAGTACATAAATTGTGTTATTATTTAACATTCTGATGCCGATATTAAACATAAATCTGGATAATAACCGTAGCAGTAGATTTCATAACATAAAATATGACCGCGCTTTGTAGCCGTGGTTAAGGGCCTACATCAATATTATCGTATATCATCGCCGACACGTACATATTTACACAGCCAGTAGGCACAGAAAATGAAGAATTAGGGATACTTTTCCTATTTACTCAAAATCTACTAAATATATTTTAATTCTGATTTACGTGTTTCTATATATAATAGTTACTTATGTTTTTAAAGTTATTTCATTAGTTAATACGCGATAATAGACCGACAAATGAAAAAAATAAAAAAATAGAGAGGTTGTTTCGCTAAGATTTTCTATCTAGAAAACTTTTTTCAATCGTGTTTCTGAGTTTATGCGATCCTAGATCATATATTGAAAAAACATATACTTAAAAATTAGAGCTCTAGCCATTCAATCTAAAGAAACAATGAAAACTTCGTACGTAGAAAAATGCACGAAGCTATTTTGGTATCCTCTTAACTTTTCTTTTTTATTTAATGCTGTAATAGGATAATGTAACTTATTGCTTACAAGATAAAATTATTTACACGAAGAATAGCTAATACAATTACTAAAATAATAGTTAGGATATTTAAAAAAATGATATTTAGCCTTTAAATCTGGGATCACATAACCATGTTTAAATATTGCTTAAGAACTTCTAAATAAATCGTGATTTACCTATGTTAAACGAAAATTCATTACAGCCTATAGGTACCTATTTTATATTGCTATTACGAGTATAATTAATTTTAACATTAAAAATGAAGCAATCGTTTTTATTTCAAATTAAGATAAAATTTACTATTTTCGACATACCACAGTTATATATAATATAAGTCCTTTTTAAATAACGCACATAATAAATCAATTCAAGCAACTCGTAATAGAGTATCAAATAATATAATATATATTATAGCTCGATTGTGTTGAAAAACAAGCTTGCAGGTGACCCTCGTCGTTAAGAACACATACCAAATTTAAGCTCTCTAACAAACCTTATCACTTACAATAATGAGTACCGCGTTTTTACGTCGGATTAGATACTGCATTTTAAAAACCCATAAATTTCAAGCGTCAACTGCAAAAGAAGAGTAATTTAACTTGTTTGTCTATCTGAGACACTGGTGTCGATTCCAGTGCAAGTCCAACTAGACTAAACTTAACCATAAATAAACTATTTTTAGTTTGGTTTTAGTGATAAACCTATTCTGTTTCAAACAGAAATTAAACTTAAAATTTTAGTTGACAGCACTTATTTGATTTTGACATAATCATTAAAGCTGCCCACTAACAGACAAAAATGCCTTTTATAGTGAACGAATGAATGAATGAATAAAAAAATAACTAATATAAAATTCCTTTTCAAACGTTATTTGAGCAATATAGGTATTTATAAATATTTACAACTATTTCTGCATCATTGTTATGAACATTTATTAATAATTTAATTAGTTGGCGGCCTTATTTCAGTGTATTTCTCATCTTAGATATGAGCATAGTGAGCATCAAATCTTTTAGGTTATCTGTGGAGTGATTAGCACTACTTTTACTCTGTGGTATGCCTATATTACTTTCCTTGATTACTTTATACAAAAAACAAACAATTAAATTCGTTAATTATTTATTTTAATAGGTGTTTAGTGTAAATAATTACAGCAACTAAGGAAAAATATGCTTATAAGCAAATATTTACTTCTCATCTACCATAAACTGATGACGGAAATTCATAATTATCAAGATAACAATGACAAAAGCCAAAAAGTGTATTTATGGAAACATGAAAATCTGTATTTATAAAAATTTGTGATATCATGTGGTGTATAATTATGCAAGAGATATTAAATGAACCTAATAATTTATTTCTACTTTTATTTATAACTTATAAAAGTGTGTTAAGTTCAGTATGTAGTTGTATATGTTAAGTATTCTGATCTATAAGCTACACAACAGTAATTAATTCATCATAGTCTTTTCTTAAGGGCAACATATATCCATGAATTCTTACAAACATATTTAGATTAATAGAATGTTAAGAATTCCAATAAATTATATACTTTATTTCTAACTTAGCTAAGCCTGCTAGTGGTTACTATAATATAGCCTATGTGTTATGTATTCTGATCTAGCTATAAGCTACAAAACAGTATTTATGTATCTATGAATTCTTACAAACAATCTATATGGATTATTAGAATGTTAAGAATTCCAATAAATTACATATATGCATAACACATTACTTTTTGATATAGTAAGAGGCTTAATACTTACTTATTATACAAATAAAAATGCAATATTTGTTTAAATACATGTTTTACTAAATAAATCTGAATGTTTTCCGAGTACATATAAATAAATGTTGGTCCACAGAACTCTCTGGCTTGGCTTGGCTGATTCTATTCATTTCTTCATTAGTTATTTTTAATAATAAATTTAGAAACCTACTGATAAAAAATATAGCTCACTGTTCTAGAGACAAACTGTTAGAAACCTTATTAAGTATCACAGATCAAGTAGCACCATTTGGTAGGTATAGTTTTAAGACTGGCTACAATTATTATTTCTACTATTAAATGATATTTACATAACTTTAGGCAGACACACACAAATACACATTTTTTATCACTAGTTTCAATGTTCCAAACTATGGTTCCAAAGATTTCTAGATTTTTCCTGTAGTTCACTTAATATAATTGGTAGCAACTGCATTTATAGGTACTGGACCACAATTTTCCATTAGGCCACCAACTGGATATTTATTTTCCCCTGCATGACCTGGAAAAAAGTTATATTTATCATTAGACGCCATTAACCTCAAAATCGTTCACTTTGTATTAAATTATATATGTTTATAATATTTTTACGATAACTTGTATACTTACATAATATATGATGTCTTAGAATTCTATGGCTAAGTAAAAATACGTATTATATTATGTATGTAAATTACAAAACTATTTCGACAAAAATTAAGTAAACAAAGAAATACCTAAATAATTAGTTCTACGAATCTCCGCACTTGACTGTGATTCGTCTGTTTTTCGCGCTTTGTTTAACCTCAAGTTTGGCGCCAATATTTAATTTATCAAGTATAATTTTAATTTATAAATATTTTTTATTTGCTAACAAACATTTATTATTCAATATTTAATCAGAAAATCAATTTTTAATGTTCAAAAAGCCATGATAAAATTTAGTGAATTTAAGTCGGCACCTACTCATATCCCGACTAAATAAGTCGAGAACTCACTAAATTAAGTGAATTTTTGACATTTATGATGTACACCAGAATAGCATTATCACTAAATTGTATAGATTGACTAATTTTGGTCCTGTCAAACTTAATTTAAGTGAAGTTGTGACTTTCAGAATAAGAAAGTGAGATTTGACAGGAATAAATCAATTTTTAGTTAAGTTTAGTTACGTTCTTGGACACAGAATCGACACCACTGTTTACCTCTAAAGGACCTCATTATTTTACATAAATTAACGATTTTGACCATAAAGGTCATACTAATTAGTCGTCGACTTTCAGAATGAATCTCTTCGGAAGTAAGTACTGATGTTTGGCACGTTCTAGATTAAAATATTTTTTTCGACACGAGAAGCTTCTCAATACGTCCACTGTTGATCATAAATCTATGAAAACGTCAGCATCATTCTCTGCCTTTGCCAATATGGTTACACTACAGTATGAGCTTTTTCAAAAAAGAAGTGTAGAGATTTCTACAAGGTCGGCGATTGATACCCCTGGTGCTGCAGACGTTTATAGGCTACGGTAACCGGTTAATATCAAGTAGGCTGTATATACGTCACCCTAGTGAGACAAAAAACCGGTTAAATGCACGAGTTGGAGTCGTACACTAGGGTTCTGTATCGTCCTTATCATAGTATAATATTCGGCATACCAACCCCAAATAATACAAAATAACGATCCCATAACAATGTAATGAGGCAGGATGTTGATGATGTGAGTATTTATTGTTGTAGACACAACTGATACTAGCCCTCTATCACGGTTCCAGCGATAGTAAAATCTCAGTAACAGAGTCCCGTTTCCTTTTTGGTACGGCCGCGGCACTCTAAAAATGTACCTATTTGGTGGTCACCCTACTCTGTGTCTTAGTTAATTTATTAAAAACAAACCATTATACCAATACTAATAAGCTTTGTATATACATACAATTGGTTTTGTTTTAAGACGGTACGATACCAAATTATGCTCCATACAAAAGTATGGGTATCGTACTTCCGTTTTTTCTTCGCGAAAGTTAAACCGATTTTAATAGTTTTTCGTTATATTATAAATAAAGAGTATATCTATGCTTCTATCACTTTCTTTTTTCAAAACATAATAACTAAAAGAAATATGACGATCCGAAAAACCTACTTTTTTCGGTTTTCTTTAGATAAAGCAGCATCTATCACACAAATTTGGTAAAGTTTTACCACAAAAGAAAGTGATAGAAGCATATATATACTCTTTATGTATAATATAACGCAAAAAATATTAAAATCGGTTTAACATTCGCGAAAAGAAAACGCAAGTACGAAACGTTTTGTTTCAAAGAATTTGTAGGTAAAATCTACTTCATCTATATTTGTCCCTTTCAGCGCGGCGCTCGGAAATAGGGATAGCAATATCTAAGGCAAATACCTAAGTGAGGAGTACAGTACCCTATTAAACAAACAAATATAATATTTGCACAAATACGCCAAATGGAGTTTAGAGGTTAGAAGTCCAAAGTCGAATGTAAACCTTTGAACTTAACAATAGGGCGTGTAATACAAACTGAATACAAACTTAAGTCTGGGATTATTTTAGATCCGAGGAGAGTAACTTAAGGCTTTGAAATTGCTTTCGATTTCAATATACATAAATAATTGGTCAAGTGCGAGTCGGACTCGCGCACGAAGGGTTCCGTACAATAATTTCTTATTATCTATGCAACATAAGGCAACGTTATTAGTATCGAGCAAGAAACGGTAAAAAAATCATGTTTATTGTATGGGAGTCCCCCTTAAATATTTATTTTATTTTATTTTTAGCATTTGTTGTTATAGCGGCAATAGAAATACATCATCTGTGAAAATTTCAACTGTCTAGCTATCACCGTTCTTGAGATACTGGGTACGGAACCCTAAAAATCATGTTTGTTGTATGGGAGCCCCCCTTAAATATTAATTTTATTTTATTTTTAGTATTTGTTGTTATAGCGGCAATAGAAATACATCATCTGTGAAAATTTCAACTCTCTAGCTATCACCGTTCTTGAGATACAGCCTGGTGACAGACGGACGGACGGACGGACGGACGGACGGACGGACGGACGGACAGCGAAGTCTCAGTAATAGGGTCCCGTTTTTACCCTTTGGGTACGGAACCCTAAAAATATCGCTAGGTATACATGTGTTGCTAAAAGCAATACATAAATGCTATTACACTACATTTATGTTTTATACATTCTTTTAAGTTTGAGAAAAGTTCTTATATTAAGATTTAAAAAATTTATAAAATTAATATTTTTTTAACAAAACGTGAAAATCAATATTTTTGGTTATTTTCCACAACGAAATTTAACTTAACTCGCGAATACATTCACCACATTCATAAATAATATTATTATAAAACTAACACGTTAATTAAGTTTACAATAAAGGTGAAATTAAAATGTTTTACATCTAAAATAATTCCTACCCATTTCCTACCCTTATTTCATAACCCAATAATGCCTTCACACGCATTTTGAATTCAAATGACTTTAATTCGGTGTCTGTATGTAATAAATGTTGATAATCCTCTTAACACAAGATTTTTTGTAATTTAAATCTATGATTATAATTTTTAAGGTTTAATACGATTTTATACGCTTATTGAGCTTCGTTTGTATCTATTAACATTTTTATCTATTGACCTATGTAACAAAATCTTTAACGTAATTAAATCACTTCTTATAAAAATGTATTATATCCGATGTCTTAAAAAAAAAAAACAATCCAAACACAGAAATAAAGCTAATTTTTATAAAAAAAAAACAAAAATATGCTAATTTTAAACAGAAATAAAGCAAATTTTTGTACTAGATGACGAGGTGTAAAATAATTATCATCATTATACGGTCTCACCATTTCCAATGCACATAAGGAGACACTATATCGCAATTTACTATAACCTAAATACATTACATGGACTTTAATGCGCTGGAGGAGGAGGAGGAGGTAGATAATGCCCAAAATAATAAGGCCACATTTCTACTCTGCCTGTGCATAAAGGAACCAAATCAAATTAGACAGAAAAGTCACACTCTTGAACCGCTCTATCTATTAAAAGAAACCGCAACAAAATCCTTTACGTAGTTTTAAAGATATACATTCACATAGGGACATACATACAAAAATAACGACTTTGTTTTATGATAAGCAGAGGTCGGAATGAGGTAGAGTTATTTATGTACTTACACTGATTTCATGGAGCGAAAGAATAAAGTAGATATGCCTCAAATCCCGAGATTATTTTAAAGAGCAGAAAAAAATCCCGTGATTTTTCAAATAAAAATTTGACAGCGACTGATTCAGTAAGAAAAGTATTCACTCGTATTTATAAAAAAGGCGAAATATGCGTATGAGAATTTGCTTAAGATATCAATAATTTGTATTGTGAATTAATGTAAACTAATAAAAATTGTATGCTAATTATCTTTGTTTTATTTGTCTATTTCTGAGATTTTTATTATTATTTATTCGTAATATTGTTGGCCACATGGGATTGTCTATTGAAAATCCCGGGAAGGTCCACATTAATATCAACATTTTGATGCAAGTACATAAATAATACCTGATTCCGTCCTATGATGATAAGTTAGGATAAGTCTACGAAAACACTGTAAATCACTCCTCTATACTTTCTGTACTAGTTTAAAAGCTTACCTTCCTAATTACTAAGAAACAGGTCGCCGACAGGCGTGCGTTAATTCCAAATAAAACGTAAAGTTAGTTTAGTTAGTTAGAGTAGTAGTCACGACTCTAGACTACTTCGTGACTTGGTAATGGATGTCGGGTTAAAAGATTGACAACTACAGCCTTTGAACAACAACAGACTTGTACAAACTAGTTTTGAAAAGCTTTCTTTGGTGTAAACAAAGATAATTCTCTCTACTTTATATAATTAACTAACTTTAATAATGGAACAACTTTGGCAGGTTTATTTTTGCAGCTGATAGTTCTCGTAGTAGCGTATGATTGTTTCTTTATGTTTAAGATGAGATGATTTATCTTTTCCTATTATAAAACAAAGTCGTTATTCTTGTGTGTATCACGTGTATGTACTGTATATGTCCCTATGTGAGCTTATAACTTCCAAACTACGCTACGGATTTTGATGAGATTTTGTTTCGTAAATAGAGTGGTTTAAGAGGATGGCTTTTGTGTATAATTTGTTAAGGTTTGGTTAATAAACATATTGGGGGCGAGAAGCTTACTAATTTATACTGGAGAGTAAGGTTGGGCACGGGCCTCCTCCACTTTGGGAGGGATTATGTTCTACTATGCCGCGCTGACCAGGCTTATTGGCACAGGGTTTATTTTTGAGTTTTCCATCTCTCACAGAGGATGTTATCTGTGTGCAATAAATATCCTTTAGCTGACTTTTACAGGACCCTTGGGAGGAGATGGGGTTGTGACATTTGTATTCTTAATCCGTCACCACATAGACCACGGAAGATATAAACATGAAGTGATAAATAAGAAAGCCTGTGCGTGGTAATTTTAAATAATTCTTTATAAGTACCTATAACGGCATACAGTTGTTAAGCTTTTCAATCTGTGCCAGTTTCAAAAGACCTATAAAATAATGTTGAGAGTTTGTAATACAGTTCTATTCCTATTTATGTTTAGTATCAGTTTCAGAACATTAAATACAAAACAAAAGTTTATCTCGCCGTGTCACAAGTTAGGAGAATCTTTGCTAAGCTCAGGATCCAAAGTTAGTTTGTCAAACATTTGTTTGTATACTTATTGAGTAGACAGAATAATAAATATGTCTATAGATAGGTAAGTATTTTATTCTTAATAAAAAATAAATAAATAGATATTTACGGACATTTCACACAACGTCCTCTGGTCCCAAGCTAAGCTTATTATGCTTGTGTTATGGGTACCAGAATATGGATAGAATACATATACATATAATGATATATTTTTATACTAGAAATAAAATAACAATATTGCGTTGCTTTAAATTATGTAAAGAAACAACATTTAATGTTTTTATTTCCTTTTGACTATCCTACTAATATTATAAAGGCGAAAGTTTGTAAGTATGGATGTATGTATGGATGTTTGTTACTCTTTCACGTAAAAACTACTGAATGGATTTGAATGAAACTTTACCACAATATAGCTTATACATCAGAATAACACATAGGCTACAAATTGGCTGGACCGATTTTGATGAAATTTTATTTTATACAGAATTGTATGGCAAAACAACGTTTGCCGGGGCAGCTAGTACAATAATATTTTTAAATATTTCAATACATTATTTAATTCTATTTCAATAGTGACATTTAGTTTTAAATATCTATCACAAAATTTAAAATTTACCTTGAACTCTGTGGCTTACACCACAGAGGTTACACATATACTACTTTTCTTTTGTAAATACATACTTATAATACACTAGCTGTTGCCCGCGACTTCGTCTGCGTGAAATTTAGAAATTAAACTTTATCAAACAGAAGTTTACTATACCACTCGATAGATGGCGTTGTACGTACGTTTTTAAATCGCACTATGGTTCGGTTACACACATTAACACTTAAGCTTGTCAAAATGTTTGGTTATTATTCCACTTTTCGCATTTAAATATTAGTAAAGATAGTAAACACCCAGACGCAGAACAAATATTTGTATGATAATTATAAATATCACACAAATAATTATCCCGAGCGGGAATAGAACCCACTGCCTCGTGAACGGCAGTCCGTTACCTACGCCACTAGACCACGAAGCCCGTCAAATAAGCTAACACACTATTGACTATTAATGGGTCTCGTGGTGTGGTTAATGTAACGGACTGCGCAACTGAAAAAGCTATCCCTTGGCAATGTCGGACAAGAAGGAAAACAAAAGATGCCAATTCGTCACGTATAGATCTGCGCGAAAGTTACTGTCTGTCGCTTTTTCACGCTAAATCTACTGCAATCATATTAATATTCAAATATCACACAAATACTAATACCTCACGGGGATTGCTCCCACAACCTCGTGAACGGTAGTCCATTACTTGAATTATTATACCACGAATATACTGAAACTCATCATCATCCTCCTGACCTTATCCCATTATTTGGGGTCGGCGCAACATGTCTTTTTCTTCCATAGTATTCTATTAGCCGACATGTCTGTGTCAACTCCTCTTTCTTTCATGTCCTCTTTTACACAGTCCATCCATCTTTTCTTAGGTCTTCCTCTAGACTTTTTTCCTTTCACATTTATACTCAGAACTCTCCTAACGACATTACTTCCCTCTCGTCTCATAACATGCCCATACCAGGACATCCGCTCGTTCTTTAATTTTTCAGTCACTGGCATCACTTTCAGACTTCCTATAATATATTCATTCCTTATTTTATCCATTCGCGTGACGCCACACATCCATCTCAACATTACTCACTCACTCACGAATATACTGAAACTATTATAATGAAAGATGCTCAGATAGTTTAAAGCCTGATAAAGGACAGAGCTAAGTTACTTTATAATAAATTAAAAAAAGGTGTAACTGACTTCATGTGCCTTTGAAATTTGTGTTTTTTTCCTCAATTTCGCAGGAGATATCTATCAGATCCTGACCTGGTGCCGATGGGACCACACTGGAACCACTAACTTTCAAATAAAATAAGAATCATTAAAATCGCTTCGCCCAGTTAAAAGTTATGAGGTAACAAACATAAAAAAAAACAACAATAACATACATACGAATTAAGAACATCCTCCTTTTTGGAGTCGGCTAAAAAGGTAATTTCAAATTGTACACGTACAATATAAAAAGAGGTTTAATCTCTATGTAGGGACACATTGTATGAATTCATTGTTTGCAAGTAGACGTAATGTCAACAGGTCTACGAATGCATAGAGACCATTGTGCTAGCCACCCAAGTTAATATAAACAAATATATTTATTACAGTATGTATGGTCCTATTGTTTGCTCGACGCCTATTTTATTGTATACAAATATATTATGTAGGGATTCATTGTATGCAACACTATCAGCAGTGTTAGGAATATATAGAAACGATTGTTCTCCTTACCTATATAAGCTAATATTATATTAAATATATTGAGTCGCAAATAAACGCCATGCAAGTCCGGACGTATTTCATTTTATCCTCTAACCAGACCACACGTCATTAATACACCTAAAGTGGTGACCCCGACAAAGAACTGACGAAGCTGTTAACTGATAAGAACGATAGTTTATGATTCAAGCGCAATGTTTTGTCAGATGCTTTTAATGAGCTTACGTGTGAGTTTCTTACGAATAGTGTTACGCCTTATTTACCTACGGAGTTTAGGAAAAAGGCATTTCACTCTGTATATGATTTATCTCACCCAGGAATACGAGCGACAACAAAATTAGTTGCGTCCAAGTACTTTTGGCCGAATATAAATGTAGACGTTGGGAATTGGACCAAAACCTACATTCAATGCCAAAGTTCGAAGGTTATTCAACACACAGTGTCGGGACTAGGACAATTTGAGGCGTGTGACCGGTTTAAACGAACATATCCACGCTGACAATGTTGGATCGTTTACGACTGCGGCTAGTAGTCATAGATACTGACTTACGGTGATAGATGGGGCAACTGGTTGACCTGACGCTTTTAAAATTAAAAGATATCAGTACCGTAACAGCAGCCAAGAAGAAGAAATCTAAGTATGTATTACCTAGTGATAAACCCATAACTCATACCACGGGCAGTGGGAGATTTACTCTTGGGAGAGATTGGTCAAACGACCGATAAGATTTTTACTTTAGCTTATCGTATATCATTGCGACTATTTTGTTAGAAACTTGTAAGTTTATGTATTTTAATGTGCTTTTATTAGTTTTAAATACTTAACTGTATCAGTAAGGTAAAATAAAACTATATGTATTCAATGACTTAGATTATATTTTTTTTCTATATCATAAATATGGTAATGAGTTTGAGTATGGTATTGCGGAATGAATTGTCAGCTTATTTAGTAAACACTGTTTTAATTATTTTTGCCTTTTATACATTTTACGTATTGTCCGAGTTTACTGTTTGTATTATTGTTTGGTTATGTTATAAGTATACATTGTATTGTCATTTTTATTTTGTGTTTTTAATGTAATATAAAGTGCATTTCTTTTAAGGGGGAGGCTACTGTAGGGACACATTGTATGAATTCATTGTTTGCAAGTAGACGTAATGTCAACAGGTCTACGAATGCATAGAGACCATTGTGCTAGCCACCCAAGTTAATATAAACAAATATATTTATTACAGTATGTATGGTCCTATTGTTTGCTCGACGCCTATTTTATTGTATACAAATATATTATGTAGGGATTCATTGTATGCAACACTATCAGTAGTTTTAGGAATATATAGAAACGATTGTTCTCCTTACCTATATAAGCTAATATTATATTAAATATATGTATTGAGTCGCAAATAAACGCCATGCAAGTCCGGACGAATTTCATTTTATCCTCTAACCAGACCACACGTCATTAATACACCTAAACTCTATTTTGTTGGAATTTCTTTCTGCAATTCGTTAATCGTGTGTTCCAACTTCCAGAATTCGAAATTTAAAAAACTTTGTTACAAAATGTCACTTTGTTTGCTCTACGGTTTGTAAACAAAGTATCGTATCGAGTTTCAAGCGTTATACGTATAAAATGAGAAGTATGTGTTCTCTTGTTTGTACAACTTCCATGTTTGTGTATAAAAGTTAGTAAATAAAATGGTAATGTTCTTGTAGAAGTTTTATGATAGCTCTATCTGTATGTTCTCTATCTATAACATGTAATAAATATGTATGTAAGTTGTAATGGAATTGTTCACGTTGCCCCTTTGATGTGACTTTTCATTTTAAATAGAGATCAATTTCAGCACGTATATAATATATATATTGTATGTAATAATGTTGGATTTGCATAATATTTATACATTTAACTTTAACTTATTATAAAACAAAGTTGTATGTATTTCCATAAGTGAGCTTATATCTTCAAAACGACGCCACGAATTTTGATGAGGTCTTTTTAATAGATATAGTGTAATAAAAATAGCTGCTTTCACGTTAAATACCAGATTTTGAAAAAAGAACTTCTTTAACCACATTGAGTACTTTTTGTTATGGAAAAGTCTTACGTGTTCGTGTCCCCAACGTCAAGTTTTCCTTCTGTCAGCCGTCCCTGACACTGCGCTTTTTGTTCGAATGCTTTTTCAAACATTTGCCGTAAATAATATCCAAGTTAATTATTATAATAAATAATAAATAAATAAATATTCACAGACATTTCACACAACGTCCTCTGGTCCCAAGCTAAGCTTATATGCTTGTGTTATGGGTACCAGAATACGGATGTAATACATAAACTACTTTTTCTTTTGTAAATACATACTTATAATACATAGTAAACACCCAGACGCAGTACAAACATTTGTATGACAATTAAAAACATCACACAAAATGATTGTCCTGACCAGGAATCGAACCCGAGACCCCATGATCGGCAGTCCGTTATATGAACCACTACACCACGAGGCCCGTCATTATGCTTTTCATTTAAAAATTTGTGTGTTTACTGTTTTTTATTTTCTTAATAAATTTGATTTTTTTTCCGAATTTAAATCGAGTAGGTAGTTATAACGCATAAGTGTGTATTATCTTAACTTATCATAAAAAGATGGCCGTTATATTTGTATGAGCTTATATTTTCAAAACATCGCAACGGATTTTGATGAGGATGTTTTTAATAGATACAGTACATACAAAATGATGGATTTTTATAACAAATTTGTCAAAGCTTATTTTCTAAATTCCAGTTATTAAAAAACTGGTTATTAAATATCATTTGCTTGAATTATTATTTCACATAAATCTTTCTACTCTGTCAATTTATTGACATATGAAATAAAAACAAAATAAAAGAGTAGGAATGTGTATTACAAATGTAAATAGGAATATTTATGTAGAATAACGACAACGCTCTCATTTCTCATAAAGACAACATTTATAGACGTAAACATACCTCGTAAATGCTATATATATACCTGTTTTACTATTTACGAGAGCTGAAAGTGAAAGATGGAGATACATTTACGAGGAGTGCTATGTTTAAAAATGTAACATATAATTTTGTTTGTTGCAATATATAAGCTTTTAAAAGGTCTGAAAAAATAAAACATACTCACTGACATCTGAAGCATAATAATATCTTTTCTATATAGGTAGATCAATAGTTTAATTTTAGTTTTGCTTTATTTTGTAACACTATTAAATTTCGCAAAAAAAAAACTCATATGTAAGCACCTGGTCGGATTTAAATACTATTAAAAATCTTCAACTGGAATTATTAATTTTAGTAGGAATTAATATTTGCATTAAATAACAATGACTAGCCTCCTGTGGCGGACTCGACTAGGGCACGACCAGTACCCGGAGCCGACTTTTGCCAAACTTAGTGACACGGGCCTTTACAGGTACGAGTACCTCGCTGGTTGACCCGTATCCCACGCACCCCTAAATGCGTAAAGAGGAATCTTCCACTTGCTTCAATAAAAAAACCAATCTTTAATTAGAAGAGGTGGCAGTCTTCTGAGATCAATTTTTCCTTACTACTGCGACTTTTTATCTTTTCCTTTCGAGTTCATTTGAATTCGTTAGAGTTCGTACTGTTCGTAGTTGAGTTCGTTCGTTGAGTTCGCCACACCTCCTTTATACCTAC
This sequence comes from Orgyia antiqua, assembly GCA_916999025.1. Lineage (NCBI taxonomy): Eukaryota > Metazoa > Arthropoda > Insecta > Lepidoptera > Erebidae > Orgyia > Orgyia antiqua. The sequence continues at coordinate 32,083,161 of OU779866.1, forward strand.
CTCTACCTTTTAACCTACCTACTACTACCTATTCATAGCAATCAAGAATCGTGAATTATATTAAGTTGTATCTAAAACTTAAAAAGTTTCAATAAGATATTTGATTAACATACAATAAAAACACACTTAAAGAATTCAAAACAAGTAAAATACCTATTTTATGAGCAATAAATTATATTCACACTTTAAAAAAAAGAAGAATAAAGCCTCGTATTAGTACTGGCCACTCTATATTTTAAAAAAGTCACGAACACACCACATGTTTATGAACTTGTTTCATAACAAGTTTTTATTCACGTTCGAGTGCTACTGTTAATAAACCTTAGGGAACATTGAGGTAGGTAAGTTCTATTTTTAAATCATTGCAGAGGTATGTATGACGCAGGTTTTAATAGAGGTGTTATTTTTTTATTATAATTATGATTGTATAGATGTTCTTTATTTAAAAATAAACCATGATGTAACATTGTTAATATTATCTTATATATAAAATTCACGTGTCACAGTGTTAGTTACCGTACTCCTCTGAAACGGCTAGACTGATCTTTATGAAATTTTACATGCATATTCAGTAGGTCTGAGAATCGGCCAACATCTATTTTTCAAACCTTTTTTTTAGTATGACAAAACAACGTTTGCCTGGTCAGCTAGTATGTACTATAAATTCGTCATGGCTTATTTATGCAAACAATATTTTTTGTGTTTTTATCTCATTTTAATATGCATGTGGACGTCAATATCCCTTTACATTTTTATAGGGCTAAATAATAAAAAAAAATTAATAGAGAAGAATTGAAAATATTGACTTGGTTTTAATCTAGATTAATATTATAAAGCTGATGAGTTTTTTTTGTTTGCTTGAACGCTCTAATCTTAGGAGCTACTGCTTCGACTCGAAAAAATATTTTTGTGTTGGATAGTAGGAATTACATTTATCGAGAAAGGCTATACCTAATGTGACCATTTCTTCTTTGACTCAAAACGGAAATCGGTTTATAGGTACTTAAACTAAAATGAAATGGAAAAATATAACACTTTTTAAGTTATTTATTCACAAAAAGCTAATAGTGTCATAAAATATGAGGTTTAATTATATTTAAACTGGTGATGATTTCAAATAGGAATGATACTCTGGGCATGTTTTTGTTAAATTAACCTTCATTATCAACATCGCCTTTAAAAGGGACTCGTAGTTGTAAAAAGGGACAGTCCCGTTTAAAACGAGACGTCTGGTCACATTAGCTATACCTAGGCTATATAACAGCGCGCTGCGACCAATAGGAGCGAAGCAGTAGTTAAAAATGTTGCAAAAACGGGGAATTTTTTTTAATTCCACGCGTACGCAATACCGGACAACAGCTAGTATGTATTTACATATTATCTATATTTAGTTATGCAAACGTAGTGTTCCCATATTTTAAAATCATATCGGAGTCTATAAAAAGCAATGTAAATTAAAGCTGCATTGCAGGTTATAGAAAAATTGGGTCACAGCACTAAAGGCCGCGAAGTTTTGTATTTTGACAGCAGCAGCAATAACATAAATTTCACGCTAGCATATGAAGCACAAGGTGAGATACATTCAGCCCAATATATAAAAAAAAACCTGTCAAGAGCGAGGCAAACTCGCACCCTTAGGGTTTCGTACCTACTAGACATATAAACATAAGTAACTGCATTCAAATAATCAGTTAGTTAAACTCAAAACAACTCACCAACTTAATTTTGTAGTTCAAATATAGGCAATCGCCTACATTTCAGCTACTTCATAAGTTGGTATTAGTATAAACACTTTTTTCTTGTGATTTAATGACAAATTATAAGTTTTTGGATTTTTCCCTATATCAGCACTATATAGACTTGCCTAATTTCAAGGCTCTAGGGTAACGGGCAGTAACTTGTGAATTTTGATTCCCTAGCATAAGTCGAAAAATTCTTAAAAATGGTCGTAATTCGGTTATATCTTTTAAATGCGTAGAGGTGAAAGGTTGATTGTATTTTTTGCAGCAAGGGACCGCATAGATCTACATATCGTATGAGTTTCAAGTTGATACCTTCAGACGTTCCTGAGTAAAAAAAGTTTGACAGACGGACAGACAGACAGACAGACACCGGAGTGATCCTATAAGGGTTTGCACGAAACCCTAAAAATACAATAAAATTACCATTACTCAAAATATTTAATAAAAGACGTAGGTTTGGATAAAACATAATTATATTTTATATCAAGTAGAGAATTTGTATTTTATGGATTGTTTCGAAAACTGTCGGTTGGTCCATTGTTCTAGATAATATAGATAATCTTCGATTCGGTTCCGTTAAAACGAGCTTAATTCTTCAAAATTAAAATACCGCAATATTATTGAGGCATTGACCTAAAAGCTGATAAACAACCAATAAAATGATGATAAATAACCAATTCGTTGGCAAATTTATTACAATAGGTACCTAGTGAACTTCTATTGTGTGAAATATCTTTAGTGTAAAACATGTTTGCAACATACATTTGCGTCTAAATTAGTCTTTAAAAACATTACAATCTAAATATGGCAAACATTGATGTTCAAAATGAGATTATTGTTATTGTTGTTTGTTCATTCGCATAGAGTTTTACGTTTCAAGTTAAATTGCAAACAGTAAAACAGCAATAAAAGTGGCCCGACTGCTTATATCCCATGGATATAAGGGTAGAAAAAACCTTTCTATTGCTATAATCATACGAAAACTTTATTTCGCTATGGGTTAAAATAATCAAAGATAATTTAAATAAAATACATGTGAGAACAATAAATAAAAATACAGTCATGTAATTCTAGGAAAAATAAAGCACTTGACTGTTGCAAAAACACAAACAGTGTGAACTAAGAAAAAAAAGGTTATGATACTCTATATTCCAATGTCTCGTCATAAATATATGGCCTTATTCATAATGATTTATCGGAGGTTTAAAAAGAGATTTTATCGCAGAGATAATAAACGTTTTATCGTAAAAAGACCATTATGAATAACAAGTTTTGACAATTTTCGCAAACCTATTTTAGCGAACTTTTAAACCTCCGATAAGTCATTATGAATAAGGCGGTTAAACTTTTAGTATAGAAGCCCCTTGATTACAAATAGCAGTTCAAGTTATCACTGTAAAATTGTTTAGTAGATTAGTAGACTTCCGATCGTATTTATCGCTTATGCATTTATTAGAAAAAAATAGGCCGCACATGCTAATCTATGCCGTAATCCTGATAACGAACTCACGATTGTACTTTTTTTTTTGTCATTGAAACGAAACAAAAATAGTCGTGAGTTGTTTCACACCAAGTTAAATAACCGAGAAGTTATGCTTTTTTTATCAGACTGCGTTGTTGGTTTTCGATGCGGTGCAAACTTTTTGTCTAACATCAATCCTGTTGATGTCATACTTTATAGGCTAGTATATTTTATTGGCTAGTAACATGTTTCTTGTTTAGTATATTTCTAGGGTAGTGTTTTTGAATAGTTGTAGGCACTACCCTACACTAGTATATTGAAAATAATATCTGAGTAGCAAGCAATCTTGTAATTGTTGTGCATTTATATTATATAGATGCTTTTTAACTTGCAAATTTATCAAATGTGTTAACGTAATAAAGCTCTGATTTTAATAAATTTTAGTTTTGTAAATATGCTATAGCTACAAGCTCATTCTAATTTTAAATTCCATTAATTAATTGCGTTGATTAGGGTTGGCAGAGAAATGAATTGAAGTTTTATTCCTACGGACGTACTCTTAAGCTTTTTGATCGATCCGAGAACTATTACAAGAGCGCTTAATTTTTTTTTAATTATATAAATTTTTCTAAGCATTAATAAATTAGTTATAAATTGAACTTGTGTTACAACTATGAATACTAATTGATATTATAATGTAGGCAATATCATGAAATTCCCAGAGGTTCATGTAAGACAAATTTGCTATCGATACCAATAATTTATGGCGGGAATACCTGATAAGGTGACGGGTTCAGCCATATTGAAATTGCAATTTGGCCCAGTGACGTAATCTGGTATCATGGTAATAAATCAGTGCCTATAAATTCAGGTATTACATGAATAATACTAGAAACTAGCTGAATAATTTCCTGATATTGTATACAGGTCTTCGAAGCTTTAATCGTAAATTGATCTTTAAAAGCAACATATGGTATTAACAAAATATATTTTCTCATTTATTTTTTCTGTATACTTGATATCTTAAGTAAGATTGCAATTAGTATATGTGAAATAACAAAACTACACAGAATTCCTCCTTATTCTAAAAAGAAAAAAAATCTAATTATAATGTGATCAACCGTAATCTTTCTATTAACGAACGAACAGAAAGATTACGGCTGATCATCCATTAAAGTAAAAAAGAAATCAAATTATTTTGAATTCTCTTTTTAAAAAGGTGGTTAAAATTCAATCAAACATCTGCTCTATCTATAAAATATAGAATTGTTTTCGTAAATTTTGTGGCCGTTCAACTGCAAATTCTTATAAAAACATACACATTTTACGACCAATTTTAAAATTATGACATCACTGTTACTGGCTACAAAATCGGAAGTTAAAACATTTATAATGAAAACACGTACCAGCCTGTAATGACTTTCTAGAACGAGCAAAAAGTCCAAGACGAGCGTGTTTATGGCGTGTACCCTCGGGCAAAGCTTTGCGGTCAGTGCAAGGGTGCGAACACATCTTCTGTTTAAAAATTGGTCAAGTGCGAGTCGGACTCGCGCACGAAGGGTTCCGTACCATTATCTATGCAACATAAGGCAACGTTATTAGTATCGAGCAAGAAACGGTAAAAATATCATGTTTGTTGTATGGGAGCCCCCCTTAAATATTTATTTTATTTTATTTTTAGTATTTGTTGTTATAGCGGCAATAGAAATACATCATCTGTGAAAATTTCAACTCTCTAGCTATCACCGTTCTTGAGATACAGCCTGGTGACAGACGGACGGACGGACGGACGGACGGACGGACGGACAGCGAAGTCTCAGTAATAGGGTCCCGTTTTTACCCTTTGGGTACGGAACCCTAAAAACAGATTTTGATATTGTTTTTAATTTGGAATGAACACAGGCTTTTTAAATGGAACACTGCATCCGAAACATCTTTTTTTTTAATTGCCAGTTTTAAAATTTAAATTTTGGAACACTATTTTTTTCAATTAACTTTGGTCACGATATAACTAATTGATACGAATAGGTTATGACGTTAAGTTTTATTACATAGACGGACATAACGGAGTTATTATTTTTACATGCCACTTTTTTGATGATTGATCTTCTTGCGTGATCTCGGCTGGAACCAAAGTTATATAATAATATGTGTAATGAATGATATTATAATGCATGTAATCATGATATCATAGAAAATTTGTTGCTATTTCAGCATAACTAATAAAAAAAAATGTTATATTTTCTTCATTAATAAAAGCTTCATCATCTTTCTAGAAAACAATATTTTATTTAAATTTCAACTATTTTCTTATTTACGTCAAAATGACTCATTTTCCGTTTGTTACGCATTTCTACATGTCTCGTTGCATGTCCGATCAAGTATTTCAAAACACAATAATTCTATCTTTACTAATAATATAATTGGGATAGTGACAGTGTGTGTTACTCTTTTACTCTCTACTCTACTCTTTACGGTAAAACTACTGAATCCATTTGATTATGTAGTACACAGACAGAATAGAGTCGTAGTCGGAGAAAGGATATTCGAAGATATAGGCAAATTTTTAATACAACAAAATAGTGTGCAATGATTCAAATATTTCGTACATCCGCTGGCGCGGGAAAAAGCTTGTCCTTTCTCTAACCCATTTATATCCCACTGTTGGGCACGGGCCTCCTCCACTTTGGGGGGGATTATGGTCTACTGTGCCGCGCTGACCAAGCGTGTTGGCACAGAGTTTATTTTCGAGTTTTCCGTCTCTCACAGAGGATGTTATCTGTGTGCAATATCCCTTAGCTGATTTTTACAGCACCCTTGGCAGGAGATGGGGTGGTGACACTTGTATTCTTAAGCCGTCACCACACGGAGCCGTCTAAGCTTGTCCTAAACAAATCATATTTATTGTCTAAAATATCACAATGGATTTATAACTTGTAACTAGACGTGGTAATGTTTAGCCCGAGGTAAAGCTTACGGGGACTGAGGTCCCCGTAAGCTTTACCTCGGGCTAAACATTCAAAGTTCTTAGTATTGAGATACTAAGAACTTTTTATAAAGGAAGTTGTTATGAAATATGGACATTTCATGAACATTTTATTAATGTTATCAATTTATCATTAGTCAGTTATTTGAAACTTAAACATTTTTATGTTTTATCTAACAATAATTTAGAGAATTAGAATTTAACATTAAAATCTAATTCTTAGAATGAAGCGACTTAAAACATGTTGTATTAGTATGAATTTATTAATGTTTTAGGAATTAACACGAAATTAACTTGAGAGAATTTTAAGGACTGCTAAAGCGTAAGTAAAGTATAAGGTGCCTATAAAAATTTTAAGAAGTAGGAAGTATGGTTGCTCGGAAAGGATTATTTGTACCACCATTTGTACCTAGTCATAAGAGTCTTGTCTTTATTTCAATGTATGTAAAGTGTACAATAAAGAGTTTATCGATTTAAGTATGTAATGTAACTATGTTTAAATCAAGGCATAGCAAAAAGTATAGATTATTGATATGTTAAAGAAATATTATAGGAATTTTTATGTTTTTTGGTTGACTAAATGATTTGATTATCACCTATCCTACAAATTTTATCTACGCATAAAATTAAATTACTGCCTTCTTTCTGTCTTACAATAATCCTATATATAAAATTCACGTGTCACAGTGTTAGTTACCGTACTCCTCCGAAACGGCTTGACCGATTCTTATGAAATTTTACATGTATATTCAGTAGGTCTGAGAATCGGCCAACATCTATTTTTCAAACTTTTTTTAGTATGGCAAAACAACGTTTGCCGGGACAGCTAGTAATTACTACGCAAGTACATTCATAATAATCTCGACAAATAACCATTACAAAATTTTATTTTACCTTTTATCAAATCACACCATCACTGTCAAATAAGCTAATTGTTTAAAAGAAATAAATATAAATTTCCCATGCCTCTATAGAAACAAGTTCAAGAAAAACACTTAATGCGTAGCCATCGAAGCATGGCGGATAATGTCGGGCATTTTTGGATGCAAGTTAAATTGCGGAGTAGCGTGGGAATAACTCCGGCACTTTAATTACAGCAAACCACAGTTATACGTTGTAAAGCAATAACAGTTAGTCAATAAATTAATGCATATTCACATCATATATACGCTAAATAGTTTTAACATCTCTTGTGTGTTCTTCACAAACGTAACTGCAAAGATAGCATACGTTACAAGTGGCAAAAATTCTTCGAAAAAGAAGTACAGATTTTAGCTAAAGTATACGTTACATATTAATTTTTGCAAATTACTTGCTATGCTTTGCAACGGAACGGTATTCCGAGGTCGTAGATTCGAGTCTCGCTCATGTTGATAATTTTTTCCACTATAATTTAGTTAATAAGTAAAGTATACGCATTTGAATCCGTAAAAAGTAGTGTTAACTAAATTGATTTAAAAAAACTGATATAAAAAAAAAAGACGTGTGGCACTCGGGGACTCTTCTTTCTTCTTTCTTTCTTTCTATGTACCATAAACTAAAATAAGATTAATAATCCTTATTTACTGATGCTTACATCTGTCCATTGTTTATGTGAGAGACGGAAAACTCGAAAATAAACCCTGTACCAATACGCCTGGTCGTGGTCAGCGCGGCACAGTAGTGAGTAGACCATAATCCCTCCTAAAGTGGAGGAGGCCCGTGCCCAACAGTGGGACGTAAATGGGCTGGAGAGAGAAAATAAAACTCAAATTTTTATTACAAACTAAGTGTGCTTCATGATGGTACAATGCATACAAAGTGCTTTTGACTTAGGCCTTTTACAGGCATAGCAATCAAAGATTATGCAATATGATGTTGAAAACACGTGTGGTGAAATATTTCATGAAAATGTTAATATCATATGAAATTGTCTATAAATTTTTCCAAACCCGTTTTTATATTATTACAAAAGGCCCATAAAATGCACAAATACATAGGTGTATTCCTCATGCCAGACTTAAAGTTCTATCTTGTTTCCAAATCTATGTCTTGATACACCTTTGGAATAAGGTCTTGAAGGCTATTATGTAAAATATTGAATTATTTAACGAAATCTTTTGTCTAACCCGTACCTACTGTTTGTATTCGAATCCTATTCACTAAGTCACATCTGTTCGTTTTCACAAATCGATTCTTGATGTGGACATTTCATTGATTGTTATATCTCTATCGGTTCTAGAGTGATTTTCCTTTTGTCAAGTAGGGTTCATGTTGAGTATTTTTACTTTTTTATTGATATTTAGTACCTTTCAACCTTTCCTTTGATACATAAAGAGGAAATAAATTAATATGCATACGTGTAGAAATAATGTAGTATTCAGTATTCATATAATATGATTGTTAGTTTTTATTATTTAGTGTTAGTCTTTAGGTTGTCAGACACACGTCAGAGACCTTTTTTATCTTTTTTATTTATTTTCATACAAGATTTATTTATTTAGTTTAACAATTAGTTTCCTTCTTAATAATTAAGACATTGTCAAGTAACGGCAATAAGTATGACACAGACGATGATCATTTATTCTTAGATTCTAGTCATATATAATTTACGGTAGTATTATTAATAATAAGAGTGCAACAGTAGTAATTATAATTTAACAAGTTACAACAGCAACAACAGCGATAAAAATATCAATTCTTTAACAATTAAGATGTGATGACGACAGACAATAATATTAAAACATTCTTGTTCATGGTGACAGATTAAGAATACAAGTATCACTCCACCTTCCCAGGGTGCTGTAAAAGCCAGCTAAAGAATATTGTACACAGTTAATATCCTGTGGGAGAGATGAAAAACAACTCGAAAATAAACTCTTGGTAAGCGCTACAGTAGACCATAATCCCTCCTAAAGTGGAGGAGGCCCGTGCGTAACAGTAGGACGTTAAGAGGGAGGACCGAGAGAGAGAATCTGTAGGAATCTGTAGTTGAAAAGTTTAATGTCATTTCACTCCGTTCCCGTTAATGAAAAATAAAATTAGTCAAAATAATAATTCTTTAGTTAGAGAAGAATAAAAAATAGAACAACCTAACTAAGCACTTTGAGTAACTATACTTTGTAAAACATACTATTTTGTTTTACGAGGTTTTGTCACCAATTCAACTTCAAACTTAATTACAGATTTTTGAGCTACTATTTAGGTCATATGCAGTAGAGAGGCACTCTACTACTCTACTTTTTAAAACAACTCAATTTACTCCTTTTCAAATAGGTATATGTTTTTGTTTTATTTTCCTTGTTATTATTTGCTACATTTATATGAATCATCAAAATTATTTTACTACAGGGTTGTAAAAAGCCTTCAACAATAAAACGGACAATAAAATCATACAAATAAAATGCGTGGGATCGAAACCAATCATAAGTGTATTGATTTGACGGCACCCATTGCGAGTAATGTTTTCAGAAATTTGAGGTATTGGTTCTGCTTGTTTTATTTGTTCTACGTGTTTCATTTGTTCCAACAAATCTGAAATCAAATCAAGTAACAATAGGCAATAGGCAACGCAAATAATAGTAGTTACCAATTCTACGTGCACTACTTAAACTTTTAGATTAATTGGCTATTTCGTTATGGACATTTTTTTAGTATATAATATACAGATTTTCTAATAAAAAGTTCTGTTAATTAACATTGCCGAATTATGTTATTGAAACAAGCAATTTTATTTATTAATTAAGTTTAGATGTTATGGTACAATAGTTCATCGCTCCATCTGTCTATATCTCTCTCTCTCCAGCCCATTTACGTCCCACTGTTGGGCACGGGCCTCCTCCACTTTGGGAGGGATTATGGTCTACTGTGCCGCGCTGACCGGGCGTGTTGGCACAGGGTTTATTTTCGAGTTTACCTTTTCTCACAGAGGATGTTATCTGTGTGCAATATCCCTTAGCTGACTTTACAGCACCCTTGGGAGGAGATGGGGTGGTGACACTTGTATTCTTAAACCGCCACCACACGGAGAATATATATTCTGTCTATATACTTCCTACAAAATAGCTAATAGTACACAAGCCGTTTGATTCCAGAAACAGAAATAACCTTTTAAATCAAATTGCTGTTACCAATTCACTTCGAAGTTGTCATTACCGGTGCGCAGTCTACCGTCGACGTCCTCCATTGATTCAGTTATAGCTTCGTCTTGCACCTTACTTGATATTTTTATTTCTACCGTTTAATTTTCTACGGACTCACCTTATATTACTGCCAGTAAACCTTTCATATTTTTTCTTCAAATGTTTTATGTGCTTTCTTAAGAGTATAAAATAAAAAATAAATGTTACATTTACTTTTGAAATACGTATGAAATTATGCGGCAAACTTGTGTTTTATGTATTCCTAGACTCTTTCCAGCCCATTTACGTCCCACTGTTGGGCACGGGACTCCTCCACTTTGGGAGGGATTATGGTCTACTGTGCCGCGCTGACCAAGCGTGTTGGCACAGAGTTTATTTTCGAGTTTTCCGTCTCTCACAGAGGATGTTATCTGTGTGCAATATCCTGACTTTTCCAGCACCCCTCGACGGGCCTCGTGGTATAGTGGTTCATATAACGGACTGCCGTTCACAAGGTCTCGGGTTCGATTCCCGGTCAGGACAATCATTTGTGTGATGTTTTTAATTGTCATACAAATGTTTGTACTGCGTCTGGGTGTTTACTATGTATTATAAGTATGTATTTACAAAAGAAAAGTAGTTTATGTATTATATCCGTATTCTGGTACCCATAACACAAGCATATAAGCTTAGCTTGGGACCAGAGGACGTTGTGTGAAATGTCCATGAATATTTATTTATTTATTTATTTATTTACCCTTGGGAGGAGATGGGGTGGTGACACTTGTATTCTTAATCCGTCACCATACGGAGAAATTCCCAGACTATAAGACTAAGTGACAAATGTAGAGTATTAAGCAAGTTTAATAACTTTGTTACTTGCCTTTTTTATAAAACAAGCAGTTGCCCGTAACGTCGTATGCGTATCCTTACTCCTTATGCTGGGGCCACACTAATGAGAAATGCCATTAATTATCGCGATAATGGACGTTAACCCTTAGGCCCCAGCATTACTAATTTATAAGTGCGAAATCCCGATGATAACACAATAATAATTTTGACGAACTTAAGTGTTAATGTGTGGAACGAAACGATAGCACGATTTAAAAAACGTACAACGCTATCTATTGAGCAAAAGAGTAAACTTCTGTTTGTTAAGGATTGATTTCTAAATTTCACGCGTACGAAGTCGCGGGCAACAGCTAGTAATTTATAAACCAAACCCTAACAAATTATATAAAAAAGACATCCTTTGGAACCTCTCTGTGTGATAAAGGCGTCACGTAAAATTTAGGGCCAACTGCATTTATGGAAAACTATTTATAGACCAGCCATTTTTAGGTCTTAGCCTAAGAGACTGACTCCTATTTTTTATTTTAAATGGCTAGCCTAATAGCCCTAATAGGTAAATAGATTTTTTATCAATAAGTAATCTCAAAATTTTATTATGTAATAATATTAAGTTTTTAACAATGTATTTTTTGTTAACAGATAAGGAGCCTACTCATCTGCTGGTAAGTGAAAGAAAAGATTATTCAAAACTATTACTTTGGGTGTTGAATGCATTAAAAGTTAGTAGTAATAAGCAAATACGTCAAAAACCACAGATTTGCCACCACACTATCTGAGTGTCAAAGGCTACACTGCTCACAGTGCTCACCCGGCTTGAAACCATATAAATATGGGTGAAATGTGAGTGAAATATGTATCTATGTGTGTCTCAAATACAGGCTATACGTCATATGAAACATTATTAGTTTATGAAGTACTATTTAGCCAAGGTAAATTTACATGTCTTCAAGACCGTGCGCGTTCAGCACTCACACTAGGTCAATCTGTGTTTAAAACATTTAATACGAGAAGTCATTAGTAACCAAGTAGTTAAAACTTGGAGTAGTCACAATGTGTCGTCTAATTTCAAAGGTTAAGATTTCTTTGGTATGCTAGTTTTTAGTTCTTGCTTTTAGTATGACGTGTGTTCCTGCAATTAAGCTTTAAACATATTTTGTTAGTACTTTTATGAAATGTTTAAAATATTTCTATATTTTAAAACTATAATCTCTAACGTATAAAATTCTTGTGTCACAATGTTCGTTCTCGTACTCTTGCGAAACGGCTTTACCTATTCTTATGAAATTTTTCAAGCATGTTCAGTAGGTCTGACAATCGGCTACTATCTATTTTTCATGCCCCTAGGTGATAAGGGTTGTCCACCCTTAATATTTATATGGCAAAACAATGTTTGCCGGGTCAACTAGTAGAAATTATAAATAATTTGATGTTTGATAGGGTGTCAGTGTAAATCAATTGAAAAATAAAACATTAATTTTTTTTTAAATAATACTATGTAAAATTTTGTAAAGTTATGTAAAAAAGAAAAAACTCTAATACATTGATAAAAAATGTAAAAAAAATATGCAATTATTCTATCTACAAAGCAAATTGAATTAAAGAAGTAAAAATATTAATCTAGATTTTTCAAAATTTTACAATATTCAATGGCAACATTGGTGACTAAAATAATTTCAAATTGTGTCTGAAATTGTGAATTTCTCCAAGAAAAATGTTATCATAATGTCATTTGCATAATAAGTGCCATTTGTAAGATAAACAGAAAATGGGGCGCGTAATTTAACCTCGCATATCATTATAATAAAATATTAAGTTTATTGTCTGTATTATATTTTACATAGTAAATGACTTAGTTTCCTGATACTAATATAAAAAATACCTATTGTCATTATAATATTCCTGTAGGAAAAGAATGAAACATGACGTAAAATATACTTTTAAATTCTCAAAAATAAAAATAATAGCGTCTCTTGTTTACTAAAAAACATGGAGTTTTTTGTGACGAAACAGCTGTTTTTTTAAGTTTATACTAAATAAGAATGATTTTTGTAACAAACTTAATAAAACAGAAGTATTGAACCTACGACCTATAAGAACCCGTTCCCTGCTCTCTTCTGCTATAAAATATTAAAAGCTTATCAAGTTGTTAGCAAAATAAATAAATAATAAAAATATATATTGATTCTTTCTGCAGCTTTCTGTAACAATAATTGAATTTATAATCCAAGAAGTTTTTACCATTTTGCATCTAGTACGCTAGAGTTTACTCCGGCGTCCTGTTTGTGGGCATCTAGAATACAAAATAGACTTGGTTCGTTGTTGCCTAACTGTATTGTGTATTGTAAAATGTAAATGTTATTTAATAAATAATACATTCGTTGGTTATAATATAAAAATACGTTGTATTACATAGCAATGATAGAAATAATGGAAATAAAAAATTAACATAACTACCTTTTTGTGTGATGACGGATTAAGAATACAAGTGTCATTATCCCATGTATTTCTACAGAGTGTAATACCAGCTCCAGCTGGGTTAATAGCTATGGAACATTATAAATATTTAACATCACCTATGAGAGACGGAAAACTTGAAACTAAAACTTATGACCAGCACGCCTGATTGGAGCCGCATAGTAGATGCAAAACCCTCCCAAAGTGGAGGAGGCCTAACTGTGGACGTTATTGAACTGGAAAAAGAAGGAAAATTAATATGAATCTTAACTTTTTTCTTAAATAGTATTTTTTCTAGCCCATAAAGACCCACTATTAAGGAATGGATGGTATACTACTTTTTACGGATTTAGACGCGTATATTTGTTTTAAATTTTGGCCCGACGTTTCGGAGACTTTGCAGTCACCATGGTCACGGGTGAGACTGGACCATGGTGACTGCAAAGTCTCCGAAACGTCGGGCCAAAATTTAAACCAAATATACGCGTCTAAATCCGTAAAAAGTAGTTTTATTTAAACAGATGAGTCGCGCAAGTGTTAGAAAATATTATGGATGGTATACTCCAAAAGCTTAAGTGTATTGACCGGGGAAATACCCTAAAATTCCGAAAAACTTTATTCCGAATTTTGAAATGCCGATTTTCAAACGTCCGAATTTCATAATACCGAAAAATTGTAATGTCTATTATTCAAAATTACGAAAACATTTTACCGAAAGTCATTCAAAAACCTTGAATGAAATTCGTATTTGTGACTTTCGGAATAAAGGTTTTCGCCTTTTTGTAGTGTACCCATTGACCAGACATGTAGGTATAGAGTTTAATTTCGAGGCTCTCAGAACACGTAATCTCACGTATATTGATGTAGACAGATTTCATTCTATTATATCATAGTTATTTGAGTTCGTGCAATTTTGATACTATCTCCAATTTGGAGATATAGTTATGTCATAAAAATAAGATAATATTTTGCAACAGACTTTTTTAAGCCTTAAGCCTTTTAAGTTTATGACAGACGTAAATGAAATAAAACCATATTATACGGATTTAAAATCAAATATTTACTTGTCTAAATCCGTAAAATGAGGTTTTAGTTAAATTAATGAATCGCGCGAGTGTTAGAGAAAATGAGACGAAAATTATTCTATTTTAACAAAAATGATAAAATAATCTAAAGAGAAAAGATTAACATTGGTTTATCAATATGGTTCACACATCAAAAAACCACCCATAGTTCTACATAATCTCGAAATTTTTACAAAATACCATAATTGTAATAGAAAAGTAAAAACGCAGAAACTCCCAACAGATTTCATTGTTCAATGAAACTAAATTAAGATCCCTTATAAACCTATTAGAAGTCTTTAAAAGCCAAAAGTATTATACTTGGTAGCCGCAATTAAGTTCAAAGCGATGGAAACGTTAGGCAAAAACTTTTAAACTTACTCTTTTGTAGAAAATATTAATGCTTTGAGTATAAATATTAAATATTATACGGAGTGCATGGCTCACTAGGATTCCGTACCAAAAGGTAACACGGGTCTCGTTACTGACACTTTGCTGTCCGTCCGTCCGTCCGTCTGTCACCACGCCGTATCTTTTCAAAGGTGATAGCTAGAAAGTTGAAAATTTCACTGTTTATGTATTTCAGTTGATTTGATCTTCGATTCATTGGCAACTGATACTTATTATTATGGGACTTTTCATTTTTTCTTATTACCCAATAATGGTTTCTTTCTGTTTGCTTACACACAGTTTTGCAGTTAATTTCCTTGTAGTCAATTAAGTCTGCTAAAATAGAAGGAAATGGTCAAGTCAATTGTATATTTTACTCAACATTTAATACGCTTTTATTAGCTTTGTTAGTATCTATGTAAAAGAATTTTCCAAAATGATTTTCTTTCACTTGCAACAGTCATAGAAATCTAAAATTATGCATACATATTAAGGGTGACTATGCAATAATTTAAAAACATTATGGACAGGTTGTTCAAGCTTGTTTAATTATGGTATTTTTTTAATGGACTTTTCACACAACGTCCTCTGGTCCCAAGCTAAATTACACATTGACTACACATATCTTTCACTATTTCATTTAAATACACATAAATTATACTGGACGATACTGTAACGTGTGGTTTACCTAGTATTTAATATTATTATACGTTATATCCGCAAAACCTACATTAGTAGGTTACCCGGGTAAACGTACTTAAAGTATGTTAGTCGTCGGTTAGTGTATAAATATTACATGCTTTATAAAGATGATATGTGAGTTATTTAGAACGTACCTATCTGAAGATAAAAGCTTCGTTTGAGTGATGGAGTACGAAGAAATGAAAAGAAAATTTCATAGAGTTAAAAGTATGACTACAATATATTATTTAGTAGCCAGGAATCGTTGGTACGGAAAGGTGACGTTGGATAAAATTTTTTGTTATGCTCTGCTAACTTTCCTTGATAAATGGATTATTCTGGGTGTTTTATATGTATTATAAGTACCTATGTATTTACAAAAGAAAAGTAGTTTATGTATTTTATCCGTTTTCTGGTACCTACCCATAACACAAGCATATAACCTTAGCTTGGGACTAGAGGACGTTGTGTGCAATGTCCATGAATATTTATTTATTCTATGCAAAAATATTTTTGCAATTAGAGTAACAGAATTTTTTATAAAAAAAATCTTTATAATTAGTCAAATAGTTATCCAGACTCTTTGTTACATCAAAAGGCAATTGGATTTAAAACATTTACCAAGAGTTTGTGATTTCGTACGTTATGAGTGTATGTGTGTTAAGCTAAGTTTTTTCGCAGCTACGTGAACCATATACTTGATTAAATCTTGTGTTTGTCGTAAATTCACGGCAGCGCTGACTTTGAGAATTTTGGAAGCGAATACTTAAGTAATTTATTAATTTTGCAATTGACTTGCTATGTTTTTATAAAAAAAATCTTTTAAATTGGTTACTGTTAGCACGACCAGAAAAAGCTCAGTTGGCAGAGCTACGGAACAGTATTCCGAGGTCGTGGGTTCAAGTCCCGCTTGTGGTGATCACTTTTTCCACTACAATTTAATTTATTAAGCGAATACTTCTTTAATTACGTAGATCATTTTTGGTAATAGGAAATGTTATGGGTTCGCGTCATTGACATGCGTTATGTAACGGAGCACAGCGGTCTTAACATACTAAAAAGTATTCATATCTATTGGCAGTAACTTACTGCCACTGCAGCACTGATTTTCTGTTGCAAACTTCTTTTTTGAGAGACAAGAGTAGATTTTTTTTCTTCTATGTCTTATCTTATAGTATATTCATTTTCTTTCTTTATAAATTTCGTGATATGTCCTCGAGCTTAAATCTTTAAAACTACGCAATGGATTTAAACCAAGTTCTTTTTTATCAAATAAAGAAGTTCAAGAGGAAATGTTATATTTATAAACTGTAAAGATTTTTACGAAGTCGCAGACGAAGCTAGTATTGTATAAGAACTGGACCTTCGTCACTAGAGATTAGATTGGGTGACAGATAAATTGATACATTTTACTTAACACACATTCTGAAGTAATGAGAATATTCCAATATTATGTAATTTCCTTGGTAAGGTCTATAAGATTTGAAGACTACAATAAAAAGATACTACTCAAAAGTGTTCCCGACAAAAGGCATGTTCAAACCTTTGGTATAAAATAAAAACTGCAGTTCCTATCTATGTGTTTCTCAAACATAGATCCTTATATGCCTTACTAATTTATAAATGCGAAATCTGGATGATGACACAGTAAAAATTTTGACGAGCTTAAGTGTTAATGTGTCGAACGAAACTGTAGCGCGATTTAAAAAACGGTACAACGCCATCTATCGACTGTCATAGTAATCTTCTGTTTGTTAAGGTTTGATTGCAACAGCTAGTTTTCTATATTAAAGAAACACTATAGGAACTGCATTTTATATATTCTTACCTATAACCATTTAACGTGTCATTCTGACTTTAACCTTACATTTTGTATCTTTAGTAAATTATTAATTTTGCAATTTACTAAATACTGTAGAATGAACATTACATATTGTAAGTTAAACTGATTGATAGATTGATTAAGCTGAGTCTTCGGTGTGCTAATAGCTCTTGCAAGCTTCCATCAATATCAGGCTGAGAAAAAGTTTAATTGAGTTTTTTGTTGCTAAATTTCTTGCTGACAATTGGATCTGAGCTGAATAAATCGTCATATTTTGCACAGATTTTGGTGATACACGAATTCGAGCGTAAACCTCTAATGCCTTGCGGATATTGGTTTTAGAATATTGTGTGTCAGTTGAAGATAAAATTTATTGCAAACTGTCTGCGAGATGTTTCAACGGTCGTATATTGTAGCTATGTTTTGTACTAAACTATATCTTATTCATATTCTGTAATATAATCGAAGAGTCGTATTTTCTGGGTAAAATAAAATAATTGTAGGTACTCCACTGTGTAACCACGGACAAACATAAGACTTCGCAGGGTTAGGTAGGTAACGACATATTCAACAACATTTGTACTAATAGAAGCATAGATACTATATAAGACCTAGACACTGTGATAAAAATTCGTTGCTCTGGAAGCAATATCTACGAAGAAAATATCGGACTACAATGTCTATATTTTTGTATGGAGCATAGTTTGGCGTCGCGTCGTGTCTGCTTAATGGGAGCATTTGATAAACCAGTAAATTTTGGACTCAATATCCGTCTTTTAAACTTGTGCATTAAAATTTCATCTTATTATATTTTGTAATATCTTTATTGTAATAACGTAACACTATTGCAATATAATAATTGTGATTGGTTACAAATAACATAATATAAATTATAATCAATCATTTGAAGCATCATTAGTCATATGAAGTGAAACATAATAATAATAATAATTTCATCAATTACTTTGTTATCTTGTACTAATGATATGTATTTGAATGAATAATAAAAATTGGTCAAGTGCGAGTCGGACTCACGCACGAAGGGTTCCGTACCATTATCTATGCAACATAAGGCAACGTTATTAGTATCGAGCAAGAAACGGTAAAAAAATCATGTTTGTTGTATGGGAGCCCCCCTTAAATATTTATTTTATTTTATTTTTAGTATTTGTTGTTATAGCGGCAATAGAAATACATCATCTGTGAAAATTTCAACTCTCTAGCTATCACCGTTCTTGAGATACAGCCTGGTGACAGACGGACGGACGGACGGACGGACGGACGGACAGCGAAGTCTCAGTAATAGGGTCCCGTTTTTACCCTATGGGTACGGAACCCTAAAAATGATTGCCAAATATCACGGTATTGAAATAATTGCATACCTATTTTCTACAATAGGTAATACTAATTTACTTTTATTCGGAGATGTTATTCATCTAATATACCGTAACCATGATTTTTAAGATAACTGGGTGAAGGTTACATGAGGTTACACTAGTTTAAGAGATTGTCCGTGTGACGGGTAAAGAATACAAATTTCACTACCCCATTTCCACGCCAAGATGCTGTAAAAGTTAGCTTAGGGTCACACAAATAATGTCCTCTGTGAGAGACGAAAAGCTCAAAAATAAAGCCTGTGCCAATACGCCTAGTGAACTCGGTGCAGTAGACCATAATCCCTCCCAAAGTAGAGAAGCCCGTGCCCAACAGTGGGAGAACAGAGAGAGAGAAAAAGAGAGAGAGAGAAGATTTTATTAATCTAATATACCCTGATTTATGATCTATACTTAATATTAAAAAACTGAATAGTTTGTTTTTTTAACGCACTAACCTCAGGAACCACTTATCCGATCAAAAATATTCAAGTGTTGCATAGTACATTTATCGAAGAAGGCAATAGGCTATATAACATCACGCTGCGACCAATAGGAGCGAAGTGTTAGTGAAAAATGTTGCAAAATCGGGGCAATTTTTCTAAATTTTACGCGTACGAAGTCGCGGGTAACAACTAGTCTATGTCATAAAGTGGTAACACAAATCATATAAAACTTTGTTAGAAAGATTACAGCAATAAAAACTGTCTACCGTATACTTTTATTGTCATTCCATATCGGTTTCCGAAGCACTTTAGATAGAGATGTCAAATAAATGGTAACATTTACGCGTAAAATAAAGATCACACGACATTTTCTGGAATATAACAGTACTATTGAGACTAATAAAAAGGATACTAGAGTACTATGTATCACATAAGAAATGATATCTGTACTGATATTATCAAGCTATAGATTTTGTTTGTTTATTTGAACGCGTTAATCTCGGGAACCACTGATCCGATTCGAAAAATTATTTCGGTGTTGCATATTACATTTATCGAGAATGATTATAGGCTATATAACATCACGCTGTGACCAATAGGAGGGAAGAATTAGTAAAAAACGTTGCAAAAATGGGGAATATTTTCTAAATGCCAATTTTTCCGTTTCACAATTTTCCGTCAATCATCTTTAGGTATATTTTTATACAAGCGTGAATAGTAACTCCTACACACCGCTCCTACAATATATTTTATTCTGTCCTTAATTCAGCAGATCAGCAAGTTTAACCACCTAACTGACACAACAGAGAACTAAACTTAGATAATTCAAAAGCTTAAAGAAAATTTTTGCAAATATTTTTAGTTTCCATTAGTGCTTGTGATAGTTTTATTATTATAGAAATATATAATAATCTATATATGTATAATAATCTAAGTTCTAAAAGTGCGAGAGCTTTTAAACAGAAAACTTGTTTTTAGGGTTCCGTACCCAAAGGGTAAAAACGGGACCCTATTACTGAGACTTCGCTGTCCGTCCGTCCGTCCGTCCGTCCGTCCGTCCGTCCGTCCGTCCGTCCGTCCGTCCGTCCGTCTGTCACCAGGCTGTATCTCAAGAACGGTGATAGCTAGAGAGTTGAAATTTTCACAGATGATGTATTTCTATTGCCGCTATAACAACAAATACTAAAAATAAAATAAAATAAATATTTAAGGGGGGCTCCCATACAACAAACATGATTTTTAGGGTTCCGTACCCAGTATCTCAAGAACGGTGATAGCTAGACAGTTGAAATTTTCACAGATGATGTATTTCTATTGCCGCTATAACAACAAATACTAAAAATAAAATAAAATAAATATTTAAGGGGGGCTCCCATACAACAAACATGATTTTTAGGGTTCCGTACGCAGTATCTCAAGAACGGTGATAGCTAGACAGTTGAAATTTTCACAGATGATGTATTTCTATTGCCGCTATAACAACAAATACTAAAAATAAAATAAAATAAATATTTAAGGGGGGCTCCCATACAACAAACATGATTTTTTTACCGTTTCTTGCTCGATACTAATAACGTTGCCTTATGTTGCATAGATAATGGTACGGAACCCTTCGTGCGCGAGTCCGACTCGCACTTGACCAATTATTTGAAAATACCGCCCACTCACTTTTCGTAAGGATGATCTTTTTTATGGCTAGGGTTGGGCAAATGACTGCAATCCACCTGATTTAAATGCTAGGACAGCTTCTACCCGGGTCGTGTTAATACCTTAATGACTACCATGGCCTGGTTTCCGGAGAAATTCTATGGAGTTTAGTGGGTAGACCGGACGCCGCCGGGAGTCCCAAACGAAGCCTGAAGGTTGCCCCTGCAACTAGACAAAAAATGCTAGGGGATAGTTTGTACAGTGTAAATGCACAATACATGGTGCAAGGTGCTTAGGTGCTTGATTTCGCTTCGCTTCAAAGACCCCAATAAAATATCGTATCCAGAAGAAAACGAAACGGGGATACGAGTTAAAATCCTGTGCCTGTACTAATTTATTGCCTGTAAACAGTATTTTGAATATAAGATAAATAATGATAAGAGTTGCAGACTAGCATTTGTGTTCGGTTGTTGTTTAATTAAAGCACGAAGTAAAAGCGACATTTGAATTTGTAATTGTTGTTGTTTGAAACGAGAAATATGGTAAGTTCACGGCAAAGAACCTTCTGTTCCGGTTGTTAAGTAGGCATAAAAACACAGTTTACTTTGAATAATAAGGAATAGTCATTAGTAAGTATAATTACAATAAGGATAATGGTACCAATTCTATTCAACTTTCGCATTCAATGCTGAGTAATTTGCGAATTTATAGCCAATGCTAACAAAAGAGTCATTCGCCCAGTGCTGAAAAAGAGTATGTGCGTTCAAAAAATTTTTCGCGTAGTGCTAAGAACGCTTATGTGCGTTCATGAAAAACTCGCGTAGTGCGGCTGGACGCTAAAGCGCGTTGTCTTTTACCTTCCCGCAGTGCGGCCGACGCTTATGTGCGTTCGGTAACTTTCGAGTTTTATGACTGTCATATAACAATTACGAGTCATATAAAGGTGTTGGATGGATAAAGGTGTTTCCACACTAGTTGTTTATTTGTAAGAGATTTTGTGAAGTTTACGCCATATTATATCTTTGTTCAGTTATTGTTAAAATAGTAAGTTATACCTTAATGAAACAGTAATATGTAGTACAGGTACCTTCTCCCGAAAGCCCTTTGATTCTTTTTTTTTAATTTAAGACTTTTCTGCCGCCTCATAATAGACACCATTTATAAATAAACTAAAACTACCTATTACTTTAGTTAAAAGAACGAGTCATGATGAAATTATTTCAATAATCTATTGTACTAAATTAGGTTATTGTTGTCGCCGCCGCCGCCGTCGTCGTCCCCTGCAAGATTCATAGCAGAAACCTGACTAGTGTGTAGTCTCCTTTACAATTCCACATTTTACGACCGCTTCGAAACAATAGACACCCAGAATACAGGCTATAAACGTACACGTGCGGCGCACCGCGCTTGTCTACAGATTTTTTTTTTGTATGGACGCACTTGGTGAAGATCAGAAAAACGCGCATAAGCGTTAGCCGCACTGAACGTATTAACTAAAAAGTGAAAATTTAGCATATTTATTTATTTATTTGTACTGTGTAATATAGACCAGCTGTGGTCCACTTTTGTGCACATAAGATCTACTTATTATTTTAAAATTGAATCGCGGTCGACCTATTGCTTAGGTAAGAAGGGGGACGTTTATGCAATGTGCTTTTTTACCGCCATGCAACTTGCGAGTTCCAGCAACATGCATGAATATTTATTTCTTAAAAATCTTTGTCCAGGGGAATTAAAATTAAAAATCTATGCACAAAATCTACTAAAATAGTAGAAAACTTCTAAAAGTGGTCACGCTGAACGTCTCCTTACTCGAAGATTCCTGTATCAAATACTAGATCGCGCGATCGACCGGTCGATCCCGATCGACTTGTTGGCTACTCCTGATATAGACTAACGATTATAATCATTATTAATGTGCACAACGAAAAAGTCAATTAACCAAAATAAATCATAGTTAAATAGTAATTGTTGTTGTTTGAAACGAGAAATATGGTAAGTTTTCATTTTTAGGGTTCCGTACCCAAAGGGTAAAAACGGGACCCTATTACTGAGACTTCGCTGTCCGTCCGTCCGTCCGTCCGTCCGTCCGTCCGTCTGTCACCAGGCTGTATCTCAAGAACGGTGATAGCTAGAGAGTTGAAATTTTCACAGATGATGTATTTCTATTGCCGCTATAACAACAAATACTAAAAATAAAATAAAATAAATATTTAAGGGGGGCTCCCATACAACAAACATGATTTTTTTACCGTTTTTGCTCGATACTAATAACGTTGACAGGTAGACGCTTTAACTATGTGCCTTATGTTGCATAGATAATGGTACGGAACCCTTCGTGCGCGAGTCCGACTCGCACTTGACCAATTTTTTAGTTAAGTTTAGTTGTTTAGTTTACCATTGAAGATAATTTCTTATACTTAGCAGCTTTAAAATAATTGGTCAAGTGCGAGTCGGACTCGCGCACGAAGGGTTCCGTACCATTATCTATGCAACATAAGGCAACGTTATTAGTATCGAGCAAGAAACGGTAAAAAAATCATGTTTGTTGTATGGGAGCCCCGCTTAAATATTTATTTTATTTTATTTTTAGTATTTGTTGTTATAGCGGCAATAGAAATACATCATCTGTGAAAATTTCAACTGTCTAGCTATCACCGTTCTTGAGATACTGGGTACGGAACCCTAAAAATCATGTTTGTTGTATGGGAGCCCCCCTTAAATATTTATTTTATTTTATTTTTAGTATTTGTTGTTATAGCGGCAATAGAAATACATCATCTGTGAAAATTTCAACTCTCTAGCTATCACCGTTCTTGAGATACAGCCTGGTGACAGACGGACGGACGGACGGACGGACGGACGGACAGCGAAGTCTCAGTAATAGGGTCCCGTTTTTACCCTTTGGGTACGGAACCCTAAAAATACATATTAGTATAGAACACATAATAATTGCAAAAAGTTTTTAGGCACTGTACTAAATGGAATAGTGAATAGGTACTTTGAACAAATGTATACAGCTACAACTGGATAAAGCAAAATTATGACATACAAGCCTAGATATATAGCTTATTTTGGGGACTGAGGACGTTATGAGAAATGTCAAAAAGAATCTCCATAGTTGATTGATTGATGATGTAATAATTCTCTTAAAATAGTATGTAAAAAGTATCATCACGAAAAATTGTAAAGCTTTTGAAGTTTATTGCTGCCGAAGTTTTTGTTAATCAGATATGAGAATAAAATTGACCGCAATACATAGATACTTAAGACGACTATTCTTTTACCGAATCTAACTTTAACAAATCACCACAGATAGCCTTTAGTGTTTATCGTATGAATCAATGAAGATATTACGTGAGGAAACTGACCGAAATTGGTTTGCGGTTGGCGTAATCCAATTTGTTGTTCTCCAGAGCGCGGATGTTTCGCATGACAAGAGATTGTACTATCAGAAACTAAACACGTCGAACATAGACATATTATTAGCCTATTTCAAAAAATCACACTTTTTCCGTTGTCTTCTATCTTACATAGCCAAATAATTAGTCATTTACAAAAATCACACTAATTCCGTTATCTTCTATCTTCCAAATATTAACAGAAGGAAAGTGACTGGCTATCATAAACTGGTCAATTACGAGTTAGACTCGCACACTAAGGGTTTCGTATCATAATTATTATAAGATATTCATTATATTTCCGATCCGAAATAACGGAATAAGGACAAGAGTTGATGTTGATGACTATTTGTTATTGTAGCGTAAACTGATACACACAAACTGTGTAACTATATATGAAGGGCCTAGTGGTGGAGTGGTTTATGTAACGAACTGCTGTACACGAGGTCTCGGCTTCGATTCCCGAGCGGGACAATTATTTGTGTGATCTTTACAATTGTCATACAAATGTTTGTACTGCGTCTGGGTGTTTTCTATGTATTTTATGTATGTATTTACAAAATAAAAGTAGTATTTGTAGTCTATCCGTATTCTGGTACCCATAACACAAGCATAGAAATATAGCTTACTTTGGGACCAGAGGAAGTTGTGTGAAATGTCCATGAATATTTATTTATTTTATTTATTTAAACTGTGTTTTTAGCTCTCTGGCTATCACCTTTCCAGAGATACCTACAGCCTGATGAAGTGGTGTCTGACGGACGGACGGACGGTTAGTGAAGTCTCAGTAGGTAATAGAGTTCTATTTTAGATTCAGTTACAGAACTCTGTACAATACTTTAAGTCAGAGTCAAAGTTAAAATTTTTATTTCAATTTGGCATGTTTTACCATAGACTTACGATATAGATCTAGACGTAACACTCGGTACAACGAATCCGGCCTGCTTCTTTTTTTAGTTGAATACATTAAGAAAAATAAATGAAAACGAGCCTATTTAGTAGCCTTTCTAACTCTTTCTTTTTGAGCTGGAGTAAAAGAGAAGGCAAGGCTACTATTTTACTTATAAACCGTAAACGGGCCGGGCCTTGGGACAAATCTATGTTCCCGAGTTGTTCCTCCCTACTTATAACCTCCTTGTGTTTTACAAGCTCTTTTAAAACGTCAGAAACTAGGTGTCTGTTCCAAACGCGAATCCTATGGAGAAGAACAGACAAGAAACTCCATGGATTTTTTTCTCTTTTTTTATTTCTATATTATTTTACATTGTTGTAGTGGTGTGAGAATAATGATTTAGTTAGGAATTTGAAGGTTAGTAAGTAGGCTTGCAAATAAAAAATTTCGCCTCGTGGTCGAGTGGTTCATGTAACGGACTGCAGTTAACGAGGCCTGGGGCTCGATTCCCGCACGGTGTAATTATTTGTGTTATTCATAAATGTCATACACATGTTTGTACTGCGTATGCTTGCTTTCTTTATTATCAGCTGGTATGTATTTACAAAAGAAAAGTAGTTTATGTAGTAGGTATATCCATATTGTTGGTACCCATAATACAAGCATATAAGCTTAGCTTGGGATCAGAGGACATTATGTGAATGTCCATGAATATTTATAAAAAAAAATACTAATCCACTTTTAATAATACAGCGCTTTGAGTGCATTTGATGATGTAAAGTGATCAGTTCGTGAAACCATTCACAAAGCTTTTCTGTGGATTAGTAACCTATTATTTGAAATGTTACGCTTTGAGCGTTACTTTGCTTTAGACGGTACGAACTGAAGCCTTTGATCTTGTCAAAATTAGAGTGGTTTGTAAATTGTAGCCTCATTGAGGTTACAAAATGTTGAATAGCAAGTCTGGAGAGTACCTACACCTTGTGAAAGCTTCGGCTATCTCTTTATTTCAACTTTTTATTAGCTTTGCCAATATTTGTAACC
Organism: Orgyia antiqua; assembly: GCA_916999025.1. Taxonomy (NCBI): domain Eukaryota; kingdom Metazoa; phylum Arthropoda; class Insecta; order Lepidoptera; family Erebidae; genus Orgyia; species Orgyia antiqua. The sequence continues at coordinate 32,109,517 of OU779866.1, forward strand.
TAGAAAAGGTATTAATTTCCAGTATTTATTACTAATATCATTGCCTGAGACAACTATTTGTGTGATATTCATAAATGTCGTACAAATATTTGCACTACGTCTGGGTGTTTTCTATGTATTTTATGTATGTATTTACAAAAGAAAAGTAGAGTATGTATTATATCCGTATTCTGGTATCCATAACACAAGTATTAGCTTAGCTTAGGGCCAGAGGACGTTGTGTGAAATGTCCATGAATATTTATTTATTTAGTTATTTATTTAGTACTATACTAGGATTTATTATTTATGGACATTTCACACATCTTATGTCCCCAAATTAAGCTATATTACTATACCTGTGTGGTGGGTAGCTACGACTACAGTTTTTTTTATGTACATACTTAATAATACCTACATAGGAAACAGCCAGATACAGCACAAACATTTGTATGGCATCATTACTTATTATAAAACAAAATCGATATTTTTGTATTTATGTCCCTATGTGAACTTAAATCTTCAAAATTACACAACGGATTTTGATGCGGTTTCTTTAATAGATAGAGTGGTTCAAGAGAATGGCTTTTTTGAACAATTTGTTAAGATTTGGTATGTATTTTGGGCTCAATAACTATTAACGGGGGTGAAACCGCGGGCATTGGCCAGTTTATAAATATCAAACAAATAATTGCACTGTGCGTAGATAGAATTCGCGACCTCGTGAATGACAGTTCGTTATATGAACTAGTAGACCACGACGTCTGTCTGACTTACATTTTTTAAGCTAACAACTAAATAAGCTATGATAAGTCTTACTCCATCGATGTACTTTCAAATTTCAGTTCTTAGTTAAAGTAATTACGTCGCAGATCATTGTTATACTGTATTACAGCATTTAATGTAACTATGTTACATTAACTATGTTACATTTAATGTAAATGTACAGAGGTTAAAAAGGTCATAATGTTTGTAATATCTAGAGAATGATCTTGAATTACACAATGAACGAACAATGAGGGTTGCAACAAGCTTACGATTAAACATGCTTTAAACATTGTTACGGCATATTTCAGTGTGTAAGTTATTATGTTGAGTTATTCTCGCTATAAGTATGTGTGTATAGCTAATATGTTAAGACTTACAATGGTATCAATTCTATGCGCACTACTGAACTAAACTAGAAAATGTAAATCGATATTGTCAGTAACACAATTTGGCAATAAAATTCTCTAACACTTGCAAGACTTGTTTGTTTAAATACAATCACTTTTCACGGACTTAGCGTATTCTTAAACCACCTATTAGGTACAGTATGTGTGTGTGGCACTAACTGTCAAGTTAATCTGCCATATATTTGGACAGTATTAGGGTGGTTTTGGTATGACTAACACGTCTAAAGCTGTAAAACAACAAGTTTATGCGACTGTTGAATGTTCATAGCGATTCACGTAGCAAAGTTTTGCGTCTAAACACGTAATTGAGAACGTGTTTATGTCTAGTTATGACAGTACAGTTATCATAGTACAGTTTGTTTTGTTATTGAAATGTAGAAGACAATCTCTGTATAGTATCGAAACGCATCGTATTTGCTGTAAAACTTCTATCTAACATAATAATTAAATTTATTAACACACATTTATTAGCATCTATCTCTATATATCTACGAGTATAATATCTGTGTAAGGGAAACTTTAAACTAAATCTTTATTCTACTTTCAAATTTTAGATTAATCTCAAGTAAATGATAGATGTGCAATGAATTGAATTTAAATTCTAGCTTTTCAGAATCAACTACGCGTACTCAAGTACGCGTACTCTTTGGTTTTTAAACCAAGTTCTTAATTTAGTGAGGCACCATAAACGTTAAAAAATAAGTTATTAATTTAAATATAAGTTACCTAGTTGATACTAATATTATTCAGCTGTTTTAAGTTGAAAAATATAAGATAAACTAACGTTTTCTAGAAATATCACAAGAGATGCTTTAAAGTAAAATGTATGGTTTTTTTAAATAATGTAGATAAAATAAACGTTGTGTAACAATAATTATAGATACCTATTTATTTCTTTTCAGAAAAACCGCGGCACTTTAGAAGTCAACAATATTTGTAAGTATTTACTAAGATACTTTTAGTTATATATGAAAATGAAACCACTGACTACTACAAGATAATATTCTCGAGCTAACAATATCTGAAAATACCGAATAAACGTAATTTGCACCCCTTCGCTAATGTAGGATCAGTTTTAAATTTTACGCAATATTCAAGGGTTAATGACAGTGGACATTTAAAAAATCTGAGATTCTATTAAATAAAAATAATGAATATTCGTGGATATATTCCTCTGGTCCCAAACTTAGTTCACTTTCTTTTAATATTAACGTAAACTTTGATACATTTTTTTAATTAGGTATTTAATTTATTGAGATATAAAAAGATTTTTATCAAAATAATTCAGTAGGTATTTTAAGTATGATTGTGTCTCCATAATGGGAGCGTACAATTGCTTTTATTATAATCGGGTACCCTCGGAGTATAGTTCCGTTTTATTACAGACGTCTTGTATTACAACCATTGTATCTCTAATTTGGTTTTGTAGATATTTTAACAACGCTTAGGTTTTGTACGGAGTAAATTTTCTTTGTCATATCTTATGATGCTCCCGTTAGAAAAGAGCCCCTCTCATTTCGAAACTCATGCAGTGTGCTCTACTGTAATATCAGAATTTTTCAGTATTCAGGGTGTTTATTTGTGGGCTTATGAATTTTAGTGTCTAATAGTTAACTTTGGAGGAAAACAAAGTGCATATCTTACGATTTTAAAGTTCTTTAATATTGTTTCTTTATTAATTACAGTATCTACTCTAAGTATACAAAACTAACATCACAAGAAAAATCTGAACACATACTTATTATATAAAAATCTGTCTACCGAATTGCCAACGAAAACATACGAAAATGTTATAAAAAATGCTAAAAAAATATATATAAAATAATAAAACTAATATTATTAAATCCTCATGAAACGGTAAAATGTACATTTTTTTTGTCTTGTGTTATTTACACAAGTCTACTCAACTATGAACCCAACTGAAATTAATAAAGTAATAATAAAACGAACTTCACTGTTTCGTTGATGTTAATACAGAGTACATTTTCACAGGCCTCTGGTCTACAAACCGTTGTATTTTCATTTAATTCCGTTGGTAAATTTCGGAATAGTAAGAAAAACTGACTGTAAAGGGTAAATTAAAACACGTACGCCGTATCTTGACTAAGCTGGCCATACAACTGTAAAAAAATAGGATAAAATTAACTTAATTTTATCACTAACTTGACTCTAAAATCTTTACTTATTATAAAACAAAGTAATTCTTTTGTGTGTGTGTCCCTGTTTGAGCTTATATTTTCAAAACTACGCAACGCATTTTTATACGGCATTTTTTAAATGATAGAGTGGTTCAAGAGGATGGCTTTTTTGTCTAATTTGTAAGGTTTGGTTTTTAACCGTGTGGTGACGGATTAAGAATACAAGTGTCACGACCCCATCTCCTCCCAAGGGTGCTGTAAAAGTCAGCTAAGGGATATTGCACACAGATAACATCCTCTGTGAAAGACGGAAAACTCGAAAATAAACCCTGTGCCAACACGCCTGGTCAGAGCGGCACAGTAGACCATAATTCCTCCGAAGTGGAGGAGGCCTGTGCCCAACAGTGGGACGTAAATGGTCTGGAGAGGAGAGGTTTTGCGGGTAACAACAAGTAAGTTAAAAAACTGAAAAAGTGTAGTATAAAATTAATGATGCTGGTGTATTAGGATATAAGAAATATTTAATTAAAACTTTGATTCATAGAAATTTCGTAGTGTTAAAAATACCGCACTTGTCTCAATAAATGTTTATGCTTACAATGAAGCATCGGTTTATGCACGTGTGAATTAGTTATTTACTTAAGGGCCTACATCAATATTATCGTCGACATGTACATATTAAGTAGGTATAGAAAATGAAGAATTAGGGATATTTTTTTTGTTTACTCAAAATCTACTATATATATTTTAATTCTGATTTACGTATTTCTATATATAATAGTTACTTATGTTTTTAAAGTTATTTCATTAGTTAATACGCGATAATAGACCGACAAATGAAAAAAATAAAAAATTAGAGAGGTTGTTTCGCTAAGATTTTCTATCGGGAAAACTTTTTTCAATCGCGTTTCTGAGTTTATGTGATCCTATATCACATATTGAAAAAACATATACTTAAAAATTATAGCTCTAGCCATTCAATCTAAAGAAACAATGAAAACTTCGTACGTAGAAAAATGCACGAAGAAGATTTTGGTATCCTCTTAAGTACAGACGTTCACTCTGTCTCTTTTTTTCTCTGACTTTTCGCAAGTTTATTGTTTGTTTGCTTGTAAAATTAGTTTTATAGTTAATTAGAGATATAAAACTGAAGATTGTTAATATGTTAATTTCAAGCCAGCTGCAAAACTAAGTACAAAATGTTTAAGATATAACGTTTAGGATAAATTTACTACTTAGTATGGTTAAAATCGATAATTGAACTGTCATTCCCTTACATTATAAAGCTGTTAAAAGTGATTTTTAGAAGTGAATTATCCCGTGTTATTATGATTACATGGTGACCCTAGCCTCTACAGAAACTTGGTAGTGTAAGAACTAAATTGGTCTCGTCATCATCATCCAAGGCCTACCTTTGTATGAATGTAGGCCACTCGACTTTGACTTCAAGAGATAATATGGCAACGTCTTACAGCTTAGAAGAAAAGTAGAGTATCTAGGTTTTCAACGCATGTAGATTACTAAAAGAATTTCAGTGCGTAATACAAAAGGCGAAATAAGTCTTACAGTTACGTAAATCATAAAAATTTCATGTGTTAATTATATAACTTCTTCGCATCATATTTTTAATTTAATTTTGTTTCACTGAGATGATGTATAGTGATTTTCATTTTATACAAATTTTAACTTTTCTCCTAAAGGGTCAAGTGCGTGGCACTTACAACCGCCGGGCATGTATGACTAGATATATGAGGGTGGATGAAGCCAAGGAAGTGTGTTTAGGCCGTAGCAGATGGCGTTTTATAGTCCCTGCTGACCCCCATGGAAAAAAAGCGTAATGATGACGAGCTTTCCTCCAAAAATCGAGAGTAAGCAGCTTGTTAGATAAAAATGATAAAAATACCTACCTAAGTCATGTCACACTCAGTTTATATTATTTTTTAAATCAATACATTATTTTTTGATAGATAGATAATTAAAGAAACATAATACAACCTCATGGTTAATTATTAGAAAAAGAATTTTTTAATATTCTCCGTCTTTGTTTTTTACTTTACCTGTGTATTTTTAAAAAGGTCATCATTATTAAATTTATATTTTGCTTTAAAAGTAAAATGTGATATTACGAAGCAACACGAAAACTGTTTCAGGAATAATGAACATTGATGACCATAAATCCAGAGATAGTGAACATTTCTGATATTTTTAACTAATAAATGTTTAATATTAATGTTTCGAGTACCTGAAATGTGAAGAGTTACACCATGGAAAATTTATAAATGAATAAAATAAAAAATAAATATTCATAGACATTTTACACAACGTCCTCTGGTCCCAATCTAAGCTTATATGCTTGTGTTATGGGTACTAGAATACGGATAGAATATTTAAGTATACTACTTTTTTGTAAATACATAGAAAACACCATGTTGCTATTTATGCAACAATAAGGGCTGTTTCGAATGTTGAATATACTTTCTATTACAATTAGTTTTAAGTGTATTTATAGGCATAAAATCTTTAAAAAGTTTGTTCAATCAGTTTCTTATACAATTGTGGTTATGGTGTTGCAGCTTAGACTTATTTTAAGCAGGTACTCTTATTGAAATATTTTGGCATATTATGCCTAAATAAAAAAAAGGAATGACAGACCACCTTTGCTACCATTAAAAATATTTATATTTAGTCTTTAATTAGTCAGGCAATAACAGAATGGAGTTAGTAAAATGTAAACAAATATTTTTTGATATTTTATTTGAGAACGTAACTTCTTAGTGTATTTTAATACCGTTATATCCGCTACGTGATAATAAAAATTAATGATACGAAATTAGAAATTACGCATTTATTAAAGTAACAAATATATTATATCGTAATATTGTTATGAAAGCGTAATATTATCATAACCAAACCAAATGTTTACAACACCTAGCGTGGCCTATTAGCGAGAGTATTTTAACACGTAATTCTGCACACTCACATTTGGCTTTCAAATAGGCTTTTATACTCTAATAGAGATTGATGAGTGTATCAAGATCACTTCACAGATATCCTTTGTAAGAAAGTATCGTGATTAATTAGTCCTTGTACAACTAAATGTACCATAGATTTAGAATAATATTGTTACGTGCTAGGGTTCGAAGGATTTGGAGAGAAAGACCTGCTGACTCTTTTGAAGACTTTATTCACTAGCACTAGTTACACACTAAGCACTAGGTCCAAACACTAAGCACTAGGTCCAAACACTAAGCACTAACAATGTCCTAGATCGTAGCCAAGTTGTAGGTTTCACTGGTATCACTCTTGATCACTTGTTTTCGCTCTCGAAGTCGCCTTTATCGTAGCTCGAACTGAACTGCCCGGGCTCGCCCCCTGCCGCTATTTATATGCGCCGAGACGAGTTCCAGACTATTCCAGAATGTTCCCGACTGTGCGCGAACGTGATCGCCCGGAACGAATGTTTCTAGAAGGTTCGAGCATGTACGGTAGTTCCTCTAACGCCATCTAGTATCTAATAGGGGTTTCACTTTGTTCGGTTATTTAATTGGTCTTACTAGTTGCTGCTAGATGGCGCTAGCTCCTTTGTGTTTTGTGTGTTCGTAACACTACTCCCCTCTTAGAGATGCTCGTCCCGAGCATCGTTGTTACTACCATGGTAGCGCGCCAGACGGTCTATGTGTACCACTTTGAATGTCCCTCTTGGTTGCTTTTGAATCCTATCACGTCATGAACCACTTTGTATGGACCGTCCCACTGGTTCTGCAACTTTGGAGATATCCCTTTCCGGCGAGTTGGGTTATGCAGCCACACCAGTGACCCTTCCTCGAAGCCGCTCGTGTTCGATTTCCGGTCGTATCTGGTTTTCATGTTCTCACTTGACTGTAACCCATTTTCCCGAACCAAGGCGTGTATATAGCGCATCTTCTCCCTTAAATCGCAGACATAGTCTTGTACAGTCTTTGGTCCCTCCGGTGACCCTCCTGTCAATAGGTCTACTGGTATTCGTAGTTCTCTACCGAAATTGACATACGCCGGGGTAGCTTTTATGCTCTCATGCTCGGCGGTTCGGTAAGACAGAAGGAAGAGTGGTATATACTTGTCCCAATCCTTTTGTTTGTCATCTACCAATTTCGCCAAATGCCTCTCAAGGGTCTGGTTAAATCTCTCAACCATTCCATCAGACTGCGGATGGTACGCGGTGGTCCTCGTCTTATGCATGCCCAAAATTCTGCACACTTCCTGGAACACCTGCGATTCGAAGTTCCTGCCCTGATCAGAATGGATTTCCAGAGGCACACCAAAACGACATATCACTTCTTCGACTAACTTGGAAGCGACTGTTGTGGCTTCTTGGTTTGGTATGGCGAACACTTCGGGCCATTTGGTGAAGTAGTCAATGACGACCATAAAATACTTGTTTCCCGAATCCGTTACAGGAAATGGCCCAGCTACGTCAACTGCAATTCGTTCCCACGGTGCACCGACGTTATACAACCGCAGGTTCCCACGGCTCCTGGTCTGTGGTCCTTTTACAGCAGCGCAAGTAGTACATTTGCGGCACCAATCCTGTACATCGTCTCGACAATGCAACCAGTAGAATCGTTCTCTCACTTTTGTTAACGTCCTCTTGACACCTAGATGACCTCCTGATACGCCATCATGTATTTCACGGAGAACATCTGGTACTCTCGTTCTTGGGACAATTATCTGAAGATGGAACTCTCTGCCGTTAGTCTTCTCCCATTTCCGGTAGAGTATTCCGTTTTGGAGTATCAGACTATCCCATTGCGCCCAGTACGCCTTAGTGACAGCGCCAGTGGGTGCAACCTCACTCCATATTGGTTTTACGTCACCCCGTTTCTTCCATGTGATGATGTGCCGAAGGTCGTCATCTTTTTCTTGAGCCTCCCTCATAGCATCATTCTCCCAGAGACTCAAAGGATCTGTTCTCGTTAGTTTTAATGTTTCTTCATTGCATTCCTGCTTAACACAATGTTTGCAGTCCTCCGAACACGGCCTTCGTGAGAGTGCGTGTCGGCATTCCCATGTGTCTTTCCGCTGCGGTGTTCCGTCTTGAAGTCATACTCCTGGAGCTGTTCAATCCATCGAGCTACTTGACCTTCTGGGTTCTTGAATTGCAGTAGCCACTTCAAGGCTGCGTGGTCAGTTCGTAGTAAAAACTGTCTGCCGATGAGATATTTGCTGAAATGTTGTAGCGTCTTTACAACAGCCAAGAGTTCTCGTCTTGTCACACAGTAGTTTCTCTCTGGCTTGGATAAAGATTTGCTGAAATATGCAATAACAACTTCTCTTTCACCCTGTTTTTGAGATAACACCCCTCCAATGGCCGTGTTGCTTGCATCCGTGTCAACTATAAACTGACCTTCAGTTTGTGGATACCCCAGGATTGGTGTTTCACACAGATGTTTCTTCAGTTTCTGAAAAGATTCTTCACAAGTCTCATCCCAACTAAATTGTCGTTTATCTTCTGTCAGCCGATGTAATGGCTTGGCTATCTCTGCGAATCCCTTAACAAAACGCCTGTAGTATGAGCATAGGCCGAGGAATGCCCGCACTTCGGTTTTGTCCTTAGGGGTAGGCCATTTTTGAACTGCTTCCAGTTTCTCCGGGTCTGTCTGGATTCCATCACTGGAGATAATATGGCCGAGATAGTTGACCTTGCTCCTGAATAAATGACACTTTTCCGGGTTCAACTTTAATTTGGCTCCCTCTATTTTGGCGAAAACTCGCTCCAAGTTTCGCAAATGGTCCTCGAAGTCGCGGCCGACAATTATGACGTCATCCAAGTAGACTAAGCAAGCCTCTCCAACTAAGCCTGCCAGTACACACTCCATGAGTCGCTCAAATGTGACAGGTGCGTTGCACAATCCGAAGGGCATGACGTTAAATTGCCATAAACCTTTACCGGTCGAGAAAGCTGTCTTCTCCTTGTCTTTTGGATGAATTTCTACCTGCCAGTAGCCAGACTTCAGGTCTAGGGTCGAGAACCATTTCATGCCACTCAGGGTATCTAAAGTGTCGTCGATTCGAGGTAACGGGTAACTGTCCTTCTTAGTGACATCATTGAGACGCCTATAGTCCACACAAAATCTCGTGCTACCATCTTTCTTCTTCACTAATACAACAGGTGAGCACCACGGACTTGTAGACGGTTCAATAATCTTATTCCTTCTCATGTCCTCCAAAAGGCCTTCAACTTCTTTTTCCTTTGCAATTGGTATCCGTCTTGCTCGTTGACGAATTGGTCTCTCGCTTCCGGTATCTATCCTGTGCTGAACCATTGACGTTCTTCCAAGGTCGACATCTTTTCGAAGCTTAATCACCGTGTTACTAACATCATTTATAGCACAAAGCACTTTTTCTTGGAGGTCTTTTTGTTGCTCTTGTGATTCTTGCAAAGCGCCGAACTTGCGTTCTATCAGTTCAATTAAACTTCCTAATTGAAGTGCTGCTTGAGGAACTGACGCTACCGTTCCGCTGGTGGGCGTGGCTTGTCTAGTGGGCGTGGCCTGTGTGGTGGGCGTGGCAAGGTGGGCGGAGCCAGTGGGCGGAGCTTGTCTAGTGGGCGTGGCCGGTGTGGTGGGCGTGGCAAGGTGGGCGGATCCAGTGGGCGGAGCTTGTCTAGTGGGCCTGGCCGGTGTGGTGGGCGTGGCAAGGTGGGCGGAGCCAGTGGGCGTGGCTTGAGTCTGAGTAGGCGGAGCCTGGGCCTGGGTGGGCGGAGCCCGATGGGCGTGGTCGGTGGGCGTGGCCAGTGGGCGGGTCTAAGGGGGCGTGGTCGGTGGGCGGGGCCTGGTAGGTGGGGCCAGTGGGCGGTGCTTGGTCCACAGCGGGCGTGGCCTCCGCAGCTCGTTGTGCCCTTGTCCTGACGCCCTCGAAGTCCTCTCTCGGAGTCAATGGCATCTCCAAATCTCACTTCCGACACCAGTTGTTACGTGCTAGGGTTCGAAGGATTTGGAGAGAAAGACCTGCTGACTCTTTTGAAGACTTTATTCACTAGCACTAGTTACACACTAAGCACTAGGTCCAAACACTAAGCACTAGGTCCAAACACTAAGCACTAACAATGTCCTAGATCGTAGCCAAGTTGTAGGTTTCACTGGTATCACTCTTGATCACTTGTTTTCGCTCTCGAAGTCGCCTTTATCGTAGCTCGAACTGAACTGCCCGGGCTCGCCCCCTGCCGCTATTTATATGCGCCGAGACGAGTTCCAGACTATTCCAGAATGTTCCCGACTGTGCGCGAACGTGATCGCCCGGAACGAATGTTTCTAGAAGGTTCGAGCATGTACGGTAGTTCCTCTAACGCCATCTAGTATCTAATAGGGGTTTCACTTTGTTCGGTTATTTAATTGGTTTTACTAGTTGCTGCTAGATGGCGCTAGCTCCTTTGTGTTTTGTGTGTTCGTAACAATATATTCTCTCTACACCCTATAAACATTCCACTGTAGACCTCCTCCATTTTGGAAGGGATTATGGTCTACTGTATTGCGCCGCATTGGCATGTTGGCAAAGGGGTTTACTTTTAGTTTTCCGTTTCTTATAAAGGATAATAGATGAAGAATGTCCGTGTGGTGACGGAATAAGAACACAAATAGTTATACCTAATTTGTAGATAGGCAATGTAAATGGTAAAACCATATCAATTTGTTTCTAGGTGTTTACATACTCGTAATTTATTTAATCCTGTGTTATTTTACTTTAATACAAAATTTATATCCGGGTAGTGTAGAACAACTCACTATAGGCATTTTTACAGGCAAAATCTGCTTAATGGTAGAAAAAAAAAATCTGAAAATATACCAATTACCCCGTTGCTTCGAGCTGTTTCGCAATTCAATTTTAGCCCTACAATGGGGTGCGACTGTTCTTATTTATAGAAGTAAAAGTTTACGTTACTCTATCTATCTTTTATCGCAAATCTGTTATTTTTAAGAATATCTATGCTGCTTATATAACAATATAATGAACAGTATTTTGTGAACGTGTGGTTTTAAGTTAAGAAGGTCTGACATTTTGAAATTATAGAATAGAATAGAATACACTTTATTGTACACCATAATTTACATTTCATTAAAACTAATGTAACAATAGAGCATGTACGATTGGCGGTCTTATCGCATAATGCGATCTTTTCAAGACAACCTTTAGATGGACTCAGTTTATTTGAAAAAAGGGTATTAGTGGTGTACTTACTTACTGTATAAATTTCAGATGAAAAGAAAATCTTACATTACGCCTAACCAATACATATTATTACAAATAAACATAAACATATAAAAATACTAAGGAAAGTTTAGTAATTTTAATTTTTAAGTTAGGATTTTGTATAAAGTTACACAATTCTGACATTGATGTCATATCTAGGGATAGCAATACCTAAGGCAAATACCTAAATGAGGAGTACAGTACCCTCTTAATAGTTAAAATGAATGTTGTCTTGCAAAATATGAATGTTATCAAATATCGTATAACAGAATGGATGACATCAATGTCAGAATTGTGTAACTTTATACAAAATCCTAACTTAAAAATTAAAATTACTAAACTTTCCGTTAGTAAATAAATAAATATTCATGGATATTTCACACAACGTCCTCTGGTCCCAAGCTAGGCTTAGGTATATGCTTGTGTTATGGGTACCAGAATACGGATAGAATTCATATACTATTTTTCTTTTGTGAATACATACTTATAATACATAGAATCACCCAGAGGCAGTACAAACATTTGTATGACAATTAGAAATATCACACAAATGATTGTCCTGAGCGGGAATCGAAGCCGCGACCTCGTGATCGGCAGTCCGTTATGTGAACCACTCAACCACGAGGCTTGTAATGTGTAAGAATAACGAGTCTTAACAACGCGTGTAATGGATTGTAAGATGAACAGACAGGCAGTACAGACTAAGTATACATAATAGAAATTATAAATTTGACTAAAAAGAAAATGGGTTGGTGAATCTTGTATTTTTAATTACCACTGCCTATTTTGACTTTTAAACGAATTTTTAAACCTCCGATAAGTCATAATATTTTCTAACACTTGCGCGACTCACTTACTTAAATAAAACTACTTTTTACGGATTTAGACTAATTTTTTACGGATTTTTAGGATTTAGACGGATTTGGATTTAGAATTTAAAACAAATATAGTCGTCTAAATCCGTAAAAAGTAGTTTTATTTAAACCTCCGATAAGTCATTATGAATAATCATAATGACTTATCGGAGGTTTAAAAGTTCGCTAAAATTGTCAAAAATTGTTATTCATAATTCAAAAAAGCCATTATAAATACTTAAGTCCATATTATTCTTTGTAATAAAATTAAAAGATAATTACAACTTAAATTAAAGACTAATTCCACAAAAGCCACGAAAATTTCACAACACATTTTGTAATTCCTGACAATACTATTAGGCAAAGGGATATTTTCCCTCTTCGTTTTACGTGTTGTCTAATTAGACCTCTGAGGCTAATTGGGACACCAAGACCCTTTAGTTGCAGAACTGTGAATATGTAATACACAAAGTTTTAATACATACATAAATACTGCAGCCCATTACTGTGTTCATTTAGAGCATTGAATGCACAATTAAGGTCACATTAACAGACGCGTAATAATTATTATAAAATATTTACTTTCTTTTAACCAACAAAATTGTATTAATTGTAGTACGGGTCACTGCTTCTAGTAATGGTTTATTCATCTGCAGACCGATTTCCAAGATTCTTTTTTTTAATATTTAATTAGAATACTAAACTGATAGAAGCATAGATATACTCTATATCTATAATATAACGCAAAAACTATTAAAAACGGAAGTACGATACCCATACTTTTGTATGGAGCATAATTTGGTATCGTACCGTCTTAAACCAAGACACAAAAGATGTTTAGTGTACTCAAAACGTAACCATTTACCATTTACCTACTGTATTAACAAAATTTGATCTTTTATCACATTGCCAGGAACAGACTGGCAATGTGATACATACATTGCCAGTAACAGACTGGCAATGTGATACTATTCTACATCCATGGTTTAATCGATAACAATAACATTGATTACATAATACGACATCATATATACGTACATTTTTTTGTAAAAACAAGAAAAAAGGCTTTCAATATAAAACTTTCTTTATAAGAATGTTAAAGAAAAGTTTCTCACGACTAATGTGATTGATTACTTTGTTATTGGATAACTTTGAATACTTATTACGAGAGTTTTATACTATAAATATATTTTAGTTATGCGTTAGGCAAGTTTTTAGTTATCCTAAACATTATTCTTATTGTTGTTGCTTTATGTGTCAGGAGTACGTAGCAGATTTAAAATAGCACCTTAGTTTGTTGCTAATAATGAAATGCTCTGTGTGATTAAGGATTGAGAATATAAGTGACATCACCCCTTTTTCTTCACAAGGTTCTGTAAAAGACAACTAACGGATATTGTACTCTTGACTCGGTGAGAAAGTTTTTTTCATAAAGCGAAAATTACAAAAATGCAATGCAATTTACTTATTCTCTCTCTCTCCAGCCCATTATTGTCCCACTGTTGGGCACGGGCCTCCTCTACTTTGGGAGGGATTATGGTCTACTGTGCCGCGGTGACCAGGCGTGTTAATACAGGGTTTAATTTCGAGATTTCCGTCTCTAACAGAGGATGTATCTCCGTGCACAATATCCCTTAGCTGGCTTTTACAGCACCCTGGGGAGGAGATGGGGTGGTGAAACTTGTATTCTTAGACCGTCACCACATGAACAATTTTATTTACTTATTATTACAATGTATTTACTAACTGACGTAATATGCTTAGAAATTAGTATATAGGTACTTAATTAATGTTAAATCTACAATCCTTCGCAAGAGCTCAAGTTGTTTTTTACGCCCAGATATATTTTATCAAGCACAGTAAGCCCATTTACGATTAATAAAATAAAGATAAACAGATAGCATATTTAAGACGGTACGATACCAAATTATGCTCCATACAAAAGTATGGGTATCGTACTTCCGTTTTGTCTTCGCGATAAATTAAACTGATTTTAATAGTTTTTGCGTTATATTATAGATAAAGAGTATATATATGGTTCTATCACTTTCTTTTTTTCAAAACATAATAACTAAAAGAAATATGACGATCCGAAAAGCCCACTTTTTCGGTTATCTTTATATAAAGTTGCAGCGTCTATTACACAAATTTGCTAAAGTTTTACCACAAAAGAAAGTGATAGAAACATAGATATACTCTTTATCTATAATATAACGCAAAAAATATTAAAATCGGTTTAACTTTCGCGAAAAAAAAACGGAAGTACGAAACGTCTTTTTTCATAGAATTTGTAGGTAAAATCCGCTTCAGCTACATATATTTGTCCCTTTCAGCGCGGCACTCGGGAATAGGGATAGCAATACCTAAGGCAAATACCTAAATAAGGAGTACAGTACCCTCTTAAGGAGAATGATATTGCATTTAATAAAGCTATCCACTTAATTACTACTTCGTCTACTATCCCTATATCGGATATTATTAATAAAGAATCTACTTCTTCATAAATATCGTCGAAGCAATTTCCCAACGCTCCTATTACACTATTAAGTCTAGTGCATATTAAAGATGCAAAAGTCGCCATACTACTTTATCTATGAGCTACAACTGACCAAAGTAAATTGCGGATGTACGACCGCAAATTATCGTCGTTAGTGGATAATCATGCAGCGATTTAGGGTTAGAACTTTTTTAATATTATTTTGTGGTATTTGTGGCCAAAATAAAATGTACTTTTTGTAGAAAGATTTTATTCATAATTGGATCTATTGTGCATGTAGCTTTTGATGTAAAAATAGAATAGATCAGATACATAATTTTATCTTGCCTATTTCCATTATTGTCACTAACTATAAACTTATTTAACTAATCTCTATCAAGTCTAATACTAGGCTATTTTAACTAGATACTAAAACACAGAACAGTATTACCAGTAATAACCATGAATTTTGTTACCAGTTCTTCTCCGTAGGTTTCACCTTTGGAATAGACATCTACTCGTAGCTTCTGACGTTTTAAAAGAGCTAGTGAAACATGCCAACTTGAAATAACAAAATTTATACTTTGACTTTGACTAACACATAAGTTTACTATTTTCAAACGTTTGATTCAGTTCTATTCTTAAATGTTTTACTTACAAAGATACACTAAGGTTACAATGACGAGCCTCGTGGTTGAGTGGTTCATGTAACGGACTGCCGATCAAGAGGTCGCGGGATTGTTTCTTTATCGATAGGTATTCTCACTACAAAATTCGATTTTATATGCAGAAATTTCCGATAATACGTTAACCAAATATAACAACGCCTACATTCACAGCACTACTTGCACTGTATTGTGTATATGTGTAGTTGTCAAATTCACAGTTATTTTACTAATAATTGGTTAAATATCCAACGCAAGTGTACTCCTACACTTAGCTGGGAAGATGACACGATGACGAGCGATACGATAGTGTGGGACGCAATTTTCCGTTATTTTACACCGAGTTATAGCTGTGACCGCCCGAGAAATGAGGCGTCGTAACGCCAAGACCCAGATATAAGTACCTCGATTACATTACCTGACTTAGGGCTGCCATCCGTCCAAATGTTCCTAGTTTTGTCCTACTTTCATGGGCATCCAGGGACGTTAGTTAAGTGTCCCGGGAAAATCCAGACGCTATTCGCCAAAAACTTACGTCCAAGCAGAAGCATTTTCAGAAGTGTCCAGGGACAAAACCGTAATTTTCCGAAATATCTGGGATATTTTGAGATATTTATCAGCAATTTAGGTGACGGCATCCCTAAATAGATAAGGACATTTAAAACAAAGGAAAAATAGGTTAAAGTAGAAATAAAATGTGCTATATCCACGAGATTTTTATGGTCCAATATGATACTGATATACGTATAGGTACACATGAATTTATGTGGCGGACACCCTACTCGTAGCGAAACTGCATCACCTAACCTAATTAAAAAGTTTCTACATGAAGCTGCATCGACTAAAAATAATGTCATAAATATACTATATAGTGTGCATGGTCAGAGAATGTATCAGAGACTTCCCGTCAAATGTATTTGTAAAATGTTACAAATATGAAACATTTTCACTGTAACTTTTACATTATTTTGTCAACATTTATTTCTTTTCCTTTAACTGCAATAGGGAAAAAATTAGCGATAATGTTTTTTTTTGTCATTTTCAGAAATACGAGTATGTGATACTAAAATTTCTTTAACTGAGCAATGCTTTGTAGTGCGCTATAAGTCAATAAATCATTCATTTATAGAAACAGTAAAAGATAATATTCCTCCGATTTCGATAGCAATGTAAAGCAATGTAGGTAAATTTCAAATCAATTACTAAGAAAACGCTCAAAGCCTTCGCAGTTGCTGAAGAATCGAACGGAACACTAAATTGAATCATCCGTCGCTAAGTGAACACTGTATATACAGGGTGTGGCGTAAATAGTGGTCCACCGTTCAGGGTTAGGTACATCAGGTAGGTACCTACACCATACCAAAATTTTAAACCGGTCCGCCGACTGGTTACGGAAAAAAAAATATTTTTAATTTTTTTCAAGAAATTCCCATTTTCATTACGAATTTGACCACAGTTTCAACAAAAAACATTATTTTTGATTTTCTATTCGTGTTTATTCATGTTGAATGTATGAGCTATCATAAAAAAATAAAGATTTGTATTGAAATTGTAGCCTTTACGAGAAAAAGTGATTTCTTCTCAATTCTTAACCTAAATTTTATCGCATCACTCATATTCAGGAGCGTTTTTTGAAAAAGAAATGTACTACACTGTTAGTGCCCATGCATTTAAAAATATGCTCATGATGTACTGATTATAAAATGGTATAATAGTACCGCTTTTCAAAAATAGAAAAAAAAATACTGCATTTGTAACTGAAAATAAGTAAGTCTTCCTGTTACCATTTTCGCAACATAATATTGAAACAAAAATTTCGTCTACCTTACTTATGTGCCCATTCTTACTGTAAACTTGGTCATAGTGACAACGACAATATTATTATTGTAATTGTATTGGCAAATGAGAACACAAAAGTTACTACAGACAGGGTATTAAAAAAAAACAACTTTGACATCATAATTATTTATTTATTGATTAATACAATCGGTGCTCAAAATGGCCCCCATTCGCAGCTATACACGCTCTGCACCGTCGAATAAAGGAGCGTTTAAGACGTCGAGCAAACCCGCTTTCATTGATTTTTCCAGCTGCTGTCAGAATCCTGGTCCTTAATTCTTCAATATTATTTATTGGTCCCTTGTATACGTCTTCCTTTAAGCATCCCCAATAAAAGAAATCCAAAGGATTAAGGTCTGGGGAGCGTGGTGGCCATAGTATTGGGCCTAACCGCCCTATCCATCTGTTTGGATAGGCCACATTAAGGTGCTCTCGTACCCTTACTGCATAGTGAGCGGGACAGCCATCATTTTGTAGCCACATGCTGTCTCGGATCTCTGTAGGGACACTTTCTAGAAGTACGGGTAAATCTGTCTGTAAGAACCCAAGATACCTTTCTGCGGTTAAGGTTTCTGGCAGTTCTAATGGACCAATTATTTGTCCGTTAATAATGCCGACCCAAAGGTTTATTTTAAATTGGTATTGCGATCGATCTTGTCTCATGACGTGCGGATTTTCTAACTGCCAGCTGTGCAAGTTGTGTAATTTAAATATCCATCTTTTCTGCAAGATGATTCGTCACTCCAAAGTATTTTATTAAAAAATTGCTCGTCCTCTCATATTCTACGCAGCATTTCTCTGCAAAATCTCACTCGCGGAGGATAGTCCCTTGGTAACAGAGTCTGTACCCTTGTATAATGGTAGGGATGTAGCTCGTGTCTTTTTAAAATGCGATGTACGGTTCTGGTAGATATCCCCGTTGTGCGAGATAAGACTCGGACTGAGGTTGTAGGATCTTGTTCTGCCAAATTCAGTACCTGATCATCGGCATGTCTCCGTGGGCGTCCTTCTCTTGCACCGCCTACGCCTGAGCCGGGTATCCTCCCTTCGGTGTATGCATTGTGGACTCGCCCAAACACCCTGTGGTCTGGATGTCTGCGATCGGGATATCTCTCCCTGTAAAGCCGAGCCGCCTCTCTGCCGACTCCTCCACATTCTCCGTAAATAAAATGCATGTCAGCATATTCGCGCGGTGTATACTGAGACATTTTTGTTATCACTGCACTGCACGTTTGTCCAAATCGTTATGCAAATCAGAGTCCGGTAAACGTAAGCAAGATTATTAGATGTCACCAAAACGACAAGTCCAAATCACTTAGGCAATCAACCGGAGTCCAGGGGAATAGCAAGAAACAGCGGAGTTAAACACAAATGAAACGAAACGTATACGATGCACGGGAGCGTAGATCGTACTAATTGTTTATGTACCATTTCTTTCCGATCTCAATTGCTAGAAAGGAAAGGGACAACAACAACAAACTACATCCTTTCCTTATCACTATCCTATTGTTTAGTTACTCCAGCTACGTTACGCATTACAAGAGTGTGCGCACTTCAATAGGTCTTTTGTTATGGTTCAGGTACAGAGCGACCTTTTTTTATAGGACACGACATGATGTAGAATTATTTGGAGACGTGGAGTCAAATATCAGTTGTAAGATTGAGACTTTGTTTTATTTAATTCCATATTTAAATGGGTAAAAACAAAAAGACAACATTTTTGTTTAAATATTATGTTGCGAAAATAGTAACAGGAAGACTTATCCGTTTTTAATTACAATTGCAATAAAAAAAAATCTATTTTTGAAAAGCGGTACTATTATACCATTTTATAATCAGTACATCATGAGCATATTTTTAAATGCATGGGCACTAACAGTGTAGTACATTTTTTTTTCAAAAACCGCTCCTGAACATGACTGATGCGATAAAATTTAGGTTAAGAATTGAGAAGAAATCACTTTTTCCCGTAAAGGCTACAATTTCAATACAAATCTTTTTTATTTTATGATAGCTCATACATTCAGCATGAATAAACACGAATAAAAAATCAAAAATAATGTTTTTTGTTGAAACTGTGATCAAATTCTTAATGAAAATGGGAATTTCTTAAAAAAAATTAAAAATATTTTTTTTTCTGGAACCAGTCGGCGGACCGGTTCCAAATTTTGGTATGGTGTAGGTACCTACCTGATGTATCCAACCTTGAACGGTGGACCACTATTTACGCCACACCCTGTATAAGCATCTCGACATTATTCGAACACTCCTCAAGGACGTGTGTGGGATGTTTGTTTATATTGATAATAGAATTTGTTATAAGATTATAACTACAATTTGTGATAAATAAATTCAAGGCCAAAGAGATGCGAAGAATCTTGATAAAATTGTTGAAAGAATGTGGGTTTTATTACTTTATAATTAGACGATCAAAATTAAAGGAACTTAACAAATGATCTTCGATATATATCACTTATTTTGACTTTATTAATTTAAACCTAACATTGAGCAATAGGCTAGGGTTTACGGTCTGTGTCACTCTTAGAGCTCTTAACCAATGTTTAACCTGATAGGCCGTGATTTCGATATATAATCAGAATGATACATAAAAAGCAATTTTGTCTATTGCGTTATTCTTTTTTAAAATAACTGTTACATTTAAAAAACAAAAAGAACATTTCATTATACTATACAAACAGCTTGACTAATCAAAATATAATATAATGTTAAAATGCCGGTTCATTTTATTATCAGTAATTGTGTTTCCGGTGATCTGCATCATCTTATACCTAAGTAGGATATTAGATTAGACTTGCAGTTCACTGCTACACATAGGTTTCTTCCAATTCGCCACACTATATGTGGTCTTACACATTTTACGTTCAATGTAGAGTAATGATTTATTTATTATGAACCCTCAAAATAAAATAACAGGAAAGAATTCTTTAGTAGGTAGATGCTTGTGTAAACATCATTAGTCTGTTGCCGAGTTTTGGAGCGGTTCGAGTGGTGAAGATGTAACGTGTAGAGGTACTTTCGGAATGTTTTGATCTGAAGTAGGGACGGGGGTCACGCAGCGTTGAGATATCTTATAGTTGCACTCGAGTTAAATAGAATGTTCACATAGCAGCGGAGAAGGATAATTCTTATCAAATATTTATATTCATTTACTGTGTTTGATTGTTCCAAGCTTTATATTTGAGCTATTTTAGCGTCCATTTATTGAAAAGGGAATTACAATTGCAGTGATGAAGCAAGAGGGTTACTTGTTTATCGTTAAAATGTGTGTGTGTGTGTGTGTGTGTTTGTGTGTGGCTGCCTAATTTTTTATGCTAGAGATTTGTTGTGCTTTTAAATTCTGTCCCAATTAAATAATTATAGCAAAATAATTGATCACCATGAGTGAGATGCGTACTTGCGCTCTTGGAATACCGATTCATCTGTTTTTTTTTTAGACTGAGCTATCATAGTATTTACACATACTATTAACGATTAACAAATTCAAACCATACGATAAACTTTTTATATGTATTTAATATGTTACAGCAATTGTGTAAATTCATCAATGACTCATATATGGGAACTTTCACTAGTTCTTGCAACCGAATATTTTATATCGTTAATGATATATTTGTAATCGATGAACTCAGCCCGTATTATACTGTGAAGCCGTATCGATGTTTATACTTTTATTTACATATGATTCAGACATTCTTAAATAAACAAATATTCAGGGATTTCAAGACAAAATTAAGTATAGGTATTATGCTACGGGTTTTACCCTATTTCTCTCATACATATAACACTTATATTACATTATGGGATACGAATATTTAGCTAAGGAAGATGGATGCAAGTGACAGAAGACCGAGAGCACTGGCATACATTGGAGGAGGCCTATACGATTATATACATAAGTAGAAGAAAAAAGACTGATAGGACGAATTACGTAATAGATAGAAACCACCTAATTACTGTACATCTTATTAATAAAAAATCTTATTAACAAAACACACATTAAATAAACATAATAAAACACACAATAAATAAATTCAAAATTAATATTATGATATGGTAATCGAACCTACTTGCACAGCAGGCAGCATTACTACCGCTACGCCATATCACCTGTCAATTGTTATTTTTGCTCGTCACCTAACAAATTGAGAACATTTTGTGTTGTCTCAAATGTTTAGTCAACGTTTACAGTTATAAAACTTGACATTGCAATAAAATTGTATGGCTTTTACGAAGATATAACAGTTAACCTTATTCTCGAACAATATGTTTCACTAAGAGCTATGCTGCGTTATGCTGACTACAAACGTACATATATATCGCGATAAATCTAAACAAGCAGATTTGCACAGCTGCTGTACATACCAATTTACACAGTTTTATCGATAATGTAAATTAGCGTCCCAACGAAACTGGATTTTCGACCGAAACCGAATGATCGGCCGTGGCTTTAGTTTCGGCCGAAACCGAATCTCACGTGGACAAGCAAAAAATTTCTTAAAATACCGAAATTTGGTGCATTTTACCTATTATTTTGCATTAATTAGGGCATGAAATGGAGACACAGTATTGGAATCATTTCTTTAATATAATTTAAAAAAATGTTAATAATATTTTTATTATTTTTTAACATTATGCTCTCATAATTCCGGCACAGGGCCGACAGCGTCCATCAAAGCGTTGCCGTGGGAAACGAAGTTAGGCTAGTGTGAGTGTGCATGAACTGCGACACAAGTTTCGGTTTCGGCAAAAGTTTCGGCCGATTATGGCCGTAACCGAATTTGTCGTCGTAACTTGATTTTTAGCCGAAACTAGGCCGAAACTAAATCCGAAACCGAACATTCGGTCAGACACTAATGTGAATATAAATCGAATGAAAAATCGCTATGCCATAGGTAACAATACGGGTATAGTCTGTATTAGCAAGTCTTACAGCCGTATTCACAAACGTTACTGTGAGGTCTCATAGTAGGCATGGACGCACAGGGGTCGCAAAATCATTTCACAAACAATACTTAAGTGGTGAAGCGCACTATGCGTTTGTTAAACTGAACGCATTGCTAAGTTTTGTCTATGAATACAAAGGCTCGATGATTCGGTTAAGTAGTTACTTAAGTAAATATTGTTTGTGAATACGGGTGTTATTCCATCATAAATGAATTTTATTGAAATAATCTTCCGTGTGGTGACGGATTAAGAATACAAGTGTCACCACCCCATCTCCTCTCAAAGGTGCTGTAAAAGTCAGCTAAGGGATATTGCACACAGAGCGCGGCACAGTAGACCATAATCCCACCCAAAGTGGAGGAGGCCCGTGCCCAACATTGGGACATAAACGGGCTGGAGATGAAGGAGAAGAATCTTCGTATTACATTGTTTATTACCAAACTCCACTGATACTGCTCCACTAATTTTTATGAAAAGCTATTTTTTATCCCAAGTTATAGGCTCCTGGAAATACGTAAATGAAACTGCTGAACACTGCTATAATATAAAAATATTATTACGAACTTACTTTTAAAAACTGTTTAATATATTTTGATATGTATAGCTTCGAATTGAATAAACAGACATTTTACTATTCACAATAACATAATGTATTCATTATTAATGAAATGTAGGACGATTCTCTATGGGAGTTAGTGCTCCCTTTCAATCGGATGAAAAGGAAGTGAAATCGGGTTAGACGTGCTGTGGCCTACAATGTACCTCGAGAGACTTGATGTTCATAGTTTTGTATTAAATTTATTTTATAAATAACGCCTGCTTACTACTAAATTGGAAAGCACTAGTTAATACTAATATCATGCATCATTTATTAACTAGATTGAATTTTTTACTTTAAAATATATTAGCCTCGTGGTTGAGTGGTTTATGTAATGGACTGCCGATCACGAGGTCGCGGGTTCGATTCCCGCTTGGGACAATCATTCGTGTGATATTCATAAATGTCATACAAATGTTTGTAGTGCGTCTGGGTGTTTCCTATGTATTAAAAGTTATGTATTTACAAAAGAAAAGTAGTATATGTAGTCTATCCGTATTCTGGTACCCCATAACACAAGCATATAAGCTTAGCTTGGGACCAGAGGACGTTGTGTGTAATGTCCGTGAATATTTATTTATTTATATTTATAATACAATCATAGAAATATAGCTTACTTTGGGACCAGAGGACGTTCTGTGAAATGTCCTGAATATTTATTATTATTATTATTTATTCCTTCTTACCGTTATTCTAAATTATTTTTATTCGACTAAAGACGTTTCTTCATCTTACAAAGTCTCCTGCCAGCCGTCGTGAAAAATGTTTTCCAGGAGTCCGAAGCCTAGTTTATGTGGAGTGAGGCACGAGCAAAACTTTAATACACAACAAAGTTACTTAAATAATATACGGTCAAAAAGTTATTAATTTATTGATTTTTGGAATTGACTTGCTATGCTTTACTTATATAGTTATTTTACTAATGGTCTTATTCATAATTACTTATCGGAGGTTTAAAAGTTCGCTAAAATCGGTTCGTGAAAATTGTCAAAACGTTTATTATCTCTCCGATAAAATCTCCGTTTTAACCTCCGATAAGTCATTATGAATAAGACCAAATATATTTACTTGCTGTTACGTATCCTGTAGTATTGTTGATTAAGAATTTTATCAATCGAAGCGTGGCACGCGGTCGAGGAATATCCAAGAATGTCATTTGATGCGAAGCGCTGTAAATTTTTCATGAAGAATTCAGCAAAATATTTCAAATATATAAGATGCGAAACTCTTTAGAAATTTCAGTAATATTTAAAAAAAAAACTATTTATGTTTAGAATATTTTTCAACAGTATTTTGATCGCATTAGTACCTGCTAATCTTATATCTTTAAACGAGCAATTCTTGTATATTTATGTATATATATAATTGGAATCTCGGAATCGGCTCCAACGATTTTCATAAAATTTAGTATATAGGGGGTTTTGGGGGCCATAAATCGATTTAGCTAGGAATTTTTTTTTTCTTATTGGCCACACCACCCGAGCGAAGCTCGTTCGCCCAGATATTAGTATTTAATGCGACTAAACTACTATTAAGAAATATGTTGGTTGGAGAAAATCTTATGCATTTGGATCACCAACATGCATGTGCGTGTGCTGTAAATTTTAAGAAGTCCCACTGACTATAGGAAGTCCCAGTGAATTTAAGTATCAATAGGTATGGCCTGTAATAATAGATGTAAGTGTAAGTATTAAATAATTGAAAATTGCGGGTTCGATACCCGCTCGGGACAATCATTTGTGTGCTTTTTAGGGTTCCGTACCCAAAGGGTAAAAACGGGACCCTATTACTGAGACTTCGCTGTCCGTCCGTCCGTCTGTCACCAGGCTGTATCTCAAGAACGGTGATAGCTAGAGAGTTGAAATTTTCACAGATGATGTATTTCTATTGCCGCTATAACAACAAATACTAAAAATAAAATAAAATAAATATTTAAGGGGGGCTCCCATACAACAAACATGATTTTTTTACCGTTTCTTGCTCGATACTAACAACGTTGCCTTATGTTGCATAGATAATGGTACGGAACCCTTCGTGCGCGAGTCCGACTCGCACTTGACCAATTTTTTTCTAATTCTCATACAAATGTTTGTACTGCGTCTGGGTGTTTCTATGTATTATAAGTATGTATTTACAAAAGAAAAGTAGTATATGTATTCTATCCGTATTCTGGTACCCATAACACAAGCATGATAAGCTTAGCTTGGGACCAGAGGACGTTGTGTGAAATGTCCATGAATATTTATTATTATTATTATTTATTAATAAATATTTTTATAACTACACGGCCAAAGTAAAACCATAAGATAAAGAAAATGTCCGTGTGTGTGTTTAATTGTACGTTAAGACCACAAGACATAACTCTAAAAAACTTAAAGTAGCCATTTATTACTTTACTACCTATATTAAGTTGAACCAAGTGTCGTGACGGATTAAGAACACTATGTGTTACCACCTCTTTTCCTTCCCAGGGCGCTGTAAAAGCCAGCCAACGAATATTGTATACAGATAATATTCTCTGTGAAAGACACAAAGTTTTAAAAAATACCCTTTTCCTACACGCCTTGTCGTTGCGGCACAGTAGACCATAATCCCTCCCAAAGTGAATAAGGCCCGTGCCCAACAGTGGGACATTAATAGGTTGGAGAGAGAGAGAGAGAGAGAGATAAGTAAGTCTAACACTATTTATCTGGTATTAAAATATGCTATAAGTGTTTTTGAACTTTAAATACCCTGTTCGGGTAGTGATGGATTAAGAATACGAGAGTCTCCACTCTATTTCTGTCCCTGGGTGCTATAAAAGCCAGCTAAGGAACTATTCATATAAGCACATAACTACTGTGAGGGATAGAAAACTTGAAACTAAACCCTGTGCCAACACACCTAGTCATTGCTGAACAGTAGACCATAATCCCTCCTAAAGTGGACAAGGCCCGTACTCAACAGCGGGATGTTAATGGATTGGGAAGAGAGAGAGAGAGAGAGAGAGAGAGATAAGTAAGTCTAAAACTAAGTATCAGTTAATAATAATAAAAATAATTAAAACGACTTCATGAGACCACCTCGGTAGTCGACTCTTTGATTATTTAAATACATAATATGTGAAAACAATGTGTTCGCCTTTGAAATTTGAGGGTGTTCCTCGCATTCTTAGGAGATAACTATCAAATCCTGACCTGGTGGAACTTGTCAATGGGACCATACAAGAAGCATCGGGATTTAAATAAAAAAAAAAGAATCATTAAAATTTCTTCGCCTAGTTAAAAGTTAAGGTACCTAACAAACATAAAAAATAATACAGATGAATTGAAAACCTCCTTTTTTTTTAAAGTCAGTTAAAACATGCAATAAGTATTTTTGAACTTTATAAACACTGTTGTCCTAAAAGATAGAATAAAATTACTTATCAACTCTATATTTATTATTACTATAACGAAGGCAATTACGTCTTGTAATAGACAAATAACATAATTAACACCAAAGAAGCCGTTTCTCCCAGATAATCTTATTGTATTTACAACAACAGTTATGTTCTACGAAGATTAATGACATACGATTTAATGCCAGCGATGGATTAGCTGTCAGGTGAAATTCTCACAGCAATCTTGTGTAGTTTGCGAAAATAATATAATTTTCCTAATTTATTTACTTTCTTAACAAATGTGTAAATAGCTTTTGGAATTATTGTTGTCTGGTGTTTGTAATTATGTCATTAGGATTTTAGTATTATATACGTTAACGGTAATTTTTTTTCTCATTATAAAACAAATTTGTTTTTACACGCTTTATATTAGCTTCACTTGTATGTTTGTTTGTATGTTTGTTTGTATGTTTGTTTGTATGTTTGTATGTTTGTAACCGACTCCTTTGGACGCTATTTTGACCCACTTTAAACGGTGAAATTCTATTCAAATTTTGCACACCTGTCAAAGACCGATGACAATGCAATAATTCGATTAAATAAAGCGTGTTTTTTAGTTTTTTTAAACTATTTTTTATTTTCTGTATGTTCCTATGTGAGATTAAATCTTTAAAACCACGCAACGGGTTTTGATGTGGTTTTTATTTTATATATTTACTGTTCAAGAGGAAGATTAAATTTTTATCTCGTGTATTTTGTTTCTTTTTCCCAATATTTAGGTGTTTTTAGCCGCTTTGTTTCCGAATAGGTCTAATTTATAAGATTTATTAGCTTATTACGCAGGTAAACACATTGTAAAAATCAAAATATTACTTATATAATAACTAACCTAATATAGTTAGAAAACACATTGTTTTGTTATTTATGGCTAAGTCTCACCGTCGACTAACCACAAGCATTTACAATTTAAATCATTTATCATGCAAAATAAACTGTCACAGCAAATCAGGATTTACTGCTAAATTAATCCATATAATAAATAAATAAATAAATAAATAAATATTCATGGACATTTCACACAACGTCCTCTGGTCCCAAGCTAAGCTTATATGCTTGTGTTATGGGTACCAGAATACGGATAGAATACATATACTACTTTTTTTTGTAAATACATACTTATAATACATAGAAACACCCAGACGCAGTACAAACATTTGTATGACAATTAGAAAAATCACACAAATGATTGTCTCGAGCGGGAATCGAACCCGCGACCTCTTGATCGGCAGTCTGTTACCAGAACCACTACACCACGAGGCCCGTCGATATATAAACAACGTGAATTACATCGCTAGTACGTTCAATGTTATTTGATTGCAGCTATTATATATGCAAATGCGACAACTGATCGCATCCAAACATCCACAGACTAGGTTTAGATTACAATTAAATTATTGAGGCATTATTGCGTATACTGTGGTAATCTATGAACTGTGTTAGAAGTGTAGTAGCGTTAGTACCTACCTGAAATTAAAATAATTCTTAGCCCATGAACAGCTGAACAAGGGAAGGAAGGTATTTGGTCTGGATTCGGTATACGAATTAAACCCAATACCAACATTTAATCAGTATTTTCAGAGACATCTGTATTCAGTTGTGGGTCATTTTAGACTTTCATCCATCCATCCATTAGTCTTTCTCCGTCCACTGCTGGATATATGCCTCCCCCATAGAACGCAAAACGCGCGGTGGTGTGCTAACTGCATTCAGTGGCTTCCGGCAATCTTTTTAGAGACTGTTCCATGCTGTGTCGTCCAGTAAGCTGTCGCTACTCGATGACCTTGCGACTATTATGCGCTAACCAGGCGTGTTGGTCTAGGGTTTTGTTTCGAAATTTCCAGTTCTCCTAAAGGATATTATCAGCTAACAATATTCCATAGCTGCTTTTATAGCACCTTGGTAATAATATTTTTACGACATGGACAATTAATAAACACCACACGTAAAATACAAACGTATTTGTATATTCGGTAGATACTGTAATACAAGCTTACATTAATTTAGATTATATGCTCTATAAAAAAGATGTACACAGAAAGCTCTGAACACAGGTAACAATGTAATAAAGATAGATAGTTGTGCCAAATACAGTAATATAAGGTAACGTAGGTTCGTTGGCTTATTAGATGTTATGGAGGCGTTGATTAAGCCTCGGGGATAAGCTCTGTCGAGGTGTGCTCTGTGTTCATTAATGGTCAAGGTGTATTGGAAATATTCTCGGTTCGAAACTAGGACAATACCTAAAATGTATTGTGAATATTTGGTATTATTTGCGTCTAGTATTAGGTACTCAGATATAGTTTAGATTTCAAATTATCATATTTAATCGTTTTTAGCTTTCTGTAAAAATACAATCGTTATCATTTATTGAAAGACCTTGGCGCGTACTTATATTTCGTTTAAAATCTAGCCTGACTTTTGGGTTCAGCATTTAATCATGTCAACATCTGTCTGCATGTTTATTTCTTGCATGTGTTATAAACACTTGTTTGTAAGACTTTCTGTCTCTTTGATCAATCAAACATGATTTTATTTTACGAGAACTACTAAGATTTTTGTTCTGATGATCTAAGTAAAGAAATTATAATACCTACTATTAAAATTGCACTATAATATTTATTACTTTTAAGTATAAAAAGTTTGGTTTCACTATTTACCTACATAAGTTTTAATATAACAAAACGTTGCGACAGTAAAATTTATTCAAATAATATTTCGAAGTTATCAAAACTTTTATGAATAGATAGTGGCTTTTTAAACCGGAAAACTGTCTATTCGCTGAAGTGGATAATGTATAAATGCAAGTCACTTCAGGTAAATAAAATTTAGAAAGCTTTTTACCGACTTAGTCAAGTAGTTTAGGGAATTTTTTTACGATGTTAAAACTTCAGCTAATTAATGTTAATAATACAAAAGTAAATAATATTTCTTCTTCCGTGTGGTGACGGATTAAGAATACAAGTGTCACCACCCCTTCTCCCAAGGGTGCTGTAAAAGTCAGCTAAGGTATATTGCACACAGATAGCATCCTCTGTGAGAGATGGAAAACTCGAAACTAAACCCTGTGCCAACACGCCTGGTC
The DNA here is from genome assembly GCA_916999025.1 of Orgyia antiqua. NCBI lineage: Eukaryota > Metazoa > Arthropoda > Insecta > Lepidoptera > Erebidae > Orgyia > Orgyia antiqua. The sequence continues at coordinate 32,138,934 of OU779866.1, forward strand.
AGCGCGGCACAGTAGACCATAATCCCTCCCAAAGTGGAGAAGGCCCTTGCCCAACAGTGGGACGTAAATGGGCTGGAGAGAGAGAAATAATATTTATACCTATTTGCTTTAAAATACATAAATACATACATATAATAAATCATTATATTAATCTGACATAGTCGTTCGAAATGTTTTTCAACCACGAAAACAAAATAAGCACTTACTCTTTAAGACGATACCAAAATAGCTTCGTGCATTTTTCTATGTACGAAGTTTTCATTGTTTCTTTAGATTGAATGGCTAGAGCTCTAATTTTTAAGTATATGTTTTTTCAATATATGATCTAGGATCGCATCAACTCAGAAACGCGATTGAAAAAAGTTTTCTCGATAGAAAATCTTGGCGAAACAACCTCTCAAATTTTTTATTTTTTTCATTTGTCGGTCTATTATCGCGTATTAACTAATGAAATAACTTTAAAAACATAAGTAACTATTATATATAGAAACACGTAAATCAGAATTAAAATATATTTAGTAGATTTTGAGTAAATAGGAAAAGTATCTCTAATTCTTCATTTTCTGTGCCTACTGGCTGTGTTAATATGTACGTGGCGGCGATGATATACGATAATATTGATGTAGGCCCTTAACAGAATTTAGTATCACTATGCGTAATGTTAGAAAGAAAAGATGGATTATGTGCCTAGCTACCTCTAGTGTTTTTTAACCATTGGTACCGATTCTGCGTGCACGATGTTAATTAAAAATGAAAATTGATCTAAAAAGTGTCCGTAACACGTTTCGGCAATGTTAAACTAACTTTTTTAAATCTTGAAAATCTTTTCATTATAGAGTAATGATTTTAGGTAATTAATAAAAATATGCATAACTAAAGAACCAAGTTATCAAAATACACTATTGTTGTTTTTATTTTTTAGTTAAGATTAGTTGTGCACGTAGAATAAGCACCATTTTGGACACTGATTATATAACCACGTTAGATTTTTTCGATGTTATTCTGATTCTATATATATAGAATAGAACAGAACCTCTTTTTGAAATATTCGAGTTCTTATCGTAAGTATACCACACAAATAGATTGAAGTGTTGTCTCTAGAGCCTTGCTACCAACTTTACCAGGCTAATATATCATTATAGAAAATAGAAGTTGGATTTGTGCCAAACTTTGACTCAGTAATGGCACTGCCATATCAAAATAGTTACATAAGGTACTTAGGTTAGGGTGAGGTTTTTACTCCAAGCAATTATTTTTTTATATTGCTACTAAATAAGTAATATACCTATTACGTGAAAATAAATGATTGAAATATTAATTACGTAATTTAATAACGATACTGTTTTAATTACGGAAATATTTTACACTAACAATATCACTGTGTGTTCAATTATAAGAATAAATTATTTATTTAAGGGGGAATAATTTTCAACAAAATCGTCCGTGTGGTGACGGACAAAAAGATGACATGCATGTCTCCGCCCGCGGGGGCCGTAAGAAAGAACCAACCCAGGAATCCACGTAGCATGACACCTGCGCACATACCCAGGGCTGAGTTTAGGCAGGCAGCCAGTCGTAAAACTTAGACAAATCTCATTGCAACCGGACTATGATGAGGGCATGGTAAGGACAGGAGAACAATGTAAAATTTTGAACAAAATTATTGCTCTTATGTAACCTTCAAACCTTTTCCACTATCGGTTCACGACATGCAATCAACTTTGAAGAACTGACAAAACTCTGCAGACTCTCAACTCAGCAATTTTGATATAACACCGTTAAAAGAGCTAATACCGAGTTTACTGTGGTGTGACGACGAATGTCTTAAGGCCGCCTCTTCCCTGTAAGTCTCTCTAAGTTATATTAGCCCCTTTGAGTTGTTTCTTTGAACCAGTTGAGATTCCAGTAAATTGCAATTCGAACAAATTAAACTTGTACCTTTCATAACTTCGAAGTATGATTTATTTTAAATGTTGCTCTTGCGATATTCGGCTAAAAGTTTTCAGTTTATGCTGTATACTTATACAGCTGTAACTTGTACAACTTGTACAACTGTATTCGTTATCTTATACCTACTTAGGTATAAGATAACGAATACAGTAATTTTAATAGGTATCTATGTAATTAATTTTTGAAAACTTGCTATAATAAAATTGATGACAGGGAATGTTAGTATCAAATTTTTGTATGTTTTGGCAGAATATTGTTTACTAACATAGATTATTTGAATTACGGAAAAGATAATCATGCGTAAAATTCACACATACAGTTTCAACTCTTACTCTCACCATTTATCTAAATCGGTAAGACTTTCCTCATGGGTTCGTATGTTTCTTGGTAGCTTTTAGCTCCAAAAGAGATGCCCTAATCGCACAAATGCGAAATCCCGATACTTTTAAAGAGAGAGCTAATTTTATGAAACAGATGCGTGAATTTTACACACAATATTTTTCTAGGGTTAAATAACAGATTTTAGCGTGTCGACTACATATATCATAAATCTGCTTGAGGAACATATTGCATACAGACTACAAATTCAAGACGTATCTTAAGTGTTGTGCTTTAAAAACAGCTTGAATTTCCGAGAACACTTCAATCTGAACGAGGACTTCATTATATTTTTCATCTTGTTGGACTACAAAGTAATAATCAACAGCAAACTCAGCAAGCTTAAGTACTCTGCCACGACTGCTAGCAGAATTTAGATAAATTACAAAATGACGTAACAATACTAACAATGCACTTCAATAAAAAGGAGGAAGTTATATTTATGTTCGGCTGAATATTTCGTTTTCTTATATATGTTCACTGATTTCTCCGTCAATTGTAGCCCGACTTTTTTTGTAATATTTATATTTATCATATTTTATGTATTAACGTAGAGTTAAAATTTGCAGCACATCTTTCGAAACTTTAAGGTTGTATTACTACAGCATTGCAGTATTGACAATTTCCGTCTGGTTATAGACAAGAAAACAAGTGTCACTACTCCATTTTCTCCTCGGGGCTAAGGGATAATATATGCTGATGATATCCTCTGTTAGAGAGACGTAGAACTACTCATTCTAATAAAACAAATAACGCTAACAGTTGCAACGATTGCAACTACATGTAAAGTTGCATTTATTATATTATTGATTACATTTATTTGCCGGTTTTTCTTTAGGAGATTAATGTAATATTAGATTTGTTATCCTAAAAAGCTGATAAAACTTTCGTTACGAGAAAATTCTAATAATAATCTAATAAAATTCTAATAATAGTTTAACTTGTATTTACTGCGTCCGATTGCATACCATCTGTGATATAAAAACAACTTTTTATACTACATAATCTACGAATTCCGATCACAATTTGCAGCTATTAAGAAAAAAAAGGAAATCAACCCCATTTTACCATCAAGAAATGACACACTAAACGTTTTTGTATATAAAGCGTACGATTAAATTTATTGCTAACCCAATTTTACATAAATTAACCATACAATCTTTTGTAACGGAATTGGTGGCTTAATTTGTAAATCGTGACCATCGTCATGCTTACAACCATCGGATACCAGGGCAATTTGTAATTATGACTTTTTCCGCAAACAAAAATACTAGTTCATTGACCCTTATACTTACCGTTAGTACAGACTTTACTTTCAGTTAAACCTGCCTCTTTACCTCAACAGTGTCACTTTACTTTTGATCTGATAGCTTAGAAAGTATAGGGATCATTAAAAAGCTTTCTATTTAAAGAATAAAAGCGTCTCTTAGTCCAATCTTTAAATCGATATTATCAGTAAATCAGATCTGCCTTTAATAGCATTTAGGAATAGAAATTGGTTTCATTTAACAATACATCAATTGTATTAATAGATTGTGTTAAAGAGGATGTGAAAGAAAGAGGAATAAATACAGATATTAAGTCAGACAGAAAAGAACGGAAGAAAAAGGCATGTTGCGCCATAAAGGAATAAAGGCAGGGCAATGATGATAAAGATGACGAAAAGAAGTTTAAATTTGAATCTATTGTTTATATACTTGAAATTATTTATAAAAGATTTTAATACTGATAATTTTGTTATTACAGTTTATATCTGGTTATAGCCATTATGTTTCTTAGATATTGGCTTAACTTATTTTTCGGAGCAACAATTTTCAGCATAAAATTCCACATGTTACTATTCCACTTTTTATTTTATTTCCACTGGTATATGACATACGAGCGACTTTGTACGCGTGGAATTAAGAATTTTTTCACATTTTTTTTGTAACATTTTTCAAATGCTCTTATTGGTTGCAACGTGATGTTACATAGCGTAAAGCATTTCTCAATAAATGTACTATCTAGTACTGCAAGAATTTCATGAAACGAACCAGCGCCGCAGAGCCTAGTCCTGAGATTAGCGTGTTTCAACAAACTAACTCTTTAGTTTTATAATATTAGTATTGATATCGCATATTTTTGTCAGAAGTATATTATATACTATCATAACATGCATTGATGCATCTTACTAGACATACAGACCTAGACAAATCAAACCTTTTGTATTACAATAACCCACAGAATGTTTGTAATAGCCATGTCGATATGTGCGTAAAAATGTATATATTTGTGTCTATGATACAGGCTATACGTCATATGAAACGTAAATATTCTATGAATTACGATTTAGCCAGGCTAAACTTACCATAGACTTACGATATCGATCTAGACGTAACACTCGGTGCAACGAATTCGGCCTGCTTCTTTTTTTAGTTAAACAAATTAAGAAAAATAAATAACAAAGAGCCTATTTAGTAGCCTTTCTAACTCTTTCTTTTTGAGCTGGAGTAAAAGCGAAAGCTAGTAAGAAGACAAGAGAAGGCAAGGCTACTATTTTAATTTTTAACCGTAAACGGGCCGGGCCTTGGGACAAATCTATGTTCCCGAGTTGTTCCTCCCTACTTATAACCTCCTTGAAACTTACTTGTTCTCAATTTTAAACGTCAATCCACCATCTGCAATATCTGGTATCCTAACAAAGCTATTATTTATAATTTGTGTTTTTAGTTAAAAGGCTAACACTAACTCACACCTTGAGAGTGAGCCTCAAAATGCGGCCTCGTCTCATGCCAACGGTACTCCCAATTTTGTAAAACACTTTGTTTGACATTTGTTTATGTCATTTACAATAATCTATGAAGATGGTTTTGTAACTGTACATTATGTTTGTCTATATGTTTATTTATATTAAGTAGTTGTCTTTTCTGTCTAATGTTTCTTCCGAAATGATTGATGTAAAAATTTCAAAGGATTTAGTGTTGATTAAATAATAAGATAATACTCAATCAATAAATAAAATCATGAAATTTATTTGTATCTATACTTAATATTATAAAGCTGAAGAGTTTGTTTGTTTGTTTGAACGCGCAAATCTCAGGAACTATTTTTTCGAAATGATAAATTCTTTTTGCGTTGGATAGTCCATTTATTGAAGAAGGCTATAGGCTAAAATCCACGCTGCGACCAATAGGAGCGATGCAGCAGTGAAAAATGTTTCAGAATGGAGAATTTTTTTCAAATTTCTCGTGTATGAAGGCAGCAGGTAGTATATAAATATCGAAATTCTTTCTAATATGTACCCACCCTTTATTATTCCTGCTTTTTATTATTAGTATAGATTAGATACCTTTTAAAATTTTCCTTGTGACAAATCCTTACTTTTTAAAGTTTTTGCTAGTGACAAATCTTACAGCCGTATTCACAAGCGTTACTGTGAGGAGCATGGACGCACAGGGGTAGCAAAATCATTTCACAAACAATACTTAAGTGGTGAAGCGCACTATGCGTTTGTTAAACTGAACGCATAGCTAAGTTTTGTCTATGAATACTGTTACGTTCAACCTGGGATTTATAATTTATTAGTTTTGTGGAAGCGTGACAATTCTTCAGGTCAAGACGAACTAACTTAAAATCTGCGTTTCACAGCGTTAACAAATTTATAATAGTACAAACTTACCCTGTTTTCGTCTTCAACACAGTCTTCACTTGTCAAGCCCTAGCTATAGCTTCATTAACACTAACTACGATAAATTGGCCAAAATAACGCAGAATGCTAACCAAACTATACTTAACTTTATACAGGCAGACACGAACTCTTGAAGTCCACAAAAGAGCTCTCCTTGGCACGACTCAAGCCGTGAACTTTCACCAATCGTCTTAATGCAATTATACTATCACAATTATAGTTATCAAACAGTTCAATTTACATTAAATAGTATTAAGTATGGAGACACAAAATTCACTAGTTTTATAACGCATTTATGTCATACAAAAATGGCGAACACTACATTTCGCGGTGACATTCAAGGTTTTGTTTCAATTGTAATTATCGATTCACACAACAAGGATAATTAGTTTTATCAACAATTAATTCTAGTGACAATTTTAACTCGCTAAACAGTTGCAAGAAAAACGCTTCAAATCTCATTCAAATCGCGACGTAATATGCAAACAAGATGTGTTTTGCGACTGACTCGCGCTCGGTAACCGCTTCGCGCGCGCGCAACGAGCCACGAGGACAGATGCACCGGTCAGTTCTCGACGTCATCGATAGTGACGTTATCAATAGTTAGAGATGCCCGTGCGCAGACAAAAATATGATAAGTTAATCGTTTGGTACATAACATCTACCCGCCTCGGCCAGGACTACCTGGCCGCTAATTCACTGGCAGTCGCGACAAGGTTGATACAGCTCTCTTCAAAATTGAACCGTCCACCCGGACCTCAGCAAAACGGGGCACTCCATCTGCTCCAAAGACGAGGTTGAGAATGCGCCCCCTGCGCCAACACAGTGGCGGTGAGTTAGCGTCCTTAACCAGAACGAGGTCGCCAACATGAGGTGGATCAGTCTTGTCGGTCCACTTAACGCGCTGCTGGAGAATGTGCAAATATTCTAAATTCCAACGTTTCCAAAAGCTCTGAGTGAGTTGTTGGACCAATTCAAACCGCGAGAGACGATTAGGTCTCACATCAACAAGGGGATATTCCGGCAGGGCGTTCAGTGGCTGCCCAATCAAAAAATGGCCCGGCGTGAGGGCTTCCAAGTCGTTAGGATCTGAAGAGATCGGGCACAACGGGCGTGAATTCAAAACGGCCTCGATTTTGCAAAACACAGTTGCGAGCTCTTCAAAGGTCAATACAGACTCGCCAATTACCCGTCGCAAATGTGTCTTAGCAACCTTTACTACGCTTTCAAATATTCCTCCCCAGTGGGGACATGACACGGGACTGAACCTCCAAGTTATTCTACGTGTAGCTAGTCTAGACGCAATTTCAGTCTCGTTAGCCGACAAAAAATCATACATCGCTTTTAAATAGTTGTTTGTGCCTTTGAAGTTGGTACCGCAATCCGACCGAATCAAGGACGGTAGTCCTCGTCGTGACACGAATCTATCTAACGTCGCAACAAATGCCTCTGTCGAGAGGGCTGAGACGAGTTCCAAATGTACCGCCTTGGTGGACAGACAGACAAAGACGCACAAATAAGCCTTGACAGTTTTACTGTTCCTGAGGGTCGAGGTCTTAACAAAAAAGGGGCCTGCAAAGTCCGTACCAACTCCAGCAAAGGGCCTTATCTCAGTGACCCGATCCGAAGGAAGGTCACCCATGATAGGCTGCATGGTAGGGGCCTTGAGCCTATAGCAAGGCATACAACGAAAGACCACACTACGGATCGTCCGACGGGCCGATAAAATCCAAAATTCCCGTTGCAAAATGGCCAATAAGGCATTACAGCCGGCGTGGGAGTTCTTGATGTGACGATCAGTCACCAACAGGTTCACCAAGTGGCCACTCTTGGGCAATAAGAGGGGGTGACGAGATCCATAAGGGAGGTTTGCGTTCCTAAGACGCCCTCCGACACGCAAAAGACCCTCACTATCCAAAAAAGGGTTCAGCTTACAAATGGCTCCAGACAGCTTGGATTTGCCTTTCCTCAAGATGTCAATCTCGTCTTCAAAATGTGCCTCTTGCACAGAACGAACCCAGTGAAGAAGAGCATCTTGGAGCTCTTGTGGCGATAAGAAGGCCTCCAAACATTTGTTCTGTGGATGTCTACAATTTTTCGTGAAGCGCTTGATCCAAGCGGTGACACTCAACAATTTGTCCAATGAACTGTAACGATTAAGTAAGAAATCGGGGTCGAACGGACGGTCCTGCCGTTCGAGCGCAAGCGTTCGCAACCCAGGCAGTGCGACAATGTCTAAGGCCGGAGTTCGCGGCCAATTAGATTCTGATCTGGTCAACCACTCAGGTCCCCACCACAGAGAGTGCTCAACTAAAAGGGGGGCCATACATCCCCGTGACGCACAATCAGCAGGGTTGACCTCGCCAGGCACATGCCTCCAAACCAACGGGGTCTCCGATTTCTGTATCTGAGAGACACGATTTGCTACAAACACCTCTAAGGTGTGAACTGACGTCTTCAGCCAACATAGCACAATTTGACTGTCAGTCCATGCATATATCGTGGAAACGTCAATTGACGTGCACAAGGTGGACATGACGTGATTCAAAAGGCGAACAAGAAGGGCCGCCCCTGACAACTCTAACTTAGGGATTGTCAAGGCAGTTCGAAGAGGCGCGACCTTGCTCTTCGCCATGACCAACAACACTTTCACCTGACCATCTGTGGTCACGGTGCGCAAGTATACAGCTGCTGCGTACCCACGTTCCGAAGCGTCCGAGAAACCATGAAGGGACGCGGTGTGCTTCCCTGGCGGAAGCAGAGCACGGGGTAACGATATCCTATTGATGGCAGGCAATGAGGAAGCAAATAGGAGCCAGTCCTTCAAAACAGCTTCGCGAAGTGGCTCGTCCCATCCAAGACCTGCAGTCCAAAGTCTCTGCAGGAAGCATTTGGCCCAGAATATGACCGGGCATATCCAGCCATTGGGATCAAAGGTTCTCGCGACAGTCGACAGAACCAGTCGTTTCGTCCAAGTGTGATGCGAATCCAAATTGACATTAAATGTAAAGATGTCCTGGACTGGTCTGTACTGGATTCCAAGCACTGACATCATGGTAGGGTTGTCACGGTTCTCAAATAGGTGAGGATCCTGCTGGTGGTCGTCCGGTAGCCCGTCCAAGAGCGCAGGTAAGTTGGAGATCCATTTACGCAACTCATATCCTGCGGAGGCTAGAATGCCAATCAACTCGTCACGCAAGAGCAGGGCCTCTCTCTCCGTGGCCGCGCCAGTGCACACATCGTCAACATATAGGTCCTCCTTCAAAATGGCGGCTGCGCGAGGAAACGACATACGCTCTCGATCCGCGAGCTCCCAAAGCGAACGTATAGCCAAAAAGGGGCTAGACCTCAGCCCGTATGTGTTCGTGTTGAGCTCGTAGACAAGCATGGGATCTTGCTGGTTTTCTCGCCACAATATCAGCTGGTATCGGCGATCATCCGGGTGAATTACCGTTTGCCTGAACATCATCTTGATGTCAGCCACAAAAACAAATTGATGACGTCGAAACCGCGTGATGACGTCACAAAGGTCCTTCAGCAATTTGGGACCAGGATGCAGACACTGGTTCAATGACACTCCTGAAGTAGTCTGCGCAGAACCATCAAATACTGTGCGTAACTTACCACTGGATGGTTTTATTACAGCATGATGCGGGAGAAAGAAGTGCTCCGTCGAACGCCAATCCAATTTTGACACAGACATGTGTCCCAAATCCTCATACTCCCGCATGAAGTCAATATACTTTTCCTTGAGTAGTGGGTCCCTGCTCATACGGCGCTCCATCGCCAACAAACGCTTCTCTGCAATAGGCCGCGAGACGCCAAGTGGCGGACGTACGGCGAGAAATGGCAATCTTGTCATGATCCGGCCAGAACGGAGATAACTGGTGTTGGTCTTGTAGAACTGCTCACACTCTTCATGCTCCGGATCAGAGCGGGGAGCTTGTGGTGGCTCCTCCACTTCCCAGAATCTCTGCACGGCGTCAGAAAGGGCGGACCCCACCATCAAGGCCGTTCCAAGTTCGGCAGGGGGGGGAGTCCTCAATACAGGCCCCATCAGTGCGAACCCAAATATGGTCCGGAGGGCTACCAAGCCACCTGGCTGCAAAACACGATCCTTGCCGAGTAATATTTTACCCAAAACATCGGCACCAAGCAACAAATCGACCGTGCCAGGCAGGTCAAATTTAGGGTCAGCCAAATTCAAATCCGCGGTCAATTTTACCGCATCCGCAGACAAACGAACTTGCGGGTGATTGCCTAAGATATTCTCCATCACAATGGCCGACGATTCCAACGTCGGACGTGGAGAATTTGAGGGGGAGAACTCAAACCAAACGCGGCCCTCTACCGTGGCCACGGGGGCGTTCCCGACACCCCTTATTACATCTGAATATTTTTCAATAGTCTGGCCAGTCTGCCCTACCAACCAAGACGAGGCTATGCACCCCTGTGAGCCTGTGTCCAATATCGCTCGGACTACAACCGAGGCGCCCGTCCGTCCCCAGACCCTGACATGGGCCGTAGGCAAGAGGACGGTCTCAAAAGGGGGCGGTGCATAGCGGGGGCAGACGCCAACATCCTAATGTTGGCGTGGCGGCGACTGAGCGCCGTTGTCCCGAGACGGCAAATCAAAGTGCGGGTAGTGCCTAAACTCGGCCTCCTCTCGGTGACGACTGCCACGAGCCATAGACGGCGGTTCGTAGCGCCTGGAGCGTCCGTACCGAGGGTTGCGCGTCTCCAAACGGGGACGTTCCGCCAGAGGGGGGGACGGTAGTGGTACCGGACGCGCGTCACGGTAATCGTGGTACGCTACCGGAGGTGATCTCGCTTGATCACGTGGAAGCGGGGAGGGCGAGCGGGACACAAAGGTGCGGGATTGAACCCGGGGCCCGCTTTCATACCCGCCCGTGGGGCTGCGCGCCGAACCAACTCGGCGATCGATGGCAGCACAGTCTGCGCGGCGTGGGGGTGATGAGCCGGACTCCAAATTGCGGGACTGGTCCCGGTGTCCACTGGCATACCCGCCCGAAGGCGACCCCGCGTGGTCGCGACGGCCATTCGCGTTGGCGCACAGGATTTTCAAATGGTGCCCTCCGCAAATAGGACACGGGTGAGTGTCGGGGCAGGCGCGCTGGTAATGGTCCCCTAGGCAAGAGAAACACCAGCCGCGGGCCTGGGCAATCCGCCTACGAGCGGCCACGTGCAGGACCGCGAAGTCTGGGCACCGCACCGTTTGGTGTCCCTGCGACTTGCAAAACCGGCAGTCCGGTGGCGCAGCTTGAGCGACAGCGAAGCGGGCGGCCGTACCTCCTCTTGGTGCAGGTTGGGCATTGCGCCGTTGGTTGGTGGGTCTGGGACGTGATGCTTCCACCGGCGTGTCGGCGACCATGACGTCACCCATGCGACACTCGTCCTCCAGGAACGTCAGGAGCTGGTCAAAGGTAGGGAGAGCAGATGCCTCATCCCTAGTGTGCCCCTGTTCAAAACGTGCCCTCAAAGACACCGGCAATCGCTTGAGCACAATACGCACTAGTAGGTAAGACCACTTGGCAACCGGCAGTCCTAAGCGGTTGAGCGAATTGGTGGCTATTAGGAGGGGGTTCAGCAGCTCGGTCCTCAACTGGGCAGCATTGCTCACGACGGGAAGGTTCAAAATCTGGTCGACGTGGGTATCTGCCAGACAGCGCTGGTTGTGATAGCGCTTGGTGAGCAACGCCCGCGCGATCCCATAGCTCCCGTCACATATTGGGAGGTGCTGTACTAAGCCCCTCGCCTCTCCATCAAGCACGGAGAGTAAATAGGCCAGTTTTTGAGACGGACCCAAATCGTCCCTCGAGTCCACAAGGCTCTCAAACAAACCAATAAACCCCATCCACGTGTCTAATCGACCATCAAAACGTGGAAGATCCAAATTGGGTAATCTAGTCAAAAGGCCCACGGGAGTCTTCAAGGGGGCCCGGTGAGCCGGTACTCCGGCGCGCGAGGCTAAAATCTCCCGCGCGCGCTGGGCGATGTCGTCGGCAAGGTCCATAATCTGGACGTAGTCCTCGTGGACTTGGTCCCGTCGCTCCTGGGGGAATGACTCCAGGGGCACATCATCCAGATGCAAGATGAAGCGCCGGTAAAGCGCCTCCACCTCCTGAAGTCGTGTAGGGCATTTCTCATGCCTGTCCAACAATGCCTCGATTCGGTTCTCCCTTTTCACCAAGGCGGCAGCTGACGTGAACCATCTCAAATGAGTCGCAATCCCGGAATATGTCTCGCGGACAACATTATACGCGGCGGTAGACATCTTCAAAGCACAAACGGCACGAAACAAACAATCTTATATTAACAAAAAAAAAAACAAATATCTTTCACAAACAAACAATATTACAATAGCGAAAAACAAAATATCTTTCAATGAGACAAGCCGCTATTACTCCAAACAAATATCAAATCTTTAATATTTTAAATCAAACAAACAAACAATTCCTTGCCAATGTGCAATTAATTTAAGACTTAAATTATTTATTTTAAGGTAACCAACAAACAAACAAACGTATAAAATAAATGTTGTATTACACAACGCACAACGCCACAATTTAACTATAACGTTGTTCAATATTAGACAATAATTAAATAATAATTTATATTAAATAATAACCTGAGCAACAACAAATACGATTAGCAATAGCACAAATAATTATCAAATCCTTTAAAATCTAATTGCCAATTCAAGTACTCAAATTAATTATTTAAAACTATACCAACAATTTAGATTAAACAAACAAACAACTAAATTAATCAAATTAAATTAATTAAATTAATTAAATCAATTTTCACAAATAATGAGGGTATAGTTTGTTCAACATGGAACATTCGAGAAACGGAGTTTAAACCACGCTCTGGGTACCAAAAATATGTTACGTTCAACCTGGGATTTATAATTTATTAGTTTTGTGGAAGCGTGACAATTCTTCAGGTCAAGACGAACTAACTTAAAATCTGCGTTTCACAGCGTTAACAAATTTATAATAGTACAAACTTACCCTGTTTTCGTCTTCAACACAGTCTTCACTTGTCAAGCCCTAGCTATAGCTTCATTAACACTAACTACGATAAATTGGCCAAAATAACGCAGAATGCTAACCAAACTATACTTAACTTTATACAGGCAGACACGAACTCTTGAAGTCCACAAAAGAGCTCTCCTTGGCACGACTCAAGCCGTGAACTTTCACCAATCGTCTTAATGCAATTATACTATCACAATTATAGTTATCAAACAGTTCAATTTACATTAAATAGTATTAAGTATGGAGACACAAAATTCACTAGTTTTATAACGCATTTATGTCATACAAAAATGGCGAACACTACATTTCGCGGTGACATTCAAGGTTTTGTTTCAATTGTAATTATCGATTCACACAACAAGGATAATTAGTTTTATCAACAATTAATTCTAGTGACAATTTTAACTCGCTAAACAGTTGCAAGAAAAACGCTTCAAATCTCATTCAAATCGCGACGTAATATGCAAACAAGATGTGTTTTGCGACTGACTCGCGCTCGGTAACCGCTTCGCGCGCGCGCAACGAGCCACGAGGACAGATGCACCGGTCAGTTCTCGACGTCATCGATAGTGACGTTATCAATAGTTAGAGATGCCCGTGCGCAGACAAAAATATGATAAGTTAATCGTTTGGTACATAACAAATACAAAGGCTCGATGAACGGAACGCACTGAGAAGTGTTACCCTTTGCACAGTGCTTCAACACTTAAGTACTTACTTAAGTATATATTGTTTGTGAATACGGGTGTATGTATAATAATTTATCTATAGTTAGCAATGCTTTGTCTCGTAGTTGATGACGATAATTGTCAATTTGTATACATTATAGAAACACGTCATGTGTTTCATGTCACATTAAAATCAAATTACTGACTAATTGCGAAGTGTCTGTTTATATATTCGTGCAATCAATTTGACATAAATAAACAGCAAAACAATACGAAAATTGTTATATTAACAATTTTCGTATTGTTTTTACGTCTCCGAAATGTCTCCGAAACGTCAGGCCAAATTTTAAAACAAATATACACGTCTATATCCGTAAAAAGTAGTTTTATTTAAACAACTGATTCGGGCAAGTTTTAGAAAATATTACATGGAATGTTCGTTGTATTATTGCCGGCTGAAAATAGCTCGAGAGCCAAATGTCAGGCGTGTTGCATATTTTAGTGTTTTAGGCTTGTGTCAAAGGCATATTCATTCCGATTCAAAATGATCATTTTACTTACGTATTTAGGTACTGAATTTAGAATGAACATAGTCGATTTTAAATTGTTATTTGGATAACATCTGTACAGCTTATATGAATGATGTACTGTATTGAAACATCACACTGCGAACAATAGGAGCAAAGCAGTAGTGAAAAATGTTGCAAAAACGGTGAAAATTTTCTAAATTCCAATTCCATTATGAAGTCGCAGGCAACAGCTGGTTTTAAATAGTTAGCATACCTACATATTTTTTTTTTATATTCAAAAGTACGCAAAAGAATTCAATACGTTTTTAAAAATAGAGTGTTTCGAAATGATAGATCGAAAATATTCAAGGACCCGTCGCTTTATAAGCAGAAAGATTAAAAAAAAAAATCTTTTATATTATTATATTTTTTTTGAGGTTTGATTTCTGAATTCTTCTTAAGTTTCTGTATAAAATATAAATATTTACTTTCATAGCACATTTTCTTGTACATTTGAATTCTTTCTACCTATAAAGCAACCGGTCCTTGCATATTTTATAAGTCTGCTGCCAGTAGATGCTGGTTGGCGTTTAGTTCAGATACGATCTACTGATGCGGTTACATTATCAATTTAACAGCAGACGAAGGTTTTTAAATATTCATAGCACTAGGTTTGAATTTCAGTTCTGTTTAGTATGAAATGATTTTAATATAAATCATATTGTAAATAAGTCTGTCTATATAAATCTATACATACAATAGTGTGACAAATGTTTGTTTGCGCTGATCTCAGAAACTACTAGTTGGAATTAAAAAACCTTTTTGTGTTGGATAGTCAAGCCCCTGAGGTACCCGTTAGTCCGTGGCGTGACGGATAAAAAGAATACAAGTGTTACTTCCCCTGTCTTGCCTGCTGGAGTCATAAGTGCCAACCGAGCGAACGGTGTCACATATCACCAAGCTCATCAGGTTACCACCAATAGCGATTGGAGCACATATTAACAGGGCCGTCTTAAACTAAGCTGGGGCCCTTGGGCACACAAGAATTTGAGGCCCTTTACAAAGTAAAAAACGTGGGACAGATTTGGCATAGAAGCGTTAATAGAATAGTACTTTTTAGGGTTCCGTACCCAAAGGGTAAAAACGGGACCCTATTACTGAGACTTCGCTGTCCGTCCGTCCGTCCGTCCGTCTGTCACCAGGCTGTATCTCAAGAACGGTGATAGCTAGAGAGTTGAAATTTTCACAGATGATGTATTTCTATTGCCGCTATAACAACAAATACTAAAAATAAAATAAAATAAATATTTAATATTTAATTTATCCCATACAACAAACATGATTTTTTACCGTTTCTTGCTCTCATACAATAAACGTGATTAATTAAGTATTGTGTGTGTTGTTTGCTCATTTATTAATAACGTATGTTGCATAGATAATGGTACGGAACCATTCGTGCGCGAGTCCGACTCGCACTTGACCAATTTTTAATTTGATTTACGTTCTTTGACAATGGTTTTCAAAACTTGCTGTCCCATTAAAAGAATACTTATTTTTTTCTTTTCACCTTTCTAATACCTTCTGATAAGATCACTGATTTGTGAAAACAAAAATATTTGGATGTGTGAGAAAAATTTTCGGACATTCAGGGCCCCCTAAGAATGGGAGCCCTGGGCACTGGTCCCGTGTTATGGTTATGGTTATGGTATGGTATGGTATGGTACTGTATTGCATATTAAGAAACAAAACAAACACTATTCCACGCCGTCAGGGTACAGTTGGCATCGAGTATTGCTCTACATTATATAAAAAATAATCGTTGTGGTATAATTTTAAACGATTTCGTCTATTACTACGTGACAGAGTTGATTAAGTACTAGTAGTAGAGAAAAGTAATAAGAAAGAGATCGCTCTATCTCTAGAGCAATTTAGTGAACTTTACCTTATTACCATAGAGTAGAGATGACAAATTGGGTCCCAGTTATAAAATTAAGCGGGAACTCGTTACGCGGAGGCTCGCGACCAGTATTAAAAATGTCATTGGTATTGAGAGAATCTTACAAGGTTTATTATAATAGCCTTAAATATTACGGGCTATACCTCCGTCTAAAAGTCCAATTTAATAATTAACATTTTGTAGCTAACACAATACAAAAGTTACTAATTACCGAATTAAAAGAATAACGTATTGAAATACAGACAATAAACTTAATAAAAAGTTAACAATACAATAATTACAACTTAATAAAACCAGTTATGTTATAACTGTTATAACTATTACGTATAATATGCGATTGATTGATAAAAATTATCCGTTTCTTAATTAACAAGCGTATTGTTCTGTGACGAATGCGAACGACCCACTTCCCTGTTACATCATTTACTTCGCATATGGCGTCAATGTCATTTCTCACGTGAATCGTATGGGTTAAGTTACAAGTGAAAGATTTGTAGAAGCCTTTCTTTGTGTAAGATAGACTGTAGTTTCCTTATAAAGTCTGAAGTGACTATAGAGTCAAGAATTTCAATTTAACGATTCTCATTCATTCATTAGCCTGTCTTTATGCACTGCTGGATAAAAAAAACCTTCTACATAAAGATAACGCTAGGTGCAGTCCTAGATAAATCATAATAACTTATGGCATACATTCTTATTTCAATAAGAAAGATATGAGATGGTGACTAAAGTTTATATAGTCATGTGAAGGTGACACTTGTATCCTTATTACTTGTCTTGATCTCATAATAAGTGTTTTATTCTAGAACAATGAGTAGCTGATGTATGTTGCACAAAATATAGAAATACTACCCAAATAATATTCTGATTATAAATCTAATTACTTAACCTGACTCTTGCTTAGCATGCAGTATGACCAACCGCTATGCTACAAGCGTCTGTAATTTGTGAATATATATCCACTTTCCTCACAATAACTTATACTCGTAACAATTAAATTATATTACTTGCTATGGGAGTAAACATGGATAATGTTTTAAGTCACTTTTTGTTGTGATTTCCGCTCTCAATCCGCTGTCATCTATGTTCAAAGACTACAAAATATAACTGTCTCACGGGTCGCATCAGCTTCTTGTAACGGGTCGAGACGATTGTTGCTAACCACCCAACCGTGAAACATTGGGTTATTGCCGCCATTACAACTCTGCATCATCTAGCTGCTTGTCAAAAGTTCTCAGATTATTCTTGAGAAACAAATATCTTAGAATGTTATTATTACATTTCATTTGAATTACATTTCATACATACATCTTTTGACATAAGTGGATTAAATTGTAATGTTTCGTCTCTCAAATTAAATTCTTTGTTAAATTATTACTACCTATACTAAAAAATAATGTTGAAAATTGTCAACGATATTAACGATGCTATGATAAATATCTACGGGAACGCGATAGTAAAGCTAGCTTTTATATCAGATTTGAAATCCCCGTTCAGCTGTTTATTGCTAAAATATCGCATTCTGATGTAATCTTTTTCAATTACATAAATTTTTTTTGGGATATTTTACCTTCCAACAATAGTATAGGTAATATTTGTCTCATAAATAATGCATTACATTGTCACCATTAAAGTTGAATGACCTTTCGCATCCTATGCGATGTCGTGAGACAGGTGGCCCACATTAGATCAGCAAACAACTTGACAAAGACAAACACAACGGAACAAACTCCCGCAAACAAAGTCAAGTTCAACATGATTTTTACAATAGATGTCTACACTGCTTAATTTATTAGTAATATATGAATAAATTTGTGTAGTACAAACCAAATTATAGTTTTCGTAGTATAGCGTCATCAGGAACACACACTTTTTACGATAACTAGCATAGATAAAATCTAATTAAAAGACCAGCTGTTTCGGTTGGCAGCGCAAAATTTCTGCCCTGTTTTTAATTACTTAAATGGATCGGAAGTTAGTAAATAAATTGCAGTTATTTTAAGGTTAAAATAAAACGAACTCGCGACAGTACTCATTTGTAAATTACCACTTGATTTATTCCATAAAGAAAAATGATTTTAATGATTTTATGCACAATTTTATGTATGTCTTTTCAGTTTCACGTGGAGGCTGAGTGCATGGGAGGTCAAGATGCGACTTCTACTATGTTTGGTGTTCGTCGCTTCATGCGTCTTGGCTGACAAGAATGACAATCGGTAAGATAGTGCAAATTAATGTTTTAAATTTTACAACAAAGCATATGTCTGTTTACAACAATAGCATATAATTATGTATTTATTGCCGGTATATT
Organism: Orgyia antiqua; assembly: GCA_916999025.1. NCBI lineage: Eukaryota > Metazoa > Arthropoda > Insecta > Lepidoptera > Erebidae > Orgyia > Orgyia antiqua. The sequence continues at coordinate 32,157,435 of OU779866.1, forward strand.
TAAATCAAAAATATCTAAAGCAAAATTTTTGGCATGTTGAAACGTAGGTAAATCTAAAAAAAGGACTTTGTAATTGCAAAATTTAATTTCAGTGGTTGAAGGACATGAGAAACTAATGTTTGTTTTATATTTTTTTCAGGAGAAACAAACTGCCTTTCGTCGCTGACGCTGTTGGGAATACTCTACCCCCACCTTCTAATGTGCCTGCTACTGTCGGTAGTCCAGTGAATCTCCTTGCTCCTGATCGTTATGAGTTTTACACCTTTGATGAATCTGGAGAACTTGTGAAAAGACTTATGACTTTGGAAGAAATTCAGGCAATAGTAGCTGCTGGAGAAGAAACCGATGGTTTAGTTACGTTTGCAAATGATAATCAACCTACGATGGCTTTTAATGTTAATCCACCACCTTATACTAAAGTTCACAGCGTAGTTGCAAATGTACAAAATGTTCTTAAGGCTCAAATGGAAGCTCATAAAAATAAACCACTTATGCAACCAACACTTGACACGCCAGATGTTTCAAATTCTTGGAGTCTTATTTTACCGTCTATCTTCGGAAATACGGGTGTTGATATAATTCCTGATAAATCTTCTGGGGCAGTTACCACACCTGATACTGAAACTATAGAAGAAGAAATTGATGATGATGAAAACTCTCTCAGTAAAGAAGGTGACAGAGAAGTAGCAGGCAGTTCTACGAACGAAGACCAAAAAGTTTTAATAACAGAAGATGAACAAGCTGCTGCAGAAGTTTTTACAACAAAATCAACAGTAACCACAACGTCTCCTACAAGTACGACTTCTAAACCATCAACAACAGCAAAAATTGTAAACAAAACTACAAAAATGCCTGAGATTTTGACGACTAAAATATCACCTACGGTTTCATCTACAACAAGAACCACTACTGATTTGCAAACTAAAGTGACAAACAAACCAACTAACTTTAACAATATAGCAACTACAAAACCCATTACAATAACAACTACTGTAAGGCCAGCCCAAAGCACCCAAACAACCACGAAAAAATACGCCTTGAGTATTTCTTCTACTACTGGTAATGACAACAATAAAATTCAAATTCTTCCTAATTCCAATACTGTAACTAGCACAGAGAAAAGCCACATAGAATTTGAAAAAATAAGTACATTCATACCAGTGTCTACAGTGACATATGTTACTGAGCACAGTACATTCAAACCGACAACAACCACGAAAGCAACTCCATTGTTTGCAAGTACTACAAAAAGGTCAGTTACAAATATTCCAACATCGACAGTGACACAAGCAACTATGCCTGAACGTCTTGTTACCACTAATAATCCATTAAGTAGTACTTTAGCTGCATCTACAATAATAGAACAAGAAGAAGAAAAACTTAATTTAACAACAATAACAACTCAGTCTGTTTCGCCATCTACAACCGTATCATCAACAGAGCTCTCAACATTCGATAAAATAAACTTACCTAATAATGCAGTTCATAATTCTAATGTAAATGATACTAGTAATATTGACAAATACGATGAACCCATACCTCTGTTTGATGTTGCTCAAAGTATTAGTCAAATAGCTTCAGATCTTGGCGGTAGTTATCAACCAATACCTACAACGAGTAATTTGTTAGATAGTACACATATTAATTTACTAGATTTAGAAAGCAAAGAAAATATAGATATAGACATTCCATCTAGCACTGGAAAAGAAACAGATGTAAATGTACAGGAAGATGCAGATCAGAACGATGACAATTTCGTTAAAATATCAACTATAGATCCTCACCACAAAAATAATGACACAGCGCCAGAAGAAAAGCACATTGTGAATAGCACTATTGAATTACCCAAAAGTCCTCAGGATGAGAAAACCAGTATAATTATAGACACGGTCCAAAAAGTTGAATTTACAAGTGCGGCAACTACTGGTGAGCTTACAACAATTGATCCAATTTTATTTGAATCTGTAGGTGATCTTATGTCGCAAGTAGTGAATGAATCTCCTTCTTTAGTTGATTCGGATAAAAACAGTGAAAACTCTTTGGAAATAACTACAACGGAAAATATAAGAACAGCTGATGAAAATTTAAGCATTGAAAGTATAAAAAACAAATTAAATGAAGCAAATGCGATTACTTCTACTGAAAAATTAATTGATTTAACTACAGAAAGAGACTCTCAAATTACGAATATAGACTCTGAGAAACAAACGAATAATAAAACCGAAATTCATCAGGTCCCTAGTGACAGCCCTAAACCTCATAATAGCATTTCGCTTACAACCGATAAAATTGATTCTGTAAATGATCAGAAATTTGTACAAATATCAGATTCTAGCAATGAAAAGATTGATAAGATCAAAACAGAAATAAACCAGAAAGATAAATCCAAAAATGATACAAATCAAATTAATACACAGGCAAAAACTGAAGCTATTGATAAAATTGATGTAAAAAAAGATTACAAACAGGATGCAACAACAATGCCTGTTTCAGGCGCAAAGGTTAAAACTGACAATGAAAGTACTACCGCTGTACCAAATTGGAATTATCCGGTAACGACTGTCGCAACACAAACTAATAAACAGACTCAACTCAATAAATTAAATTCAAAAAATACTGATATCACTACTCCTGCTACCAAAAAAGAGAAACTTCCTGAGTTATTGCCAAAGGTTGATGACTTCAAAAAGAAAATTCAGAAGGTAAACATTGTTGAAGAGGAATTAATTAGCCATAGAAATAACACTTGGAAGCTTATTCCGACCCTTTCACCACCGAAAGCAAATGAGATTCCTAAAGAAAATGTTAAATCTGATAATAACTACAATTCTGATAGTTACAATAAAGATATTATATTAGAATTTTCTAATGAAAACCAAGGATTAGAAGTAACTACGAAAAATTTGGAAGAAGATGTTGCACGTTTCACGGAACTTTCTAATGAATTAGCTTTTCGGTATTGGAATGCATTAATTGATGACATCGACAAAAGAAGAAGCTTTGTATTCTCACCTTATTCTACGTTTTCTCTGTTAGCTATGATATTTATGGGTGCAAGAGGAGCTACATCAGGTGAAATGAACGAAATACTTAAATTGGATGACATGGTTACCTTTAATCCTCATTTCACACTTAAAAACATTTCTGATTCAATCGAAACCTCCGCTCAATCGGGTGTGGCTATTTCTGCATTTATTCGTGAACTTTATAGTGACAGGAACAAGGGCAAAATTTTGACTTTCTACAAAGAAAGAGCGCAACACTTTTATAATGGTCATGTGGAGGAAGTTAATTTTAAATTAATAAGTGACATTATTAGGAGAAGAACCAATTTGCTTGTCAAGAGATATACTTGGGGCAAAATACCAGAATTTATGAAGACTAACAATATAGTTATGCAGCCACCGCTAGCAGCATTTACTACTAACATTTTTCAGGTAGGCGTTGTTATATTTTGTTTATCGTTAAAAACCATTCCAACAAAAATGAAAATAAGTACAGATTATGGCCTGGGTTTAAAAAAAATCTAGCAATCTAGATATCTAATGAAAGCCTGTAACTAAGTTCTTATGTATCTTCTTCTAACATCCCGCTATAAATTCCCATATTATGACTAACCAATATTAATGTCTTTCGTCAATATATACATACTTAATTAAAAATATTTTGTCTATGTATTTCAGACTGACTGTACCGGGACATCAGTGGATGGCAGAGATGGCGAAATGTACTTTGTAGTTTCACCAAATGTCCGTCAAAGGAGATTGGTTCCTGTGCCAGCTGTTGTATATAAGAAGGGATTTTTAGCGGGTTATGACCCGGTCCTAGATGTTACTGTAGCTGCTTTAGGAAACACTAACACTATAATAAGTACATTATTCTTGATGCCTGGACAACAAGGTAATGTTGTTCACGCTGACGATTTAGAAAAACTTGAACAACGACTTCTAGATGCTCTACCAACAACACCAACTTGGAATCGTATTTTGCGTACATTATTACCACGTATTGGTCTAGAACTACAAATCCCTAGGTTCTCTCATAAGTCTACTTTCAATACTTCATTAACTTTGAAGAAAATGGGTTTGAGAGACATATATGATGGCGAACATGCTGATTTAGGTGGATTAAATGGACCATCAAAAGATCTATATTTATCAGATATGGTACAACTCAATACATTTGTGACATGCGGTGAAGGGGTAATTGGAGAGCAGCATCACATTGAAGAATATCCAGAAATATTAGGAACAGCTCAAAGACGTCGAGCTAGATGGTTGAATGATTGGGATGAACCAAGAGATTACCAGAGAGCTTTCCATGATCCTCATGATATTAGTGATGCAATGCATTTACCTCTTCATCTTAGGCCTAGACAAGCTCGTTTACCAACACGAAGTACTCAACCAGCACGATTGAAATTCGATAGACCTTTCTTGTATTTTGTAAGGCACAATCCAACCGGAATGATTTTGTACTTTGGTCGGTACAATCCTAGACTTCTCCCTTGAAGCCGTTCAAAAGACTGCTAGCTTAGTTTAATTAACATTCCTAAAAGGAAAGTGATAAGGGAATACTGGTGCGTGTGATAATGAAAGTTGTTCTATGAGCATTTACGTGACAGTATTAATAAGTGTAATAAAAGAAAGCTCATTAAAAGGTATCTATAACATTCGTCTTAGGGCTGAATAGCTATAACCTTTGTTTTCTTATTAGTGTGTGTTATGTGTTGATGAATCACTGAGTGTACGCGTAATTGAATTGTAATAGGAAAATAATATGTAGTATAATATATTAGATACTAAGTAAGATTGATGAAAAATATGGTCATTTGTCGTCCCTTTAGTTTCGATATTAGAATAAATACAATGTTTTGATTAAATTACTAGCTGTTTTTATTTCCTTGTATGCCGTTGTCATCTGTTTCGTATATATCTAATTGAAATAGGTAAGCCTTATGAGCATTGATAAAAGAAAAACAATCACTCCTTAAACAACTTTTTTAAGTACAGCTTATGAGATTTCTAGAGAAAATATTTTCCACAAGCTTTGTAGAAAACCCTTTGATCATTACAAGCTTTGGTAGGTATTATAACTGGACATTCCTGTTAAAGAATAAAAATAATAAACATACATAGCAGGTACCACCTTCCCAATTAAAATCAAGTAAATGTTGAATTTTATCTAAATATGTTATAGCGTAGTCGAAGAATTTTAATAAGTCTGTTTTGATTGTTAATAAGCTTATGAGAGATATGTTAAGATTGGGAATTAACGTATCTACTTACGGCCTATTTCAATTACCAATATAAGATTACGCATAGATTGTTATCCTTGTTTACTACTAATATATTTCTATCCCTAGTCAATGTTTCAGCAGGAAATGCTATTATTAGTGACTTATTGATATGTAAATAGGGATAAAAGTTTAGATATGTCTGTCTTTAGTGGCAATAATTGAGGGTGCATAAAATATTGAAAACAGGCGTTATTGGTATGATACAAGAGCATGAACATTATAAACTTATATAATATTACTCACCACCCTCAAATAGTTTCTGACACATAAGTTAAGTGGACTGAATTCACAGACTTTTAGAGGTAAATAGTAGCGAAGTGATTGTTTACAATTAACTTTAGCATCAAGCATTATACCAGAAAAAGGTGGATTCAAACCAGCCCAAACATCCAAATGATTAAAGTATTTCTCATGATCGAGATAACCTTCTTTATTTATAAATCCATATTTCTTCAACACACATGACCAATGATTGCACTGCATAAAAAGATGTAAAATAGAACAATAATTGGTACATCAAATAATAATATGTTGTACTTAACATATTTGTTCAGAGTGGTATTCTTCTACATTCCGATGAGCAATAGTGTTGACACAAAGTTTAAGAAGATGTTTAATGTTTTGATAATTTCATAGCTGATAGTAGGAAATAAAATGGTAACTTATAAATTTCTAATCCGTTGTTATATAGAACATCAGTAACTATTTAGACACTGAGTCCTGAGCAAAGTCAGAGCATTTCTTATCATTGACTATTATTCTTAACATCAGACAGACGGAGTCCTATAATAATACTTAAGTAAGAAGGATTAGAAAAATGAAATGTGGACTTTCTTGCTGCTTCAAATGCATGTCTTCTAATTCCAGTGATATTTTGCTCTTGAAAGTATATTCCCATTGCAGCACCACATTCTTTGGCAACTTCTTGAGTAAAAATTGGTGGTATTACACAGCAGAATCTGCTCTTGAAGATACATCATTATTAATAGTTTTATTCTATGACCAATCGGGTCAACACGGCATAGTAAACCAAAGGCCCTCAGGTTATGGAGAGCGCTAGTGCCTAATAGTGGAACATTAACGTGAGAAGGAATATCGTCGGTGACGGAGTAAGAATACAAATGTTACCATGCCTCTGCCATTTCCGTATCAGGGTGCTGTGAAAGCTAGCTAAGGGGCATTAGACAGTGTTATCTGTCTAATGCCCCTTAGCTCTGTGAGAGACAGAAAACTCGAAAATAAACCAATACGCCTGGTCAGCACGGCATAGTAGACCAAAACCCTTCCCAAAGTGGAGGAGGCCCGTGTCCAATAGTGGGACGTAAATGGGCTGGAGAGAAAATGTGAAAAAAAGAAAGAAATGTATAAAATAACCAGAGGGTACTGAAGTAATATTCTAGAACATTAAGCTTTTAATAAAATCAAAATGAATATAGAAAACAGTGAAAATAAAATTCATGTAATTCAGTTTGCCAATAAAGCAGGACTGCCTGTACAATGATTTGGTCTGACTTGTTCTCGTTTTGTGTATACCATCTGAACAATAAAAACAATATTAATTTTTCACATAACAATGCTCTTATAATTCAACTTTAACGCCAAATAAACAGAATAAAAAAAAACAAAGATCCTGGCTTAATTCAAATTGTAAACGATTTACTTAAGGGCCTACATCAATATTATCGTATATCATCGCCGACACGTACATATTAACACAGCCAGTAGGCACAGAAAATGAAGAATTAGGGATACTTTTCCTATTTACTCAAAATCTACTAAATATATTTTAATTCTGATTTACGTGTTTCTATACATAATAGTTACCTATGTTTTTAAAGTTATTTCATTAGTTAATACGCGATAATAGACTGACAAATGAAAAAAATAAAAAATTTGAGAGGTTGTTTCGCCAAGATTTTCTATCGAGAAAACTTTTTTCAATCGCGTTTCTGCGTACTTCGTGTTTTGTCATTTGAATGCAGTGTAAAGTAATCTAACACTATTATTTCCTATTTACTCGTATATGTATCAATGTTTTTGAAATCGACTACCAACGTAGGAGTTATTCCATTAGTATACTTTGCTGTCCTACGTATTTTACGAAATCCAAATTTAAAATTTCGTTTTTGTTGTAAAAAATTTCACAGTCCATATAACAAGTATGATGCTTAACACAATATCATTGCCTTTTATTTTAATTATACGATTGTTGGTGAGTAAATTGTATTTATTTAAAAGCTAAAAGATTATTATAGAACTAAATGTCATTAAGAGGATACCAAAATAGCTTCGTGCATTTTTCTACGTACGAAGTTTTCATTTTTTCTTTAGATTGAATGGCTAGAGCTCTAATTTTTAAGTATATGTTTTTTCAATATATAATCTAGGATCACATAAACTCAGAAACGCGATGGAAAAAAGTTTTCTCGATAGAAAATCTTAGCAAAACAACCTCTCTCATTTTTTATTTTTTTCATTTGTCGGTCTATTATCGCGTATTAACTAATGAAATAACTTTAAAAACATAAGTAACTATTATATACAGAAACACGTAAACCGGAATTAATATATATTTAGTAGATTTTGAGTAAACAAAAAAATATCCCTAATTCTTCATGTTCTATACCTACTAGCTGTGTTAATAGGTACATGTCGACGATAATATTGATGTAGGCCCTTAAGCGCTATCTTAATATTATTTTTTTGCAAACATTATAAAATAGCGACACCTGGTAACAGTGGCTTGTATCACAACTTTGCAAGCCGCATCTTAAGGCTGAAAAAATTTTGCGCTACACACGGCAGCAAAGCTTTCGCATAGCCTACAATGCCCACAATTTGACATAAGGTCTCTTTACTCAGAACTATTGTGTATTGACGATAGATAGAGCTGATTTCAGTTAATGAAACTTTGTTCAATATTTACTTACACTGTTAAAAGTAGTTAAGGCTCACTTTTTCATTATTTAAGGGTTTATTTACTTTTAATAAATAACTTATATATAAAGACAGAGTATAGATGTTTAATATCTTAGCCTGCTGATAGACAAACCCTCCTGGAAGTCCTATGTAGAAGAACAGACAAGAAGCTGCGTGGACTATTTTGTTTACTGTTTTTTTTACATAGGCCACCGAGTAGCTATGTAATTATTGATGAAATTCATACTCAAGGATTTAAAACTTTATTATCATAACGCCTTTTTCCTATGGGGGAAGGTAGAGACTTAAGAACGTAATCCGCTACAATATAAACAAACTTTATTGGCTTTATTAACACCTACACATCTGCCACATATGGTCAAAAAAGTCTTACGATTGTAAATGCTACGCGCTTGGCCCTTTTGTAGAATATCGTCGATGACATCAGATCAGAGTGTTTTTATGTTTTTCTCGGCAGTGCTCTCCCAGCGTTTCCACTTACCTCCGCCAAGTAGCCTTGGCTGTATTAGAGATTAAAACGTTTATATTGGTGTCCATTCAAATATTGATATAATTGGAAATTCGACTTATATGAAGGAATTTTCATTCTTTATTTTGTTTTTCTTGGTTGACTTGATAAGCGAGTTTTCTATTGCTTACAGAATTAGAAAACGACACAAAAATACATTGTATTCATGGTATAAAATGTATTCGAACAAATAATTAGATTTAACTAAAATGAATAAATAAATGAGGTATCTACAGTCTAAAATTTGTATCTACATACTAAAGATAATTATTATCATAATATTCTTAAGTCGCAAATCAAGCATTTTGTAATAGCAATTTTCAAACTGAACGCATTGTAGTTTGAAAATTTCCAAACTAAGTTTCTTCACATTTTCATTGGTTCATGGTTTTTTCAAAATATGGTTTACATTCATCCATATGAGTTTTGAGTGCTTTGCAGCTGCCTTGTTCATTTAATTGACAATTCTGTAACATAAAAGTTTATAAGGTACTCATAATATACCCAACTCTAATATTCTTTAGGCTGAAGGCGCAGTTACGTATACACCTATAACAATCTTAACTTATTATAAAACAAAGATGGTATTTTTGTATGTATGTCAATATGTAAACTTATATCTTTAAAACTACGCAACGGATCGTAGTGAGGTTTTTTTAATAGATGGTTCAATAGGATGACTTTTTTGTAAAATTTGTTAAGGTTTGGCGTATATTGGGAGAGAAAAGCTCCATAAGTAATACCTATTGTATTTCTATAGAATATTATTTACTTACCCATATTATATTAGTAGTCATACAGAGATATAACCTATCAACTTCACATGAACGATTGAAAAATGGTCCGAAAGGTCTTTCTGGCACTGGTGGGCCATTTTCTTTTCTAAAACATAACTCTTTCGCTTTTTGAAGACCTTCGGAAAGATGGCTTTGGCTTTCTCCCCAAGCATCAACAAAAGGTTCTACTTTATCATAGTCAAGTTTATCATCACCATCTAAAAGACCTTTATTTCTGAACAGGCACGTTTGTGGCACACACTGGAATGAAAAATATTTTTTAGTTGTTAATAGAGAATAATGATTCCAAAAACACCATCCATCTTTTAACCTATTTCTGTACATATGCCTATCCTATATAAAGCTAGAATGCGCGGCCTTGCGATACTTAGATCCGTCGAAACCACCGACATGCACTATATTCCAGAAACCTGTTCATTTTTATAAATCCTTCAATTTAAATTACTACTTACATCAAAATTGTTTCTAGGAGGAATACCACGTATTGGTTTTTCATATCCGCATTCTTGTAACTCATCGGCACTGTACATGGGAGCAATTGGGCAACACAATTGTAAATTCACCTGATGAAAAAAAAAACATAATATTATGTTACATAATTTTATTTACTTTCTAAGTTTTGTAAATTCTGTGTGTTTGTTTGTTTGTATGTTTAGGTAGCTATATTCAAAACTGTACCTCTTGAAAGGGTTATCATATCTTTAAAGTAAGCCCCTAGATTTTTAAATAAGTTTTCTTCGAAGTTAGTTTAGTAATGATAAGATGCCAATTCTGTAGCGTCAATAACTTAACCTAACTTAACTAAAATAAATTTTATATGTAAGTTCAGTTCGAATTGTGTTATGGATACTATCAATTTTAATTTTTAGTTAACTTTAGTTTAGTTGTGCCTGTAGAATTGGTAGTTTGGTAAATTGGTAATATTTTAAACAATTAAACCAATAAAGTCATATGAATTGTCTGCGATAACAATTTTATTAAAATTTTACTTACTCCATTAATTTATTAATGTTTGCAATTGTCTTGCTATGCTTTTATTTATTAAATCAAATTATTGTGGAAACAATAATCACCAAGAGCGGCACTTTAACGCACGGCCACGGAATACCCTTCCGTTGCTCTCCCAACTGAACTACCATGGGACCAGCACATGTTAATCAAATTTTCCACTATAATATTTCTCAATGTGAGTTAATAATGACAATTTTACTTACTCCTTCAGGTGGTCCCCAACATTCTTCTGGTATATTTGGGTCTATAGGTGGAGGTTTGTTAGACGGTTGTGTATCATCTTGTGAGAATATCACCTAGAAACAAAAATATGCTGTTGTTAGTAAAAATCGAAAGCTCATATTACCAGTTTTTCTTCAGCAATTGAACACAATTTTGTATGTGATGACTTACTCTTTGACCACTTACTCTATTTGACCACTCAATCTCTTATTGCGAACACAACTTACAACAATTGATGTACTTAATATCATCATATTACTGTACTGGCTGTTGTCCGCAACTGCGTACGTGTGGAAATTAGAAACTAGAGCCCTAATAAATTATACTGAAAAACTATCTATCTAGAAAGAAAACCGCATCAGAATCTGTTGGGTAGTTTTGCAGATATAAGCTCACATAAGGTCGTACTTAGAAAAATAACGACTTTGTTTTATAATAAGTAAAATAATATGAAAGAATGCAACTCTATGAAATAATGCAACTGTAATGAGATTCGAATGCAAACTCCAATCAAATTTTATCACTCTACATATGCAATTTTCCTAAAGCTGTTCTTTTTAAATCTTACCTGAATAAAAACAGCAAAGAGGAATACACTGATGGCTGTGGTCATGATCTTGCTCTGAAGTACAATGATGGTGTATTGGAACTCCTTACAGTTATATAGTAAACAGCAACAAGCCGTGACTATTGTTGACACAGGAAATAATCAAGGTGTTTGTACAAAGACTAAAAAAATTTCGTGAATTTTGCAGAGGGTGCAATTGGTAGTTTGGAAAGTTATCAACGTTAGATTGGTGACGAATAGGGATCTTTAATAATTATACTATGTGCATTAAGGCAGAACATAGGGGTATACAGTTTATTGTGAGTAATAAAATTATGACAATCCATAAAATCTACATTAGATATTTAAAATATAGATTTTATGGATATTTCATACAACCTCTTTCCCTAGCTTAGCGTATATGCTTGTGATATAGGTAGGTACTAAGTCAAGGATATGTAAATACATACTTGTAATAATAGAAAACACCCCGTATTTGAAATAATGATATTTTAAAATTACATAAAGTAACTCTACAACATAAAGCTTTATAAACATAAACAAGTTTAAGATGCTTTTCATCATCATATCTCAGTAACATAGTCCTAAGATTCTGAATGTTCGAAAATAATCATAAATTTTTAAAATAGTTCATCATGTAAATAACAGACCAATGAATTGGTAATCTCCTTCAACAAAAATTCTATATGTATTAGGTCGGGGATAAAATTTTTAAAAACGGTTCGGTTTCGTTACACCTCCATAGAGAAATTCAAATGAGTACAGGATTCATTAAGTTTCTTCCAGTGAGCTCATGTGGGATCTAAATATCGAGCCTTTTGGGATATCCAGAGTTTTTGAAATGCCTTAAAACTGTTTTGTGGTCAATCCCTAGCTCTTTCGTTATGTCTTACGAACTAATATGCTGATCTTGCTCCATTTTTTTCCGAAATGGCATCGACTTTTCCGTAACAGGTCGGCCAGAGCAAGGCTTATCTTTGAAAACAAAATTGCTGGACTGAGAACTCTTGAACCAGTTTAGTGCTACTCTTACCGGCACTGCATTGAGTCCATAAACGACACAAATTTTATTCGTGGCGTGTTTCGCATTTTTCCTTTTGTTGTAAAAAAATTAAAAATGTATCGAATTTCTATGTTACATTCGCTCATTTAAATCAATAGAAAAATAATAGGAAAGGCGGGATATAACGTTTTTTTTATTTTTCTCTTCTCTAAAATATCTTCTTTTCAATGGTATAAAAACTGACCAGATATAAATAGCACTTCTCAAAAAAAAAAAATACTGTATCTTTCTACTTATAAAATACGAAAATACTTTTTCCTCGACCTAATATACTGTCTGTTAAATTTAAACTCTTTTAACTTCTGAGGAAATGAAAATTTCGTGACCGGCAAGAAATTGACAATGGTGTTTGTTGTAGTGTTTTGTGAGCATTAGTAAAAGGTTACCTCAATCTTATTCAGTATTGTAGCAGTATGATAAATTTATTTGTACATGTATTTATGGCTATATTGTTGGCAAAAGTTTGGCCTGGGAGTTCACTGCAGGGCATATTCCAAGGAATATTTCAATGAAAAATTTTGTCACTCTAAAGTAACAACTATACTAAGGTCGTTTATCTATCATCGGATCCCACTAAGAAGCATCAAGTTCTTAATCGAGATCTTGCAGACGTTCTGTCATTTAATGCTACATACAATGATAGTAAGCTTATAATTTACGCAAAGCGTTTAGATTTTTGAGCTGATGGTCAAAAAAGGAGAGGAAAACCAAAGAAATGATGGATGGACTGTGTGAAAGACGATATGAACGAAAAAGGAGTTGATGAGAGTATCACGGCTAATAGGAGAGACTGAAAGGAAAAAACGTGCTGCGGTGACTTCAACTAGCTTGGTATAAGGGTTTTTTTTTAAATCGCCTCCTGCCGGGCCACGATGGTGCCTTGAGCTTTAGGTAGGAATAACAAGAAAAGCTAACACCGCCTATTTTAACTGATTTCAAAAACAATGTGGAGGTTTCAATTCATCTGTGTTTTTAAAAAGGCGCACATTATTTTCACTTATTATGTATCTAAATAATCAAAGAGTAGACTACCGAGGTGGTCTTATGAAGTCGATTCAACTTATTTTTTAAATACCCAATTTTGTGTAATTCTTGTTACATTTAGTAATTATAAAGCAATCAAATATAATACGTAATTAATTAATTATAATTAAGATAGGCATAGTAACGACAATAGCCGTGGAAGTGTGTCGGATGTCCTCAAGCAAGCCTATAATTACGCCGAGCGAATCAGTGTCAAGTACTCCTGAATGATCTTAGACCTTGAATGTAGACGCTGGACAATTATACTGGGTACAATGAACTGCAGATAATGCTTATTTATATGGTTATTATGACTGTCATAAAGATAAAGTGACCAGTAAATAACCTGGTTTTATTGTTACCTTTAAAAATATGCTTCAGTGGAAAATATTCTGTAATTAAGTAGTATGGAACCAAATTTTATAATAATTTTACAGATTTTCCAGATAATATGTCAATGGTACCGATTCTACGTGCACAACTAAACTTAACTAATAAATGAAAACTGATAGTGTCAATAACACAATTCGGCAATGCTAATGACCTTTTTTACTAGAAAATCTTTATATTATAGACTAACGGTTCTAATTAACAAAATACACCATAGTAGTTTTCATTTTTAGTTAAGTTTTGTTGTGCATATAGAATTGGAACCAATGGCTACGTAGGTCATCCTGCTTGAAGACGTGAATATCTACGTGTGCGGAAATACATTCTATGAGTGTCTTTGGCACACGCCACAGGTTATACTAAACCATTGACGAATAAAATAGTTCTTCTCTTCCCAATGCGCTACTAACGACATATTATTTTATTGCTTGTATAAGTTACTTTTGCAGTTTGCAAAAATTACTATGTCACTTGAATTAGGTATATCATACCATAAATAGACCACGAGGTAAGATTTAGCCAGACTAAATTTATGTGTCTTCAAGATTAGATGCGTGTGCGCTATCTGGTATGACTGCGGGATATAGGGCATCACCCGGGGCATATTAATATATATATTAATATGGCGAGAAAGAAACTGATGTATATTATAAAAAGACGAGCCGAAAAAGAGATAGTTATGTCTTTTTATGACGACATAAGTATAGATACATCTCCTTATATTATTATATATCTGTCCCTTTCTCGCCATATTAATATATATTAATATGCCGTTTGTGGTGCCCTTATAAGTCATACCACCAAAAATGACACCTCTTTCCTGCTCCTAAGACATGGACAGTTTTCATTTGAGACCTGAATTATCTTAGTGTTCAATAAGGTCACGGCTGCAATAAGATAATCTTCTAATAAGATAAGAAAACTCAACTAATAGATTAAAATTCTTTAATAAATAATTTTAAATTTTGAAATACAAGACACCCTAAACATTGACGTAGTGGTTCCTCAACAAACTTATTGTTTTACTGTTCTTCTAACATTTCCACGATTCTTTTGGACATTTCTGAAACAAATAAACATTTTATAAATTGTATAAACTATAACATCAATTGTCGTTCTCAATTTCCAATGAATGAGATGATGTTTTATAAAATTCTTTACAGCATTTGTACTGTGATTTCAAAGAACGCGAGATATAACATTCATTTGTTTCATTGTTGTTTTAGGATTTCACGTCATTTCAACTTGTGACAAACGGTATCAAATTTAATAACAATTTAAGATAGAAAAGTTTCATAATAACCACGAAACGACGATTTGTTACAAAAAACATAACGCGTTCATTGAATTTCATCAAAAAGTTCGTAACATTTTTAAGTAAACATGGGATTTCATATTATTATTTATTTTTGTGTAGGTATTTGTTTTTCGCGATGGTAATATTTAATCTTTGTAGTACCTTGAATTTATTGCACCTTGTAACGTCAATGGCTTTGATTCCTTATTTAAAAAAAAAACAATAAATATGAACAGAAGTGACAGTTAAAATTTTAACTATCCTGTATCTCGAAATGATATTACATAGATTTTGATTTTATTAAAGTCCGTCAAAAAGTATCCGTCTGTCTGCCTTCAGGCTGTGTCATGATCGGTGATAATTTTGATGGTTAACATTTTTACAGATTATTTATTTGTCTGTTAATTTCCAATAACAAGGCGTCTACTACTATACTATACTGCAAAAAATATTTTTGGATAGCTTGGAGATATGTTTGTCATGATGTAATAATTACGGCATGATGTCTCTTTACCGATCCATCAGCCTTTCTCCGTCCACTGCTAGATATAGGTTTCTCCTATAAGGTGCCACAATCGCTATCTGCATCCAGTGAATTATGATGAAAATAACACGAAACCGTTGAAGTCTAGTGCTTGATAGGTTTTTTTTCCTACTAATGATGTACTTGCACATAGGTAGCAGTTAAACAATTCAATAGAGTACGATCATAATATCGTATTTCCGTAGTTTGCTAAATATTAATATCGACAGTTGGTCAAGGCACCCATTACGTGACTTATGGTACATGAAAACTCTCAGTTACTCCTAAAAGTTTAGGACCACAATGTTGTTAAAGAGATTACTATTTGAACTGCGTTTAGGTATTGTATGATTAGTATAGCTAGTTTTGATTTTGCGATTAATTTCTTAAATGAACATTAAACCCCTTAATAAGTACTTAGTAAGTAATAAAGTTATTTATCTCGCTTTATGGCTGTACAGCATAATATGCAATATCTAATCTTTATATACAAGGTGTCAAAAAATTAACTTTGTAACAATGCAACATTTTATTACTCTCAAGAAGCAACAACTTAGCGCTCCAACTATACTACCCACATCTACATGGAAGCGCGCACGCACACAGTGAGACGGCACTGTACACCTACACCGCCGGATCACTATATAAGACGACCGCAGGCGACGATTTATTCAGTCGTTAGCTAGACGGCAACGAGTGCGATAGCTCCCGCAGTCCACTCTGTTGTCTTGCGCTTACTCTGAGCGGTAGCTCCCGCAGCCCTCAGAAAAAGTGCTAAGTAAGCTAGGAGGTTAAGGAATGCGGTAGCTCCCGCAGCCCATTCCAGGAACCACGCACAGTATTCACGTACATTTACCTATAAGTACCTATTAAGATTTATTGTATTATTGCCAACATAGAAATAAAGAATATCGTTTGTCAATATCATTGGCTTTTATTCATCCGGCAACACCACAACTTGTCATATTTTTAGGAGTTGTTTTGAATAATATATCATGAATAATCGCGGTGAAAAAGTTAAGAAAAACGTTACCGTTTTGAAGATTTGTAATGATTTACATTACGCGTAAATGTTATGCGCACTGTACCACAATACACTCGCTGTCGTCAGCTGCGAGCTGCGACAATGTAGGTAGGTTCGCGGTCGGCGCAAGCGACTGCCGACGAGTGAGACTGAACGGCATAGTACCTACATTATTTTGTAGGTAAGATACGCATAAAAATATTTGATGAAATCCTTTTATTTCGTGAAAAAATGAAATTGCTCAAAAAATTTTATTTTATTTTTAACGTGTTTATTTTTCGATACCAACTATCCTCACACAATTTTACAAGTTGATTTATTTACACCTTATCTTATATATAAAATTCACGTGTCACAGTGTTAGTTACCGTACTCCTCCGAAACGGCTTGACCGATTCTTCTCAAATTTTGCATACATATTCAGTAGGTCTGAGAATCGGCCAACATCTATTTTTCAAACTTTTTTTTTTAATATGGCAAAACAACGTTTGCCGGGTCAGCTAGTAATATATAAATCTTCTGTACGTGTGTTTGTAATTGAACTCCTCCTAAACGGCTGGACCGATTTTGATGAAATTTGTTGTGTGTATTCAATGGGGTTTGAGGATGGTTTAGATTCACAATTGGCTGGACCGATTTTGATGAAATTTTATTTTACACAGAATTGTATGGCAAAACAACGTTTGCCGGGGCAGCTAGTTTATAGTTAAAATTTGTTATTAAAGTCTTCCGAAATAGCTTGGTATTCTATCGGCATTATATTTAGTAGAAACAGGACAATCACTATGACTTAGAAGAAGTAAAAAAAATGGAGACCGTAGTGGACGTCTATCTTTTTTCTCTCTTCCAACTGAAAACAATAAATTCAGCTAGTGATATAAATATTACCTTCAAAAACGCAATTCCAGCGCAAGCAAATACATCATAAGCTTTACAAGGATATCCTAAATGCTCTCTGGGGTCCGTATCAACGCAATCCGTGATGACCTTCTGAACAGCCACTGACCAGCCTTTATTATTTTCTGCCCATTTATTCAGGTGGGTTATAAAAGCCTCTTTATTTAATGTAGCCGTGTCTACAAGGAACCCTGATTCTTGGAATATACATTCAACCTCGGAGCACTGCAAAAATTTTAACATTAGTAGTTTACGTTATTCTTTTATCAGGATAATTAATTTAACTTGCCAATATTATTAAGTATTTTAAAGTAATCTAATAGTAATATTTACAACAATATATAATTATACAAACCACAAAATGGGGTAAAGAAAAATAAAAATTGAAGAAAATAAAAATATATGTTATGCACACAGTGGCGTAGCTAGGTAACCAAGGGCCTTGGGGCAAATTAAAAAATGGGGCCCCACTGCTATGTAAACTGACTAGGTTTTATCAAATAAAATATGAAATATACAAATATGTTTAAAATGCTAAAAAAAAATAGCTAGTTCAGTTCGATCAAGATTTCCCCACCCCGCCTAGCCCCTTGGTAGCTACGCCACTGGGTTTCTTTCTCCAGCCCACTTACGTCCCGCTGTTGGGCACGGGCCTCCTCCAGTTTGGGAGGGATTAAGAATAACACGCATGGTCAGCGCGGCACAGTAGACTTACTGTGCCGCGCTGACCATGCGTGTTGGCACAGGGATTATTTTCGAGTTTTCCGTCTCTTACAGAGACTGTTATCTGTGTGCAATATCCCCTAGCTGACTTTTACAGCACCCTCGGGAGGAGATGGGGTGGTGACACTTGTATTCTTAATCCGTCACCACACGGAGAACGACACTCCACTGGTTATGCATCAAAAAAATAGTAGCTTTTTTAAAGTCGTGAGTCGTGCAAAAAGTGTGAAACCAATCCATCAGTCTTAAACCGCCCAATGATTGATATAAGCCTTTCCCAAAGAGTGTCAAGTGCGTGGCTTTCTGGCGTCAACGCTGAATGTAGATGTGGCCAAATGGAAACCTTAAAATGTAGTTCAATCTTTATATTCTATTACATTTGGTCGCGGATTTATCGCTATAGATAACACAGTTGGAGCCTTGCATTATTAGTAAAACATTTCACTAATATTCCAATACTTACTGGCATTTTAGATCTATTAGTAGAATTACTACATGTAGCCAAATGTTTAGCTTCTCCAAGTTCAGGTATATCACAACAAACAGACAGAGGTTTCTGAAACAATAAAAAATATTTTATTTTTTATTGACGAGCCTAGTTATACGTTTGGTGGACTACCATTTGTGATATCATGGGTTCGAATTCTGCAATTTAATCTCTCAATTTTAAAGCCAAGAAAGAAAGAGACAAGTGAAAAAGAATATTACCAGCGTTGCGCCTTTGCCGCCTGGTTTTCGATCTGCATCGGCATTGATTATCTGAAAGAAACATACACAATGCTTTATATATTTATTATAGATAATACTTTTGCAAATACTACTAATTTTCTTTCTTCTATTTCTTTATTCTATTTCTTTCACTCAAATGAAAGCTCAGTCTGTGAGCTCAAAATATATTTGTTAGTCATAAATTCAAGCTGTATATTATAAATTCTGTATTCCCATTTCAATATCTGCACTTATTAGAAACCAAAGTAGTTATTTTTGTATGTTTGTATATAATATCTTTAAGAGCTTAAATCTTCAAAACTACGCAACAGATTTTAATGCGGTTTTTTAACAGATAGTCCTCATCAAAATCATCCTCTTGAACTAGGGGATGATTTTTTGAATAATTGATTAAGGTTTGGTGTATACCAGACACCTATTGGGGGAAGGGTTTAATAACTATAAACGCAGGCGAAACCATAGGAATTGGCTAGTTTTTATTAAAACTAATATTTTATGTTGTAATATTGGTACAATGTAAATGCATTTTAGTTTTTAAGTTGGCTATACTATTGTCTCTGGTCTACTCTCTCTCTGTTATCTTTGGTTAAGAAGTGTCGATTAACTCTTGTAAAACATCACATTTTTAATAAAACAGTTTCAAAGTATTTCAATAAATTTTTATATTACAACATTTTATCAACAAAATAATTACACTTCTTTTAATTTAACTTTTGTAAGTTGAATAATAACCTATGTATTTTTACGTTAAATTTAATTATGTTATTAATAATTTTACCTTAATTATTAAAGAAATTCTGTTCACCTGTAAAAATGAAAATATACAGATGACCAGAATTCCTTTTTTAATTTCAAATTTAGAATTGAAAATAACTAAAAGGGCATTGTAAACATATTACAAAATTTACATAACGTCTCTTCAATTACCTATGTGAGTGAGTTTCTAACATGATTTCGTATTCATGAAATAACAATTTTAATGATTAAAACTTCGACGAAGATGTACGGGTACCTACAGTATAGTTTCTAAATGAAACTAGCTACATTGTCATTAAAACTTCTCGTATTGTTATATCAAACTAAATACAGAAGCTTGTTGTTAGTTTTTAGGATTCCGTACCAAAATATAAAACTACCCTAATACAGAGACTTTGCTATCAGTCCGCGTCCGTCCGTCTTTCAACAAGTATCTCAGAAACGTCTATAGATCCCAGAATCTGAGAAGTTTCATGCTTATATGCTAGGCCTAGGGGGGGGGCAAATGCCATTTGGAATGCATGAGCAGTCTGAACCTGCACTAGGCCCTCTGTTACATATCAAACTAAGCGTAATGCGTTTGCTACTTAACGCCAACTAATACCTACAATTTAAAAGTAAATTTAAAAAAAAAATCACTTACATAAATAAATAAAAGACAAAAAACAAACTTGTGCATCTTGATGTGTGTTCTCAACAGATACTTTGTTTTGACTGATATAAAATAAAAGTGATATAAATATCATTTATATATAGAAATATCACTTTGTTTACAAATACTATAGTTATCATAATGTCAAAGAGCAATAATGTTAGTGTTCTTGTAATTGTACTTTTGTTATTGAGGTAAAATATCCCAATAATATTATAAATATGAAAGTTTGTATATATATTATGTTTGGATGTTTGTTAATCTATCACGCAAAAACTACTGAATGGATTTTAATGAAACTTTACAATAATGTAGCTTATTCATTAGACTAACTCATAGGCTACAATTTATAAAGATACTAGCTGTTGGCCGCGACTCCGTACGCGTGAAATTTAAAAATTCAACCTTAACGAACAGAAGTTTCCTATATCCTCGATAGATGGCGTTGTTTTTATATCACACTATGGTTTCGTTACACACATTAACACTTAAGTTCTCCAAAGTTTTGCTACGTCAACTTCTGGATTTCTCATTTATAAATTAGTAAGATTATGTGAATTGTCTAAAATGTGACGATTATTGCTAGTACTAAAGCATCCTTTACTGCCTGATTTTTTATACTTTTTATCGTGGGTAACACCGCAGGCTGTAGCTAGAATTAAGATAAGTTTACTTTGTCTTTCTCAATTTTTATTATTTTCCATTAAAAATTACGAACTTTTATACATACTTCTACTAACCTTTTTGTCCTTAATACTATCAATCCTTACCAAACAGAAGTTTACCATACCACTGGATAGCTGGCGTTGTACAGTTTTTTAAATCACGCTATAGTTTCTTTACGCACATTAACACTTAAGCTCGTCAAACTGTGTATTGTGTCATCGTCTCGATTTAACATTTATAAATTAGTAAGATCGCTATACGTATATTTCCTCTTAAAATTATTATACTGACAATTGACATGTTTTTCTTTATATTATATAGCTGTTGCCCGCGACTCCGTCCGCGTGGAATTTAGAAAATTTTCCCCGTTTTTGTAACATTTATCACTACTGCTTCGCTTCCACTCGTCGCAGCGTGATGTTATATAGCCTAAAGCCGTCCTCGATAAATACCCTATTTAACACTGAAAGAATTTTTCAAATCAGCCCAGTGGTTCTTGAGATTAGCGCGTTCAAACAAACAAACAAACAAACAAACAAACTCTTCCGCTTTATAATATTAGTATAGATATCTACTTTTATTTTACGGGCTTTTGTTTTATTTTTTTTATTTTTAATTTTGACGGGCTTCGTGGTGGAGTGGTTTATGTAATGGACTGCCGATCACGAGGTTGCGGGTTCGATTCCCGGTCAGGACAATCATTTGTGTGATATCCATAAATGTCATACAAATGTTTGTACTGCGTCTGGGTGTTTACTATGTATTATAAGTATGTATTTACAAAAGAAAAGTAGTACATTATGTAGTTTATCCGTATCTGGTACCCATATACAAGCATAGTAATATAGCTTACTTTGGGACCAGAGGACGTTGTGTGAAATGTCCTGAATATTTATTATTTATTATTATTTTAATGCCTATTGTTAATCTGTGCCTTAATAGTATAAAAAAAAAAATTTATATTTTTCCTATTCAATTCGTAAAATCTTTATTATGACTCAATCTGTCGTTCTCAGAATGATCTCATATCTTTACTTATTATAAAACAAAGTCATTATTTCTGTATGTATGTCCTTACGTGAGCCTAAATCTTAAAAAGTACGCAACAGATCTTGATGCGGTTTTTTTATTGATAGAGTGGTTCAAGGGGATGGTTTTTTTGTTAAGCTTACGTGTATATTGTGCTAGGAAGGGCTATAAACGCGGGTGAAACTGTGGGCAAAGGCTAGTGTTTTATAAAATATCAGTTGAACTATCTATAGAATAAAGTTACTCGTTCGTGTGTTTTTTTAATATTAAATATGCTAATTTAATACATTTTACAAGGAAATTTATAATTTGTTTAGTTTCAAAACAAAAATCCTCGCTTGAAACTCATGAATATTCTTTTTAATTATTACATCGTCATTGGTACTTAAAATTTGTGCAAAATTTCATATCAATCCCGACTACTGCAAGTGGGTGAAGAATACCTACTTTCAAAAATTCCGTTAGATACATAGATTAATACATTGATAGATACTTATCAAACGAACACTAAAAAAAAGAATCGATACTAACGTTATAAAGTTGAAGAATTTGTTTGTTTGAACGCGCTAATCTCAAGAACTACTGGTCAGATTGGAAAAATTCTTTCCGTGTTGGATATTAAATTTATCGACGAAAGCAATAGGCTATATAACTACACGCTGCGACCAGTAGGAGCAAAGCATTAGTACAAAATATAAAAAGGAGAAAATTTTCTAAATTCCACGCGTACGGAATCGCAGGCAACGGCTAGTACTAAAATAAAATTGTGTTAAAAAGAAAACTAATCATGTCTCTGTCAGAAGAATACAACTATTATACTCTATTATCTTCCCACGGTCCTGTAAGAGCTAGATCAGGGACAATGTAAGCATATAACATCCTTTGTAAAAGACAGAAAACTCGAACGGTGGTCAATGATATCCCTAGGTTTGAAGTAAAAATATCGCTCAATAATAATTTGATTTGTCTGTCATATTAATTCAGTCAAACCCTCATCGAATTAATCCTCGTCAAACATAGCTAGTACGACTTGCTATTGCATGCAAAAAAAAAACATCTTGAACCACTCTATCTATTAAAAGAAATCACATCATAATCCGTTGCGTAGTTTTCAAGTTAAAAGCTCGTAATGCTCGTATAAAGACATAAATGTATACAGAAATACCAAATAATTGGGTTCAAGTGTCACTTATCATTCTTTATAACCTACTAGCTGTTGCCCGCGACTTCGTACGCGTAAAATTTAGAAATCAAACCTTAACAAACAGAAGTTTACTATGACACTCGATAGATGGCGTTGTACAAATTTTAAATCGAGCTATAGTTTCGTTTCACACATTAACACTTAAGCGCGTCAAAATGTGTGTACTGTCATCGGTTCGTTTTCACATATATATAATAAGTAAGAATAAGGATAAGATAAGGATATATATCTATCTGATGTAAAAGAATACTATAATTTATACAGAAACTAGCTGTTGCTGGCTGACTTCATACTTCATACGGGTGGAACTTAGAAAAGTTCCCCGTTTTCGCAATATTTTCACTAATTTTTCCCTCCTATTTGTTGCAGCGCGATGTTATATAGCCTTAAAGTCTTTCTAGATAAATGTACTATATATCAAAAAAGGAATATTTCAATTCTAACCAGTAGTTCCTGAGATTAGCGCATTCAAACATAGAAATAAACTCTTTAGCTTTGTATAGATTTAACAGAGACCCAGTCTTTTTTTAATTTAACCAGATAGTGAAACTTTTATACCTAGGATTTACGTTCCTTTATTTGTGTACTCAAAGATATATATAATTCATTGAGGTGGGGAATGAGTGTACAAGATTTAGCGGGAATTATCTATGTTGAAATTCACCGATAGCCGGCCACCCCTGGTTGGGTCATGGTAATACCTGAATGACTAACATGGCACGGCCAAGGGGCGAGGAGGAACACCGTGGGGTTTAATTGGTAGTCCGGGTGCGTTTCTGACCCGAGAATCCTACACGAAGTGAGTAAATGCAGTTCCCAAGTAAAAACAAATATATGTTGGAATTATTTACATACAAATTCTAGCATCGCAGTATTAGAAAGCAACTCCAATACGGTTTGAGCAAATTTTTAAAGTTCAGTATCAAAAGGTAAAACGATACATTACCTATCTGTGCGTCTGTCACTAGTCTGTATCTCTGGAACGGTCATAGCTAGAGAGCAGAAGATTTCATACTTTATGTGGTGATTAAATCACCAAATGTTCAGCATCATTATTTTCCTGTCCTTATCCCGTTATTTGAGATTATTTCGGGACAGTATGACGAGGATTTTATGATAATAACGATACAGAACAATTAAACCAGTTTTTATAAAATTTTGTAAGTACTTTTTATATTTCGAGTCCGAAAATTGATCAACATCTATTATAGGCAAGTTAATTCGAGGGGCGCAGCTAGTTTAAGAACTCCTTTGATTCTATTCATGTGGCTAATTGATATCAGAAGTTATGACGCTCTCAACCCTTCAGAAAATTCGGTATAATATTGAAACAGCCTAATTTAAAATATGGCGTTCTAATATATTGATTTGCTTAAATCTCTTAAAAACACATTTGTCATTATTTAGATGAGCAACAGGGATTTATTGTAATGAAAACAAATACCGGAATACTGCATATTAATACAACGAAAATTGAACGAATTTTGTTTCTCGCGTATACAGATTGTGATTCATAGTACTTTTGGGCCCTTTAAATTGTAAGCTTTCGATTTAATAGGCTTCATTAACAGTCTATTCAAGCCACAGTAACGCTTGAAATATTTCTGTAATTTGTAAAGATTAATATGAAAAATAGAATTTTTAATATTTTCTGCTTGTAGCACATCAAAGTAATTACTTATAATTGGGTGAAAATAAGAGCTTTAGACATATTGAAGTAGTCTGTAAATTAGCTCAAATGTATTGAATATTCGAGGCCTAAAAACTTATAACACAAATTACTTAAGGAAATTCAGATGAGAATGTGATTGCCATAGTTAAATAATTTTAAGTCGTAAAAATTCCACATAAATTTTTATAATATTTTAATGGAATTATTCACGAAGATAACAGCAACCATCTGTTATCTTTCGGGCATAAGATTGTTATTTCAGATCACATTCAGGCCTATCGTGTAACGATATCAGTATTTCTTTGTAATTTTCATGTGCCTTAATATACCTATTTAATAACTAATTACCATAACAAGCAACTGCCGCTCATAACAAACAACAACTAGTTTTATTGATTTGGGATTCGAAGGTCGCGCAAATTTACTAGACTCAAAAATGACTGCCTCTCACCTGCCAATTATCATCCTACTTTTGAGCACGGGACATCTCTACTCTGGGAAGTATTACGGTCTACTACTCCGAGTTAACCATGTGTGTTGGCGTAGGTTCTTTTATTTGAAGGATAGGATCTTCGAGTTTTCCGTCTTTCACAGAGTAAGTAAAATGTCCCTTTTACAGCTCACTGGGTAGGAAAAGAGATGGTGATACTTGTATTCCTAATCCGTCACCAGATAATAAAAATGAATACATGGTGAAAATTTCTCAGTGTCGGTGTAACTAGAACCCCACATCAAGTGTTTACATAGCTTTTTACGTAAGTAATAGAAGCGCAAGTGTGATCGCTTATTGGTACGGTTTATGTGTCGTAAACTGGAACTTGTGAGTCGGAATGAAGACGCCTCGTCATTATACTATGACGCATACTTCCAACAAATTATTCTAGTGAATGTAACTAATTAATTAAACTGATTTCAGGTCAATCTATTTAATATAAGCACTAGCCATATTTTACTTTTATAATGTATAACTTTCTAGTAGTACTTACATGTGTGAAATGTCAATAAAAATAATGGAAATAAGAGATGAATATATTGTTAATTACTGGACAGACAAAAAATCTGTTTCAAGTATTTTTTTTCAAACATTTATCGAAAGAATACTCGGGTGTTTATGATTGAATGGCTCTTACGGTACCCTAAAATAAAAATCTATGAATCTGTTCACTTTACACTTTGCATCAAAAGATACATTATTCTTTACATACAAGATACTCGTGACAACATGACTCTTCCTAAGTATATGAGCACAAATTTATGAAAATTTAATTCTGCCTATTAATTGCTTTATAGGCATAAGTTAATTATCTTTATTGATAGATTAATCCAAGAGCACTCAATGAATTAGTACCAGCAGATGCATTTAGCTAGCCAGCTCGCTATTATGCTGTCGAGGATAGAAGCATATTGGTAGCGTTATTCAACGTGCACAGCACAGCTAAACTTAACTAAAAATGAAATTTAAAAACACAATTTGGCAATTTTAACTAAACTTTCTTATTATACAAACTGTGTATTAAGGGCCTACATCAATATTATCGTATATCATCGCCGCCACGTACATATTAACACAGCCAGTAGGCACAGAAAATGAAGAATTAGGGATACTTTTCCTATTTACTCAAAATCTACTAAATATATTTTAATTCTGATTTACGTGTTTCTATATATAATAGTTACTTATGTTTTTAAAGTTATTTCATTAGTTAATACGCGATAATAGACCGACAAATGAAAAAAATAAAAAATTTGAGAGGTTGTTTCGCCAAGATTTTCTATCGAGAAAACTTTTTTCAATCGTGTTTCTGAGTTGATGCGATTCTAGATCATATATTGAAAAAACATATACTTAAAAATTAGAGCTCTAGCCATTCAATCTAAAGAAACAATGAAAACTTCGTACATAGAAAAATGCACGAAGCTATTTTGGTATCGTCTTAACTAACGATTTTATTTAATAGAAATGTGCACTATGAAATAAAATCCTTATCCTTACTAATTTATAAATGTGAAACCCATTTGATGACGTAACAAAACTTTGGCGAGCTTAAATGTTAATGTATGTAACAAAACCATAGTGTGATATAAAAAACTGTACAGCGCCATCTACCGAGGGTATGGGAAACTTCTGTTTATTGAGGTTTAATTTTTAAATATCGCGCGTACGAAGTCGCGGGCAACAGCTAGTACACTATAAATTAAACTACTTTTTATGGATTTAGGCGCGTGTATTTGTTTTAAATATTATCCCGACGTTTGACTTTACAGTCATCTTGGTCACGGAACGAGGTTATATTTAAAAAAAAAAATTCGCGCAAGTGTTAGAGAATATTAAATACACTATAGTTGTGTTCATTTTAGATAAGTTAGGTTTTGGTCGCATCAGAATTGGGTTCATTATCTGTTGACCTAATATTTAAATAATGGGAAATGTTATACAAAGCTGTGTAGTAGTAGTAAAAGTAGGTGATAATATTTTATAAGGCCATTTAGCCCTTAAGGGTGTAGATATGTAGAGCTTTTTATATCCCGAAAGAATATTACAGTTTTGGGACTGACTGCGTAATCATCATCATCATCATATTTTATTACCATAAACATAGTATACAATAAGGTGTTACAAATTTAAAGCACTTACATGTTTAGCTAATATTATAGCATGCAATAACTTAATGATTTTTACAATTAAAGAAATCATTAATATTGTAGAAGTTATCTTTACTTAGCCATTGATACAATTTTGTCCTAAATAATGAAAATTTTAACGTTTTTATATCTTTTGGTATCTTATTAAATATTCGTATACACATAGCAATACAGTTTCTGCTATATTTTGTTGTTTTTGGTAAGCAGTCCAAGACAAGTCTGAATGGATCTCGTCTGTTTCTAGGTTTTATTTCATCCATAGTGTTAAAAAGATCTTTGTTTTTACGTACAAACATGCATACTTCGTAAATATAAAGCGAAGGTAGCAGCAATAAGGAAAGCTGACGGAAAACAGTATAGTACAACAGCATAGTAATAATGTAAAGACTTTTAAATATTCGATCTTATAATTATGTACTTAATAAATAAATATTCATGGACATTTCACACAACGTCCTTTGGTCCCAAGTTATACTTTATATAAGTTATAACTTATAATACATCCGGTACATGGAAAACACCTAGACGCCGTACAAACATTTGTATGACATTTGTAAATATTACACAAATAATCGTTTTCCTCCAAAGCTTTGATGAAAAGTAGTAAATCTCCGAAAACTGAAAAGCTATAAGATAACTCTCTATATAAAATCACAATAATTAAAAGACTTTAAACATCATCATCATAACATCACACCTTTTTCCCATGGGGGTAGGCAGAAACCTCAGTTTCATCCACACTCATACATGCCCGACGGTTGTAAGTGCTACGCACTTGTCCCTTTTGGAGTATACCGGCGATGCAATTTTTCAGAAAAATTATGTGCTTATGACATGTCCAATTTTTTCTCTACCACCGGTTCAGGACGCAATCTGCTGAGAAGAACCGGCGTAAGAAACCCAGCATGACATCGGAGACGATGATGATAATGATGACATCGGAGTATATTTTTCTTGGGCGTCCTCGCGTATCGCAATAAAAACTGTGTACTAATTAGGTTATCATATAAATATAGCTATAAAATATATGACGTAGCATGCATAAAAACATAATATAATCTTATACATAATGAAGTAAATGTGTTACGATCTGGCTTACCTGTTGTAATGTTGGTCCCTTTTTTACGACGGATTACTACAATTAAGACGATACCAAAATAGCTTCGTGCATTTTTCTATGTACGAAGTTTTCATTGTTTCTTTAGATTGAATGGCTAGAGTTCTAATTTTTAAGTATATGTTTTTTCAATATATGATCTAGGATCGCATCAACTCAGAAACACGATTGAAAAAAGTTTTCTCGATAGAAAATCTTGGCGAAACAACCTCTCAAAATTTTTTTTTTTTCACGTGTCGGTCTATTATCGCGTATTAACTAATGAATAACTTTAAAAACATAGGTAACTATTATGTATAGAAACACGTAAATCAGAATTAAAATATATTTAGTAGATTTTGAGTAAATAGGAAAAGTATCCCTATAAGTATTCTTCATTTTCTGTGCCTACTGGCTGTGTTAATATGTACGTGTCGGCGATGATATACGATAATATTGATGTAGGCCCTTAACTTTATCCACTAAACAAAATTGGCTTAGGCTAATATGATATGACATGAGATATTAAACAAACATTTATTTTACTATTATTTAAATTACAAGAAAGATACAGTTCAAATGTTATAAGAGAGTTTGATGGATTTTGGATTAGATACAAGCGGCACAGGACCGCGTGTTGTGGCGAGGATATTGGAGGGAGAATATTCTATTGGAGAGGCATATGTCTAACAGTGGACGGAGAAAAGCTGATGGATGGATGAATGGAAGAGAGTTTAAGACTGCATTTATTATTGTGGTTTTATTTTATGCACATAGGTGCAGGTAGAACTTCTTTAGATAGGCTGGGACGGACGGCCAAACGGGCTTATTGAATAATGTGTTGCGATACCGGGTGCTGTGCCGCCAGGCCAACGTCGCGCGTCGGGTCGCCAGAGAGAGTCCAGAACAGGGAACCTATGGCGCTCCAGAAGGACGTGGAGAGTGCCGCAGTTAGGTTTAGTCGGTATTCCGTTCATCGGTGTGCCGGACACTACCCACTCCTACAATGACGGCGTTTTGAGCGAGGTGACAGAAGTGGGTGTGCGTAAATCCATTACCCTGCGAAAAAAAAAATGGTAGAACTCGTTTTTAGGGTTCCGTACCCAAAGGGTAAAAACGGGACCCTATTACTGAGACTTCGCTGTCCGTCCGTCCGTCCGTCCGTCCGTCTGTCACCAGGCTGTATCTCAAGAACGGTGATAGCTAGAGAGTTGAAATTTTCACAGATGATGTATTTCTATTGCCGCTATAACAACAAATACTAAAAATAAAATAAAATAAATATTTAAGGGGGGCTCCCATACAACAAACATGATTTTTAGGGTTCTGTACCCAGTATCTCAAGAACGGTGATAGCTAGACAGTTGAAATTTTCACAGATGATGTATTTCTATTGCCGCTATAACAACAAATACTAAAAATAAAATAAAATAAATATTTAAGGGGGGCTCCCATACAACAAACATGATTTTTAGGGTTCCGTACGCAGTATCTCAAGAACGGTGATAGCTAGACAGTTGAAATTTTCACAGATGATGTATTTCTATTGCCGCTAAAACAACAAATACTAAAAATAAAATAAAATAAATATTTAAGGGGGGCTCCCATACAACAAACATGATTTTTTTACCGTTTCTTGCTCGATACTAATAACGTTGCCTTATGTTGCATAGATAATGGTACGGAACCCTTCGTGCGTGAGTCCGACTCGCACTTGACCAATTATTTTGGGTATATTATTATATTTTAGGAGCGACTTAATGTACAAGTTTCTTGCGCTTTTGTGATAACAGCAATGGTAGGTATTCAGTAAGAAAAAGTGATGTGAATTTTCGGTAAATATTGGCTGTTTAAGCTTGATCACGTGACAGTGCTCATTGACTTTTAGCGTAATAATATAAGAATAGTATGTTAGCTGTTGCTGAGGACTGGAGTTTGAAAAATACCTGTACCTACTTACCATTATCACACCTACAGAAAATTTATATTTATTGATTTCATTTTCAATCCGCCTATCTGTCATTATACTCAATAATTAGCAAAACAACATTGCCTAAAATTCTAAATGAAGGTTACTCTTGTCTATAAGCTTCAATTGACTTACTGAAGACTTGTCCTAACAATAGCTTGTTGTACGTAAAGAGTGCCTTTGTATGGCACGTTTTCAATCGTACGATTCATTGGCGTCTGATTCCTGAATTCATCTCTTTTATACCAAGACTGGTGATGCGTTAACTTGGTTATATTTTGTTGTATTACATCACATATTGGTTTTATAACTACGTCGTGAAGATATTCAAGTCAATAAATAGGGTTACTGCTAATAAACAACACGCTTTTAAGGGTTCCGTACCCAAAGGGTAAAAACGGGACCCTATTACTCACACTTCGCTGTCCGTCCGTCCGTCCGTCCGTCCGTCTGAAACCAGGCTGTATCTCAAGAACGGTGATAGCTAGACAGTTGAAATTTTCACAGATGATGTATTTCTATTGCCGCTATAACAACAAATACTAAAAATAAAATAAAATAAATATTTAAGGGGGGCTCCCATACAACAAACATGATTTTTTTACCGTTTCTTGCTCGATACTAATAACGTTGCCTTATGTTGCATAGATAATGGTACGGAACCCTTCGTGCGCGAGTCCGACTCGCACTTGACCAATTTTTTTAATAAGTATACGATTGTTGAAATTTCGCATTTATTAATTGTCATATTTATAAATGTTTGTATTGCGTCTCAGTGTTTTATATGTATTGTAATGTATGTATTTATAATTTAAGGTATATTCTATTTTTAAACGAATAGCGAATATATTTGTCTAAATCATAACAATAATAGGTACTAATTCTACGTGCACAATTAAACTTAACTAAAAATGAAATCAACTATGATGTATTTTGATTAATTGGCTATTTCTTTGTGCATATTTTTTTAATTCAACTCGTCAGTCTATTGTATGCAGATTTTCTAATAAAAAAGTTTTGTTAACATTGCCGAATTGTGTTATTGACAATTGAATTTTCGTTTTTTAGTATAGTAAAAGAGAGAGAATCGGTACTGCTGTAACCCAAGGTAGAAAAATAAAATTCTGCCTAAAAATTAATTGCGTGCCAACCCTACGCTACATGCCCTTAGGCTTTTGGTACCGGAAACTTTGTTCCGTAATATTATTTTTTATTCGGTCATATTTAATATAACTAAATTTATATTTTACCAAAAACTGTCATTGAATATTTCTTATTCAATTAACATTTTAAGATATTGCCATATCGAAATAGGCAGGCATTTTTGACCGTGATTAGCATAATAAATAAATAAATACTTATGGACATATAAAAATATCCATGGACATTTTACACAACATCCTTTGGTCCAAAGCTAAGCTTCTATGCTTGTGTTATGAACCGGAAAATGCATAGCTTACATGTCAGGTTTAGCCAAGACTTTTTTACAGTTCATGGAAAAACAAATAATAATAAATAAATAAATATTCATGGACATTTCGCACAACGTCCTCTAGTCCCAAGCTAAGCTTATACGCTTGTGTTATGGGTACCAGAATACGGATAGAATACATATACTACTTTTTTTTTGTAAATACATACTTATAATACATAGAAACACCCAGACGCAGTACAAACATTTGTATGACATTTATGAATATCTCCCAAATGATTGTCTCAAGCGGGAATCGAACCCGCGACCTCGTGAACGGCAGTCTGTTACATGAACCACTCCTATTATTAAATAACTGCAATAGTTATTAAATGCATCTTCTCTTCTTGTTCTCCAGCCCATTCACGGCCCACTGCTGGGCACGGGGCTCCTCCACTTTGGGAGGGATTATGGTCTTCTGTGCTGCGCTGACCAGGCGTATTGGCACAGGTTTATTGATGTGTATAGATTAAATGCATAACATTCTCATATACATATATATCGAGGAAAAAGACACCTTGTGTTTGTGTGGGTGTGCGTGAATGTGTGTGTCTATATAAATTTTAGTTCCTAGGAAAAGTTCTAAGTGTTACTATGTAACATTTATTGGCGATAAACAAGAGCCTAAAGTACAGAATTGTCACTGACATTCTCAGCCTTATACCTAACATTTTATTACAATTTATATCGAACAAGCGATTTACGAGCAATATCCTATCTGCATCTCGGATTGTAATACATTAGTTAAACTGTAAACGATTTGATTTACTACATTTTGATCAAATTATTACAATGTTTCAACAATTTTATGTTCTTAACGGCTGCTTATTGGTTATTTTTACTAGGCATCTCTTTATATTCACACACAGTAATTTTAATGGTCCCAATTTTGATATTAGAACTAAATAAATATAATCGAAAACATTAATATTTTGAGAGATAGTCATATCAATTAGGTAAAGCTATTTCTTTCTTTGTAAGAAAATGTGGAAAACGCCTTTAAGACCTAAAAGCCTAAGAGACATTATATTTCTTTTAAGCGCAAAAGAAATCACATTAACTTATTATTAACATTGCAAATTATATTATTAATGGCAATAATAGCATTTTTTACACTTTGATAGCTTTTATATCTCCGTGTGGTGACGGATTAAGAATACAAGTGTCACTACCCCATCTCCTCCCAAGGGTGCTGTAAAGTCAGCTACGGGATATTGAACACTGATCGTTTAAGAGAGACGGCAAACGCGAAAATAAACCCTGTGCCAACACGCCTGATCAGTGCAGCACAGGTCTACTGTGCCGCACTGACATAATCCCTTCCAAAGTGCAGGAG
This sequence comes from Orgyia antiqua, assembly GCA_916999025.1. NCBI lineage: Eukaryota > Metazoa > Arthropoda > Insecta > Lepidoptera > Erebidae > Orgyia > Orgyia antiqua. Next base: position 32,190,943 of record OU779866.1, read on the forward strand.
GCCCGTACCCAACAGTGGGACGTAAATAGACTGAAGAGAAAGTTTAAAATGTTAAATTAAAAATATATGAATACAAATTTTAAGGATTGCATTAAATTATTTAGTAGTCTAAGGCTCTACCTGCGTTATTAGTGGCGACAAGAGTTGCAACCAAATGTGAAACGTGTTTTTTTTAATTATTTAAATCATGTTGGCCACATCTGCGCTTAGCGTCAACTTTGCGTCAACGATACCCTCATTTAGCGTATTAAGCTGATAATGGAGCCCCAGGTTTTACATGAAAGTATAAACAAATTATGTTCATGGACATTTCACACAATGTCCGCCCGTTTAAGCTAAGCTTTTATGCATGTGTTATGAGTATAATTATGATAACTTTTATTGTAAAGAAAAGGTATTGGAATTGGTGAAGTTTTTACAAGAATCCATGTACATAAATGAGGGACATGTAAATTCAGTGATGCGTTATGGTTTGACATTTCGTTTGAAGAGGGTAACCAAATAAATATCATGTATCACTGCTTTTTAAAAAGTTTCCTCGGAATTTGACAGTAGTTGTTATAGATATGAAACAGATAAAGATATAATAGTAACCGTGATTTCATGTTTGTAACCTTTCGTTCAGGATTTATTTATCTACCAGCTGTTGCCCGCGACTCCGTCCGCGTGGAATTTAGAAAATTTTCCTTGTTTTTGCAACATTTTTCACCACTGATTTGTTTCTACTGGTCGTAGCGTGATGTTATATAGCCTAAAGCCTTCCTCGATAAATGCCCTATCTAACACTGAAACAATTTTTCAAATCGGCCCAGTGGTTCCTGAGATTAGCGCGTTTAAACTAACAAACAAACAAACTCTTCCGCTTTATAATATTAAGTATGTATATTTATCTATTACTAGCTCATCATTCTCCTCCCTTATCCCGTAACTTGAGGTCGGCGCAACATATTTTCATGTTACTATAGGTTTTGGCTGATTATCACGACCAGCCGCCATTCTGATGTCAACCTTCCTTGGGTATATGTGCAGGTGTCATGCTACGTGGTTCCCTTGATTCTATCTCACGACGTTCGCGGGCAAGACTTGGGAAGGTGACACTTTTATTATGATAGATAAAACAATCTGACAGTAAGACGGTAAAGATATTACAGAGGTCAGTGCACTTCTGTGTGCACTTCTCGCCTTGTACGGTACCCACGGGGAGGTTTGGTGATATATATGATGGTTGGTTGGTGATATTCTACTCTTCTACTTCCACACCACATCCTATCACTAGCTGTGCTCTGCAGCTTCATTTGCTTGTAATTCCAGTAAAAGTGGTTCACATGGCAACGGTAAAATTTAACATTAAATTTAACGTTAAAATTTCACAAAAATCAATCAATTTCGGAAGAGACTTTTGTATTTATACTATGTATTTTTTAATTTATTTACTTTATTTTAGAAAAAGTTATAGCTAATATATTATTATAGTAAAAATTTATCATAAAATAAGACAATCACAAGTTTCCACTCTTAGAACATTGGTCTCCGAAAACTGAAAGTGATGGTTCAATCCTAAAATTGTTTCCAATGATAAAGATCAGTGATAAGAAACTACAGTCTCTGAGAGTGCTAAAAGCTGTATATTAAGTCTATTTAAAGTGAATAGAAAATCCAGGGGTAGAAATCGCAGACAACACTTAGTTATAAAATAAAATAAGAAAACTGACTCACTAACACATTATTGCGACGTTAATGGGCTAGGAAAAAATTTCGCATTTGGGTTTTCATCATTACAATAATATGGTTATAGATATTCAAGAAGAACAAAGTTATTCGGGCCATTCAGATTAATATTCTTTAGGTTTCTTGCAATATAAGTAAATACGTATTACGTTATACGAGCATCGTTAAACATTTTGTGATCCACACTTGGGCTTATTGACCGTATCTTATTTGATGGCTTAGTGAATCACCAACATCTCTATATTAAATCAGACTATTACTCAAAAACTCGACACGAATGTATTATGAGAATTCATACCGAAATAAAAAGTATACATTTCTGAGTATTCCATTTTCAAAATATTACTTTGAAAAAATTAAAGAAAAAGTTTTCTAACACTTGCGCGACTCATCTGTTTAAATAAAAGCCGTGACCATTGTGACTGCAAAGTCTCCGAAACGTCGGGCCAAAATTTAAAACAAATATACGCGTCTAAATCCGTAAAAAGTAGTTTTATTTAAAGAAAAAGTTATTGATTATTTACATTATTACTTGCGCCAATAAGAAAAATTCTAACAAAAGAATTGCGATACCTAATTTTTAAATTTAGAAAATGTAGCTTAACTTTTTTTTGAGGTACGACGAGTCAAAGAAGGATATAAAGTTTGACGTTGCCAAATTTATGCAATGCAATCCTTATGTGGAAAGACTGATGGATAGTTGATACCGATCATAAACTTGAAAAATCTCCTATCATGTGTATGCAAAAAAGGCGTAAACTTATGAAACGGCAAAGAGTCTGAAAAATGATTGTTATAATGAAAACAACTGCGCAGAATATTATTCTATTCACCAAAATGTCATTATTCATTTATTTTTATGCTTCCCTTTGGTACAAAAATGCATTTATATGTGTATACGCTTAGGAAATGGTTTCGAACGATAAAAATCTGTTTGAAATAGCTTAATTGTCGGTGCAGCTTTGTAGATAGTGTAAAGCAATCCAGCAGAACAAATTGATAACGAGATATTGTATATACACGTGGCAAGCAGAGATAATAGAAACTGGTCACAAAAATTAATACTAATAAAATATATTAACATGATTGTTAAACAACTCAATAAAACTCAAAATAAATCCGTAAAAAATAGTTTTATTTTGAATTAAGGAATTTCTCAAGTGTCAGAGAATAATATTTAAAAAAGCCGTTGGAAAAGAATTCCTTTGCCTTGGTCATAATATTTCTTTACATTGTCTTAATATCACGTCATTGTAAAAAAATTGGTCAAGTGCGAGTCGGACTCGCGCACGATGGGTTCCGTACCATTATCTATGCAACATAAGGCAACGTTATTAGTATCGAGCAAGAAACGGTAAAAAAATCATGTTTGTTGTATGGGAGCCCCCCTTAAATATTTATTTTATTTTATTTTTAGTATTTGTTGTTATAGCGGCAATAGAAATACATCATCAGTGAAAATTTCAACTGTCTAGCTATCAGCGTTCTTGAGATACTGGGTACGGAACCCTAAAAATCATGTTTGTTGTATGGGAGCCCCCCTTAAATATTTATTTTATTTTATTTTTAGTATTTGTTGTTATAGCGGCAATAGAAATACATCATCTGTGAAAATTTCAACTGTCTAGCTATCACCGTTCTTGAGATACTGGGTATGGAACCCTAAAAATCATGTTTGTTGTATGGGAGCCCCCCTTAAATATTTATTTTATTTTATTTTTAGTATTTGTTGTTATAGCGGCAATAGAAATACATCATCTGTGAAAATTTCAACTCTCTAGCTATCACCGTTCTTGAGATACAGCCTGGTGACAGACGGACGGACGGACGGACGGACGGACGGACGGACGGACGGACGGACGGACGGACGGACGGACGGACAGCGAAGTCTCAGTAATAGGGTCCCGTTTTTACCCTTTGGGTACGGAACCCTAAAAATCACTCACATAGAGTGTTTTGTCTATTCGTAACATAGAATTCGCTTTTGGAACCAACGATTAGGTGTTAATAATTTAAAACTTGTTATTTTATGCCTATTTGGAATAAAAATATTTGACTTTGAGGTGTCAAACAACCTCCGCATTTCTTCAAAGAAAACTGTGTGGAGCTTATTCTATAGAATATATAAACCTACGCAAAAATATGTAAACAATGGCATGAGATCAATGCGATCAATTTTCACTTGTGTCTATTTATTATTATTAACCTACTTCATAAAAAGGAGGAGTTTCTAGATTCGCTTGTGTGTTTTTTTTATTTGTTACCTCATAACTTTTAACCAGGCGAAGCGATTTTAATTATTCCTTTTTATTTGAAAGCTGATGTTTCCTGTATGGTCCTATTGGCACCAGGTCAGGATCTGATAGTTATCTTCTAAGAAATCGAGGAAAATCCTCAAGTTTCAAAGGCACACACATTGTTTTCACATATTGTGTATCTAATTTCTGTACAGGATTTTTGCGTGTGGTGATATGGCTTAAGAATACAGATGTCACCACCTGTTTTTCTCTTGGTCTAGTTCTAGGTACCATACCATTGCCTGATAGGAGCAAGGAGAAACACTATGGGGTTTAGTGAGAAATCCAGCTCCCATTAAGCCGGAAGGTCGACACGACAGTCTGAGAATTGCCCTCGTAACTGGACTGGACAGGTGAAGGGTCTTCTCCAAATCCCAATAATAGATAGATAGATAGATAGATAATTCTTTATTGTACGATTTAAATGATACAACCTTGAACTACTTAAAATTATGTACAATTGGCGACCTTATCGCGTAAAGCGATTTCTAATAATAATATAATAATAATCTAATAATAAGATAATAATAGCTAGCTAATGGAATAATTATGTGCAGAGGGCATCCAAGAGAGACGGAAAGTTCAAAATTTGCATTACTTACTAAGTATAAATAGTCAGTAGTACCTACAGTAATGAAAAAAATACAAAGCTTTTATTTTCACAATGCTTTTCTTGTCTATGGTTGCAACTTTTGCAATACTTATGTTCTGTTTCATAAATGTCACGTTTACCAATTTATTAGGTACTTTTTTAATAAATAAGTACAACTGCATAATTTAATTACAATAAACGTTCCATTTTCAAACTTTTATAATTTGTTGTTGATTTTAAATGTCGAATTCGTAACATTGTTTTTCTTATTTGTAGATATTCTTTTCTTTTGTTTAAATCAAAACAGTTGAATGATTTTTTTTTTTTTTTTGGCACCGGTTGGGAACCTTGGCCACATCCAAAATTTGGGAAAGGAACAGTTGAATGATTTAAAGTGATAATAATTAAATTCTCAAAAGAGTTTTGTATGCGTATTTATTGATTTCGTGTTTATGGCCATTCTCATCCGAACCAGTTTAGCCAACTTTTAGATTGGTGTCCTTATTGAATAGATCTGTGAATGGGATACATTTTAACAAACTATGTATTTAAATACACATTTTTGAGAAGAATGATCTTCCAATTATACTCATGAGCTGTACAGCCAGTAAAGTATTATTAAGTATATTAAGTACTAAATTAATAAAAAGATAATTATCTTACAATTTTAATTCTAAAATAAAAAAATGAATTAATTCTACAGTATAATAATTACAACTATTCTTAAATTCTCTATATTTTTCTCATCTCAACATAATTATAAGCTCATAATATAAGCTCTAAAAATATCCCGTATATTTTAAACAATCAGTAATCTGATACTATCAAAGCCCTACTGATCTAGATCATCAAAAAGCCCTATGAATAACCCATTAATCCAGTATGGCCTTGAACTGATATCCGATATACCTCTTCATGAGACGTGGGCGCCTCTCGTCACCTCGCAATCATATTTCCTTTTGTTTGCTTACAGTCTCCCCATAGCCGGCGACGCCATTGTCCGGTAAGAAAACTCAAAGCCTCTACTATTGGCAAAGATGAAGTGAGATGTTTTTATGAAATAAATAAATAAATATTCATCGACATTCCACACAACGTCCTCTGGTCCCAAGTTAAGCTTATTACGCTTGTGTTATGGGTACCAGAATACGGATATAATACATATACTACTTTTTTTTTTGAAAAAATAAAAATATTTAATTTATATATAATATATAAATAGTAATATATAAATTTAATTTAATAGTAATATATAAATTTAATTTATAATATAAATATATTTATATATAAATAGTAAATCACACAAATGATTGTCCCGAGCGGGAATCGAACCCGCTAAATAAGTAACTAACCCAATAAAATTCGTATGGGCATTTTATTCTTGAATTATTGTTGTTTCTCTAAATGTTGCCCTAAAAATACAGAAGGCAACAGAAAAGGAATTATCTAATTTGGTGTAGTCGTTCAGAACTTATGAGTATACAAACATTTCTGTGATATGTTTTTAAACTCTCACATAAGCTGATATCTGTAAATGAAAAAAAATGAAAATGTATAATATCCCTTAGCTGACTCTTATAGCTCCCTGGAAAGGAAATAGTGTGGTGACACATGTGTTCTTAATCCGTCACCATACGGACTACGGATAATCCTTTAATAGATAATAAACGATGTATATTAGGTACTGCTATAACGACCAGAAATTTACAATTTCCACAATGTCTTTCGAACTCTACAACATAAATGATTGAAGTTAATTGTTGCTTCGACAAAATAAATGTTGTCTGTAAATTGTTTAATTAAAACTTGGGAAACTGATTTATTTATATAAATGCAAACAGGATTTACGAATAAATAGGTAATAATAACTATTAATTATGCAGTGTGATGACAGATTAAGAATACTGTTGTCACCACCCCATTGTCTCCCCAACATGCTGTAAGTCCCAGCTAAGGGTATATGTCAACTTCTTAGCTATGACAGATAAAAAAAAACTCGAAACTAAATTCTGTGCCAACACGCTTGTCAGCGCGGCGTAAAGTCCCAAAGTAACGAAGGCTGATGCCCAACAGTGGGATGTTAACGGGCTGGGAGGAAGTCAAATAGATTTCTTGCACTAAAGGGCGTCACAAACAGCATATTAATATCTATACTATAATATCATAAAGCGGAAGAGATTGTTTGTTTACTACGCTAATCTAAGGGAACCACCTGGGCCGATTTGAAAAATTCTTTCAGTGTTAGATAGGGCATTTATCGAGGAAGGCTTTAGGCTATATAACATCACGCTACGACCAGTAGAAGCGAAGCAGTAGTGAAAAATGTTGCAAAAACGGGTAAAATTTTCTAAGTTCCACGCAGATGGAGTCGCGGGCAACAGCTAGTAAATTAATATAACGAGAGAGAAAACAAATGCGTATAGAAAAAAGACGAGGTGAGAAAGAGACAGATATATCTGTCGATAACGTCAAAGTATAGATACATCTCGGTATATTAATATAATATATATATCTGTCTCATTCTCACCTCGTCTTTTTTCTATATACATCTGTCTCTTTCTAACTAAATTAATATGTCTTTATGCCGTTTTTGGTGCCCTTAAATCTGTTGGTTACAAAGGTGAAGCGAAATAATGCAATTAAATAATCACCTAGGTCGTCGGACTGATGATCGTTGGGAAAAGTCTTAGAGTGGCGACCATGTACCGGCGGACGCAGCGTTAGGCAGCCCCCGACAAGGTGGAGCGACGACATCATCAAGGGAGACATTGAATGCAAGCGGCACAAGACCGCGCGTTGTGGCCTTCTATGGAAGAGGCCTATGTCCTATGTCCAACAGTGGACGTAGAGAGGCTGATGGATGAATGGAAATTATCGAAAATGTATATATTAATTATTTGAAAATCACCAATTCAGAGATGACTAGAACAAGGTTACCGAAGAAGTCACCTTTTTGAATCAACACCAATAGTAAGGGATCTCTATAGTGCTACATTTTAATATATTTATGCCTTAACAATTAGTGAAGCTCTAATCTATAATAAGAATGTCCCATATTAGAACGTGTTTACTCATAATATTATAAAAATGTAATCTAATATGACTATCAGACATTTGATTACGTTATTAAGGCCACGTCTAGAAATGATATAAATCTTATTAAGGCGCATTCCAAGTGTATATTTTTTAGAATATTATTCTGATTTTTAGGGTTACAAAAAAGAACAAACATGCGGCTAAATTTAAAACAAAAAATTTTCTTAGTTCAAAAACTAAAAAACTATCTTTTTAAATAAAATAAAACTACTTTTTACGGATTTAGACGCGTATATTTGTTTTAAATTTTGGCCCGACGTTTCGGAGACTTTGCAGTCACCGTGGTCACGGGTTAGAAAATATTAACTATCTTTTTAAATAATTGCATTGTCATCGGTCCTTGATATGTATGGAAAATTTCAAATCAATCTGACTACTGCAAGTGGATGAAAATCGCGTTAAAAGACTCCGTTACATAGATTAATACATTGATAAATACATACCGAACTTAAGCGTGTTAAACAGAAGCCCTTATAGTCTCACTTCGGTGTCCGTCAGACTATCCATTGTGGAATAGTTACGAAACTTTCAGTGTGCGATTCCATGTCACTCTTGACAGGTTTTTTTTCATAAGTAATGTATTGTATGTTTTTCATAGCTTGAGTAGGGTAATGACTCCAGTCTCAATCTGATGTTAGGTGATATATTATGTATAATTCAAATGTTAGGACTGCTAGTACAATGTTAATATACTAGCCGCTTCTCCTTGCCAGCCCACAAGATGCCTTTTCACGCCTCGCTTTAAAAACCCCGTGTCGCAGAAATTCGCTACGCTGTTTCCTTTAAAAAATAATTTCCTCAGTTCAAAAACTAAAAAACACGCTTGAAAATCCTGAATATATTTTTAAATAATTGCATTGTCGTCGGTCCTTGATAAGTGTGCAAAATTTCAGATCAATCCGACTACTGCAAGTTGGTGAAAATCACGTTCAGAGATTCCGTTACATAGGTTAATACATTGATAGATACATACCGAACATATAAAAGCGTGTTAACATTCTTCCAAGTATGTGAAATGTCAGTGGGGTGTCGAGGTAACGCACACAAACATGATAACGTATCTTCATCGATCACCGTCGCATAGTAGACCATAATCCCTCCCAAAGTGGAGGAAGCCCGTGCCCAGCAGTAGTACGTGAACGGGCTGAAGAGAAAAAAAAAAAGAAACCAATATATCAATTTTTACCGTACCGGTATAAATTTTGTGACTATAAAATTTTTACTACAATAGATATTCTAACGACTTTCAGATCTGAAATCCCGTGCCAAACATCTTTAACATATATTTTACTAAAGCCGCAGTAAGTACGAATACGAGAGATTTCACATACATATTTATATGTAAGATATGTTCAACTGTATCAATGATACCATTATACCGGTTATACATTTTATTTTACCAGATATTTTCCTGATAAAGTTATAATACAAAAAGTTTCGATTACATCTTTACTTATTATGAAACAAAGTCAATATTTTTTGTATGTATGTCCCTATTTAAGCTTATTTCGAGCTTATTTGACGGGCTTCGTGGCGTAGTGGTTCATGTATTGGACTGCCGTTCACAAGGTCGCGGGTTCGATTCCCGCTTGGGACAATCATTTGTGTGATATTCATAAATCTCATGCAAATGTTTGTACTACGTCTGGGTGTTTTCTATGTATTATAAGTATGTATTTACAAAAGAAAAGTAGTTTATGTATTATATCCGTATTCTGGTACCCATAACACAAGCTTAATAAGCTTAGCTTGGGACCAGAGGACGTTGTGTGAAATGTCCATGAATATTTATTATTATTATTATTTAATCGATAGAATGGTTCAAGAGAATGGCTTTTTTTAAAATTCCAAGCGTACGAAGTTACGGGAAAAGCAAGTATTGTATAAAAAGAAGATAAAGAACTATCTAATAACTCTGCTTTCTCGCGCTTGTGGTTTCTGTCAAACACAAAAAAAATGAGAAAATAATTTAAAAAAAATGAAACTTGTACATTTTTGGGAGTATTTTTTATGACATTCGCAAAATTCAACAGAAATATGAAAAGTTTGTACCATTTTAACAGATTTAAGCACCAGATCGCTGAAAATGGTAGACAGAACAAATTAGTCAATCATGTGATCGTTCGAACAAGATCTACCTAACCTCATAGATTTCATTCCTATGAAAAAGAGTATAAGTACAATAGACCGGCGTGCCGCCTACACACGTTACGATAAACCATAACGAAAAAACTGCGCAGTTTTATCGAACGATTTTTATGGACGACCGCGGTCGTCAGTTCTCCTCACAAGCTCGTGCAAGTAGCATGTCGTCAACAGTACAGACGATAAATTATATTATTAAATAAACAAATGTCACAAGAAGTTTTTATCCGACTCGATAGATGGCGTTGTGCCGTCTCGCTACATCACGCTATTATTTCGTTTGACGCATTTACGTATAACCTTGACAAAATATTTGTTTAGTATCACTTATGTACATAAAATGCATAATGCATATACATAATAGAAATTTTATGTACATTTCACACATTGTCCTCAGGTCCCAAGCTAAGCTTATAAATATGCCTGTGATATGGGTAGATAGTAGATAGATAGTTATTAGAATAGTTTACGGAACTGTTATTGGCGGTTACACTAGGCTGAGTGGCGCCATGTGATACGTATACGTTGTTGTAAACATTTGTGAAATATGACCAACTCTAAACAGCTGGTAGTCTGGTACTGACATCTGTTGTTTTTCTAGTGTAGTATTTCATACGGTACCAAGTAATATTCTTCAAGCGTTCAAATAGTAATGCATTTTTGCGGTAGATGGCATTATTTACAACGTTTTTTACAACTTTTCGTGTGGCACCGAGGGTTGCCGGGGCGCCATCTAGTTTAATTATAAAACATCAATCACTTAACAACATCCTTGAAACTGCGCGGCTGTCCAAAACCAAAACCTAGCAAGTGACTTTTTTTAATTCGTTTTCTTAAACCAATTATTCCCCAATTTTCTTACTGCGTCTAATGCAAAAACAACTGTATTTCTATCTTACATAGAATCACATATACAAGCATGTATAATAAACCTAGCAACCAGCACTTCATACTTGTTGATTACAAAATGAAAGAGCATCTGCTGAAAAATTTACTCAAATGTAACTTGCTAGGTTTGGGTTTTGGACAGCCGTGCGGCGGCGAACACACCGCCGACAGCGTCACGTCATTGCTGCGTGTTTCGCACGGAAGCAGGAAACAAACGGGCGGGAACGGTGTCGCGCACGACAACTACATCAGCAGCCAAACCCGTAGTGACCTTTGTCGCTACGGTAGACAGTGCGCTTAACTCATTGGTGGCGGCAGCAAACGCAGCCGGCGCCAATGCAGCCCGCCCTAAAAGGAAGAGAAGAAGGAAATGCCGCCGCAGCGAAAATCGAGTCCGCACCCCCCGCCAGAAGGCGCCCAAACAAGCCGCACCGCCAGTAACGACGCCCACTGAGCAGTCCGCAGCGCCCGCCGTGTCCATCGCGGCGCTCGCCGCGAAACAGGCGCCCGCCGCTCCGCACGGGAATCAGCAGATTTGTAAAAAAACAATCATTATAATCGCTTTGCCCAGTTCACTTCTGTATCTTAAAAGTTGAGATTTGTTTGGTGTAACGAGTAAGTAACGAAAACAGGGTAAACCATTATATACAAGTGTTTCAGAAAGGTGTAGTCATATTTGACCATCGTTACACATGGACTAGGCATGGATGAATCATTATAATCGCTTTGCCCAGTTAAAAGTTATGAGGTAACAAACATAAATAAAAAAGAAAACATTTTACGATTTGAAAACCTCCTCTTTTTTTAAGTCGGTCAAAAATACCCAGACGCTGTACCTACTATTTATTATTATAGTATTTGTGTAACAAATAAAAACAAAAATTAATTGGCAGTCCCGCGCAGGAATCGAACCCCTTGACCTTTTGGACGGCCGCAGTAGTCAAATACATGAACCACTAGACCACGAGGACCGTCGATCAAGCGGTCAGATAATCGAAACGATTTTAAGAAATAAAAATTGTATCTTCCTTCGACGAACGATAATTCGCAGCAAATGTTCTACAAACGAACGAAAAATCGAAGATCAAGAGATCGCACAGTTTTATCGTACGATAATTTAGTGCGCGCTAAACAACGCACATTTGACGAACGATTCGATTTGCAGCGATTTTACATACATTTTTTAAAAAAAGAATACCCAAACTGAACTGCACAGTTTTGTCGGCCGACTTTTCGTTCGATAAATCGTAAGGTGTGTAGGGGCCCTATTATTACGTTTTATTTGCTTACTCATGGTAATTTTATTTTGTAGTTTAAAGTTATTTCACGTAACTCCCTTTCAACGGTACGACAATTCACTGAATTATATCGAAACCATTCCTTGTATTTTAAGATCAGTTGTTCAAAGGCTTTATGAGTAAACTTAAAGAAATAGACGAGTATTTTGTACTCGTCTATTTCTTTAACATATTTCTACTCACAATTATTAAAAAACCTTTAAATTTTTATCGCATAGTAAGGAATTAAAAAATCAGAGACATTTAAAAGATTATTAAAATTGACAAAATAGCTTTAAAGCAATACAGATGCTTTAAAGCTATTTTGTAAATTTTTTAGACACGGGTTAGACACAGGTCTAACCTGTCAAAGATATGCATATAATAAATGCAATATGACATGTACACATGCAAGGATTTCGTAAATTTATTACAGTTATCTATATAGATTCATTTACCTACACATTCTAATCAATCAATTAGCAATTTATAGCCTTTCCTACTGTGCCCTGCGGTGTTACCCGCTTTAAAAAAGATAAAAAATCTGTACGTTTTTGATCATTCCACGGGAACATTGCATTCTTTCGGAATAAAAAGTAGCCTATATGTTATCTGATGCATAAGCTATATTATTGTTAAGTGTCATTAAAATCCATTCAGTAGTTTTTGCATGAAGAGTAACAAACATCCAAACATCCATACTTACAAACATTCACAATTTTTATTATTAGTTGGATAAACGATGAAAAATCTCTTTAGGCATTGTAATCAGTAAAATGCTAATAAAATTGATATAAATATACAAAATATATATAAATTTTATGTCATCATACAATTAAGGTTCCTAAAATTGAAATGCAAACTATGTTAGGAGCATTCCGACGATGATTAGGGCGGTGGGCGGATTCCGCCCGCCCTAGCGTTCACTATATAAGATCGCGCCCAAGCGGCCGACTGCATAACACCACTTGTTGCCGACAGTTGTGCCTGCCTGTTGCCATAGTTGCTGCAACAACTTAACACGGAACACGTAAGTCTTAGAAATAATATTTTTTAATTATTTACACACATAGAAACAAAATGATCAAAGTCTACACGCTTGTAAACTTTACAAAAATTTTCGAAAAAGACATTTCTAAATTACTGTTATTAAGTTAATGTATAATAAAAATTATCTAATTAATATTTTAGGACATTTAATTTTAATAATTAAGTTCAAATGTAAAGTCTACGTAGGTAACTATAAAAATATTAGTTTATAAAATAACGTAAAAAAAAGTTTTAGTACAATTAATGAACCTCATTTAACTTTTTTACGTCTGTAAATACAACCACGAAAAAGTTTTTCTACAGCTCAACATTTAAGTAACAAGTTACATTTAAAAATTCAAGTCTCTCAAATTAAAACACACAAAAAGTTTATTTCAACATTCCTTTTTTAAATTTTGTACACACTTTCTCTAAAAGTTGGTTAAGTCTTAATTTATTATTATTTATATAATTGTAATTAGGGCTATGCTAAATTATATATTACACTCTATAATAATACACTCTTATTAGATAGAAATTAGTTTTTTTTAATACCTTCTATTTACCATTTCTAAATAATTGAACTTCTGAATACAGATAATTGGCATTATGTGTAATATATTCGTAAGCCCGTTTCATCTTATATATAAAAATCAATTGCTGTTCGTTAGTCTCGCCAAAACTGGAGAATGACTGGGCCGATTTTTGTTATCTTGCTCTTGAAATATTCGTGAAAGTCCAGGGAAGGTTTAAACGGTTACAAAATATATGGGGATCTTAAATTTCACGCGTACAGAGTAGCGGACATCAGCTAGTCTTATATATAAAAATCAATTGCTGTTCGTTAGTCTCGCTAAAACTCGAGAACGGCTAGGCCGATTTTGGTGATTTTGGTCTTGAAATATTCGTGAAAGTCCAGGGAAGGTTTATACGGTGACAAAATATATGGGAATTTAAATTCTACGCGTACGGAGTAGCGGGCATCAGCTAGTCTTATATATAAAAATCAATTGCTGTTCGTTAGTCTCGCTAAAACTCGAGAACGGCTGGGCCGATTTTGGTGATTTTGGTCTTGAAATATTCGTGAAAGTCCAGGGAAGGTTTATACGGTGACAAAATATATGGGAATTTAAAATTCCACGCGTACGGAGTAGCGGGCATCAGCTAGTAAAAAATAAAAATGTATTACTTCTATTTCACCTATTGGTTAACTGGTATAAAATTCCTTTGACACTAAGGTTGCCTTTGCATGGATTTACGTGAAGTGTAAAAAATAAATAAATATTATTTTAATTATTTTAATAATAATAACAAATATTCAGAACATTTCACACAAAGTCCTCTGGTCCCAAAGTAAGCTATATTTCTATGCTTGTATTATGGGTACCAGATACGGCTAGACTACATATACTACTTTTCTTTTGTAAATACATACTTATAATACATAGTAAACACCCAGACGCAGTACAAACATTTGTATGACAATTAAAAACATCACACAAATTATTGTCCTGACCGGGAATCGAACCCGAGACCTCATGATCGGCAGTCCGTTATATAAACCACTCCACCACGAGGCCCGTCAAATAAAAATAATGATTTTGTTTTTTAATATGTAAAGATTATCTTAAAAGGTTAATATTAGTTTATTAAATGTAACTTCTCTTTATTATTACTCATATATGAAAGTGATGTATTAAACTTTGTAAAACACGCAGCGAGAAAACTATAAAAAAGTTTTATTACTAAAGCGATTGTTGAGAAATTATTAGAAAAGTTTTATTGTATAAACTTAAAGCCTTTGTTTCAATTTTAATAATTTGATCTACATTTTTGACTTTTTGCATAGATTATCAAAGAATCGTTAATTTTCAAACTATATTAGTTTAGATTAAACACACTTTCTTCACACTTCACTCTGACCTAATCTGTGTTAATCCATTTTCTTTCATATCCACTTTCACAAGTCTATCCATCTTTTCTTTGGTCTTGCACATTCATTCGTTTCTCACTATTGTCTAATAATATTTATTAATATTATTAACATTATCAATGGTGTATAGTCAGTCATACATTTAATTGAATCACACCTCACAAAGGAGCTCATAACTTAATAATATTATCTTACGTGATACGGCCTTAGAAATTATCCCATATTATTATGTTGTTAGCATTATCAAAAGCATTCCAGGACTATTAAAGCCATGGTCCTTCCATACCTGTGATATTGTCGTAAATAATACCGCATAAAGAAGTACACAAAATATTAATTATAATAAATAAATATTCATGGAAATTTCACACAACGTCCTCTGGTCCCAAGCCTAGCTTATATGCTTGTGTTATGGGTACCAGAATACGGTTAGTATACATATACTACTTTTTTTTTGTAAATACATACTTATAATACGTAGAAACACCCAGACGCAGTACAAACATTTTTATGACAATTAGAAAAATCACACAAATGACTGTCTCGAGCGGGAATAGAACCCGCGAATTATGAAGACTTATTTCGACATTTCCCTAGTATATTGATTGCTAGTTTTTGTCCGAAAATTCGTACGCTTGGAATTTAAAATCATCACTTAAAGATATATAAATATAAAGCCTATAGCACACTCGAGAACTCCAGACTATTTGTGAAAACATTTTTAAGATCAGACTGTAGATCGAATGCGTAATGTAAACATAACCTCTTCAAAAATAGTATAGAAGAAATTGTACATAATGAATATTGTACATTTTATAATGCCTGCTTATTCGAGACGGAACTCCTCAATTTTGAGGTGTTACGTAATCCAAGATTGACTATTGCTAAAGCCTAGGGTTTAGCTTTCAATCTTCCAATTCTCATAGAGAATGCTATATGCTTACATTACTACTTACATACTTTTCTCTAGCTTGACTCTGGGGGAGGAATTGGTTTTATATTCTCAATACGTTATCAAAAGGCATAATCATACAGTTTCACCTTATTTCCTCTCCTCTCTAGCCCATTAACGTCCCACTGCTGGCCACGGGCCTCCTCCACTTTGGAAGTAATTAATGTCTACACTGTGCCGCGCTGAACAGGCGTGTTGACACAGAGTTTAGTCTCGAGTTTTCCTTCTCTCACAGAGGATGTTATCTGCGTCCTTAGTTAGCTCTTACAGTTGCTAAGAAGGAAAAGAAAAAAAAAACATCTATTTAACTTTACATAAAATAAGATTTCAGTAAAAATTTTACCCCAATTAGTTACTTGAACCTGAGACCTTGAGGACCGTACATTATGATGAGTCATAAACAAACCCGCGCCCTATTAATTACTCGCTGAATCTGAGCCCTGTATTTATAAACGGACTTTTTGAGTTCCGTAAAATAATAGATACAGGGGTATAAAACAAAGAAAATTCAATGTTTCGTATATGCAGTATAATTTTAATAGCTGTTGTCCGCAACTTCTTATACGTGGGATTTAGAAACTAGACTTCTAACAAATTATACAAAAAGCTACTTCCTAGCTTAAACCTAGCCCTGCGGGAGCGCGAGCGCTCGGGCGACACAATGCCTCCCCGCAGGGCCCCGGGTAGGGGTCGTCGGCTCGCAATAGCAGGCGGCCCCACCCGACGAGGAGGCCGCGCGCGGCAAGTCGGAGGGCCTGACGCGCCAACAGCGGCGAACGACCACTCTCCACGTGTTCTGGGGAGAGCTGTCGGTCTGACGAATAAAAAATACTACCTTAAACCTCACTATCTATTAAAAGAAACTGCATCAAGATGCGTTGCGTAGTTTTGAAGATAGAAGCTAACTTAGGGACATGTATACAAAAACCTCAACTTTAAAGTAATTTATTAAT
Source organism: Orgyia antiqua (assembly GCA_916999025.1). Taxonomy (NCBI): domain Eukaryota; kingdom Metazoa; phylum Arthropoda; class Insecta; order Lepidoptera; family Erebidae; genus Orgyia; species Orgyia antiqua. Next base: position 32,207,833 of record OU779866.1, read on the forward strand.
TTTTGCATTTGACATGCTATGCTTTTACTTAATAAATCAAATTATGGTGGAAAAAGTGAAGTCCCACTTGCGGCATTTCACTTTTTTCACCATAATTTTATTTATTAAGCTCAACTTTGTTTTAAATTTGGTATACCTAGATAGTAGAATTTAAAAAATCACACACAATTATGATAAGATTTAGAACAAAGACCCGAGCAGCTAAGACATGAGGCAATTTTTTAAAAAGCCAATTTGAAGCAGGCAGTTGGTGTAAGCACGAACTCATTGTAAATGCCATGTATAATGCTTGCTGAAGTAATAAGTAAAAAGCTGAAGTTCTAGTAGAAATACTTGAAATTAAAATTTAAAATATCCGACTTTCCTTATAATTGTATAAATATTTTTGTTAGGTATAAAATTGTGTATTTATGATTCGAAAATATTTTAGTCATTAATATAACCACTATTAATAACTTTTATTTCTTATTTTAATTTATATTTTCATATCTGTCTGCCGTCCGTTGTAGATATTGAAAGAATCTTTAGACTGCAAGCGGATCTTACTTTTCGACAGTAAATCTAAGAAGCTAAGTTAAGTTAGTTTAGTTCTATTAGGCTTTGTTGACATCCGTTTGCAATATTCACGTTATTTGGTTGGTTTTCGTCAAATATGTTCGTCTATCTATATTGCTAGTTACGCTAAAATTGGTGTAAGAACATTTTACGGTTGGCAGAGTAATTGGATTTATTAAGTATTTCCTGACGATTAAGATTTTTGTGCAAATATTTTGAACATAATAAAAAATTATATGCATTTATCTTGAATATTTTCACTGCAGATGGTACTGAGGACACCTATTTTATTATAAAACAAATATAAGTGGCAATATACAAATCTACAAAATGTAAATCAAATAAATAAAAGGTATGGAACACAATATGTGAAATTCAAAGTTACCCTTAACTTATTCCTATTTTCAAACATGTAGTTGGTGTGTGGGCAAGGTGGGTAACAATACCTCATGTTAGCAAACATTGTCCTTTCATATTTTGTTAGTACAACTTTGAGTGGTTACTTTTAATATGGAACCCGAATACCTAACAGTTATATGCAACTCAGTAATATACTAAATGTGTTAATGCGTAAGAACTAGAGTATTCTTTATATTTTGTGAACCTGTCGACACCTACGCGGAATACTATGGTATTCGCTATTACGATAGAACCAGGTTTAATGAAGATTTGTTATCTACACACCCTATTACATTAATAAGATTTCTTTCATCTACTTATTGTATACCTGTATTGTGTTATGGTCTTATTCATAATGATTTATCGGAGGTTTAAAAGTTCTAAAATAGGTCTAAAATAGGTTCGCGAAAATTGTCAAAACTTGTTATTCATAATAGTCTTTTCACGCTAAAACGTTTATTATCTCTCCGATAAAATCTCCGTTTAAACCTCCGATAAGTCATTATGAATAAAACCTACTTTAAAGCCAGCTATGTTCTACCATTTTTGGTGTACAAATGATTAAAATAAAAAAACAAAAACAATACATAATATTTTCTAACACTAGCGCGACTCGTGTAATTTAATGAAACCATGCCCGTGACCATGGTGGCTGCAAAGTCTCCGAAGCGTCGGGCTAATACACGCGTCTATATCCGTAAAAAGTGATTTCATTTAAACAAACGAGTCGCGCTAGTGTATTTAAAAACAGTACAGTTGAAAATCACAAAAATGTCAAGACGTTATTTTTCTTTATTTTTAAAAAAACATGTCATAGAAATCGATTAATAAGTTTTATCTACCAGAAATGTCATCAAATTTATCCCTAAAATTTTTTATATTGTTAGCCAGTTATACATTTTGCGATAGCCTATTGTATATGTATATGCGGAGCCAGTTAATAATTTATTAACAGTTTTCCTCTTCACACATATGTGTGTTTTTGCTCATTATTGTTGCTTTCGTTTTTATTAAAGATGGAACAAATTTACCCCTTCGTGGTGTAGCGGTGTGTTATTGTATGATAGAAACACAAGATGGTCTATCAATTTATTCTGTACTAGCTGTTGCCCGCGACTCCGTACGCGTGGAATTTAGAAAAATTTCCCCGTGTTTGCAATATTTTTCACCACAGCTCCGCTCCTATTAGTGACATCGTGATGTTATAGAGCCTTCCTCGATAAATGGACTATCCAACACAAAAATAATTTTTCATTTCACACCAGTAGTTCCTGAGATTAGCGTGTTCATAGTAGAGCGTAGACAATGACTGACACTACTGTGTCAGTCATTGTCTACGCTCTACTTTGATTTTAACAAGATTTCAACTAAAACTGTAGTATTATAAATATATAGTCACTATTTTAAGTGAAAGCTGTTCAAGAAAACACACACAAAATTTCATTCAATTTGCAGAGAAATTACTTTTAAGGGTGGCCAAGTGACATTATTGCTACCACTTCTAAAAAGCATTACTGTATAGCGTAACGATCAGTTAAGATATAACTCATTTTTTGCGCTATAGATATGATAATCACTCTGATTTGATAATAATTATGATTTGATGATAAAACTTGTTGACTTTTAGCTTATTGTTAATATTCTACCACATATTAGTTATAATCTTACTAGATGGATGAAAGCACACACGATTATTAAGCACTTACAGCCGTTGCTAGCGACTTTATATGAGTGTAATTTAGAAAATTCTCCCTTTTTTGCAACATATTTCACTAATGCTTCGCTCCTATTAGTCGCAGCGTTATGTTATATGGCCTTCCTCGATGAATGTACTAACCAACACTGATAGAATTTTGCAAATCGGACCAGTGATTCCTGAGATTAGCGTGTTTAAGAGGATACCAAAATAGCTTCGTGCATTTTTCTATGTACGAAGTTTTCATTGTTTCTTTAGATTGAATGGCTAGAGCTCTAATTTATAAGTATATGTTTTTTCAATATATGATCTAGGATCGCATAAACTCAGAAACGCGATTGAAAAAAGTTTTCTCGATAGAAAATCTTGGCGAAACAACCTCTCAAATTTTTTATTTTTTTCATTTGTCGGTCTATTATCGCCTATTAACTAATGAAATAACTTTAAAAACATAGGTAACTATTATATATAGAAACACGTAAATCAGAATTAAAATATATTTAGTAGATTTTGAGTAAATAGGAAAAATATCCCTAATTCTTCATTTTCTGTGCCTACTGGCTGTGTTAATATGTACGTGTCGGCGATGATATACGATAATATTGATGTAGGCCCTTAAGCAAACAGAAAAACCTCATCAACTTTATAATATTAGTATAGAATAACATAAAAATAAGTTTTCTAGCACTTGCGCGACTCATTTGTTTAAATAAAATTACATTTTACGGATTTAGACGCGTATATTTGTTTTAAATTTTGGCCCGACGTTTCGGAGACTTTGAAGTCAGCATGGTCACGGGTGAGACTGGTAAGGGTACTTGTACCCTGTAATAACTGATCGTAGAAGACACATTACAGCTCAGTCTAAAATAAAAAGCAAAATTTAAAACAAATATACGCGTCTAAATCCGTAAAAAGTAGTTTTATTTAAAAAAAAAATTTTATTAAAACGCATCTTTCGGTTTTATGTCTCTTTACTTCGTAATATTGGGCACGAATTTCATCTGTAATGGAATAATACGCTAAACAGATTGCTTCTGGATTCCATTCCAGATGTTTACGTGTTTCGTTAGCGATACCTATACTTTAGCTCATTTCGAAATCATTTGCTTATTGTGAAATCCTTGACAGAATATTTGTCAAGAGAAGCGTGTTATACCTATTATAGAAAAGTCACCATTTTTAGGGTTCCGTACCCAAAGGGTAAAAACGGGACCCTATTACTGAGACTTCGCTGTCCGTCCGTCCGTCCGTCCGTCCGTCCGTCTGTCACCAGGCTGTATCTCAAGAACGGTGATAGCTAGAGAGTTGAAATTTTCACAGATGATGTATTTCTATTGCCGCTATAACAACAAATACTAAAGATAAAATAAAATAAATATTTAAGGGGGGCTCCCATACAACAAACATGATATTTTTACCGTTTCTTGCTCGATACTAATAACGTTGCCTTATGTTGCATAGATAATGGTACGGAACCCTTCGCGCGCGAGTCCGACTTTTGTATGTATGTCCAATTTTTGTATGTATGTCCGCTTAAGTGAGCTTATATCTTCAAAACTACACAACCGATTTTGACGCGTTTTCTTTAATAGCTAGAGTGATTCTTTTATAATTCGTTAAGGTTTTTTATGTATCTGAATTCTACCTGTACGAATTTTTGGACAACACCTAGTAAAGTATAAATTTGGACTAAAGTTAGAACAATGCAAACTATGTTACTACTTCATACATTCCTATGTAACAAGGGTCTTACAAGGGTCTTACTTGACCTTTATCTACATCTTATCTTAGGATACAACTTCTAGCTATTTAACCCTTTGATTAAGATTTGTTTGTAATAAAAATGACTCTTTATTTACACTTTGATAGATAGAGATTACTTTTTTAGCCAATGTATGCAGTAAGGTTTGCGTTTTTTTTTTAAAGTTGCGCATTGTATTATTTTAATAATACAAAACGCAATTTTAAAATAAAAGGGACCTAAGTGAAAATTAAAAGTAAAAAACTAAGCATAATACTAATTCGTTTATGCGAAACAGTCGATATTTCGATAGTAGTCATGAGCTCAATTGTATTAAATAAGATTTTTGAGTTGGGTGACTTCCTTTATCTAAAATAAACTAAAATAAAGTATGGTATGTCCTTATACACTCCCTATTGAGAGAAGGTCTGTATGTATGTATGCATTATACATTTATAAGCGTACAAAGGGAATTTTACTATATATTTTAATAAAATACATAGTTTTAAATATAGCCATGACATATTTAATTCTTTATGCAAAAATGAAAAGCTTTTTAAAGTTCTAATTGTCTTTATAATACCACTCAAGTGCTTATAAATTTCCGTTTTATTCAGTTCTGTAGTTAGATTTAAATAATATACATAAATTATCACGTATATCATGGTACTTTAGTTTATTTTTCTTTAAGAATTTTCTTTTATAAACGGCAAAATATATTATGTTCAAAACAAAGCTTTAAATTTATTTTTATTTTACCTAATGTTAATGTGAAATAATGAAATATTCAATAAATAAATATTCATGGACATTTCACACAACCTCCTCTGGTCCCAAGCTAAGCTTATATGCTTGTGTACGTGTGTTATGGGTACCTGAATACGGATAGAATACATAAACTATTTTTCTTTTGTAAATAGATACTTATAATACATAGAAAACACCCAGACGTAGTACAAACATTTGTATGACATTTATGAATATCACACAAATGATTGTCCCAAGTGGGAATCGAACCCGCGACCTTGTGAACGGCAGTTCATTACATGAACCACTACGCCACGAAGCCCTTCGAGTATGCACCTATAGTAGCAATAATTTAAGCACTAAAAACAAATTGATTTCGTCTTCCTTTTTGAAATACTTTAACAATTAATTAATTTGCAGTAATTAGATACATATAGAGCGTTTTTTTAATGTTCTTTCTCGTTCTTACCAGCTTATAGCATAAGCCTGACCATTAAGAGAAAATATAATAGAGTTACTGTAGTATTTAATTACGGTATCTAGTTTCAGCAAAAGATCTAAACTTTTTGAACGTCCTTTGACGAGGCTCGTGGTTGAGTGGTTCATGTAACGGACTGCCGATCAAAAGGTCGCGGGTTCGATTCCCGCTCGGGAATACATTGATAGATACATTACGAACTAATATAGGTGTGTTAAAAAAGCCATCTTCTGGCACGACTATATTCTATGAAAAAAACTGCATGAAAATCCGTTGCGTAGGTTTCAAAGTTTAAGCTCACATAGGAGCAAATAATACATACATACAAAATAACGACTTTATAAAATTTATAAAAAAGCACTCAAAATAATGCTGCAATAGAAATAAAATATTTAAATAATTAGCTCTAAATCCTACTAATATTATAAAGGCGAAAGTTTGTAAGTATGGATGTATGTATGGATGTTTGTTACTCTTTCACGTAAAAACTACTGAATGGATTTGAATGAAACTTTACCACAATATAGCTTATACATCAGAATAACACATAGGCTACAAATTGGCTGGACCGATTTTGATGAAATTTTATTTTATACAGAATTGTATGGCAAAACAACGTTTGCCGGGGCAGCTAGTTATTTATATTTACTTTAAGACACTTAACGGTACTTAGATATTTATAGAAATTGATAACCTTAGTAAAAATGTTCGTCAGCTTTTGCTCATCCATAATTTAATTAAGCAAGCTTTTAAAACGTCATCTTTAATATTATGCTAAAATAAGGTTCATAATCATTTATAAAGACGCTGTCATTAGCGTTTATTAAAATGATTGACAAGGGACCTAGGTATTGCCTACTTAGTTATAAATTGTATTACAGTTCTGTAAATAAAGATACTTCGTATTGATGACAGGCTGCGTGGTGAAGTGGTTAATGTAACGGACTGCCGTTCACGAGATCGCGGGTTCGATTCCCGCTTGGAACAATCATTCGTGAGATATTCATAAATGTCATACAAACGTTTGTACTGCGTCTGAGTGTTTTTTATGTATCAAAAATATGTTTTTACAAAAGAAAAGTAGTTTATGTAGTATATCCGTATTACTGGTACCCATAACACAAGCGTATCAGCTTAGCTTGGGACCAGAGGACGTTGTGTGAAATGTCCATGAATAATTATCATTCATTTTTTGATTAAAATAGATAATAGGTCTATGATTCCCTAACATTTCGTATATTTTAACGCTATTACAGAGCCTTCGCTATCCGTAGTGTCCTTCTATCCGTCCGTCTGTTACAAGGCTATATCTAGCTAAAGAGAGTAAAATTTCACAACTTGTGCATATCAATTGACGTGTGACGACAATATGTTTGATCATGAACATTCTCCCGCCCTCATCGCGTTATTTGATGATATTTGCGGTTATATTTATATACTTTCACTCGTGAGAAGCTGGGACGAGCTGTTACTTTTGAATAAAAGAAAAAGATATCATATTTTTTATCTGACCGAGTATTTATTATTCTTTTTCTCTTTTCTTATTATTATATTAGTTAGGTGTACCATCCTATCCCAATTTCATTCAACATTCCAGTAAAATATTTTCTTAAATTTACTTTTCATATATTCATAATACCTCTCTACTATACTTCACACCCCGTCGTTAAAGCTTGATTACACAAAGCCATCCCCCGAGACATTGAACAAAAGGTGATTATTTTTGGAATAAATGTTAAGAAGGTGTATAAAATAAGTTTCAATTACAAATATTTCCATAGCGCATCTAGTTACAGTCTCTTGCTATGAATTAAATAATAAATAGTAATAATTGTAAAATCTTACGAGAGCATTTTGCTGCTTATTATATCCAGCTAGGAAAGTATCAAATATTTTTGGGTTTTCTCTAGAGAAATATAATAAATGTGCAACACCATTTTATCGACTTTTAGGAAAGGGTTATGGATTAGGATTTGTAATCCTAATCCTAAAATTAAAATTATGGAAATCTTTCTCGAATATAAACAAATAAATAAATATTCAAGGACATTTCATCCAACGCCCTCTGGTCCCAAGCTAAGCTTATATTCTAGTATTATGAACACCATTATACGGATAGAAATAAAACCGCAGACGCAGTACAAACATTTGTATGACAATTATAAATATCACAAAAATGATTGACTCGTGCGGGCATCGAACCCGCGACCTCGTGAATGGCAGTTCGTTACATACATGAACCACTCGACCACGAGGTCCCTCAATATTATGATAATTACCCACTAAAATATGTAAGAGATATACGAGTATGTAGGTATAACTAAGGTTTTATGATACACAGGCTTTTAAGAACATCAATCATTCTACGATTTGTAAAGTTTGTACTGATTTGCCTGTAATAAATGCAAATAATGTAGTTAAATTGTTATTATCACATAAACTGCTATAACTTTAATATTATTGTTTATTATTAAATTCGTTATACGAGAAGAGTGTCATATAGTTGTCACGCTTGTCATTACCGTGTTTACCTGATTATATCATAAAATACTCAAACTAAATTGTTCCCTATTTTATACATCTGTACTATTACTTATCTACCGTTTAAAACAATATTGTTAACTGATTTTTTATTGAGATGCTTTAATCTGTTAAATTAACCATTGCTTTTTTGTGTACATATTATTTTGTATTAGCGCGACTGTTTCATTTAAAAAAAGTAAATAATTAAATTTTTACATTCTGACGTATTATGAAGTTCATTAGGTTAAAATAGTAATATTACACGCCAGATGGGATACATAAATAAATTGCCCTTAGCTGTAATTCTTCGACAGTTTCCATATAGGTTGTCTGGAAGAGATCGCTATTAGCGTTTAGACTATACCAAAATAGCTTCATGCATTTTTCTACGTACGAAGTTTTCATTGTTTCTTTAGATTGAATGGCTAGAGCTCTAATTTTTAAGTATATGTGTTTTCAATATATGATCTAGGATCGCATAAACTCAGAAAAGCGAATGAAAAAAGTTTTCTCGATAGAAAATCTCAGCGAAACAACCTCTCTCATTTTTTATTTTTTTTCATTTGTCGGTCTATTATCGCGTATTAACTAATGAAATAACTTTAAAAACATAAGTAACTATTATATATAGAAACACGTAAATCAGAATTAAAATATATTTAGTAGATTTTGAGTAAATAGGAAAAGTATCCCTAATTCTTCATTTTCTGTGCCTACTGGCTGTGTTAATATGTACGTGTCGGCGATGATATACGATAATATTGATGTAGGCCCTTAAGACCGCCGCTTGTATATACCATATGCTGTAGGTACTTAATCAAATTATGTATCTTGTTTTTTTTTTCGGTGTACAATAAAGAATTTTGTATTGTATTGTAAATATGTTTATTTAAAATGTAACATATTTCTGCTATTTTATTTCATTTTACTGTATATTGTAAAACATATGGTCGGGCCTCGAAGTCTGATGTTTCATGTAACGAACTGCTGTTCACGAGGTCCCAGGTTTTAACTTCGCACAAGACGAGAAATGTTTGTCTTTTGAGTGTTTTATAAGTATTTAAAGTAGATATGTATTTAAAAAAAATGTATATCTGTAGTATATTCGTATTCTGGTACCCATAATATAAGCACAGAAATATAGCTCAGCTTGGGACCTCATGTCTGGATTATACTTTCGCTTAACATCAGGTGGAGTGTGGTCATTTGAAAAAAAACCAGCACGTTGTGTGAAATGTCCATAAATATACATTATTTTTTATTATATTCTAAAGCAACGAACATTATAACGTGATACTAAATATATTGTCAGAACTTCAGAAGTTTATATATCATATCATTGAATTTCTAACGTAACATTTCAATAAGAGAATTGAATTCTATCTTTTCTCACAAAAAAGGTTGAAGGTATCAATTTTCACATGTCGTCAGTAAATATTGGAGTATCATATTTTACATGAAAATTCACAAATCATTTTGCCACAAGAATATTGTCGATCTCTCTATATGATATGTGAATATGTTATTTACCAGCCAATTTAAATTATTATTGCTCGATAAAAGTAAATATAAAGTTCAAGATGTAATGTAACGTAAGGGAATAATGTTATTGTATTTCTTAATGTGTTATTTAGATATGAATTTAGTCATTGGTTCAGACTTTTGTTTTCACATGTTTTCAACTGTAAAAAACTCTTTGTATCTAACGATTTTGTTGCGTCAGAAACTAAACTAAACCGACACCAACTACAATGGTGCCGATTCTACGTGCACAACTAAACTTGACTTAACTAAAAAATGAAATCAACTATTGCTGTATTTTGATTATTTAGGTATTTTGTTGTGCACATTTATTTTATTTAAAATCTTTAGTCTATTATAAACAGTTTTTATAACAAGAAAGTTAAGTTAACATTGCCGAATTGGGAGTTTTCATAATTTTTGACCTGTGTTTTTATATTATTTTTTTTAGAAAATACAGACTTTTTTAAGCAAATAAATTCAATATTATTGAAATATTCACTATATCGAATTTAAAAAAAAATACTTAAAGATATTATTTTAAATGTTGTGACGTCTCCGTTGTACGCAATCTGTGTATTGCCTTTTCCTGATAGACTTAAGATAGGTTGTAATACATGTTTTCAAATTTGCCAAGTTGATATAACAGACCAATTTTAACTCCACCACAGAGTAGTATATCCCTAAGAACGCCTTCATATTTTAAGTCCTTCATTTCAAGGGCAAATAGAGATCATTTGCTTTTTTGGAAAAATAATATTTAATATAGCAAATCAGAAACTCTATTCCCCGAAACGGTTTTCGAATTAAGAGTTTTACAAAAGTATGAACAATGCCAATTGTGGTATCGTCACTATGAAAATTCATTTTTTAGTTAAATTTAATTTAGTTGAGCGCGTAGAATTGGTACCAATGTCTTTTGTTCTAAGTGTGATCACAATGTACACAGTAAGCTATAGGTAGTACAATGTAGGCATAACTTTATACGAGGTTTAAATTGATATATTGCTTTATATTGATAGGAAGCAAAATATAGCTATACTGCAGGTATTTTTTTAAGTGGTAGTGCAATCCAAACGTAAGGATAGCTTGTACTATGTGAAAGCACTAGCCGCCTGTATCCTCTAAATGGTATAAAATTCTATTAAATGTATACCTACACATACTTTAGCTTGTGAAAAATTAAGAATAAACAACCGTTAATGTTTAGTATTCAACAAAGGAACATAAAAGGTTTTACTCTAACCGTTTTTCAAATTACCTCAAATACCTTTACCCTCCTTTGTAGGTATTAAGTCAACATTTCCAAATAATTGTCGTACAACACGACTGTTATGTATTTTGTATATATTTTGTGACAATTTGAAGTTTATTTATTTATTTTGCTAAATGCCGTGGCTTAATTACTAAAATGGTTTGAAATTTGGGTAGGCATAGATAATAAATTAATTCTTTAAAAACTAACTTAGTTTTTAGGGTTCCGTACCCAAAGGGTAAAAACGGAAACCCTATTACTGAGACTTCGCTGTCCGTCCGACCGTCCGTCCGTCCGTCCGTCCGTCCGTCTGTCACCAGACTGTATCTCAAGAACGGTGATAGCTGGAGAGTTGAAATTTTCACAGATGATGTATTTCTATTGCCGCTATAACAACAAATACTAAAAATAAAATAAAATAAATATTTAAGGGGGGCTCCTATACAAAAAACTGTTTTTTTTTCCCGTTTATTGCTCGATACTAATAACGTTGCCTTATGTTGCATAGATAATGGTACGGAACTCTTCGTGCGCGAGTCCCACTCGCACTTGACCAATTTTTGAACTTCTTTCTTCTTTGAGCAGATAAACACAAACAAATGTAAGCAATTTTTTTTTATTCATTTTTTTTATTTTTACAAGTATTACAGTTTAAATAAAACTACTTTTTACGGATTTAGACGCGTGTATTTGTTTAAATCCGTAAAAAGTATTTAGTTTTATTTAAAAGTGTTAGAGTAGGTATATTAAGTATTACAGTTATTATTATGTTTTTAAATTTTCAACTATGAGGTTCTTTCTTTTTTGTTCAAGGTTCTTAAGTCTCAAACTAAGAAATAAAGAAAGAAAGTTGTTGTATATAATGTATGTTGTATAGTTGTATATAATAATAGTTTTCTTTAAAAATATTATTTAAGATAATGCAGTGCAACGTATCGTTATTATGAATCAAACATACATCTTGTTTCAAACAAATTTGAAGCTTTTTGTCAAACACGAAAAATAATTGTGACAAAGTAAAGAAACAAGTTGCCCGTACCAATATTAGTTCGGCCTCTGTGGACCACAATGCCAGATTAAACCAACCTACCGGAATGGGGACTAGTCCACAGGAGATTAGAATGAACAATATTAATGTTCAACACACCTGAAAATTATTTCCCATTCCAGTTTTCATTTTCAATTATTGTAATATCAAAATTAGGTAGTTTATTTTCTTTTTCGTTAGATTTCGTTGGTTCAGAATTGGCCTCAATATTGATTAATCTCGATAAATTTTTTAAAATATTTCTAATGAGAAATACAAAAAACAAAATATGGGAAAAGACCAACAAAGCAATCATAATATACATGATTTATTTGCCTTGCCTTTGTATTCTACAAAACAAAATATCTAGTATAAAGGTATCAACAAAATGATGATATATCTATAATATAATATTTTCAAAGGGTTCATTGAACCACGTGGGAGATCGAGAGTCAAAATGATTGATGTAAAACCAGGAATGATACGCAAATCTGCTGACTGCATAATTTTGTTGACACCTTCAGTGATAAATTTTTGTGTGGTGTAATATATCTGGCTACGTATTTAGATGACATCGCAATGAAGGGTTGAGTCTAAATTATTTTGACATTAGTTTGTAGAAAATTATGTTGTTAATTTTTATTATTACACAGATAATATACTTTGTGGGAGATCGGAAACTCGAATAGGCATATTAAATCAAAATCCCTCCTATAATGGGGAAGGCCCGTGCCCAACAGTTGGAATTTAATGGGCTGGCAAGAGACACATTTCTGAAAAAAATCTAATTATTTGATTTAATAATTATTTCGCAATTATTAGGTAACCACTTTTATCCAAGCAACTATTTGATGGAAAGTAAGAAAATACTAGACATTTGACAAATGTCTCTTCCGGGAAGGATGCTGTTTGCGGTTCTGTCTATTCTACAACCACAATTTGAATCACCCTTATCTTTGTGGCTTAAATCGATTCGTTTGACAAACTGCATCTATAGACAGTTACATTCATGGACGTTTAGAACGACGATTAGAACATTCTCTGGTCCCAAGCTCAGCTTGTTTGCTTTAGGTACCAGAATATATATTAACTGCAATGCAATCAACAGAATTGGTGTAGCTACCAAACGACGCGGACGGTGAAATAGTTTTTTTTTTTAATAGGCGCGTTAGTGCTGTGCTAGCCCTATTCGTTACAAAACAAACAACCAAATCTTTCCTCCTATATAATATTAGTATAGTTATTTTCACAGGTTTAATACGTATTATTATACTATAATTTATGTTATTATACACAACAACAAAAGAATCAGACGCGGTGCAAATTTTGTCTTGGACTTTAAATATCACATGAATCATAGTCCACTGCGGGAATCTAATCCGTAACCTTGCGAACAGCAGTCCGTTACATGAACCACTAGAGGTTCGTCATCTATGGACGCTGTGACATTAATTCTTGGTGGCTAATGATCATTTAATGTTCATGGTATTTATGTTACTTTAGTAGTAACTTGTCAGCCTAATAAGACTAACATTATAGTTAGCTGTTAATAATATTTAACAAAAAAATTTTAATGGACGAATAAGAAATACTGAGTTCGACTTATTTCGTTTTTCAAACGTGAGTAATAGATTTAATAAAGGTTATACATTTTAATAATTTAAAAATATTAATTAATGGTAATGGTTATTCAAACAAATGAACATGCTAGAAGCCTAGTCATATAAAATAAAAAAATTTACTTGATAAAAACATTTTCTTTTGTGTAAATCGATAAAAATATTTATTTCATTTTTTGTTTGTTTTTAGGGTTCCGTACCCAAAGGGTAAAACGGGACCCTATTACTGAGACTTCGTTTCATAGTTCTTTGACTTTGACATACCTAAAACAAACATATTAAACATTATAATTAACAGAGTACTTAATTAATTTAAATTTGCCAAAAAACTGTAGTTTAATTAGATGTAAGTAGCGAAAGTTTCCCTTTGTAAATTATTAGACAGTTGAAAAATTATGAGTTTATAAAACTTTTAATGTTTTTTTGTACAAAATTACTGACTGGATGGGCTTAAATTATAGCCCAAATATAGTCAAAATGTCCATAAATGTAATAAAATTCTTACTCCAATAATAATCTCGTATCATTGTAACCATATAAACAATTTTCATAATATTCTCTAACACTGGAGCGACACATTTATTCAAATTAAAACCACTTTAACCATCACGAAAAGTTGGTCTAGATTAAAAAAAATATATGCGTCTTGATCCAAAGCGGTTTAATTTGAACAATGTTTAACATCCCAAACCCTTAACTGCAAGTCCAATTTAATATTACAAAGACGTAGCAATACGAATTGCAACTTTATTTATATCTTTAAATTTTCTTAGTCTCTTGACCCTACTAAATTCCAAGTCCTTTTCAACTAAAGAATTCTAAGCAGACTTGGCTACTCGTTGATAAATATGTGGTATTCAAGTTATCTTACCCTCTGCACACATAAAGGCAGGGATTCGCCGTAAACTTTCTTAGCAAGTGAAATACCGCATGCTTGGGTGCCATTCAGTCTTCTAAGGTACTAATGTTAACTTTATCAAGTGTTCTATATTCTATATAAGTGTTAAGCTATTTTGTTAATGATTACTCGATATAGATTCTAAATTATTGTTTTAATTATGAAACGATTAAAAAAGTAGTTCATGTGTGTTTGTTTGTTGTTTATCTACAACAAATATGCGTTGACGGACGTTTGGTGTATTGGTACTGAATCTTGTTCATATCGTTCGTTGGTTTTTTTTGGTTCGATCACCAGTTAGTTACATCAACAAATAGGTAATTTTGTTAGTAAAATTGATCTGACATACTGTTTCTATCCTTTCTTTTTCTTAATTTTTTTTCTATAAAACATTGTCTATTATCCAATTTGGTGCACTCGTCGAAGTTATGCGCATATGTACATTTCGGCGAGAAATTTTTATTTATAGTAATTAAATTGTGTGTATTGTTTATTAATCTATAGTAGAGTTTTTCAGCTGTTATTAAGGTCTAAAGGAGCGTTTCATGTCTAATTAATCCAGCCTCCCAAATACACTTATTTTGAAGACAGCTCATGTGTTTTTTGTCAGCAACGGGCTAATGATACCTAAACCTAATTAACTTATAAAGGAAATTTAAATATTATCTACTTAATGTTATTTATTTTGATAGACTAACATTTAGGTATTTTATTTTATTAATGAACTGGTTATCATTAGGTCATAATGTAAAAAATATGAAGCATTTATTTCAAATAATTTCTGTATCATTATAGTAGGTAGTCTACTGTTTATGACACACAGCGTTCTGACATACGGGCGAAGTTTCAGAAATAGTGTTAAGTTTTACTCTTCGGTATGAAATCCTAAAACCATATATACGTATAATAATATTATTAACCACGCTCTAACTTAATAGGGACAGAGCTAAATTTTAAACTAGAAGGCTTTCGCCGCCCTTCTCAGGCTGGCCGCCCCGAGTCATGGCCCGTATGGCCCTAGGGTAACCACGCCTCTACCTAAAACCGTCGTAATTTCAAACTAAAACACACCTAAAACCATCGTCATTTTAAACTAAAACATAGAATATCGTAATGACAAAAAAAATTGGTTGGAGACCCTAAAAAATATTATCAATGTAAACTTAAAGATATTAGGTTCGAAAAACAGGTCTTTTGACTTATTTGCATTAGTTTATCAAAGTGGTTCTTGTAATCCTTTTATGTAAACACAATTTACACGCTTTTATCTTATGGATATAAGAATATGTATTTTATGGCTCGATTTTGTTCATAGCACTTATTCAGAATACTTAACCTTTATATTTGTACACGTAAGGATATAACTTTCGAGATTAAGTTATAAATTCAATCTAAAAAGTAATCTTTACAACAAATAAATAAAAGTTGAAAAGTAACTTGAATATTTTAATCTGGCTTATGATTTCTCAGGTGTATTTTCTATCCTACTTCTTAATAATATTATAAATGTGAAAGTTTGTGAGTATGGATGTTTGGATGTTTGTGACTCTTTCACGCAAAAACTACTAGTAAAGGATGTATAACCTTCACATATTTTTTACTACCGATCGTTCTAGAAATAGATCGTACACAACTCTTTTCAAAAATTGCCTCTTTAAGTTAACCTAGTTTCATAGATAACGGTACCAATTCTAGGTGCTACGTAAAACATAAATATTGATAGTTTCAGTAATAAAATTCAACACCTCCTCCTCCTCCAGCCATTAACGTCCCACTGTTGGGCACGGGCCTCCTCCACCTTGGGAGGAATTATGGTCTACTGTGCCGCGGTGACCAGGCGTGTTGGCACAGGGTTTATTTTCGAGTTTTCCGTCTCTCACAGAGGATGTCATCTGTGTACAATATCCCTTAGCTGGCTTTACAGCACCCTGGGGAGGAAATGGGGTGGTGACACTTGTATTCTTAATCCGTCACCACACGGACTTTCAACACCATACTCACAGTAAATATTCTTAAAACAGTTTTTATAAAAAGTAGAAAATGCCGAGTAGGTAACTATTTTTGATACGCTTATATCTATGTAACGGATTCTTTAAAAGTTATATTCTTTCACTTGCAGTAGTCTGATTGATCTGAAATTTTGCACACTTGACAAGGGCCGATGAGAATACAATAATTTAAAAAAAAAATTCAGGATTTTGAAGCGTGTTTTTTAGTATTTAAGCTAAGTAAATTATTATTAAAAACATGGAAAAACAACGGAATAGTCATTAAAACAAATTACACCATAGTTGGTTCCATCTTAGTAAAGTTAGCTTAAGTTTTGTCGTAACAGAATTAGTACCATGATTATATTCTAACCTCGTCTCGAGTTGGTAATCTAGTTTAATACCTTATTTATGATGTGTGAGATGAGTAGTACTTTAAGACTCATTTCGAGGAGGAAGGCTTTAAAAAGTTTGTGTATAAAATCATCTCAATAACTTAACGTTTTATGTATAAACCACTAAGCTCTCTTATAAATACTGACATGAAGTTTGCGAATATTACATCACCCTTTTATATATTATATGATGACTTCACGCGCATGAAATGATTTAAATATTTTATACATATTTCCACCATCCATCATTGTTTTACCGTCATGCTTATTTCCCATAGGAGTAGGCAGAGACTGCAGAGCGTCTTCTGCTACGGTCTAAACAGACTTGCTTTGCTTACACTCATGCATTTTACAAATATAATTTTTTGTAAATAATTTATATTGGTAATAATTATATTGTTTATAATGATATAGAGGGGCTGGATGGCACGAGAAAAAGGCGTAATGGTATGACCATGACGACGATCAAGATAATTTTGCATTTACTGTGGCTATAGGCCACACAAAAGCTAGCTAATTCAATTTATAGTGATTGAGCCCCCTCCTCCGCAAATATACAACAAACGTAAACAAATTACACAATAAAAAACTATCATCTTAAACCGCTTTATCTTTAAAAAAATATCATCACATGCCGTTGCTTGCTCACATAGGGACATACATACAAAAATAACGACTTTGTTTTATAATAAGTAAAGAAAAGCTTCTAAGATGTAAGAGTAGGGAAATAATTTACAGGCAGACAGTTAACAGATAGATACAGAATAATATATCTTTTTCTGTGAGGCCTACCACAACAAATTGTGTTCTTGCCAGGCATTTTGTACACATAACGCTCGGTATTTAACTTTAGCTTCTTATAATCGATACCAAAGATTCAAAATTTTTAAAGATTTATTTCTTTTTTAATTACGAAAAGATGACGAAATAAATTTTTAATACACTGTATAACAAATTTTAATTAAAACGATTTAGAAAATTTGCTGTGTAAGATACATACAGATGTAACATACAGATAAACAGACATACTTTCCCATTTATAATATAAGAAAGGATAAGGTATTCTTAACTTTCCTTAACTTTATTTTGTTTCCAAACTACGCGTATAAAGGAATAATTTTGTCAAAGCTTTTTAGTTGTGATAATATTTACTATTCCTATTGTTATGTTCCAAAGTATACTTTATACGATACGCGAATTGTTTATGTAGGTAATTTTTTCTATATTTGAAAATTAAACGAACTTTCCAAGCGAAGTTCGATTGGAATGATGTATGCTAAAAAAATGTGCTTTCCCTACTATCATTTTGTACTAGGCATTCGTATATACTATGCTGTTCTTTGGTATACCTCTTAGCTGGATTTTAAAGCACCTTGGAGAGGAAATGGGGTGGTGACATTCGTAGTCTTAATCCTCCTTAAGAGGGTACTGTACTCCTAATTTAGGTATTTGCCTTAGGTATTGCTATCCCTATTCCCGAGCACCGTGTTGAAAGGGACAAATATAGCTGAAACAGATTTTACCTGCAAATATAAATACTCTTCATCTATAATAAAGCGTAGAAATTTTTTTAATCGGTTTAACTTTCGCGAAGAAAAAAGGTAAGTACGATACCCTTATTTTTTAGGGAGCAATATTTGGTATCGTGCCCTCTTAATAAATGAGAGTTAAAACCAATAAAATAAAATACACTAATTGAGAAATTTTTGTTAAAAATTATGTGATTTTTCTTGCAATGATTTACTTAAGTGTTAGAGAATGATAGCAATCAGAATATGTTATAATTAATAAGTAAATGAAATCTAATTTCACTACAGTTAAAGCATTTGATTATTTTCGATCCTAGGAAGTTGAAAGGTCGTTAGCTTGTCGCAACATCAATTCCCCTTATAGAATCAGCGCTTCTGTGATGAACGGGGCCAACTAACAGATGTTTACTTGATGAATTCATTTCTACGTACTAAACATCATTGCCAAAGAAGTATGCTTTTAATATAGAAAAGAGAGTCCAAAAAAACATAATGCAAACCGTTTTACTATTTCTTGATTAAATTTAATATTGTACCCCCGTTTGCTTCGGTAAGTTGCCGCGATGCCGCATTTCCCAGGCGCCTTTGCTCTCTTGATGTAGTTTAAAGTGTTGTTACTGTTCAAGGGCGAGTCTTGTCTTTTACCCTATAAAGGAAATTGGGTATTAACATTCGTATTCTTAATCCATCACGACACTGATAGGACACATTTTATAGGGATTATGAATTTTTTTTTATAGCTGCCGCCCGCGACTTCTACGCAAAGAATTTAGAAACAAAATCGTAACAAATTCACCAACATTTCTATCTATTAAAAAAGCCGCATCAAAATCCGCAGCGTAGTTAAGAAGATATACACATAGGGACATACATACACATAGGAACATACCTACAAAAATAACGAATTTGTATAATAAATAAAGAAAAGATGTTCTGTCTTCATCTCACATTTTATACATTCATTTAAATTCTATAACCATAAGTAATTTATTAATTTTGCAATTGACTTGCTATGCTTTTACGTAATAAATTAAATTGTAGTGGAGAAAAGTGATCACTGCAAGCGTGTGTAGTGGTCAAATTGGTTACTGTTAGCACGACCGCTATGAGCTCAGTTGGCAGAACGGTATTCCGAGGTTGTGGTTTCAATTCCCGCTTGCGGTGATCACTTTTTCCACTACAATTTAATCTTTAACCATAAGTTACATACGGATATACAATTATAACTTGAAACAAGTCATTGCAATTATTTTGTTAGCGGTATCAAAGATCACGAAACGTTTATAAGCCATTTCTGTCTCACTGATTTTAGGTCCGAAACGTTTGAGTGAATCGAATTTAAATGTAATTACGTTTGTGTTGCTCAAATCAAAGATTCCTTTTGTAAATATCTTGATATTACCTTATTGCTCTGCGTTCATTTCTTATTCTCTTTCTATCTGACCCGACGAACTTCGTACAACATGTTTTTTTTAGTTAAACGAACCTTTTCTTTTTATTTTTTCCATACAAATGTAGCCCTGACCATTAGGAATAGAATAAAAAAAAAGAATGACTTAACTAATTCGGAATAATCATTTGGAAGTTACGCGCATATAATATTTTGATCATACGTTGAATACATTTTTTGGTTTCCGTGATAAAAGATAAGACCGGTCCCTATTACTGAGTCTGTCCGTCCGTCTATACGTCTATTATCACGCTGTACCTGAATAACGGTGATAGCTAGTCGATTTGTATAGAAGATAAGCAATATTCAGATACTTTGAGGCGGTACATACAACATACATATTGTATGAAATACGTGATTTCAATAGTAGAAGGTTAAGCTGATAACATACATACATAAATTGAAACAGAGCTGACTATATTTTGTATTCATGTAGTCCATGCATTATTGATATTGATTTTTTTTTAAGTTAACGTTCCCAAACTTCAAAGTTATTGCCGTAGTTTGTGGCTTATAAGGTTGCCTCCCGATGCACGCGACGCGTGACGTGCGACTGCGTTATGTTGTTTCAGTGGGTACAAAGCAGGTCGCGTTAAATTGGAAGGCTGCCTTTAGCGTTAATTTTATGATAAATATCTATAACAATTTGTTTAGCGACAGTACTGATGAATCCGAGCATAGTCAAATGAAGTATTTCACGGAGACAACATCCTAATAACTAAAGCTATATTTCTTTTTCGTCTCCAAATATAAATTCACTCCCTTAAATATGTAGGCATAATTATATCTAAGTCTAGCAGTTGCCGTAGAAATTTTGCCGCGTTTTTGCAACATTTTTCACTACTGATTCACTCCTATTAGTCGCAGCGTGATGTTATGTAGTCTCTAGCTTTTCTAGATAAATGTACTATCTAGCACTAAAAGAATTTTTCAAATCGGACTAGTAGTTCCTGAGATTATTGCATTCAAACAAACAAATTCTTCAGCTTTATATTAATAGTATAGATTATAGATTACCGTCAAACTTTGAATATCTATCTATATAAACCCTTCAAATTGAATTTACCAACAATATGGTTATTTCTGTTCAACAAAGATTACGAGCAATACAATATTTTATAACAACATACAACATCCTTTTTTATCCGCAACAAAATGGACATTTGAGAGTTTTATTTACTGATGTTAAAGCCCCATTTTTTGTGGACTACGCAAAACAAGCAGGTAGCTGTTTATCATGGCAATTAACTTTGTCGACGTTGTGCCAGGAATATATTTCATGACGTCACCACGTAAATTGATGGAAGCGAAAACCTTGCTCTTGAACTTAATATGTTAGCGCGATATAATTTAAATGAGATCTGTGATTAATGTAACATTTTTAATCTGACGTTTTTGTATATTAAAATTATCTAGATTTTCTTTCGGATCTGACATTTTGAAAGCTTCTCAGCTACTACGGTTGAGACTTGGTTTAAAGTTGGGCTTTATTAAGTTTTTACACATTTCTTTTCAAATATAACTACTTTTTGCGAATCCTGATGCGTATATTTTTCTTTTAAACATAATCTAATATTTAAGAAACTTTTATGCCACGACTATAACGTGACAAATGTAAAAATAGTATAAGCATTAGGTATTATTATAACAAAAGACTCGACGACTCAAGCACGTGTTATTATATAGTCTTAATTTTTATTCACAAATTCTTTCATGTGTGTAGTCTATTCAATTCTTTTTCATTCAGTTTTTTTTTTACATTCAGTATTTGACGTCAAACCCACAAAAAACCAAAAAGACGAAAAATATTCATCATATTTACAACAGTTTTTGTGTTATTCATGAAATACTGAATATATAGTTATTTATAACATAATAACAACTTCCAATATTATCTTTTGAAATCTTTTTGACTTTGATCAAAAATAAAGAAGTTTTCTAAAACTTAAAATTGTTTGTACCTTTGAAGAACTCTGTGATCGACATCCGTCTGTTTCACAATGATGTAATGCCTAACTTTTATATTCTTAAATTATTATTATATCCATACGTAAAGCAAAATCTTTGTAGGTACCCCTTTTGCCGGAAATTACGCGGCCTATGGTATGAAGAAAATTTCTTGTTTATTTTGATGACAAAACATAGCGATGTTTTTTCTAAATATTAACACGCTTTTATAAGTTCGGTATGTATCTATCAATGTATTAATCTATGTAACGGAATCTTTGAAAGCGATTTTTATCCACTTGCAATAATCGGATTGATTTGAAATTTTGTTATACATATCAAGGACCGGTGCCAATGCAATTATTTCGAAATATATTCAGGATTTTCAAGCGTGTTTTTTAGTTTTAGAACCAAGCAAATTATTTTGCTGCGTAGGTACAGTCAAACATTTTGTATTAATTTTATGATAGGATTACAAGGATTACATGGTACATGTATTATAACAGCAATCTGGAAACTATAATACAATATTAAGCTTAGTATTTGACTTAGAGAAGAAAATATTGCTTGGCATATTTTTTCCAGAGTTCTGTCCTGGATCCTATCAAAGACAGCTATGGGACATTGCACACAGAAAACATCCTTTGTGAGAGACAGAAATTTCGAAAATATACACTACGCCAATACCCTTGGTCAGTGCGGCATAGCAGACTATAATCCCTTTCAAAGGTAAGGCGGCCTGTGCCCAAAAGTTGGGCGTTAATGTGCTGGAGAAAAAAAAGAAAAAAAATTCTTATCTCCCCAATAGACAAAAGCCAGGGTTCAACAATATCGATTGAAAAGTTCAGAAATAACAAAAAGAATTGCTACACAACTCGATAGTCGACAAAACAATATTAATTTTTCATAACTTTTTTAAAACATACAAATTTGTGAATTTTAATTGTATTTTTATCTACCCAGTAGGATAATAACTAAGGGTGGAGTCCTTTTTGATTTATGATGATTAAGAAGAAAATGTAATTTACCTCGAGTGAGGATATCTATTATTTTTTGTTCATAAACTCATATGGGATTTGTTTTGGCTTGAAAATTTATACATATAAGGAAAGAGGAATATATTATAGTAGCGGAAATGGGATGCTTTAATGGATGTATAGTGTGATGCGAATAAACAAAATAAGGAATAAGTATATGAGAGGAATACTAAAGGCGAAGCAAGTCATAGAAAACCATAAACACAAACGATTGGTTTTGGTATGGACTATATAATGAGACGGGAGAATAGTAACATTAGGTGTGGTCAGAGAATGCATGTAAAAGACATCAATGGTAGAGGAAGGCCGAAAGAATGATGCATTGATTATCTAAAAGAAGGCCTTGAAAGAAAGAGTAATAATTACAGATATGACCTTGAAAGAATAACAGATGTGCGCCTACACCAAATAAAAGGATAAGGGAAAGGCAATGATGAAGTACTGCGTTTTCTACGTCCAAAACGCTCTTCCTTGTTACGTATTACAAAATGTATTCTTATGTAACACTCTTGTTATTCTAGATCACTGTAAATTTCATAAAGCGTTTATTTTCAAATCTATACAACATTAATAAATTCACAAACGATTTCACATTTAATTTCATCATTACAAATAAGATTTATGGTTCATTTGATTTAGGAAACAAAGAAAAGTTCCAATCTGACGATATTAATTTAATTCCTATAACAATCCAGCATTTAGCAAAGGCATTTACCTCGAAATAAATTTATTTAGGCAAATTTCGGTATCAAAGACATACCCTGTAAGACAAAAGTAGATAAATTTATGAAAAGGCTAGCTGACTGAACTTCGTGCCGCCATATTGATTTTCAACATTTATTTATCTTCTAAATAAACTATGTAGGTACTGATTTTTTTTGTGCTCTTAGTTCAACAAATATTTAAAATCACTAGATCTGTACACTATCTAAGCAATAATAAACAATAATATTGTAATAAGAATTTATATTCATGAAACACCGAAAGCCGATTAATCTGATTCAATCCTATGACTATTGAATAAATCTTGGACTCGAGATGCATAAGAAATTACATTTATCTGAGAACACCATCATGGATGGAGTTGTATATTATTATTTATAACACTATACTCGTTGAAAAACAATCGTGAGTATAGATAAAGCTAGTCTTTACATAGATAAGCAAAGACTAGCTTTGTTTTTACTAATATTATAAAGCTGGAGAGTGTGTTTGTTTGAACGCGCTAATCTCAGGAACTAGTGGTTTGAATTGAAAAATTCTTTTTGTGTTGGATAGTCCATTTATCGAGGAAGGCTACAGGCTATATAACATCACGCTGCGACTAATAGGAGCGAAGGAAAGGTGAAAAATGTTGCGAAAACGGGGAAAAGTGTTCTTCGTTTGGGCATGGGCCCTCCTCCACTTTGGGAAGGATTATAGAGAGGTTTGTTGGCATAAACATTTTCGAGATTCACGTCACTTATAGAGGATATTATCTGTTTACAATATCCCTTAGCTGCCTTTTAAAACACCCTGGAAAGGAAAAGGATGGTGACACTTGTATTCTTAGCCACCACATGGAGAGACACTTCAACTTTATTGTGTTAGTGAATACCCATGGATAAACACAGACCTCCCCGTTTTCTTGAAGTCGGTTAAATACAGTACATAAACGTTATATTATTGTACCAAAACCGTTTAAAACTGTTTGTGTTAAAAAAATATTTGGGTTTAATTTATGTACAACGATATAAGCTCTATGGGTAGTATGTCAACATAAACTTCATATAGCAAAGTAGATGTTTTTGACTTTTATGTACGCTAGTACGTGTGTATGAATTGTAAATAGAGCTTAGTGTTTTACTGACTTTTATTTAAATACTAGCTGCCCCGGCAAACGTTGTTTTGCCATACAAAAAAAAAACCAAAAAGGTTTGAAAAATAGATGTTGGCCGATTCTCAGACCTACTGAATATGTATGTAAAATTTGAGAAGAATCGGTCAAGTCGTTTCGGAGGAGTACGGTAACTAACACTGTGACACGGGAATTTTATATATTAGATTTTATGATAGAAGGAAACGTTTTAACATAACATTTGACACTACAAATCCTTACTTACCTGTTTATAATTGCAAAATCCGGATGATAACACAGTAATAATTTTGACGAGCATAAGTGGTAATGTGTGGAACGAAACGATAGCGCGATTTATAAAACGTATTTATAAGCGCGATTTATAAAACAACGCCATCTATTGAGCAGAAGAGTAAACTTCTGTTTATTAGGATTGATTTCTAAATTTTACGCGTACTAAGTCGCGGGCAACAGTTAGTATATTATATACCCTAAAACGCATTTGTATTTAAATAAAACCACTATCATAACTTACTATCATGGAGGTTAAAAAGTCTACGAAACGTCGCACTTGATTGAAAATGATGTAATAGCGTTTAAATGAGTAAAACGTCATCTGCAGTGGTATTCAGTAAGAAAAAGTTAAGTGAATTTTCGGTGAATCTTGATCACGTGACAGCGCTAAAAAAATCACTTCACTTTTTCTTACTGAATACCACTGCTTATCTTTTATCTTTCTTGAAGTCGGATAATAATACTAGCACGCTATTTAATATTATTAACATTGATACAGTAAATTTTTGATATTAAGAGTTCCTTACTTAGCATTAGGTGAGATAAAATATAGAAAACATTTCAAGTAAATATCACGACCGGTCGTCAACAAAAGTAATCCTTTCTATCTAGTACCTTAATCTAGTGACAAGTAAGGTTCTGTATGTAACCTTAAGGAACATTTCGCAAGATTAATCTTAAAATCTCGTGTTTCACGTTATTCTCCACATATATTATTCAATTTATTTTTAATCAAGACAACTTTGCGGCCTTTGTAAATGAATTTGTAAGTTTGCAAAATTTATCAGCGCTTCTAACTCCTACACATTTGTGTGTTTTTAACTAGAGTTTTTGTACGAAAACGTTTCCGTGCAGTCTCTCTCTCTCTTTCTTTCTCCAACCCATTAACTTTCCACGACTGGGCACGGATCTTCTCCACTTTAGGAATGATTATAGGCATGTTGGCATAAAGTTTTGTTTCTAGTTTTTCATCTCTCAAAAAGTATGTCATCTGTGTTCCTCAGCTGACTTTTACAGCACTCTGGGAAGGCAAAAGTGGTTACACCTGTATTCTTAATCCGTCACCACACAGACTGTACCGCAAGTTGAAATAATATAAACATTTTTTTTTTGAGTATGTACTTAAGTATAAAATTTATTTTTCCAAATAGTTGAAAGTTAAAAATTAGGGTTCATTCTAACAAAATCATTTTCTACGGATTTACTCGTGTATATTTATAAATGTGTAAGTATTTGCGTTTAAATCCGTAGAAAGTGATTTTATTAGAATAAATGAGTCACTCAATTGTTAAAAAATATTGGGATTCAAGTTTGTTATATGTTATTTGGCGGTTTTTAGATTGAGTTGATCGGAAAAACAAATATATGTTATACAGGTCAAAAACTTAAAGCGATGGCCGTTTAAAACTGTTTGTGTTAAAAAAATATTTGGATTTTATTTATTAACATTTTGTGAGTGCGATTGTAATAAAAATAATCGATTTATTTCAGTACCTATATTGTATCAGAGCGGAAAACAGAACAGTTGTTCACTAAGGAATCCTATCCAGGTCACATAATAAAATTTTATAGCATTTTTACTGTTCTTTTTAGACACGACTCTCTAGAGTCTAGAGTTATACTGATATACATTTCGCTAGCTTTTTGCAAGAGACTTCATTCGCCTACACTTGGCTACAAGTTTCTATTTATGCCAAAATGTAACCGTACCGTACATTTACGGATAAATAAAATCCGTAAATGTAACCGTAAATATTCAGCGACTGGGTTGCGCGACCAGTCCCGATTTTGTACTGGAAATGCCGAGCGATTCTAGCTTGTATAAAGTCGTGATGCGCGAGAGCGGCGTGACCGACATAAATTTATTCTTGTCTTCTTTTAGCAACGTGAAAATTGAAATTAATTTAACGGGTCTGTCAATTCGGCCACGCGTCGCGCGTCGTGTACATCGGAAGGCCGCCTTTACGCGCTGAAAGAAGTAGGCATAATTACATAAATGTCTATAAGTACAAAAATATATGCACCATTTTACTTTAACTTTTCCTAACATTACACTGGAATGTAAAACAAATTTATTACGGCAATATATTACAAAGTACTTTAGCAACATCGAGCTCAATTTATTTTATCAAGAAAGTATTAGCTGATATTAAGCCACATGAGAACAACATGATCAATCCATCAGTGTACGTGCTGATTGATCAGACTCACTTATTTGTTTCAGCGCTTGTTGGAAATAATACCTGTCACATTCATTTTCTTATATTTATTTATTTACTAGTTGTGCTGAACAATTTCATTTGCGTACTCGTTGGACCTTCCTTTATGCTGTACACAAAATTTTGTAAGTTTAGTTTACCACTATATTATATTTATATTACTTTATTTGATTAGTAGCTATTGCCCACAACTTCAAACGCGTAACTAATCAACAAATCCGTAAAAAAATATCCAAAAAAGCCATCCTCATGAACCGCTCAAACACTTAAAAAAACCGCATCAAAATCCGTTCCATAGTTTGTAAGATATAAGCTTACATAGACACATAGGGACATAATAAGTTAGGAAGCTAGTTTTAAAAAATACAAAAAAATACCCATTATATCATAAGGCAATCATACGAATTGTTGTTATTAACAAATTGTGTTAGTGACTCTATCAATCAATCAAAATATATTTTAGTTAAGTTTATTTTAGTTGTGGCTGTAGGATCAGTAAAAAAAAAATTTCCATTATGTGACTGCCCGGTGACATTGTTTTCATTGCAATTTACAGGTGCAAACAAGGTCGGTAGTGGCAAAGTGAACTCATTTTAACGATGTTAGCGTTGATATAAAATACTTTATGACAGAACAGTGAGTTTTAAAAGAAAATTCAGCGTTTTATTGTTGCATTTTATAAAGTGCTACTAAATAATAGTTTCTTTATTAAAGTTATAAGTACTTCTTTAGCCACTTTAGAAAAAAAGGGGGGTTATTTTTTGCAATGCGCTCTCGTTACATCTCAACAAATTAAAATGTGAAGTTAACTGAATTTATTACTATATAACTATAACTGAAATTGAAATTTCTTACGTTTTTTATACAAGACTAGCGTCTTATTCCGGTTTTGCATGGGTGGACATAATATTATTTTTATATTTTTACCTTTCTAGCAAAATATATAGCCTATTTTACTCAGGGTAAACGCAGCTTTCTAATAGTGAAAGAATTTTTGAAATAGGCACAGTAGTTTTTAAGTTTATTCATTACAAACAAACACACACACAGACAAATACAAATCTTTTCTCTTTATAATAGTAGTGTAGATGTAGAAAATTTTATGTATGTGTAATAGAGCTATTTCTTTAGCCCGTTAACGTCCCACTGTTGGGGGCGGGCCCCTTCCACTTTGAAAGGTATTATGGTTGAAAGGTACTGTGCTGCGCTGACCAGGCGTGTTGGCATAGGGTTTTTTTTTAGTGTTCGTAGAGGATGTTGCCTCCGTGCAATATCCCTTAGCTAGCTTTTACAGTACTCTGGGAAGGAAAAGCGGTGGTGACACGTGTATTCTTAATCCGTTACACAAATAAATTGATATTTAAATAAATAAATAAATAAATATAAATATAAAGACGGGCTTCGTGGTGGAGTGGTTTATGTAATGGACTGCCGTTCACGAGGTCGCGGGTTCTATTCCCGCTTGGGACAATCATTTGTGTGATATCCATAAATGTCATACTAATGTTTGTACTGCGTCTGAGTGTTTTCTATGTAGTTTAAGTGTGTATGTATTTACAAAAAAAAAGTAGTATAATTACGTAGTATATCCGTATCTGGTACCCATGATACAAGCATAGAAATATAGCTTACTTTGGGACCAGAGGACGTTGTGTGTAATGTCCTGAATATTTATTTATTTATTTATTCATGGACATTTCACACAACGTCCTCTGGTCCCAAGCTAAGCTTATATGCTTGTGTTATGGGTACCAGAATACATAGAAACACCCAGATGCAGTACAAACATTTGTATGATAATTAGAAAAATCACACAAATAAGTGTCCCGTGCGGGAATCGAACCCGCGACTGTCCGTTACATGAACCACTCAACCACAAGGCTCGTCAATTATTATAATAACTAGATATTTACTGACTTCTACAATAATTTATTTCTAACCAGATAAATAAAATTCGTTATCACTCATTTAAAATTAAATTTAAATCTAATTATTAAGTTCAGACCCAACAAATTGGCAATAGTACTTACTTACGTACAATATAAAACAACACGAAAATTTCTTTTTCTCTGCAGTGAAATATTTTATACTTTTTGCAACGAAAGAATGGCTTTCATTAGCATCCACTCCTTTTTTACATTCTTTATGCTTTAATGGTTGGATTAACTTTGGGATAATATCAAGAAAAGTTTATAATCTTAATTTTTTACAAATACGATATCTATTTAAAAAATAAAATTGGTCAAGTGCGAGTTGGACTCGCGCACGAAGGGTTCCGTACCATTATCTATGCAACATAAGGCAACGTTATTAGTATCGAGCAAGAAACGGTAAAAAAATCATGTTTGTTGTATGGGAGCCCCCCTTAAATATTTATTTTATTTTATTTTTAGTATTTGTTGTTATAGCGGCAATAGAAATACATCATCTGTGAAAATTTCAACTGTCTAGCTATCACCGTTCTTGAGATACAGCCTGGTGACAGACGGACGGACGGATGGACGGACGGATGGACGGACGGACAGCGAAGTCTCAGTAATAGGATTTCCGTTTTTACCGTTTGGGTACGGAACCCTAAAAACCGATTCTGATTTGTATAATTCTTAGTTTCTTACCGTGTTGGATAGTACATTTATCGAAGAAGGCTACACGCTGTATAACATCACGCAACGACCAGTAGAGTAGGAGCGAACTATTAAATAATCTACTTAGTTTAAAAACTAAAAAACACGCTTAAATATCCTAAATATTTTTTAAATGATTGCATTGTCATCAATACTCAATTCTATGCTACCTACTGACATAAACATTGACAGTTTATGTTGTCAGAGACATAAGTTTCTGTTGTCACATGTTGTCACAATCGTAGTGAACACAAGTAAACAATTATGATATTTTTACCTGATTCTATAAACAAAGCGTTTTTATGTGAAATTATCTGATTGTATATAAAAGGCGAACACGAATCACTCTGGAAGGCTTTATACGAACAAGGAGTTCCTGAAAAATACATACGTATACTGATAAACATATATAAAAATAGCACTGCACATATAAAACTAGATAATAGAGGCGCTGAGTTTCCTATAGCTAGAGGGGTGAGACAGGGTGATCCGTTATCTCCTAAACTATTCTCTGCCGTATTAGAAAGTATTTTCAGAAACCTGCAGTGGGAAGAGCTAGGTATAAACATCAATGGAATGAAACTCAACCATTTAAGGTTTGCGGATGACTTAGTCCTAATCACTGATAATGGTAATATACTTCAAAAAATGTTACAACAACTAACAGAGGAAAGCAGAAAAGTTGGCCTTGTCATTAATAAATCCAAAACAAAATTAATCACAAACAGGGAAGAGACAGACATAACAGTTGATACAGAAAATATAGAATACGTTAAGAGCTACACATACTTAGGACAACAAATATCATTCAGAGACCAAACAGAATCCGAAATGGACAGAAGAATTGCCAGTGCATGGAATAGGTACTGGTCATTAAAAGAGATATTTAAAAGTAAACTATTTCCTATAGCTATTAAGAAAAAGGTATTTAATTTGTGTGTTTTGCCATGTCTCTCTTACGGATGCCAAACTTGGGCACTGAATCATAAGCACAAACAAAAATTGAGAACCTGCCAAAGAAGCATGGAGAGAAGCATGATAGGTGTTACAATAAAAGACCACGTGAGAGCAGATGATATGCGATCCATAACAATGGTAGAAGATATAATAAGGACAGTAAAACAGTTAAAATGGAGATGGGCAGGGCATATGACAAGAGACAGCAGAATAAAATGGACAAGACTTATAACGGAATGGCAACCATGGGATGGAAAAAGGAAAAGGGGTAGACAAGCAAAAAGATGGACAGATGATTTAAAAAAAGTAGGAGGTATTGCTTGGATGAGAAAAGCTAAGGACAGAAGCGAATGGAAGCATCTGGAAGAGGCCTATGTGTCACAGGACACGCTAATTAC
Organism: Orgyia antiqua; assembly: GCA_916999025.1. Lineage (NCBI taxonomy): Eukaryota > Metazoa > Arthropoda > Insecta > Lepidoptera > Erebidae > Orgyia > Orgyia antiqua. The sequence continues at coordinate 32,238,970 of OU779866.1, forward strand.
GGAACCGGGGAACCAGGGGTTTAGTTTGTAAAAAATATTCGTTTCATATTGTATTACCTTGTTTTGTTTTTAGCAATAAAGGCTTAATAATAATAATAATAATATAAAAGGCATACGTAGAAACACAATAATCTTGGTGAGTCTACTCATATACAATTAAACTATTACGTGTATAATTAAAAATACAAGTGTGGTCAAAGTGATACTTCAACATGCTATTGTAGTGATTCTGATCAAGGAATTGGGATTATTCTTTTAAATTATTGCATTGTCATCGGTCCTTGTTAGGTGTGCAAAATTTCAGATCAATCCGTCTACTGCAAGTGGCTGAAAATCGCTTTCAAAGATTCCGTTACACAGATTAATACATTGATAGATACATACCAAACTTATAAAAGCGTGTCAAAAATGTTGCAAATACGGGGAAATTTTTCTAAATTCCACCCATATGAAGTCGCGGGCAACATCTAGTTAAGTATAAAAAGAAACTTCCACATGATGACACTGTAAAAATTTTAACGAGCTTTTACAACAACCGCTATAACAACAAATACTAAAAATAAAATAAAATAAATATTTAAGGGGGGCTCCCATACAACAAACATGATTTTTTTACCGTTTCTTGCTCGATACTAATAACGTTGCCTTATGTAGCATAGATAATGGTACGGAACCCTTCGTGCGCGAGTCCGACTCGCACTTGACCAATTTTTTATTTCAAGTCATTATGTCCACCGATTTTCATAGCACTATTTTAGAAAACTAGGCCTTATCTCCTGAACGGTTATTTTTTATCCCCGTTTTTATAGCATTTTTCACTGATGCTCTGCTCCTATTAGTCGCAGCGTGATGTTATACAGCCTTCTTTGATAAATGTACCATTCAACAGTCAAAGAATTTTTCAAATAGTACCAGTGGTTCCTGAGATAAGCGCGTTCAACCAACAAACAAATTCTTCAGCTTTATAATATTAGTAAAGATTTTTACGCAACGTTACAGCTGAAAATTTTCTAAACCCACAATTCATGAATATTTGACCCTTTAGAGTAATTAATACAATGAAATTCATTGTTTCTTACCTAACATAACCACCTATATAGCTATAATTTCTAAATATTACATTTCCATATAACATTTACGTGAAAATTAATACATCCCAATACTATCTCTAGAAGGATTATATTAATGAATATCTTAGTATTTTAATTCAAATATGAATCAAATAGAATTGACAAATAATACAGAACAGCACTGATCAAGATTCACCGAAAATTCACTTCACTTTTTCTTACTGAATACCACTGCTGTCTTAGTACAGTGATGGAGACATCAGTTTTTTCTAATACAGTAGTTGGCAAATTTATTAGTAATAAGAAGTTGTATTAAATATGCTACAAAATGCACCTTTTTGGATATATCTGATTCTTATGGATAAAAACTAGTGCAACAGTGTCTTTTCGATGTCCAAAATATTCAGTTGACCACGAGATCCCTTTCAGACTGCACCAACACTGATAGACACTATACTGGACGCCGTAGCATATGCAAGATAACCAAGAATTTTAACCTAGTAACGTCCCGCTGTTGGCTACGGGCCTTCACCTTAGAAGGGATTATGGCCTACTATGCGACGTGCACCAGGTGCGTTAGCATATGGTATATTTCCGAGATTTCCACCTCTTATATAGGTTGTTACCCGTGTAAAATATCCCTTTGCTCGCATTTACAGCACCCTGGGAAGAAAGGAGATGGACGGATGGACACACGGACAGTAGACTGTATCTGATTAAGGGTTATAAACTAATAATACTAGTAGTTTAATCACGTGTTACTATATACCCTCATTCCGGTGTAACCAACAGCTTTATTTCCACTTTATATAGGCTATAAAATGTCGTCTACCGCAACATTCTAAAGTTTTATTACTGAAGCAATCTTATATGGATCTTGATTCTACTGCTATTAAAATGTGAAACAAAATAAATTTTAAATAGAATCACTTTTTACGAATTCAAAAATACTTTTTTAAATCTTGGTGGTCGAAGTCTTCGAAACTTCGGACTAGAATTATAATCACGCAGATGTTGAAGAAATAGTTTATATTTAATACAATATAAAAACAAAGTCTGATTTGAAAAAAAGGCATAAATATTAACTAAATTTTAAAACGGACTTTTATGTATTAAGTGCTTTATAAAACTAAATTAGCATCAAAAATCAAATATGAAAAGACTTGACAGAAGATATTTCATAGAAAATATTAATAATATTCAAGAAATAAATACATAATTAAAGTTTTACAAATTAACAGAAATGCTAAAGGATCTAAACAACTTTTTATGAAATATCGGTTAATATTTTTACATCAAATATGCTATACAATTATGCTAATATCTTTGATGTTTATAACAGATAATATCTAATGATTGATCTGTATACTCGATGAAAATTTCGAAGAGTATTAAAATGAGTGATCACCATTTAATCAAAAAAGGAGCCTTAGAAAAATTTATATAAAGTTTTCGTTAATAAGACGATTGTTATATTGGCAATTGGGTTATATAAGGCATTGACACAAGGCATTGATACAAATTCTAAATGCACAACTAAACTAAACTTAACAAAAAATTAAAATTGGTAGCGAAAATAACACAATGTGGCAATGTTAACTGGACTTTCTTATTAAATGTGTAATAGCGTTTAGCTGGCTTTTATAGCACCCTGTAAATGAAATGGGGTGGTGGCACTTCCATTCTTAATTCGTCATGACACGGACGTAAAAATAATCTATGACGCCCAAAACATTTTTTCCAATTTCAGCTAGCAGTGCCTGAGACTAACGCGAACGAACATTTGCCAGTACAGATTTATCAATCACAGAAAAGATATCTACTGTCTTTTTGGTAGTCATACTTTCTAAATAATGCCGCCTACACACGTTACGATAAACCATATCGAAAAAACTGCGCAGTTTTATCGAACGATTTTTATGGACGACCGCGGTCGTCAGTTCTCCTCACAAGCTCGTGCAAGTAGCATGTCGTCAACAGTTACAGACGATAAATTATAATATTAAATAAACAAATGTCACAAGAAGTTTTTATCCGCCTCGATAGATGGCGTTGTGCCGTCTCGCTACATCACGCTATTATTTCGTTTAACGCATTTACCTATAACCTTGACAAAATATTTGCTCAGTATCACATATGAACACATAAGTGAATAAACTACATTTAAATAAAAATTTTATGTACATTTCACACATTGTCCTCAGGTCCCAAGCTAAGCTTATATGCTCGAGTCCTTGTGATATGGGTTATCTGGTATGGAGTTGTGGTATGGATGGAGTTACTAGAATAGTTTATGGAACTGTTATTGGCGGTTACACCAGGCTGAGTGGCGCCATGTGATACATTGTTGTAAACATTTGTGAAATATGACCAACTCTAAACAGCTGGTACAGTGGTACTGACATCTGTTGTTTTTCTAGTGTAGTATTTCATACGGTATCAAGTTATATTCTTCAAGCGTTCAAATAGTAATGCATTTTTGCGGGAGATGGCATTATTCACAACGTTTTTTACAACTTTTCGTGTGGCACCGAGGGTTGCCGGGGCGCCATCTAGTTTAATTATAAAACATCAATTACTTAACAACATCCTTGAAACTGCGCGGCTGTCCAAAATCAAAACCTAGCAAGTGACGTTTTTTTAATTCGTTTTCTAAACCAATTATTTCTCAATTTTCTTACTGCGTCTGATACAAAAACAACTATATTTCTATCTTACATAGAAGCATGTATAAACCTAGCACCAGCACTTCATACTTGTTGATTACAAAATGAAAAAGCATCTGCTGAAAAATTTACTCAAATGTAACTTGCTAGGTTTGTGTTTTGGACAGCCGTGCGGCGGCGAACACACCGCCAACAGCGTCACGTCATTGCTGCGTGTTTCACACGGAAGCAAGAAACGAACGGGCGTGAACGGTGTCCGCGCACGACAACTACACCAGCAGCCAAACCCAAGTGACCTTTGTCGCTACGGTAGACAGTGCGCCCAACTCATTGGTGGCGGCGGCAAACGCAGCCGGCGCCAATGCAGCCTCCCCTAAAAGGAAGAGAAGAAGAAAATGCCGCCGCAGCGAAAATCGAGTCCGCACCATCCCGTCAGAAGGCGCCCAAACAAGCCGCACCGCCAGTAACGGCGCCCACTGAGCAGTCCGCAGCGCCCGCCGTGTCCACCGCGGCGCTTGCCGCGAAACAGGCGCCCGCCGCTCCAGTCGTGGCGCCTGCCGCTCCTAAACCCCCTATCCATAGAATGGACGCTGAGACTGCCAAACTCGTCATCGAGTCATCCGCCGAAATAAACTAAGTTTGACCGGCACCCCCAGGTCCCTTGCAGGCCCTTGAGACGACCCAATTTCTCAGGACATAACCATCATGACGGGCCTCGTGGTCTAGTGGTTCTTATAACGGACTGCCGCTCGCGAGTCCGGTCTCGGGTTCGATTCCCGGTCTGGACAATCACTTGTGTGATGTTTTTAATTGTCATACAAATGTTTGCACTGCGTCTGGGTGTTTACTATGTATTATAAGTATGTATTTACGAAAGAAAAGTAGTTTATGTATTATATCCGTATTCTGGTACCCATAACACAAGCATATAAGCTTAGCTTGGGACCAGAGGACGTTGTGTGAAATGTCCATGAATATTATTATTATATTATTATGTTTCTCTGTTTGCGATTCACGGGCTATTTCCATTTTTTTTGGGAAATACCCGGTCCTTTATTTGGCTTGCGTGGGGACATGGGTCCAACACGTAGAGGCCCTTTGAGAATTTTAATGAATTTAATAATGAGATGGGACACCTACCAGGGACATTCCACACCTGCACTATAGAAGTACAGTCATGGAATGCCAGTGGTACGAGTAAATCTATTGCAAATGATAATACGAAAAACGAGCAGGTCTATTGAGTTGGGTGTTTAGTGGACTGGTTAGATTTAAAACTATTGACTAAAATACGGACGTCTGCCTTCAATACTTCTATTAAGATTGAACCGTGGCAGATGGTGACTCGCCGACTCACTAGATGGGCCGCCGAGACACAGCCGCCAGACAAGGCAGCAGGGAGCAACACCGGTGTGAGCGGCTTGGGGTGTAGAGCGGTGCGGCACCGGTTTCACCATCGCGGGCCAAGACCCGGAGCGGGTTTCCCCGTAATTACGCCCTTGAAATTGACACTTCCACCCCCGAGCATGTAGCTCTGGCGACCCCACTCTGACCGGCCGGTGAAGGCAAGACAGAGGCGAGAGTCCAGGCACTCTCGGTTTCTTTATATTATTATTATTATTATCAGATCCTGACCTGGTGCCAATGGGACCACACGGAATCAGCAGATTTTTAAAAAAATAATCATTAATCGGTAACAAACATAAATAAAAAAGAAAACATACAAACGATTTGAAAAACTCCTCTTTTTTTTTTAAGTCGGTCAAAACTACCCAGACGCAGTACTTACTATTTATAAAAATTAATTGGCTGTCCCGCGCAGGATACGAACCCCTTGACCTTTTGAACGGCCGCAGTAGTCAAATACATGAACCACTAGACCACGAGGACCGTCGATCAAGCGGTCAGAAAATCGAAACGATTTTAAGAAATAAAAAATGTATCTTCCTTCGACGAACGATAATTCACAGCAAATGTTCTACAAACGAACGAAAAATCGAAGATCAAGAGATCGCACAGTTTTATCGTACGATAATTTAGTGCGCGCTAAACAACGCACATTTGACGAACGATTCGATTTGCAGCGATTTTACATACATTTTTTTAAAAAAGAATATCCAAATTGAATTGCACAGTTTTGTCGGCCGACTTTTCGTTCGATAAATCGTAAGGTGTGTAGGGGCCTTAATACGCCGTCAACACGAGCAACTTTGATAATTAGTTATTTTATTATTTACTAGCTGTTACCCGCGACTCCGTCCGCGTGAAATTTAGAAAACTTATCATCCTTTTTTTCGCAATAAAAGGTAGCCTATGTCCTTTCTCAGGGTCTAAAGATTGTCTGTGCCAAATCTCATCAAAATCGGTTGATAGGTTTAAGCGGGAAAGCGTAACAGACAGACAGACAGAGTTACTTTCGCATTTATAATATTAGTAGGGATATACAATTGATAAATTTGTTTACTCTCAATTCATAATCTATGCGTTTTAATTAAGAATTTAGCATAATCAATATACAATAATCCGATACAATCAATACGCTGTTTTAGCTTATCATTATCATAATTAACAAATAAGCAGCTATTGAATTAAATTGCACTGAATAATCTCATTGGATTTATCATGAATTGTGAGGTACGTTTTCATTATCGTTAAAATATCAGGCGATAACAACATAATACTATACAGCCCACTAACGCCCCACGAATTGCTCATTTAAAGTAATAAGATTAAAAATCCAGGCCTCATCTTTGGGAGGGATTTTGGTCTACCATACCGCGCTGACCAGGTGCATTGCCATAGGTTTGTTTTCGAGTTGTCCCTCTCTGGCGGGGATGGCCTCTGTGTAAAATGTCTCTTAGCTGGCTTTTAAAGCACCTTGAAAGGTAGAAGGGTTGGTGACACTTGTATTCTTAATCCGTCACCACACGGACAGCTGCTGTATTTAAACAGTAATATTTTATATCTTTACTTATTATAAAACAAAGTTGTAATTTTTTTATGTATGTCTCTATGTGAGCATATATCTTCAAAACCACGCAACGGATTTTGAAACGGTTTTTTATATAGGTAAAGTGGTTCCAGAGGATGGCTTTTTATTATCTTTATAGCTCTTGCCCGCGACTTCATACGCATAGAATTTAGAAAAGGTTCCCCGTTTTTGCAACATTTTTCACTACTGCTTCGCTGGTACTGGTCGTAGCGTGATGTTATATAGCCTAAAGCCTTACTCGATAAATGCCTTATCTAACACTGAAAGAATTTTTCAAAGCGGCCTAGTGTTTCCTGAGATTTGCGCGTTCAAACAAACAAACAAACTCTTCCGCTTTATAATATAAGTAAATAAAGTAATTAAGTACAGAAGTATAGATTCTATGCGTACAAAGTAGCGGGCAACGGCTAGTAATTAAATAAAATTTAATTGTTTAAGTATAAAACTAGCTCTATCTTACTATAGAAAACCTATGATCATCACAATTTTTTAAGAATCTTCTAATATATAAAATTCACGTGTCACAGTGTTAGTTACCGTACTCCTCCGAAACGGCTCACCGATTTTTATGAAATTTTTCATGCATATTCAGTAGGTCTGAGAATCGGACAACATCTATTTTTCAAACCTCGACCCCCTGACATTTGTATGGCAAAACAACGTTTACCGGTAGTTTTATTTATATTATTTACATTAGGTCATATATAAATCTAAACAAGCAATAAGTAACATCAATCACTATCGGTCAACGTCATACTGAAATAGTACGTATTAATCACGAATAACTGACCGATTGAATTAACTAAATAATAGGCACAAAAATATCAACAGCATTTTTGGTAGAGACTATATATACTATTTTAGAGAGCTAAAGTTTCTACAGTAAATAAATAAATATAAATATTCATGGACATTTCACACAACGTCCTCTGGTCCCAAGCTAAGCTTATATGCTTGTGTTTTGGGTACCAGAATACGGATATAATACATAAACTACTTTTCTTTTGTAAATACATACATATAATACATAGTAAACACCCAGACGCAGTACAAACATTTTTATGACATTTATAAATATCACACAAATGATTTTCCCAAGCGGGAATCGAACCCGCGACCTCGTGATCGGCAGTCCGTTATACGAACCACTCCACCACGAAGCTCGTCTTAATTACAGTAATTTATGAATTTTTACATTTTCATGTTTTTACTTAACAAATCAAATTGTAGTGGAAAAAATGTACAGCATGAGCGGTACTTGAATCCGGAACGGTATTCCGAGGACGTGGGTTCAAGTCCCGCTTATGGTGATCATTTTTTTAACTCTGATTTGATTTATAAGGTAAAGTTTGCAACAGTATTCACTACTTTATGTGTAAGGTTACTCCCTCATCAGAAAGTATTGGTTCAACCATATTTCTTTTTACTAATAGAAAGCCACAGTCTCTGAAAGATAGGCTGTGTAGAATGCCCGTATGTAGAGATTTGAAACTCCAGGCTTACGAAGTTGTGGGCCACAGTGAGTTATTCATAACCAACCCTATTGGCATAAAACGGTTGTTTATTCTTATGTTTATTTAATCCAATCATTGTCGACATTTGTGAATATTTCCGTTTAATATAACAAATATGGATGTATTGTATTCTATCTGTCTATTCATATTCTTTTCTTGCATACACAACATCTTAAGTCTTTTTTACAATACATCGCGGATTGAGGAAAAACGCTAATGTTTGGATAACTCATTCAAGAAATATATATATTTGTCCGTGAAATCGAGTAAATTCATTTTCTTTTCCGCTAGAAATGCTAACTGAAATAATTTTACTTAATAATTCTAATTAGCAGCTTATGATGTTTAATATGTTGGCTTATATTATTTAGTTAAACATTGTATAAGACTGGACAGACCTAGCCATTCTTCACTGTGTTATAGTTTATCTAGCGGAGTCGTAAATTTCATTAATTAACAGTTAAGACAAGTTTAGTATAAATTACGCCATCACAAGGTTGTCGCTAAAAGTTGAGCAGCAAAAGTTTTGGTTAATCTGCTCAACTTTTAGCGAACCTATAAAATAGCTAATATATACCATCAGTTACCGTAAAGAATATCTAAAGAAGCTAATTGAACAATTTATCATCAAAACACCAACATCACTTATTTTCCGAAAGAAATATCTAAAACGATAAATTTACGCCTTCAGGTGTATATAATTGTAAGCGTTTTATCATAACTTGTACATAATATTTTATCTAAAGAAATCCACCAAGAATTTCGCAAACATCAACAAATTGCCGAATATAAATAATACTAAACAATTTGACCGCAAAATAATGTCGAATACAATTCTTGTAATAACTTCGCTTATGCCTTGTTTGAGTAGGCGTTATATAATTGAAAATAATTCAAATAAATTATTTAATCCAATTAGCTCAGAGCTAAATCTTTATATTAATTTTATTTGTTTATTTAAACTCTTTATTGCCTGGTAGTAACATAATTAAGGAAATAATAAATAAATAAATAAATAAGTATTCATGGACATTTCACACAACGTCCTCTGGTCCCAAGCTAAGCTTTATATGCTTGTGTTATGGGTACCAGAATACGGATATAATACATATACTACTTTTCTTTTGTAAATACATACTTATAATACATAGTAAACACCCAGACGCAGTACAAACATTTGTATGACAATTAAAAACATCACACAAATATTTGTCCTGACCGGGAATCGAACCCGAGACCTCGTAATCGGCAGTCCGTTATATGAACCACTAGACCACGATGCCCGTCGTAATAATAATGCGTCGTAGTAATAATAATGCATAATATTAAAGAAATTCATTAATTTTGCAATTGACTTGCTATGCTTTTACTTAATAAATTAAATTGTAGTGGAAAAAGTGATCACCGCAAGCGGTACTTAAACCCACGACCTCGGAATATCGTTCCGTCGCTCTGCCAACTGAGCTTATTGCGGCCGTGCTAATAGTAACCAATTTCGCCACTACAATGTTTGCGATTGAGTCTACATTGCATTTTTGATGTACAACGCCATCTATCGAGAATGTTTTGCTACAATCTAGACCAGCTACCTAGTATTCTTTACAGAATACAATTGGACAGAAATAATGACGCGAAATTGGTATCTACCAATACAGATGATGTATATCTATACATCATCTGTGAATCAACACTCTAGCTATCATCGTTCATAAGAAACACCCTAGTGACAGACAAACGTACGGCCGGACTGATGAAAAGCGAAGTGATAAGTTATAGGTTTAGTTTAACTATTGGCATGAAATTTTAAAATTGAGATAGCATAGAAACAAAAAACTTTTTATATTCTACATTTTTGACAGCTACTAACCAATAAAGCTTTATTCAATTTGCAAGTTACTTGCCAGTTTAAACATAGCACAAACCAAGATATTCAAGAGCCAAGTTATATTTAAGTTGTTAACTTATCCAAAAAGTTTTTCTGCTTAAATTTTTTGAGAAACGTTTAATTTTTTTCCCCTACATTCGCTTACAATATATTTTCGATGAACGAAACAATTGTTGGACGGAAACAGATTAAACTTATATAAAACTTTTTGATGACAATCTTTTTATAACACTCGTATATTTGTGATAATACTCAAGCTTAATTGTACTTAAATTAGTTTTACAAATATCAAACAATGATTTTTCTGCGCTATGATGTATTTAAAAGAGGACATTGAGACCAATTCTACGTGGACAGCTAAAATTAACTCCACTAAAAAAAAATATTATGCCAATAACACAATAAAAACTATCCTACAAAAAGCATTTTTTTAATAGAATACTAATACAAATCTATACTAATATTATAAAGCGAAAGAGTTTGTTTGTTTGTTTAAACGCGGTAATCTTAGAGTCCGCTGGTCCGATTTGAAAAATTCTTTCAGTGTTGGATAGTACATACATCGAGGAAGGCTATAGGCTATATAACATCACGCTGCAACGAATAGAAACGAAGCATCAGTGTAAAATGTTGCAAGAAACGGGGAAATGTCACGCGCGCTAGCTTTAAATGAAAACGCTGCCATGTGAGTTACAACAAAGTAATGTATGGAGAAATTTTTTTTTACCTATAGATCTTGAAAAAAGTCCGCGAGGCAATATGTCTATCTTTTAAGGAAAACCTGCTGTACCCATAAGAACGTCAAAAAAATTATCTAATTCAATAGGGTGTTTTCAAAAGCTATTTATGTGTATTTAGTAACATTTTTTATTAAATTAAATACCTTAGTTAGCTTACGCATTTAATATAGATTATAACTGCTTTTTACAGCATACAATTTAAATGATTATCTTAGGAGATATGACGAAAAAAGAATTACGCGCGGCAAAATAAAATACTTAAACTGTTGGCTGAGCAACGCGAACGTTTCCTCGGTCTTCTATCCATACTCCAATGTTTTGATGTTTGGTTAATGTTGGATGTATGAATGTAAGGATGGGCGTCGGCGACGGCGTATGGTCGTTACGATGCTCAAATCCCGACGTATCGGTGCTGAGTTGGTTTTTATAGGCGTCGGCGTCGGCGTCGGCATCGGCATTGGTGTCGGCGTCGGCGTATGGTCGTTACGCTGCTCACATCTCGACGTATCGGTGTTGAGTTGGTTTTATAGGCGCCGGCGTAGGCTTCGGCGTCGGAGTCGGCGATGGTCGTTACGCTGTTCAAATCCTGACGTATCGGTGCTGAGTTGGTTTTTATAGGCGTCGGCGTCGGCATCGGCGTCGCCGTCGGCGTCGCCATTGGCATCGGCGTCGGCGTCGGCGTCGGCGTCGACGTTAGTTTTTAGCAAATCTTTCATGTGAAGTGGTAATAAATTACAATTTTTTTGGATTTTTAACAGCATTATGTAGGCTTGGTCATGCCAAATTTCAAGTCTCTGGGATAGTGGGAACTGGGAAGTAACCTGTAAATTTTGATTCCCTAGCGAAAGTTGAAAATACTCAAAAATGGCTGTAATTTGGTTATATCTTCTGAATGCGTAGATCTAAATTATTGATTGTATCTTTTGTAGCAAGGGACCGCATAGATCTACATTTGGTATAAGTTTCAAATTGATACCTTCAGCCGTTGCCGAGTAAAAAAAAGTTTAACGGGCAGATAGACAGACAGACGGACACCGTAGTGAGACTATAAAGGTTTGTACTAAGCCCTAAAAAGGTAAAACTCTGAGATATCATTTACTAAAATGACATTGGGGCCATGTGTGTTACTGCTTTAGAATTGTGCAAAAAAGAAAACCAACCGGACGATTTGTTAATTAGCTGTAAAATAGCGTTATTGTCAGTTCATTTAATTTTTCGTTTCTAAATTCCACGCGTACGAAGTCGCGGGCACAGCTAGTACACTATACATGTAATGTAAAAAGGTGTACAAATAAAGAGTTATCTATCTATCTATTTTTTGTTATTCCAACCAGTAGTTCTCGAGATTAATGCTGACAAACATTTTGTCAGTTTTATTATACTCGTAGTAAATTAATAGTTTACCTCTTGAAAGATACTCAACTATTTCACAACTTAATATAGTACTAACAAGTAGTATTACCTTTACGTAAGAATGACAGCAAAGGTAGTTATCCCTTTAACTTAAGGTATGATAAGCTTTAACTTAAGGTATGTTATGCTTTTTAGGGTTCCGTACCCAAAGGGTAAAAACGGGACCCTATTACTGAGACTTCGCTGTCCGTCCGTCCGTCCGTCCGTCCGTCCGTCCGTCTGTCACCAGGCTGTATCTCAAGAACGGTGATAGCTAGAGAGTTGAAATTTTCACAGATGATGTATTTCTATTGCCGCTATAACAACAAATACTAAAAATAAAATAAATTAAATATTTAAGGGGGGCTCCCATACAACAAACATGATTTTTAGGGTTCCGTACCCAGTATCTCAAGAACGGTGATAGCTAGACAGTTGAAATTTTCACAGATGATGTATTTCTATTGCCGCTATAACAACAAATACTAAAAATAAAATAAAATAAATATTTAAGGGGGGCTCCCATACAACAAACATGATTTTTTTACCGTTTCTTGCTCGATACTAATAACGTTGCCTTATGTTGCATAGATAATGGTACGGAACCCTTCGTGCGCGAGTCCGACTCGCACTTGACCAATTATTTTTTGATAAGGGATATATTTACATTAACAGACTTCATCTATTAATTTAAAACAATGTTGGAATTTAGAAAATACTCCCCTTTTTAGGGTTCCGTACCCAAAGGGTAAAAACGGGACCCTATTACTGAGACTTCGCTGTCCGTCCGTCCGTCCGTCTGTCACCAGGCTGTATCTCAAGAACGGTGATAGCTAGAGAGTTGAAATTTTCACAGATGATGTATTTTTATTGCCGCTATAACAACAAATACTAAAAATAAAATAAAATAAATATTTAAGGGGGGCTCCCATACAACGAACATGATTTTTAGGGTTCAGTACCCAGTATCTCAAGAACGATGATAGCTAGACAGTTGAAATTTTCACAGATGATGTATTTCTATTGCCGCTATAACAACAAATACTAAAAATAAAATAAAATAAATATTTAAGGGGGGCTCCCATACAACAAACATGATTTTTTTACCGTTTCTTGCTCGATACTAATAACGTTGCCTTATGTTGCATAGGTAATGGTACGGAACCCTTCGTGCGCGAGTCCGACTCGCACTTGACCAATTATTGCAACATTTTTCACTAATGCTTCGGTCCTCGATCAAACTGCTATCCAATACTGAAAGATTTTTTCAAACAAACAATGTCTTCAGTTTATTATATAAATAAACTAGCTGTCCCGGCAAACATTGTTTTGCCATACTAAAATAAAAAAAAGGTTTGATTAATAGATGTTGGCCGATTGTCAGACCCACTGAATACGCATGTAAAATTTCATAAAAATCGGTCAAGCAGTTTCGGAGGAGTACGGTAACTAACACTGTGACACGTGAATTTTATATATAAGATAAATATTCATGGACATTTCACACAACGTCCTCTGATCCCAAGCTAAGCTTATATGCATGTGTTATGGGTACCAGAATACGGATATAAACATAAACATTTTTTTTAATACTATTAGTAAAGATTGAAATTAAATGAGCTGACTATGTTTATAAAATTGCAGTTAGTTAATAATTAGCTATTTACACTCTTTAAAAAGTAATCTATGTATAATCAAGTTCTCTGTATTTAGATATACGAGTAGATTGGGTTTTGAGAAATATAAAAAAACAATAATTAATATCTTATATATAAAATTCACGTGTCACAGTGTTAGTTACCGTACTCCTCCGAAACGGCTTGACCGATCTTTATGAAATTTTACATGCGTATTCAGTAGGTCTGAGAATCGGCCAACATCTATTTTTCAAACCTTTTTTTTTAGTATGGCAAAACAACGTTTGCCGGTACAGCTAGTCTAATATATAAAATTCACGTGTCACAGTGTTAGTTACCGTACTCCTCCGAAACGGCTCGACCGATTTTCCTCAAATTTTGTGTACATATCCTGTAGGTCTGAGAATCGGCCAACATCTATTTTTCAAACTTTTTATTTTAGTATGGCAAAACAACGTTTGCCGGGTCAGCTAGTAAAAATATAAAAATTCTCCTTCAAAATTTATGATATTCATTTAAGTTTACTGAAATCCATTTTTGCATAACATTTCGTAACGAAGATTAAAAAGTTATTTTTATGTGTAAAACTTCAAAGAATTATATCCGTCTTAGATATATTATGAAACTTTGAGATAGGTTATTTGACTAAAACCTGTTAAATTTTCTTAAATCTTATCTCATTTGACCGTGGCCGTAGATCGCATTTTTGAAAAGGACTTTGGTTTGTTAAACAAAATATATCTTCTACGACGCAAAATTCATTCCACATTAAGTTAATTAAACATTTCAGAGATAACAGATAGGTACATAACAGAATACGCACTTCTATAAATATCATAATGAAAGAAATGTTTGCTAATGAAAAGGCAATGAAATACTTTTCTTTAATAGCAATAAAAAGAAAATCAGCGGTCCGTAGCATTTTATAGGTACTTTAAATATTCACAATTTGTAAAAAGCTGTACAAACGAACATAAAAAAATATATTTTATGGATTGCCGTGTGAGTTTACTTTTTACGCAGATATTTATCTAAATAGATTTTTGTGGAAGTTAAAAGAACATAAACATTATGAACACAATTAAAATGTTCTATACTCGCCTTTTGTCTGTGACTTCGCTCGCGTAAACAGTGATTTTCACAACTTTGTGTTAAAATACGATTTTATACGATTAAATAAGAAAACATAGACAGCAAATTAAAATCTTGTTATTTTTAAATATCCTAATACACAATTCATTGTAAAGACAATATAAGATATAGATTCCCATATAGAACCTAGCTTTTTAAGCTTATATGATGAAATTTCTTAAACCAATGTATTTCTATACTGCTAGAGTGATAAACAAGCATATATTCGAGTTGACTGATTGGAAGCAGTTGCTTACTAAACTGTATACGGATATAATTACATAATTTATTTCTTTCTTTCAGTTATTATAGGTTAAGAATTTTTTAACACTATTTACTTTCTTAAAACATAAATGTGAATACTACAAAGCTGAGACAAATTTTCGTAATTCAAGCCCCTAAATAGCTTAACAAAGTTTCTTAATTTGCTTATTATTATTTTTTTATTAACTTTTTTTTTATTAAATTTAATTTAAATTTGCTTATTGACGGGCTTCGTGGTCTAGTGGTTCGTATATCGGACTGCTGATCATGAGGTCGCGGGTTCGATTCCCGCCTCAGACGATCATTTGTGTGATGTTTATAAATGTTTGTACTGCGTCTGGGTGTTTTCTATGTATTATAAGCATGTATTTACAAAAGAAAAGTAGTATATGTAGTCTATCCGTATTCTGGTACCCATAATACAAGCATAGAAATATAGCTTACTTTGAGACCAGAGGACGTTGTGTGAAATGTCCTGAATCCTGAATTTTAAAATCACGTTTGAAAGGCCTGCATATTTCTTTAAATTATTGCATTATTATTGGTCTTTAATATGTGTGCAAAATTTAAATCCGACTTTTGCAAGTGGGTGGAAATGACTATCAAAGATTCCGATAGATTAATACATTGATAGCTACGGAGCTAATAAAAGCGAGTTAAAACGAGAACATAATAGGATTGAAAGTATACACTTAACAGCTACATAAGACGAATTTTTATCAACCTAACAACATTAAGGCAATCCATTTTACCCTTACAGAATACTATAATGCTGAAAACCCCATTGAAAAGCCAACTAAACTAAATCTAATTGATTTAAACCCCACTTTCTATCGTGTAAGACTGATAATAATTTATTTCTTGTGGTTTTTATGTCGTAAGACAATTACTAAAGGCTTCTAAAGCACTTTGTCAACTTCGTAAAGAACGTGTCTCGCATCTGAATAGTTAATTACTGTTATTTTTTAAAAATAACTTTGGTAATGCTACAAAATTTTTGTAAAAAAAGTCACACGTCCCGCTTCTTGTTTGTCTTGCACTTCACGCTTGATGATAGTGTGTTCTATAATGCTAAGAATGGATCTCGTATTGGTCCTCTTTCTCCAGCCCGTTAACGTCCCATTGTTGAGCACGTGTGTTCTCCACTTTGAGAGAGATTGTAGTAGATGTACAAATTGTTAACTTTTGTGTAAATTGGTAGTAATATTGAACATTAATAATTGTTGAAAAAGTTGAGCAGGCTGTTCTAAAGTTTTTATTTCTAAACCAATAGTAACCCAAAGAACCGTGTGGTGACGGATTAAGAATACAAGTGTCACCACCCTATTTCTTTCCCAGGGTGCAGTAAGAGCCGGCTAAGCAGTTTACGTCTGCTGTGTGAGATGGAAATCTCGAAACTTAAACTGTGCCAACACGCCTGGTCACCGTGCCAACCTATGCCCAAAGTGGAGCTGACTAAAACTTGCATTCCTAAACAGATATTGAATAATTTATTTAAATCCATTTATAAAAAGAATGGCGAAAATATAACATAAAAAGTATAAAAATAAAACCTTCTCAAAAAAAAGTTTAATAACGCATTCTCTCACTATTGTGAGTCCTATTCATACCGAAAAACATCGAACCACATTGTTTATCGACGAGAAATTTATCCAATTTTTTTTACACAGACTTTACGATATCACTGAACATAAAAGTTTGTATGATTCGTAAAAGAAACTGGCATATTTTATCCTTGAATATTCAGAACACTATATTTGTGAAATAGATCCTGTTTATGACAAATACGATTTGTCAGAATAAGCAGCTCTTTCTTTACTTGTTATAAACCGAAGTCGTTATTTTTGTATGTGAGCTTATATTCTTCAAAACTTCCCAACGGAGTGGTTCAAGAGGATTATTTTTTTGTAAAATTTGTTAGGGTATGGTTTTTAAATTCCACACGTACGAAGTAACGGGTAACAGGTAGTATTGGAATATATAATACTATCTGATGTACGTATCGTACGCATGGAATTCAGAAAATTTTCACCGTTTTTGCATCATTTTTCACTGATGCTTCGCTTCTTTTGGTCACAACGTGATGTTATATTCTAATATATAAAATTCACGTGTCACAGTGTTAGTTACCGTACTCCTCCGAAACGGCTTGACCGATGTTTATGAAATTTTACTTGCACATTCAGTAGGTCTGAGAATCGGCCAACATCTATTTTTCAAATCTTTTTTTTTGTACCTATGGCAAAACAACGTTTGCCGGGTCAGCTAGTAATCTATATATTTCAAATCGAGCCAGGGTTTCTGAGATTAGCGCTTTCAAAGAAAAAAACAATTATTTTCGCATTTTTGATGTTAGGAAGGCTTGTTATAACCACAGATCTATATTCTGTGGTTATAACCTATAATTTTAAAAAAATTATAAATGTTCCTACATCTTATTTAATTATTGAAACTCTTTTGCACATACACAAAAATATTATAAACAAAAAATCCCAAAAAAAAATTTTTCATTAACAGCGATTTTATTCCTTGCGGCGATTCCTTCGGAACAACATAACAACGCTTCTATCAATACGTCGGGCAGTTTGATAATACCTGATGATAAGTTTTGTGTTCTGGTAAACAAAACAATCATATAACGTAGAGTTAACACGTAGATGTGTAGGCAATCAGTCAAACGTACACAAATCTGTACAAAACTAATCCATCACGGATGTCATCCAGTTATTGTTACAACATACTTACTATTTGATTTAGAAATAGGCAAGTCAATTCTACTATAAAACAGGGAGATTTTCTTTGCCATTTTCTTTTTATTCACTTATTTACTAGTAGAATTAAAACTTCACGCAAAATAACTATCAAAAAATTCAAAATTACCTCTTTTATTAATTACATATTCTACTTCTTTATCTTTCTTTTAATTTTTTATCTCACTATTTTATAATAATGAAATGAGTTCGTAATATTGACGAGATTGTGTTAATGTGTGTAGCGAAACCATAGCGATTCAGAAAAGCTGTACAACGCGCTCTATTGAGCGGTATAGTAAACTTCTGTTTGTTAAGGTTTGATTTGTAAATTTCACGCGTACCTACAAAGTGGTTGTTAATTAAATAAACCGCATCAAAATCCGTTGCGTAGGTAGTTTTAAAAATATATAAGATCACATATGGACATACAAACAAAAATAACGACTTTGTTTTATAATAAATAATAATAATAAAGATAGATAAATATCTATTGTATTATATGTTAAAATATGAATAATCATCATCATCATCATCATAACATGGGGGTAGGCAGAGACTATAGAGCGCCATCTGCTACGATCGAAGCATACTTCCTTGGCTTCATCCACACTCATACATCGGTGTATATTTTTCTCTGGCGTCCTCTCCCAGCATTTCCACTTACTTTCGCCGTGTATATGCCTTTCGTTAAGCGTCTCTCATCCATCCTCTCCACATGACCAAACCACCTAAGCATACTTATGCTTACAAGCATATACTATAGCTTACAAATGGCTTTAAATATATTCATAATGCTATTAGACGCCCTAAACAAGGTTACAATTAAGTCGTTATTATACAAATTGTGTCGCTAGACCTAGTATTTGAATATACTAAACGAGCAGAATGAGCGTAATCCAATTTCCCATTTAGACGAATTAAATATGACGATGAAACCGTCACTCTTAAAATAAAAAATTGAGTTAGTTCGAGGTGTGGTGAATCATGACAATGCCTACTAGTACTTAAAAGTCTACCAAATAAGTTTTATATAAATAGATAAATATTCTCTAATACTTGCGCGACTCATTTGTTTAAATAAAACAGGAAAACTCTGTAACAACTGATCGTAGATGACACTTTACAGCTCAGAAACGTCAGGTTAAAATTTCAAACAAATGAATAGATATGACTTCTCACCCCTGACAAGGTTGGCAAGCCTGAATGGTGGATCTAAGAAAGGAGCCAATGGACTATACGTGCATTGTACAGCAAGACTGCTTTCTGCATTTAACGGCCATAACCGATATGCAATTTAAACGCTGAGCCTCTTAAAAAAATTATTGGGACAGCAAAAAATCTCAAAAATCATAAATTTTAATCCAGAAAGTTATTTTATAAAACATCGCTAAGCAGATTCTAAATTACGTTATCTGTTAACATCAAAATATATTATAATCAATCAATTTAATTGTTTTAAATCCACAATAACACCGCTAATTCCCATAACATAGCTTTGATCCAGAACTTCCAGTTTGAATTACCATGAAATAATAAATTGGCTTTCCCTTTACACACGAAATACTTCATTTTAGTAGTAAATAAACGAAATACAACACTTAAGTAGGTACTTATCTGTTATCGTATATTAATTATTAATCGGTGTGGCATTATCCATCATAACATAACTGGCCACGCTATTTGTATCTAACCTTTACCAACATAACAACATGAAAGGCTTTCCATATGAATGCATTATGTATTACGGCTTAATTAATTGACTAGTAACTGCGATTTTGCGGGCTTCGTGGTGGAGTGATTTATGTAATGGACTGCCGATCACGAGGTCGCGGGTTCGATTCCCGCTTGGGACAATCATTTGCGTGATATCCATAAATGTCATGCAAATGTTTGTACTGCGTCTGGGTGTTTTCTATGTATTATAAGTATGTATTTACACCGTATCTGGTACCCATAATACAAGCATAGATATATAGCTTACTTTGGGACCAGAGGACGTTGTGTGAAATGTCCTGAATATTTATTATTTATCATTATTATTATTATTTTAACCACTTTCAAGGTTAGTTCCGTGGTTTAAGTATGGTGATATTATTGTCAGATGTTTTCTTAATCCGAAAAATCTGCTAAAGCTGCAGAGTTTGTTTGTTTGTACGCGCTAAACTCAGGAACTACTGGTTGTAATAGAAAAAATCTCTTTGTATTAGGTAGTCCATTTATCGAGGAAGGCTATAGGCTATATAACATCACGCTGCGACTATTAGGAGTGAAGCGTTAGTGATAAATGTTGAAAAAACGGGAAAAATTTCCTGAATTCCACGCATGTGAAGTCTCACGCAATAGCTAAATGAATATATTATGTTCTAGTCAAATACAAGTTGGGCTTGCACACGAATGATATTCCTAACGTCAAATAAGGAGATAAGGGTAAGAGAATGATGAGGAAGAGTATTTGTTCTTATAGCCTCAACTTATACATACTCGTAATATATACTAGCTGTCCCGGCAAACGTTGTTTTTCCATACTAAAAAAAATGGTTTGAAAAATAGATGTTGGCCGAAGATAGTTACATAAGCTGAAATTTTTCAGCTATCTAGCTATCAACGTTCCTATAATACAGTCTGGTGACAGATGGACGGACGGACAGCAATATCTCAGGTTCCCATTTTAGCTTTTAATACTAAACGAAAATTGCAAAATAACTTGTGTTTACTTGCGTTTAAACGGAAGACATATTCTTGTCTTAAGTATTCACTCAAATAAGATTCGTATTATCGATTCGTCGTTTTCCGCCTAAGTTAGTGTGTGATAAAATAATCATTTTCAAAATAACCATTTTAAACCTCATTTCACTTAATTGGCATTGTTCATATTTTTTTAAACACTTAATTCGAAACCCATTTCGGGGGAATAGAGTTTTTGACCATAATCCATTAGTTTTTTTTCGGAAAATTTGCTATATTAACGAATATTTTTTCAGAAAATCAAATGCCCTTGAAATGAAGGACTTAAAATATTAAGGCGTTCTTAGAGATATAATTCTCTGTGGTGGAGTTGAAATTGGTCTATTATATCAACTTGGCAACTTTGAAAAGTTGTATTGCAATCTGTCTTAGTTGCTTGAATTTGGCTTTAATTTCTAAAAAAAAATATATAAAAACAGCAGGTCAAAAATTATGAACAATCCCAATTGTAACTATTGTGATTAGATATGATGAATTACTAAGTTAATATTAAATTATTAGGTACATACTATTGTAGTCTAGTCTGTGGCTCAACCTAGAAAAGTAAAATGTTATCTTGAACAGGCATATCGATAAGAATCTTGCGTCATACAATACCTTCTAAGAACAAAGCCTCTTTATGTGATCACAATATACCTTTTCTTGTCAACAGAAAAGATATGTAGAGAATAGGATTAATAAAAGCCAAAATGATGGTGGAAAATAAACACACAATTGAAGGTATTTGAAGTTTTGTTTTCTTGGCTATTGCGTTTTAGCATTTTACGAATAAGAATTATTATTATTAGCCGATTCTCTTCTTATTGTGTAGGTACAGCAATAGTTCGTGATATTTTACCAAATGATCAAATTGAAAAAAATAACAACATGTGCAGGGACCATGGTAGCTCAGATGGGAGAGCGACGAAACGGTATTCCGAGGTCGTGGGTTCAAGTCCCGCTCATGGTGATCATTTTTTCAACTATAATTTAGTTTATAGAATGAAAAATTTAATTTACATACATAGAAAAATAAATATTCAACCGAACATAATATAATCTACTCCTTTTTTGGAAGTCGTTTAATAAGCTTTTACTTAACATAGTATTACAAAATACAAATATGGATACTTAACTTCCAAACTTAATTAAATAAGATAATTCATTATTTCTCACCACAATTCTACATTGGTCTTACCTATTCATAATGACTTATCGGAGGTTTAAACAATAACTTTATCGGAGAGATAATAAACATTTTATCGTAAAAAGACTATTATGAATAACAATTTTTGAAAATTTTTAACCTCCGATAAGTCATTATGAATAAGACCATTAGTGTACAGTACAGCATAAGATTTACAGTTTACATTTATATGTTTAGTATGGTGGGAGACTGGTACCTGAACTAGGTTTGAACCTATATTTTCGGATACCAGAATGGTGACATGGAAATCGAGGAGATTTCCATTTTTAACAGACTTAAAAAAAGGAGGAGGTTCTCAATTCGTCTGTATGTTTTTTTTATTTATTACCTCATAATTTTTTATTGGGCGAAGCGACTTTAATTTTAATTTGATAATAATGACGTCGCAATATGGCGCTAGGTCATGCACATTCTTGTTTGGAAGGCGATCATATTATGTGTTAAGAGGGTACTGTACTACTCATTTAGGTATTTGCCTTAGGTATTGCTATCCCTATTTCCGAGCGCCGCGCTGAAAGGGACAAATATAGATGAAGCGGATTTTACCTACAAATTCTTTGAAAAAAGACGTTTCGTACTTCCGTTTTTTTTCGCGAAAGTTAAACCGATTTTAATAGCTTTTACGCTATATTATCGATAAAGAGTATATCTATGCTTCTATCACTTTCTTTTGTGGTAAAGTTTTACCAAATTTGTGTGATAGACGCTGCAACTTTATCTAAAGAAAACCGAAAAAAGTGGGTTTTTCAGATCGTCATATTTCTTTTAGTTATTATGTTTTGAAAAAAAAAAAGAAAGTGATAGAAGCATAGATATACTCTTTATCTATAATATAACGCAAAAACTATTAAAATCGGTTTAACTTTCGCGAAGAAAAAACGGAAGTACGATACCCATACTTTTGTATGGAGCATAATTTTCGTCTTAACAAACCGAAAATATAAAGCAAATACAATCAAAAAGCTCTTTCTACAAAATTTTACAAAATAAGCAATTACACAAATACTAAATATGTTTTGTAGATGCCCCTTTATAAACATATACTCATAAAACTTCATACCAAGTCTAATTTGTTACTGAAAAAGTTATATAACCTTATAAAAGTTTTTCATTCATTTCTTCACTAAGGTCTTGTTCTTACAGTACTAGTTTTCGAGTTTTACGAAATGCGATTTTATGTTATTTCTTTTATGTGACAGTGTAAGGATACCTAATAATTATGTAGATTTACGAGTACTTTACGGCTAATTTTAATACGCCCTGCGTAATTACTAGGTAAGGATCTGTGTACGTTAACGGCTTAGGAATACTATGTCACTGTAAAACTTTCCCCCAAATGTGCTTTAAGAGTTGGTTGAGTAATAATTATAAGCAAAAAAAATTGTTCAGAGAGGGATGGAAATCTCCTATTTTTATTTTCACGTACCTACGTTACGTGAACAAGGCCCTTTGAATAGGCTCAGAAAAATACTAAAGTTATTTGTTTTATAAGACAGAGATTTCTGAGGAAAATTTCATAGATCACGAAATGTGTAATCATAAATGCAGATGGAATCGTCAGCGCTAGCTGCTTAAATACACATCAACTGAAAAGTACTAAAAGGTGATTTAAATTATTGATCTTGAAAAGATCCCATCCTCATTTCCCATAAAGCATTTCCACGTTATTCACAGTTCATTATGAAATCATATGCCGGTTAAGTTATCACGGAGGGAAAACTACCAAATATAATGCAAATAGCTGTCAAAATTATTCATAAAGTGCTTCATAACCAAGTCATAATATGTGGAATGTTCATTTTATTTCATTTGGGGTACATTTGAGTGTGTAATGAATGTTAATATCGTTATTTATGAGTGTCACGTCTCCGTGACAATGATTCAATGTTACATTTATTTTCGTGACTTTTTTTTAGGGTTTCGTACAAACCCTCGTAGTCTCACTTCAGTGTCCGTCCGTCAAACTATTTTTTTATACTAGGTCTGATTGCTAATCTTATATATAAAAATCAATTGCTGTTCGTTAGTCTCGCTAAAACTCGAGAACGGCTGGGCCGATTTTGGTGATTTTGGTCTTGAAATATTCGTGAAAGTCCAGGGAAGGTTTATACGGTGACAAAATATACGGGAATTTAAAATTCCACGCGTACGGAGTAGCGGGCATCAGCTAGTCTTATATATAAAAATCAATTGCTGTTCGTTAGTCTCGCTAAAACTCGAGAAAGGCTGGGCCGATTTTGGTGATTTTGGTCTTGAAATATTCGTGAAAGTCCAGGGAAGGTTTAAAAGGTTTAAACAAAATATATAGGTAGGTATCTAAAATTCCACGCGTACGGAGTAGCGGGCATCAGCTAGTCTTATATATAAAAATCAAATGCTGTTCGTTAGTCTCGCTAAAACTCGAGAACGGCTGGGCTGACTTTTGTGATTTTGGTCTTGAAATATTCATAAACGTCCAGGGAACGTTTATACGGTGAGAAAGTATATGGGGATCTAAAATTCCACGCGTACGGAGTAGCGGGCATCAGCTAGTAATAAATATATATACACAGCTGAAAATATGGATCCGCCTTTTTTTGAACTCCTTTAAAAAATCTTCTGTATACTCGAGTAATATTATGTATAAAAGCTTATAAGATATTATTATATCGACTCTTTCTTCTTCTTTTTTTCTTTGATATTTTCTTTAACTTGTTAACTAATTTTAGAAAGCGTAAGAACGTATGAATGGATTTAGGATATTTGTTAGTCATTTACGCCAAAAACACATAAGGAATTTTACCGAAATTTCGTAGCTGTATAGTTTAAAGATCAGAATATTACCCAGGCTATATAACATCACACTAAAGGTCAAGGAGTTGGGCAGTAACTATAAATGAACGAAACTATTAACAAGTACCATTATCTTAACTTTTCGTAGTCAAGAATCACTTAATCTATTCTTCTCTTCTCCAGCCCATTTAAGTCCCACTGTTGGGCACGGGCCTCCTCCACTTTGGAGGGATTATGGTCTACTGTGCCGCGCTGACCAGGCGTGGTGGCACAGGGTTTCTTTTCGAGTTTTTCGTCTCTCACAGAAGATGTTATCTGTGTGCAATATCCCTTAGCTGACTTTTACAGCACCCTTGGGAGGAGATGGGGTAGTGACACTTGTATTCTTAATCCGTCACCACACTTAATCTATTGGCATACCTATATGATGTTACAAGTATAAGTAGGTAGTTAGTAAGTATAAGTAATTCTAGTTCTGATACCCATAACACAAGAATATAATCTATTTCTTTTTTTTTTAATCTCATAATGTACCTAATTACATTGGAATGTATTCAATCTCAAATGTTTGACGTGTAAAATATGTTTGAATATAGACAACCCGACTGGTAGAATTTACATTATAATATTTAAATATAGGCTCCAGACTTAAGCTCCTTACGATTTCAAATTTAATCTATATGTCAAATCAAAGTCAGTTAATGTGGCAAACGAAAGAAACATGAAAAAGACATCGAAATAAAAATACAATCGCAATTGTTTCATAAGATTTGCTCTCGTATTGTTTATTTCTCTAAGATAATAATATTTCGGTTTTATTTTATGTGTTGTATTTATCAACAAAATAAATTTATTTGAAATAATATTAAGTAAATTGTTTATTACAAATTACAACAAGTATTGATTTGATTATTTGGTACTCAAATTTTAACTTTAACTTTGGTCATAGTGTAAAAATATTCAGAAAATAATAGTATGTTAGACGGAGAGAAAGCTAGAGTTATTTTTTATATGAAACCCAAAACAAATTAATTATTTCTCTCTCTTCAACCCATCTACGTCCCACTGCTGGGCACGGGCCTCCTCCACTATGGGAGGGATTACAGTCTACTATGCCGCGCTGACCAGGCGTGTTAGCTCAGGGTTTATTTTCGAGATCGAGGTCTCCCACAGATAATGTTATCTGTGTAAAATATTCCTAGGCTGGCTCTTACTGCACCCTAGAGTAATGGGGTGGTGTCCCTTGTATTCTTATCTGTCAGCACATGGAAATTAATGCCTTTTCCGACTACTACCTCTTAAACGTCTCTTAACAAATTATACAGAAAAACCATCTTCGCGGACCATACTGTGTAATAAAAAAACCGCATCAAAACCCGTTGCGTAATTTCGAAAATATAAGCTCACATACGGACTTATATACCTACATAAATAACGATTTCTTTTTATAATAAAGATAATTAAAATTGTCTCGTTACGCCTCTTTACCATAAGCAGAATCTAGAGAGCACCATAAATAATACAATAAATGAACGAAACAATACATAAAATATATTTTGAAACGAAAACGATGGTTAAGCAAGAAGTTAGTGAAGAAATTTATACAACCCTATAGCTTAAGGGCCTGTTATACCCTTAGAAGTTTAGTGAGCCGTAATTAATATAATTTCTACTAATATTTTACGTCCCTTTAAGACGTAGACAAGTAACTAATAACAATACTTGAAATAATTTACAAAATATTTCAAGTTACATTCGGTTTGGATTCAAATATAATTGAACTAGCCATTGCTCGCAACTTTAATAACTACATTATTCATAACTACTTCATACCATTTCTTAACAAATTATACTAAAAAGCCATCCTGTTTAACCATTCTATCTATTAAAAGAAACCACATTGAAATCCGTTGCGTAGTTTTGAAGATATAAGCTCACATAGAGACATACATACCTACACAAATAATGACATTGTTTTATAATAAGTAAAGATGATGGTCTGAATCATAACGACTTATCGGGTAGAGGTATAAAAGTTCGCTAAAATTGTCAAATATTTTTATTCATAATATTAGTCTTTTTACGATAAAATGTTTATGATCTCCCCGATAAAGTTATTGTTTAAACCTCCGATAAGTCATTATAAATAAGACCATGGTCTATAGTGTCAAATACGGATTAAAAAAATCAAACTTACTTATAAAAAGATATGGATTTTTGTAAAAAGATTGCAGTTAATGAAATTTACTGTAAAGAAAGGTAAGTCAATTGTATTGTAACATCTAATCTTGATAAGATAATCTTTCTGAAGTGTTATACTAAATATACCTATTATAAACGAACATTTCTTAACATTATATCGGCTCAAAGGAATTCACTGGCACAAAGACGTCCGCAATAGAACTTTGAGCAGTAGACAATTCTACGAGAATATTCGCACAAACTGAACACAAGCTACCAACTATGATAATTATATATATAAACAAACAAACAGAATATAAAATTATGCAGCACCAGCTCTATTTTTTTTTATTTAATGTGTTTAATTCTTAGATATAAAATATTAGTGGTCTTATTCATAATGACTTATCGGAGGCTTAAACGGAGATTTTGTCGGATAAACGTTTTATCGTAAAAATTAATATAATTATGAATAACAAGTTTATAAAAAGTTGTTTTATTCATCCATCCATAAAAAGTTGTTTTATTTAAACGAATATATCGCGCAAGTGTTTGGTCCGGTACGTATCTATCAATGTGTTAATCTATGTAACGAAATCTAATCATATTCCAAAAATAAATTTGTAACAAATTGTAGTCAGATTGATTTGCAATCATTACATATATTAAGGACACATACACAACACAACAATTTAACTTTTTTTAATTGGACAATTTAATTCTTTTAATTTGGACAACTCAACAATTTTAAAAAAGATATAAATATTTTAGTTATTGAGCTAAATAAATTATTTTAATAAGTAATCTATGCATAAAAACATGTTTACCATAATTATTATTGAGATCAGATGTAGAATCATAAAAGTTTTTAACAAATATTGTGTACTGAACAAGTATAGTTCACACAAAGTGCAAATGATGCCACGACATGACAATGTAACAGGAAAGGCTCAACAGCTAACGAGCGAGAGTCTTCCTAGCTCCAGGCTAACTCCGACATAGACATAAAAGCTAGGTCATGCTACGTTCAGTCTAGCAAAGTTACAAACTGTACATCGATAGATAAACTTATTTGCAATGTTAATGTATAAGTTTGCAAGAAAGTAATACACACAAACTTTATGGTTATGGTAATAAGCGTTATTCAGAAGGACAATTTGTATTTGTATCGATGCTTTAATATTATAAAGCTGAAGAGGTTGTATATTTGAACACACAAATCTTAGGAAAGATTAGTCCGATTTAAAAAATTCTTACAGTGTTGGATAGTACATTTATCGAGGAAGGCTTTAGAGGGCTGTAGAACCCAAGCAGTAGTGGCAAAAACGGGAAAATTCTCTAAAACCCACGCGAACGGAGTCGCGGGCAACAGCTAGTTTAAGTATACCTAAGTATAATTTTCGCTTTATTACTTTAGTTTGATATTTGACCTCAGATGACGTTGCAGAACGTTTTACGCAAACGTTTTTGCTAGAGATAGAATTAATACCGACCAGGACACACTCTCTCTCTCTCTCTCTCTCTCTCTCTCTCTCTCTCTCTCTCTCTCTCTCTGTCTCCAGTCCATCTATATATATCGTCCCACTGCTGGGCACTGGCCTCCTCTACTTTTGGAGGGTTTTCAGTCTACTATGCCGCGTTGACCAGGCATATTGTCCTAGGAATTTGGTTTCATTACTTTCTTTATATAGTATCGAATTTTCTGTCTCTAACATTTGATATTAACTGCTCAGACAAAACTAAATCTTATACCAATACAGTCATATCTTACAATGTATAAATAGTATACCTAGCAATCGTAATCTGGTTATACGCACACACAGCACACGCTTTATTTAATTTAATCCTAGTTATGTTTATTTATTTAATTCTAATACGAAATGAAATTACAGTATACATATTATATTGTTATAGGGTAAACTATGGACGACTTTGGTACGTGGCTTAATAATCAAATTAGCATGTACTAATTAAGAAACGAAGAGGGCTTGGTAAACATATCGGTTGAATAACCACATACGATAAACGATAATACTATCTGATATTTAACACGATATTTGGTATCGAATTTTAGAGGCTTTTGCAAATATATGCAATAAATAATAATAACAATAAAGCCTTATTTATTTCTTGTTTTACAATATTTGGTAGATAAAATATCATAGTAAACATATATTATTTGATTTGTGTTAGTAAAATAGCTTAGATTATGTTAGTAATATAAGTACATAATGTGTTTTAAAATAATTATAATATAAATTAACAGGAAATCCCGGTTTGGGTAAAGGCCTCCTCCAAAGATGCCCATTTTTGTCGGTCTTGTGCTATGGAGTTCCAGTTTATGCCAACTAGTTTTTTCAGGTCGTCTTTCCAGCGGGCTAAGGGTCTCCCCTTCCCTTCCTTGTGGTCCTTTCCACTGGATAACTCGCGTGGTCCATCTTCTGTCAGACATTCTCGCTACATGACCAGCCCAATGCCACTTCAGTTTTAGAGCAAAGGTCAAAGCGTTTGTAACTTTAGTGATGTCTCTTATTTTTGTATGTCTTATTTTGTCCATTTTTCTTATGTTTAACATGCTTCGCTCCATACCTCTTTGGCATGCATTGATTTTATTTATAGCTTGTGTAGAGAATTTCCAGGTCTGGCATCCATAAGTTAAGCTTGGTAGTAGACATGAGTTCGTAACTTTAGCTTTGAGAGTTATTGATATGTTGTTTTTAAATATTTGTTTTAGGCTCCAATATTTATTCCAAGTTTGTTGAATCCTACTCTCTATTTCTATGATGTTATTGTTTTTCTCGAATCTTATTCTTTTTCCCAGGTAGATATAATTCGCTACGTATTCTAAGGGGTTACCGTTGATAGTTATAGGTCTTATTCGTGTATTAGTCATTATCTTAGTCTTCGTTAGATTCATTTCCAAACCGACTTTCGCACTAGTTTGTTGTAATGATTCTATCATGTTTTGCATCTCGTTAGCTGTCTCTGACAGAAGTATCAGGTCATCGGCGAACCTCAGATGACTTAGGTAGGCGTCTTTTATATAGAGTCCTTTTTTATTCCAATCCAACTTGCTCAGTATGTTTTCGAGAATGGCTATGAAGATAGTGGGTGAGAGCGGGTCCCCTGGTCTTACCCCTCTTTCCCAGATAGAGTGGTACAAGAAGATGACTTTTTTTGTACAATTTGTTAGGGTTTGATTTCCAAATTTCATACTGAGTAGCGGACAGCAGCTAATGTAATATAATTATACACTGACATGAAGCATTTTTCAATATAGAGACTGATATTGTATATAACATTAGTGATATTATTAGAATTTTATTCTTTTATCCTGAACCTAGTTAGCGTAATTAAACACGAAACTTAAGTACTTCATCATTATACACATAGTACCTAAAGCTCCAGTTTTGCTGCAATTAGGCGAGTGTGTCGACGAATACTGTAAATGTAAATTTAAATAAAATTAAAACTACGAATTTCATTTTAGTTAAAGCAAATTTGGGTGAATTTTAACTCTACTTATCATTTGAAAATATCCATCTTATATTTTTAAATTAACGTGATAACGGCAGGATAGTGATCACAATGAGTAATAATTATTACTTACACTTATATACAGAAAATGTGAAATTTATAGCCCTCTAGCTATTACCGTTCCAATGATTATTATGTGGAGAGGATGGATGAGAGACGATTAACGAAAGGCATATACACGGCGGAGGTAAGTGGAAATGCTGGGAGAGGACGCCCGAGAAAAATATAATCCGATGTCGTTGCCAGTATACTCCAGAAGGGGCAAGTGCGTAGCATTTACAACCGTCGAGCATGTATGACCACCAGATGTATGAGTGTAGATGAAGCCAAGGAAGTGTGTTTGGATCGTAGCTGACGGCGCTCTATAGTCTCTGCCTACCCCATGGGAAAAAGGCGTGATGTTATAATGATGATGATGATTATTACGGACGGACAGTGAAGTCTCAGTAATCGGGTCCCGTTTCGCCTTTGGTACGGAACCCTAAAAATCGATAAATCGAACGAAAAATCGACATAACAAATCGTGATATTGTAGCCAGCATACGAGTAACTTTAATTATTTGAAGTGGTAAAGTACAGTCTCAAATTAAGCCAGATATTACCAACACAATGATAAAGAAAAATATGAAATCTCAGAAACTACTGGTTGGATCGAAATCATTTTTGTTTGTGTTGGATAGTCTATTTTTCAAGGAAGGATATATTATAGGCTATATAGAATCACGCTGCGACCAATAGAAGCGAAGCAGTAGTGAAAAATGTTGGATAAACGGGAAATATTATTTAAATCTATAACACCAATTGACTACGTCTCTGTCAGTCAAATACATTCCAATCCATCCCAAGGTTGCCTGGCAGAGATCGCATTAGCGATAAGGCCGCCCATTTGTACAATAATACTAAGGCAAATCATGTAGTTTTGTTTTTTTTGTGTATTGGTGTATAAATAAAGAGTTATCTATCTATATATCTAAATTTAGTTAGATAGTTACTAATATGTATGTCTAAGTAGACACATTACTGCGTAGCTAATTCAATCGTGGTATTGTTCATTAAGGTTTGCCTATGAAATCAAATGGAAGAGATTGCTTGCGGCTTTAAGGGCCTACATCAATATTATCGTATATCATCGCCGACACGTACATATTAACACAGCCAGTAGGCACAGAAAATGAAGAATTAGGGATACTTTTCCTATTTACTCAAAATCTACTAAACATATTTTAATTCTGATTTACGTGTTTCTATATATAATAGTTACTTATGTTTTTAAAGTTATTTCATTACTTAATACGCGAATATAGACCGACAAATGAAAAAAATAAAAAATTTGAGAGGTTGTTTCGCCAAGATTTTCTATCGAGAAAACTTTTTTCAATCGCGTTTCTGAGTTTATGCGATCCTAGATCATATATTGAAAAAACATATACTTAAAAATTAGAGCTCTAGCCATTCAATCTAAAGAAACAATGAAAACTTCGTACATAGAAAAATGCACGAAGCTATTTTGGTATCCTCTTAAGCGACCGACACTTCGGCGCCATTACACTTTGCTTTTGTGTAAAGAAATGCCTAATAACTATAGCGTATAATTTAGTAAGAGTTCAGAGCCATAATTATGTGAACAAAGTTATTTATAGTTATTTTAATTTTATTAATTGGCATTTAAGAACATTAACAACTTATGTATGTCACTTCTTCTAATTGCATACCATTTTTTACGGTCTTCTGGTTACGTAAAGTAATATTTTTAACCGACTTCTAAAAAAGGAGGAGGTTCCCAATTCGTCTGCATGTTTCTTAGGGTTTCGTACAAACCCTTATAGGATCACTCCGGTGTCTGTCTGTCTGTCTGTCCGTCTGTCAAACTTTTTTTACTCAGCAACGGCTGAAGGTATCAACTTGAAACTCATACGATATGTAGATCTACGCGGTCCCTTGCTGCAAAAAATACTGTCAACCTTTCACCTCTACGCATTTAAAAGATATAACCGAATTACGACCATTTTTCAGAATTTTTCGACTTATGCTAGGGAATCAAAATTCACAAGTTACTTCCCGTTGCCCTAGAGCCTTGAAATTTGGCATAGATCAAGTCTGTATAGTGCTGATATAGGGAAAAATCCAAAAACTTATAATTTGTCATCACATCACAAGAAAAAAGTGTTTATACTAATACCACCTTATCAAGTAGCTGAAATGTAGGCGATTCCCTGTATTACAACTACAAAATTAAGTTGGTGAGTTGTATTAAAAATACTATATTACCGGCAATTTTTTTTTTTTTTTCGGTGTTCTGTGATTACTTTCCTACTTTTCTTTACTTTAAGCTTATATGCTAGTGTTATGGGTAGGTACCAGAATACGGATAGAATACATAATTATATTACTTTTATTTTATAAATACATACTTATAATACACTAGCTGACCCGGCAAACATTGTTTTGCCATACAAACAAATAATTTGCAATAAGCAGTCCCACTTGCGGCACATTCACTTTTCCACCATAATTTGATTTATTAAATTTGCAATAAAATAAAATTGCGATTATAATTAAAGATCTAAGCTATCCTATCACTCAAGTTGGACCAGACTGCTCACGGTGTGTCAATTTAATTTAAAATCGGTTAAGTAGTTTAGGAATCCATCGTGGACAAACATCGTGACAGGAGATTTATATATATAAAGAAGATAGTTCGCCAGGGAAGGTCGGTTCGCCAGTTATTTGTCCTGCGAACTACACAGCGCATGCATCTTGAGGTGACGTATAACCCTGACACTGAACTTAAACGTAGATCTGATCGTGTTTGTGATCCTGTTCGTCACCGCACCTCCCTGGCTGGCCGACAATACTACTGCCTAGCCCCGATATTGTACAATAGGATTAATCGAATTTTAAATATATACAACATGCCTGCTAGTAAACTTAAAAGAACATTAATTAAATGGTTATTAGATCTTGATTACAATGAAACAGAGGTTCTTATAAGTCATCAACGCTAAGACTTGTGACATACACATATATTTAATTTGTAACTTGCATGCTATATTCACTAGATAATAAAATTTTAAATTACACTTAGAATCGAATTAGTTACGATAATTGAAAATAAATACAATACTTTGTAGTACAATTTGTGTAAAGTGGAAGGCGTTGGCATCTGTGATACAATTATCATAATTAGTACAGATGCTAATGTTCGTATTATATCAGTTACTATTGTAAAAATTTTTGCTCAATAAAGTTATGTTATATTAATTCACAGCTATTATTTAGTTGCAAATGTCTCTAATAAATCAGAGAGTTTTTTTTTAAATCAGAAGAAGATAGAAACACCCAGTCGCAGTACAAATATTTGTATGACAATAATAAACATCACACAAATGATTGTGCTGTGCGGGAATCAAACCCGCGACCTTGTGAAAGGCAGTTCGGTATATGAACCGCTCAATAACAAGGCTCGTCAAAGAGAGTACCTATTGTCGTATTATTTCTTGGTCGTATAAAACATAATAGGTAATTATATTGTTTCAGGATGGTTCGAGCAAGCTGCCTGTTAGCAAGCTGCGCGCTGTTCGCTTTTCTACTCTTGGTACCCGGCTCCGCTTACCCGAGGTAGTGGTATAACATCCAATATCGTTAACTTTACAAATCGACAAACTATGCGTTTAAATGAATAATTATCTAATTAGAAATACACAAGATAAAGGTGCTAATTCTGTTGCGCAAACAACTAAAATGACCACTAAACTGAAACTAAAACAAAGATGGGTTTTGGTTTACATTTATATGGATTAAAATTATTACAATGTTTCTACATAAAATGCTCTATTGACCAATCTTAGAAAATTTCTCTAAAAAGAAAGGTTTGTTAACATTAAGAGGGACTACAACCCCAATTTAGGTATTTGCATTAGGTATTACTTTTCCTATTCCCGAGCGCTGCGCTGAAAGGGACAAATAATAATACTTGAGGCGTGACGTTTAATTTTCACGAAGAAAACAGTGGACTACGATGCCCATATTTTTGTTTGGAGCACAGTTTGGTGCCGTGCCCTTTTAACCAATTGTGTAATTTACACTGTCCATATTTATTTTTGAGAATTCCTACCAACCGTAACATTTCTTTTATAAATTTTTGCAATTGACTTGCTATGCTTTTGCTTAATAAATCAAATTATTTATTAAAGCGTATTATTTATTAAAATTTGATTTATTAAACCGTAGTATTTTTGTAACGTAGGCAGTAATGTAATGTTTATAATTTTTTTTTCAGTCCAAGCAACTATTTCCGTGACGATGCACAATATGAACCTGAAGAGATCATGGACATGCTAAACCGTCTCGGTAATCTGATTCAGATGGAACGCAAAATGGAAAAGTAAGTCTCAATTACAAATCCCTCATTCATATTTGAGAAAGCATTTTGCAAGATATTAGTATATTAACACAGATATAGCAGATGGTGGGTTGATGTTTAAAATTGAGGACAAATAACTTTAGCCTCGCTAAATCGTGATTCATGGAATAAAAACATTTCATATGACGTACCTATAGCTTGTATCACGGACACAAATAGATACATTTTCATGTAAGTGGCTTCAAGCCGACTGAGAGATGTAGTCATAGACATATATATGGTATATCTGTCTATATTAGTAGATTCTACAAACTGTCACCTATATGAATTTGACCACGTCCTATTTTTTATGTTTGTATCATACACCATTCTTCAAGATGTAATCATATATGTATTAAGTTTATGTAAGTATTAGTATGTAAAGCTAATCTTTGTAGGTTAGAGTACCTACACCACATAAAGGCCTCTCTTTGACCAAACCTAGTCCATCCAAAGGTTGTCTGGAAGAGATCGCAGCATGTTATAAGACCGCCTATTGTACTATATTACTGTTAACAGAGACTAAGCTACTGTAATGTAAAATGGTGTACAATAAAGAGTAATCTATCTCTCTAATCAATTGGTTCTACATTATTCTACTATTAAACCAATAATAGTGTTTTTTTACCACTCTTTGATCGAAATTCTTTTACATGTTCATGAATTCGATTTTCCACCTTACTTTTTCAAAAGTGCAAAATATGTCTTAATGATACACATAATATCTAATATATAAAATTCACGTGTCACAGTGTTAGTTACCGTACTCCTCCAAAACGGCTTGACCGATTCTTCTCAAATTTTACATACATATTAGGTACATAGTAGGTCTGAGAATCGGCCAACATCTATTTTTCAAACTTTTTTTTTGTATGGCAAAACAACGTTTGCCGGGTCAGCTAGTATGATATAAAATGATAATACACAACGACGATTATAAACTTTTAGAATTATAAATAAAATAGATAAATAAATATTTATGGACATTTCAGACAACGTGATCTCATTGGCACCAGGTCAGGCTCTGATGGTTGTCTCATAAGTAATCGAAGAAATCAAACTGAAGAGTTTGTTTGTTTGAACGCACTAATCTCAGGAACCACTTTTCCGATTTCAAAAATTATTTCAGTGTTGGATAGCACATTTATCGAGGAAGGCTATTTATTTATAACATCACGCTGCGACCAATAGGAGTAAGCATCAGTGAAAAATGTTGCTAAAACGGGGTATATAATGTACCTATTCGCGGACAACAGCTAGTGTAAATATAGTTTTTTAAGAACATTAAAAAAAAATTATATACAAATTTTTACCTTTAAGGTATAGCATACATCATCATTATAGTCTATTTAATTTAAGTACACATATTATTTCATTATTTCTTTTAATGTAACTAATCATTAGTATGTAATATGTTTCTTCACCATTTTAATGTTTTTCTTGTTATTTTCAGCTATAAAGACGACATCACTAGGTATGTCTTTGATAGTCGTCTATACAAATGTAAATTATAGAAGCTTGCATGGCGATTATATAACATTGTTAGTGCTTTATCTTTAGAAAGCGAAAATTATAATAGAATATGATTCTATTATGACCGGATAGACAGAGATATCATTGTGCTTTTATTAGTATTTCAATATTCCTTAACATTTGCGCTACTTGTTTAGTCATAATATCATCATTCCTGCCTTTATTCCGTTATTCGGAGTCGGCGCAACACGTGATTTAGCTGATTTTGACGTCAACCCTCCTTATTCAGTCATTTAACCACTTTTTACGGATTTAGACAATACGTGTCATTCTGTTAAGTGATTTCAATCCGTTACCATATTTATTTATTTATAATCTTTATTGTTGACGGGCCTCGTGGTGTAGTGGTTCATGTAACGGACTGCCGATCAAGAGGTCGCGGGTTCGATTCCCGCTCGGGACAATCATTTGTATGATTTTTCTAATTGTCATACAAATGTTTGTACTGCGTCTGGGTGTTTCTATTTATTATAAGTATGTATTGTATTCTTAATCCGTCACCATACGGATAAGTCAAATCCATATCTAAACACATATTTTTTACGAGAACTACAATGCTACTTTGACATACAGATTTAAAATCAAAACTTGCAAATTTATTTCTGCAATTATTCCTTTGTAACTTTTCTTTGGATTTTTTTAAACTGTAGTAAAATAAAGTTTAAAGTCTAGGTCGACGAAAGGACCTAATATACCCCTTTATCCCAAAAGTCGGGCTCCCCGTGAGGGGGTCAAGGTTAGGCTCAAAGCACCACCATGTTACAGTAGGTCTGAAGGCGAAAAAAAAAAATTCCGTAATTCCTTGCTATGCAACGCTAATGCCTTGGCTTAATTTGATGCATGATTGATTAATTTAGCATATAGACGTGTGAAATAAATGCTATTTCTGTTTTTTAATGTAGTATTTTAATATTAAGTAACAATTTAACTGTTAACAGAAATTATTTAGGTACTTTATTGAATAATACAAATTCTCTATGCCTTACTCTATTTATCTTATAAGTCTTATTTCTAGACCATCTTATTCGTTTCTTTTTTATTATCGCAGTTCATAAATAAAACTTGTTTTTCTATCTTCTACATTTCTTTATTTAAAACTCACTCAATATTGATGTGTCTATTATTACAAAGGCAGTCATGATTTCTGAATTTTTAAAATATTAATTAACAATTCATTAATTTTTAATTAATTAAGTGTAATTTTATAGTAAACTTATTTAAATATTTTGCATTACATTATAAAATAAAACAACTTTGTAATTCACTATTAATTAATTGTAAAAATACATTATATCATTCATTGATATCACCAAGAGATTTAGCTCAAGTAATTTGCAGAGTAGGTACAGATATACCTACCAGATGGCAGGGTTGACGTTTCTAATTGAGGATAAGTAACTTTAGCCTGGTTAAATCATACTTCATAAAATAATGACGTTTCATATAACGTATAGCCTGTATCATAGACACATATAGATTCATTTTCACGCACACATAGTGCAAATGGCTTCAAGCTGATTGAGTGATGTAGCTAGCTATAGACCAGGAGTGGCCAACAAGTCGATCGCAATCGACCGGTCGATCGCGCGACCATTTTTGGTCGATCGCTCGCAAGTTCCATGAGGGGACGCATTCAATGCCAAATGTTTTTAGTACTTGATACAGGAATGAACGTGTACGCAGCTCATGCTTCGAGTAGGAAGACGTTCAGCGTGACCACTTTTAGTAGTTTTCTACTATTTTGAAGAGTGCACGGCGGTATAAAAGCATATTGCATAAATGTCCTCCTTCTTACCTAAGAAATAGGTCGATCGCGACTCAATTTTAAAATAAAAAGTAGATCTTATGTGCACAAAAGATGGCCACACCTGCTATAGACTATACAATACATCTGATATATCAGTGTTGCAGAGTAGTTATGTACAAAAATAAAGCAATTTTTCATTTTTTATTTATTTCAGTGAGAAACGTGCTCTGGATCTTGGACTCAGCCGTGGTTACTCCGGTGCTCTTCAAGCAAAACATCTAATGGGTCTTGCAGCAGCCAACTACGCTGGCGGACCTGGAAGGAGGCGGCGTGATGCTCATTAAATCTAGCCTATAACCACTCGAATACTGCACTGGGATGGATACAGCCATAAAATAAACACATGAGCGTAGCCAGAGTATACAAACTTCAGTCCCCCACCCTAAATTCCAGAAACTGTACTAAGTAAATAAATAAAACAAGATTAGACACCATTGATATCAATAGTAATTTTTTTTCTTAACAATATTTATGTCAAAGTATTTTTTTAATTTCTAATAGGCATTGCAAGCTCTTTAAAAAAGTCTCAAGAGATGTCTATTCCAAAAGAAAATTATCTGGAAAAGAGACAAGAAACTCCTTATAGAAGAATTAAAAACCCTCGCGAAAACTGAATCATATTTACCTACTTTGTTTTTGAGGCTTGGAGCCACCTTATGTGTCAGCCAGGACATTCGTTAAACATTCAGTGCTACTGGCTTTCCTTTATCTGATAGGCTAGTAATTATACTAGCCTTAGTATTTTCGCTATCTGTCTAGGCCGGAAGTTATTATACCTTTCATTCCACAGCCTTGATTTAATTACACTGGATAGGAGCTTTATCTCATAAAATGTTTATTTGCGACTTCAGACACACTTGTGCCTGCAGCACATTTACGTCCCTCAAATGACAGAGCATTACCTAACTGAACCATTATCAACAAATCCTGGTTGCGCCCATGAAATAAATCATAATTTAAAACATCCTAATGCAGCTAACTAGTCATAAAATAAGAAATATATCAATCGGCTGGTAAACAAAAACGTTCTAATAGATTTAATCTTTAAATGCTTAATATTTATATAAATATAGAACTTAAACTGTAAAAATATATTCCGATAAAACCGAAATTAATGTTCAGAGAAGTAATTTATTCTCTTAGACATTTTAATGTATAATAATATTTTATGTAAACGTCCTATTCTAGTCATTGTACCTAACATTCCATTATAGTTTATATTCCATTTCAGTGTTAGTATTCCTTCAGTATTATAAAAAAAAAACTATATTTTCATTTGTAAAATTTAGTCTCTAACGCTGTCTTGAATAGCTTACCTATCTAGTTCGATGTAAATTAACAAATTTTTCTGCAAAAATCCCAGCTGTTATAGTACTTAAAAGTATTTGTAATAGATTCAATGTTCCATTCTATGTATGTATGTGGCAAAAATTATTTAGTAAATTAATAAAAATGAGTGAAAAATACCTCCTGTCTAGAGTTTATTGTTAAAAAATAAAGAGATATTCATATTTATTTAAATGTGTTTCTATTAATGTTTCTTCTGATATGTAAAATCTATTGCTGTTCGTTAGCCTCGCAAAAACTCGATAAAGGATGGGCCGATTTTGGTGATTTTGGTCTTAAAATATTCGAGAAATTCCAGAAAAGGTTTAAACGGTAACAACATTGGACAAAATATATAGGGATCTAAAATTCCACGCGTATGGAATAGCGGGCATTTTTGTATGTAGGTATGTCCTTATATTATATACATTAAAGAGTCAAGTCCTTGAGACTTGACATTATGCTGAAATGGGACCTGTTGCTGCAGACCGGATATTACAAATTTTTTTTCCTATTTATATTTTAACTTATGTATTGTTTTTCGTCTAACTATTTATGTTTGGTTGGTGGCAAAAAATCTTTCTTTCTTTCCTTATGTGAGATTATATCTTAAAAAGTACGCAACGGATTTTAATATGGTTTTTTACTAGATAGAGTGGTTTAAGGGTCTGCTTTTTTGTACATTATATTAAATGTTTCTAAATTTTGGCGTATGAAGTTGCGAGAGTTTTATAAAAGTCTAAAAATATCATCTAAATGGCAAATATCAGGTTTAATATATTAATATCCCTTCTTATAACTCAATTTTTAAGCTATTGCATAGCTTCTATCGCGGGCCTTGAGCGTGGAGACTAAATCCACAAAATTCGAAATTTGAATTCCGTAGGTAACGAAAAAACCTTAGGTACATTATCGGCGTTACTGCGCATGCGTAATCCCCTCTTCGCCCCGCAATTTATTTCATACTGTTGATACCAAGGGTAAAACGCCTTCCTCAAATTAAACAACGTATTAAAATAAGGATTTTGAATCGACAACATATATCCTAAATGTTCAGATAACAGCGTATTTTAGATTATACTTAATGTAAAATAATGTCAAAACTAAAATTGTATCCCAACAGATTGACATTTGACATTTAATTTAAAACAGATTGACATTTGATTGACAATCGCTATTTTATCATAATTACCATAAACAATGGACAGATGTAAGCATCAGTAAATAAGGATTATTAATCTTATTTTAGTTTATGGTATGTAGATTCTTGCATAAATAAAATAAATAAATAATAATAAATACATAAGTTGATAAAAAGATGCTATGCAATAGCTTTACCGCGGCAGTCCCCGAGTGCCACACATCTTTTTTTATAACTAAATCTAGATACCAGGTGTAGTTGCCTAGGTTTATTTTGGAATCACGTATTTACCTGGCATGTGACCTTTGTCCGTGTAGTAACGGATTCAGAATA
Organism: Orgyia antiqua; assembly: GCA_916999025.1. Taxonomy (NCBI): domain Eukaryota; kingdom Metazoa; phylum Arthropoda; class Insecta; order Lepidoptera; family Erebidae; genus Orgyia; species Orgyia antiqua. The sequence goes on from OU779866.1 coordinate 32,279,977, forward strand.
CAAGTGTCAGTACCCCATTTCCTTCCTAGGGTGATATAAAAGTCAGCTAAACGATAATATAAGCAGATAATATCATCCTCTGTGAGAGATGGAAAACTCGAAAATAAAGAGGACTAATATAAATAAATTTGATATTAATAATATTTATCATGACTTTTGGGTAATGTACGAGCTGCCTCAGATTCTTATTTTTTATGTGTGAATGTAAAAGTATATACTTAAGTTCCAGCGTATACATAGAGCGAGTTTGTAAATATCTTCTCTTCACTGAAAAGTGTAATAAAAACGGAAAAAAACCCAACGCCATCTATTACCAATCTCGAAGACTGTTGCCAGTGACATCTGCTATTTGGTACCAAAAATATATTACCTGTCTAAAATTTGTTACAAAGCGTAAAAGATGTCATTGCTATGAGCTAAGTTTTTTCAAAAATGTAATATTTTTTCTACAATAATAAAATTATCTTATATATTAATACCAGCTACCCACTCAATCTCATTTCACTACGCAGACGTAGTTACAAGCACAAATACTAAAAGTTTGAAACCATAGGCTCTCAAGCAAGCGAAGCATTAGTGAAAAATGTTGCAAAAACAGGAAAAAATCATCTATATTTGAGAAATACCGTTGCCTGCCCTGCATTAGTGGTTTATATGTAAATTTTGTTAGTAATTTTGTTATTATTTTTCATTTCATTTTGTTTTCTAAATTCCACGCGTACGAAGTTGCGCGCAACAGTGCCATAAAAAAAATTTAATGGTTGTTAATTTAAACGCATAAAAACGGAATAGAAATTTCGTTTGTCATCATGACATCCCGTATGGTCTAGTGGCTAGGATACCTGGCTTTCACCCAGGAGGCTCGGGTTCGATTCCCGGTACGGGAAACTTCTTTTTGCACTGTTACATGCTTTATTCTTTATACCAAACCATCTATGGCTTGTTTATAAATTATTCGCTAATGAGTTTTAGTTACGTTTAGTTCTTGGCGAAGAGAAGTTCCAATTTTTGCGTTGGCATTGATCGTAGTAGGCACAATGGCGCCGGTTACATGCTTCGATGTAGTGATAGTGAGAAAACATCTGCGGACATAATAGTTCTTAATTCAAATCATAGATGGAGCTACTTATAATTTGAACATACCTTACTCTAGTTCAGTACCTACGTAAGGTTACATTTAGTACAGTAATGAAAACAGTGATGGCGCTCAGTGGTGCAAGCTTTTTGTAAATAATTGTTACGTATCAACACACGCACAGTGTTTTCATGTACGAATAGACGAATACCCGTCCAAATACACCTCATGTAAACGCACCATTGAACACTCTCGATCAATAGTTGATTAAACCTGGCCACAAGAACTTGATCAACCTACTTGGTTTGAAAGACAATAAATATACGCAACCGCGATAAAAAGGATAAAAAATCAGGCAGTAAAGGGTGCTTTCAGGCGCGCATGCCAGAATAGCTCGTAACTTTGGCTCGTAAATAGTGATAGATTTTTTCTTACTTAATTGACACTTATCGTAACATTTTGTAGTATACAAATAATTAATTTGTTTTGTGATGTGAGGGGGTCCGGTAGACCAGAAGGCAAGAGAAAAAAAAACCCTCTAGCTATCACAGTTCCTAAGAAATTTCTAGTCGTTAAGTGTAAAAATACTAGGTAGCTTATGGTTGAAAAAGAAATCGAAAACTGTGTAATATTTCGAACTCATCCATCCGCATATTTTTGGTAAAAACGGTTCCGTTGTTGGGATCGGTGAACTTTCTTTCAAGTTGAGTCGTGACTAAGGAATATTTCCCTTCACACTTTACATAACAGAAGCATTATCGCGACTTCGTTCGCCTCTCTAATTTTCATATTATAGCCTAATAGCAGTCGGCAGGCACATAGCCCCTATACACTTTAAAAACTTTCTCTCTTCTCTTCAGCCCGTTTCCGTCCCATGGTTGGGCACGGACCTCCTCTACTTTGGCGTATCAGCAATGTGTCATTTAAGGTTTTTGGCCTCTCACAGGTGATGTTATGTTAGTTGGCTTTTACATCACCCTGGAATCCGTTACCGACAAAAACTTTACCCCTATTTTCAAGACGTAAGTATGTTTAAACCTACTACACATAATGAACGACTTTTTAAGTAGTTCTATTATTGAGTGGATCTAAGTGAACATATTTCAATAAAATCGAATACAATTTTACTAGAAATGAACGGCAAGTTTTATTCTGCTATGTTATTACAGATATAAAGTTGGTACAATTTCATGGAAATTCCACTAATAGAATGTACTTAAATAGTTATTTATTGATGATTGAAGTATAATGTAGTAGAATAAATCATGTTTATATGGTGATTTAGGTACAATAAAATTTAACCTCCGAGGACTACAAATGAAATTACTTTGCAAACAAACCAAATTAAATTAAAAACAAACAAACAATATTGCTGGTTTGCCATAGAGATGGATATATACTAACTAGCTGTCGTCCCCAACTTCGTACGCGTGGAATTAAGTAAATTTACCCCGTTTTTGAAATATTTTTCACTGAATCTCATGAACCACAAGCCCGATTTAAAAACTATCTTTCAGTGTTGGATAGTGCATATAACGAGGAAGGCCAAAGGTTATCTTATATATAAAATTCACGTGTCACAGTGTTAGTTACCGTACTCCTCCGAAACGGATTGACCGATTTTTATGAAATTTTACATGCATATTCAGTAGGTCTAAGAATCGGACAACATCTATTTTTCAAACAACTCAGCACTGACAAACAAGTACAGTAGTAAATAAAACACAATCAATTTGACGTGAATATTTGACATATTTGTTAAAATAGAGTAAAAAACTAATATAGCCCGCAACTTTGCATGCGTGGCATTGACAATTGAAACAAACCTTTATAAATTATACAGAAAAACTATCCTCTTATACTACTCTATTTACTAAAAAAACGAATCCAAATTCGTTGTTTGGTTATAAAGATATAAGCTCAAATAGACAAGCAAAAATAACGACTTTGTTTTATAATAAGTAAAGATAAATAAAATAAATAAACTTTAGCTGACTTACAAATCAAAAAAAATGAGGCGATTTTTATATATTTTTAATTTAACACTCCTCTGACGTCATTGTATGTTAAAGGCTATATAAATATTGAAGTGTTTTTAAACCTACGCTTAATTTTTACGTCAGTGTTTAATTTAAGCAAATAATTTCTAAATTTACACATTGAATAAATGGCCGAGCTAACTTCCAGTACAGTGGACAGGTCGAGGGGGCGCTGTGTGCGAGGGGGTGGTTTTTCCAAAACAACGGGCATGGAACAACCCTCCGCTTATAGACTCCTATTTACATAATCCGATGAGACGCAACACGTATATACCAGTATATACATTCTGCTACGCCTCTCCGGCGCCCTTTTTGTTGTATTTAATTACTGCGGTTTATATTCGGGTTTATTCTCAAGAGATATTATAGGAAATTTGTGCCGAATATCAGTGACGGGTTGACAGTTTGACGGGCCTCGTGGTGTAGTGGTTCTGGTAACGGACTGCCGATCAAGAGGTCGCGGGTTCGATTCCCGCTCGGGACAATCATTTGTGTGATTTTTCTAATTGTCATACAAATGTTTGTACTGCGTCTGGGTGTTTCTATGTATTATAAGTATGTATTTACAAAAAAAAAGTAGTATATGTATTCTATCCGTATTCTGGTACCCATAACACAAGCATATAAGCTTAGCTTGGGACCAGAGGACGTTGTGTGAAATGTCCATGAATATTTATTTATTATTTAAAAAGAAAGTCTTCTGTTCCTGATTTACAGTCCGACGATGTGACTAATTTAGTTCACAAAATAATGTCATAGTTAACTAGTAGATTAACTACAGCTATATCTATTAATATTTTAAAGCGGAAGAGTTAGTTTGTTTTTTGAACGCGCTTATCTCTGGAATCACTGGTCTGGATTTGAAAAATTCTTTTAGTGTTGGATAGTACATTTATTAAGGAAGGCTATAGGCTATATAATATGCATACTGCAACTAATATGAGTAAACCGTTTGTGAAAAATGTTGCAAAAACGGGGAAAATTTTCTACGCCAACGGCTACAGCCAGCTTCTGTATAAATCCTAAAAATATTCCACATCTGTTACAATCTTTTAAAAATGGAACTCAATTTGAGCCCGGATTACAAGACAATTTCAAAGAATTGATATAATAATCCTGCTCAAATGACACCTGTTAAAAAGACGCATTTATCTATCAACGTAGAAAACTGGCTAGAGCCATTTTTATCATCAAGTTGTCTTTATGTAATCTTAATATATACATACTAGCTGACCCGGCAAACGTTGTTTTGCCATACAAAAAAAAAAAAGGTTTGAAAAATAGATGTTGGCCGATTCTCAGACCTAGTGAATATGCATGTAAAATTTCATAAAAATCGGTCTAGCCGTTTCGGAGGAGTACGGTAACTAACACTGTGACACGTGAATTTTATATATAAGATAAATCTCGTGTCACAATGTTTGTCCTCAATGGACTCCTAAACCACTTAACCGATTATAATAAAATTCGCACACCATGTGCAGTTCGATCCAACTTGAGAGATAGGATAGTTTAAATTTGGCTGGACCGATTTTGATGAAATTTTTTGTTGTTGATTTTTACACAGAATTGTATGGCAAAACAACGTTTGCCGGGGCAGCTAGTACCTATATATATTTCTACTAAAAAGTGTTTATTTTGAAACCTGACCCTTACAGTCTGGGCGATTGATATGAATAAAAGATTCTAAAAAGGTTTCTACATGGACGACGGCATTTAACTAAAATGGAAAAAGCTTCAATAAAAAAGAGATATACAAAACTAGTTAACTACTACTTAATAACATGTGGTATGTTGTGGTATTATGAGAGACAACAAGATTAGAAATATATAATAGGCACAATGATAGGTAACAAACTTCCTTTTTAACACGCTTATTCGGTTACATACAGTTCGGTACGTATCTATCAATGTATTAATCTGTGTGACGGAATCTTTGAAAGTAAATTTCACCCACTTACAGTAGTTGGATTGATCTCAAATTTTGCACACATATTAAGTACCGATGACAATGAAATAATTTAAAAAAAATTAAGGATATTCAAGCGTTTTTAGGGTTCCGTACCCAAAGGGTAAAACGGGACCCTATTACTGAGACTTCGCTGTCCGTCCGTCCGTCCGTCCGTCCGTCCGTCCGTCCGTCTGTCACCAGGCTGTATCTCAAGAACGGTGATAGGCTAGGGAGTTGAAATTTTCACAGATGATGTATTTCTATTGCCGCTATAACAACAAATACTAAAAATAAAATAAAATAAATATTTAAGGGGGGCTCCCATACAAAAAACATGATGTTTTTACCGTTTCTTGCTCGATACTAATAACGTTGACAGGTAGACGCTTTAACTATGTGCCTTATGTTGCATAGAATGGTACGGAACCCTTCGTGCGCGAGTCCGACTCGCACTTGACCAATTTTTTATAGTTATTGAATTAAGTAGATTATTATTATCAAATTTTTTACATGGTAATGTTGTGAGGTCCGTGAAATTTTAACTGCACAAACCGTAACAATGAAATACCTATGCTATTTAAAAATAAAAAAAAAACGCCGTTTAAAACATTTCACACAATTATTGTTTTGCTATCATAATGCAAAATTCCACGTTTAGACCATTACATGTGCCTAAGAATGACTTTGAAAGATTCCTTTGAAAAAATTAATATGTTATTAATTTTAACTAAGCCAATATTAACGTGTTCGTAGTCATATCCTGTAATAAGTTTTATTTACATAAATGCTGGAAAAGAATAAATCAGGCAGGCAACGTAAATGATCGATTGTTGAGTTAACACAAGTTTCCGTAACTTAACATAATTTTGTTTATATCATAACTGTTTCCGTTCGTATTAACATTCGCTTATTGATTTTATAATGATACGTGGTAGGTTACTCGTATAATTAGCATATGTAATTATCAGTGAAATGTAAAGTAACGAGTCTCACTGTGCAGCGGTCGCGGGTTTGGACAATTGTTTGTGAACACTTTCATAATAAGAAACTAGATGTCGCTTTGATAAATTATTCGCACGGCTGCATCGCGCTATCAAGATTTCTTTAACGTTATCTTATAGTTTTTTCGAGATCTGTCTGCTAACAGAAATGTTAGAAATAGTTCTATGAATATCATTTTATCAAAATCAAAACTGATAAAGTAAGTTAAACTAAGTAAAGTTACAAAGTTATTTAGAGAACTTTGAAGCTTTTTATAAAAATAACGCTTGGCGAAAAGTGGTTGGTATTAGTCATTCTCATTATAAACTTTCCATGATATAGGTACCAACGTAAATTTCAGCTCTTACAAAATAAAAATCTTTGTATGTACTAAACTTTATTTTAGCATCACGTTGCTGAAAAATGGCCAACGGGAAAAAGTTGCGCGTATTTTTATGATGATAGTAAGTACAAAGACTACTTTATCGAATAAATTTAAATGCATAAAATATCTGAAAAATTTTCACCACTAAAAGAAAAAAAATTAAAAGAGAGAAATACACAACAGAAATAGCATTATACATGTCTCTATTAAAGTATTCGGGGTCCTCGGTACCAATAGCTGATGCTTGACCATTCCTTAAATTAAACAAACCTAGATAGGTTTGTTTAAAATAATTAATATATAAATTTCACAAAGTATCTCTCACCATATTTATAAATCTCATAAGTATGAAGAGGAAAATAATTAGATTTTCTATAGCCATCTGGTAGGCTATGGTCTGCTAAGGTCCTGAAATTACCATGCAATAAATCTGGCCGTAAAGTCATAATATCCCAACGCATTATATTATCGAAAAGACCACTACGTGAATTTTTTCTAAAAGCGTGTGCGTTCAAGGTGAAAGTAATTGGATCCTTGTACAAAAAGACATATATATGAAAGCAAACTTGTACAAAAAGACATATATATGAAAGCAAACAAAATCCAGGTTACCTTCATTGGTATACATCTATAGAGATACGCCCTTAGTGTCTCTTGTTACATCATTACCTCCAACCTTTTGTAAATTGGTTGAAAATCGAGCCATTACGGGTGTTTTTTTCCCGATACCATTAAACACATCTGCTTTAGTATACTTTGGTACATCGTTAGTTACTTCAAAATATCCGAAAGCACAGCTGCCTTTAGAATGTACAATACGTTCTGGTATTGTTTCTCTGTTCAGTTGCGCAGCGTCTCTGAAGTGGTGTCTGTTATCGAATAGCTCTGTATTCAAGATAGCTGTGTCTCTTACATCTAACGGCTCTCCTGTAACTTCTGTCAATATTCTGGTTTCTGAAATTCAAAACATAGCAGAATTGGAAACAAATTAATCATAATTAATGTAGCAGGGCAACAAATTAACTGCTACACTAAAACTTAATTTTACATACCGGGTGTCGTTGTCGAAATTCCAACAATTGCTGGGAAGCAGCGTCCGGTAACGACGTCTCATTACAATATTGGGAGCTCGTTACATATTCTACAAAACAGAAATAAACTATGTAGTGTACAAGCTGCCTCATGTTCAATATACAAAATAAATTAAATTGCAATTACAACGTTTTATATTCGAATTAAATTAATTACAGGATTACTAATTACGAAAGACCGGTCAGCAGTGGTATTCAGTAAGAAAAAGTGAATTCAATTTTCGGTGAATCTTGATCACGTGACAGCGTTCCTCTATTTTTATTGGTGGAGCACTGTCACGTGATCAAGATTCACCGAAAATTCACTTCACTTTTTCTTACTGAATACCACTGCAGATGTCGATCGTGTAAATAATATTTGTATGATCAATTACTAGCTACCGGTATATTCATTATATTAAAAAAGAAAGATGTGTGGCACTCGGGGACTGCCGCGGTAAAGCTATTGCATAGCATTTTTATCAACTTATGTATTTATAATTATTTATTTATTTTATTTATGCAAGAATCTACATACCGTAAACTAAAATAGGATTATATATAATCCTTATTTACTGATGCTTACATCTGTCCATTGTTTATGGTAATTATGATAAAATAGCGATTGTCAATCAAATGTCAATCTGTTTTAAATTAAATGTCAAATGTCAATCTGTTGGTATATAATTTTAGTTTTGACATTATTTTACATTTTTAAAATCTAAAATACGCTGTTATCTGAACATTTGGGATATATGTTGTCGATTCAAAATCTTTATTTTAATACGTTGTTTAATTTAATTAAGGACCCTTGGTATCAACAGTATGAAATAAATTGCGGGGCGAAGAGGGGATTACGCATGCGCCGTAGCGCCGATGTGTAAGGTTTTTTACGCTATTTCCGTTACCTACGGAATTTAAATTTCAAATTTTGTGGATTCGGTCTCCACGCTCAAGGCCCGAAATAGAAGCTATGCAATAGCTTAAAAATACTCTAAAAAACCACTTATAATGGGCTGAAACAGTTTTTTCGTTTATACGTCAATTAAGTAATATTCAAGTTGTATTTTTTTGTTTTCATGCTTCACAGCAATACTCCAATTGCTGTATGCAATACTCCAGATCCGAGGCAATTAAAAAAAAATCAATTTTTAAATCAACACATAAATTGAACTGCGGCAAATTTTGTTGTGAAAATTGTTCCGTGAAATATGGCTTTTGAAAGGTGATCACTCCAAAACTTTTTTGATAGGAACATAAGCTGAAACGATATTAAAGATAGGATGAAAAATTCCAGAGAATTCTCTTGTCTGAGAGTAATTACAAAGTTTATCACTTACACTATCAAATAATAAGGCGTGTTAGAAGAGAAAATTCTCAACTTTACATAGGTTATTAATAATATTTAGCACACGGCTTTATATTTAAACCTACCGTTTGTAACTAGAATGCATTATATATATTTATTACGTGGCCTAAAATTTTTGGAACAACGTAGGCATGTCGGTGTATTTCGTGTATTATTTTACCTATTTGATGACAACCTGTCAAATTTATTTTAAACAGCATAAACTGTATTTAAATAGTCACATCCTGTAAACATTTGTATTGTATACCAAATGTTCAAGCGTGTTTCATCCTTTATTTACATATAACATGATTGATGATGATGATTGATTATATAAACACGTAAATGAACAGCAAGTAATGGATTTTAAATAAAATTTAATTTAGTTTCCGTGGATTTAACAGATTTTTTTTAATAAAATACCTAATCCGCTTGCAGTTATTTTTTTTGGTTTGTCTCCTCACCCTAACCAGGCCATGGTGTGTGCCCTGAGCCTGACCATGAACCGGCAAGGGGTAGCTCCATTACAAGGGGCTCAACGCAGTGGGGGGAGCGTTAGGTTCCCCCATCACATGTGCCACATTCGTCGATTTTTTTAAATAAAATACCTAATCCACTTGCAGTTATGGTTTGTATAGTCAAGTATAGTGTTTATATTTAAATAATCATGTTGCAGAAATTACTTTGCTGAAATTATTGAGCCCTTAGTTTACCCTAAAGCATTTTATTAAAAGATCAATAAACACAAATGAAATAGGAACTATTATATTCATATTATTTATCACACAGAACAAAATTTCTGTAAAAATGTGTTTATTATGCAACTAATGCTCAAGTTTTCTATATAATGATAGTATTTTTGAAACTAGTAAATTTTAAGAACTTAGTAAAGACATTGTAAAGAATACTTCAAACATTACGAAATAGAAAGCCAAATAGAAGTTAATTATTATGGTACATATTACGAGAGCTGCCAGCAGCAAAACATTGTGTCATTTCATCCTGGCTTTCTTGACGTGATATTCTCTTCAAAGCCTCTAATGCTATTCTTACCCGTCTGCCAAAATCAACATCTATAAGCGTTAGTACATATAAAGCATCCTTTTCTATACGCGGAATTAGTCCAAGCATAGTATTGGCCACATTTTCTGACAGTCTTTGCCTATGTGCATCACTTCCTAAAATTTCATTATAAAATTCAGCTAATGGTTGTAAATCTATAGCACTACTTTGTAATATTCTCAACAGATCCTTAGGACGAGCCTCGTCTACATATGGCACGGGTCAACTGAAAGAGTTTGTATAATAATTCGGTGCGTCTTTCATGTTATCCAAGACTGGTGCTACACCATCTCTAGAATATGTCTTTGCATATAACGGAGCGTTAACTGGTATGTTTGCATGATTCACTCCAAGTCGATAGTTCTGGGCATCTGGATAGAAGAGCTTTCGACTTCTAAATACATCGTCATGTGGGCCTACTATACCAGGTACTAAGTTGTCAGGAGCAAACGCACTCTGTTCAGTATCTTTATAATGATTATCAACCCGAGGATTCATAACTAGACGTCCAATAGTCACGGTACGGTATGTACCTCTCTTCCAAAATCTTGTCATATCAAAAGGATCAAAATCAACTTTATTAAGATCATCTTTTGTTAGAATATCCATTTCTAATTTCCAAGAAGGATAATTCTTAGCAGCAATAGCATTATATAAGTCTCTGTTAAAATAGTCAGGGTCCTCGGTGCCAATGGCTGCTGCTTGACCATTTGTTAAATTAAACAAGCCTATCTCAATCCGGAAATTAAATTTGACAAAGTATCTCTCGCCATATTTATTGTAAATTTGCACCACCGCCTTTAGAATGTACAATACGTTCTGGTCTTCTTTCTCTGTTCACATGCGCGATATCACTGAAATGGTGTCTGTTATCGAACAGCTCTGTGTTCAAGGTAACTGTGTCTCTCATGTCTAACGGCTCTCCAGTTACTTTTGTCCATATTCCTATAGATGTCTGAAATTAGGAATTTTCAAATGAATTTGAAGTGTATTCATAAGTTAACTAGTAATGTTATGTAATAAGAATTAGAACGGATAACGTAATGTACATACCGGGTGTCGTTGTCTAAATTCATACAGCTGTTGTGATGCAGCGTCCGGTACTGTCGTCTCATTGCAATATTGGTAGCTTAATGCATATTCTACTAAACAAAAACAATCTAAGTAGAGTACAAGCTGCTTCATCGTCTACTTACAAAATAAATTATCTGGCAATTATAGCCCTTTATATTCGAATAAAAATAATCACAGGATCACGCATTATGTAAGACCAGTCAAATATTGATTCTGTAAATAGTTTTTGGATAATCAATTAGCGTTTACCGGTATGTTCATTAAATATTCACAGATTATCGTAGGAAACGTGAATATGTATAGCATAATTAACTTTATTCAGCTGTTAATGTAAAAACTAATGTTATTAAAATGGCAATTCAATGTAAAGTCTTGAACAAACTTATTTATTTATTTGTTTTAATTGCAGATCGCTCTTTACACCTTTACTGCAAACAGTGCAAACCAAGGTCAATTATGGAAATAATATTTCCATAACTGATCTTGATTTCCGAACATATTATGTTTATTTATTGTAAGTAATATTTTTAGCAAGTGTTCTCCGTGGGGTGACAGATAAATAGAATACAAGTGTCACCTCTCCATGTCTTGACCACGGGGTCGTAAGAACCGATCGAGGAAACCACGTCGCATAACACCTGCGTGCATACCTAAGGAGGGCAGTGGCGTGCACTCCATACAAGCTGATAGGCTCTGCTTTACTTGCCATTCACAGATATTTTAATAAAGCGTTCGTATGATTTAGATGACTTTATTCATGTATTTACTATTAATTAAACAAAATATTATAACTTAAAAACGCCTACCTAATAATTCATAAATAGCACCAATATGTGCTTGCAAATTGTTTTTTGCCAGGCGTTTGGCGAAGGAATAATATTGGTCGGACGAACGCGTCGGACAAGCTCCACGCCGCTCGCCTGCCATGAGTTCATATGTGTGTAGAAATTTTGGTGTCCGTGCACAGTTACCAAACGCACACAGGCTTACATATCCAAGACGATTTATACTGAAAATCCTGCCGTCTGCTTTCGCGATCGGATGTTATCGCGAGTATTCGGCAATGTTCGTTCGTTACTTATAATCCGATTAAATATAGTCGGAAGCAGTGTTGCCAGAAGGTTACATTTTTTACATTTTACGTAACTTTTGATCAGTTCATGTAACATGTATGTAAGAAACAATTTTAGTTAGATTTAAGTAACTTCTCAAGAATTACAAAAGAGGTAAAAATGAAAAAAAAATCTTGAAAAATTAAAATATTCTTATCTAAATTTATTTAATGAAAACAAAAACTACCGCAAAAAATTAAAAAGGTTATAATTATATTGATAAATATAATTTTTTTTAAATTATTGTGTACAAGAAAAAATAAAATAATAATAATTTTTGATCTGCGAGCTGAAAATTACATGAGCGTGAATGTAGCAGACATCAGAAAAATTTAAAACTACTAATAAATAGAGTAAATAATTTAAAAAATAATATTTATAAAAAATGCATTTATTAATTTGAAAATTTTTTAAATGCGCATTTAAAAAAAATCTTTTATTAATTATTTACTCTATTTGTAAATAATTATAAATTTGGCTGATGGCTGTTACATTCACACTCATAAAATTACCACTACGTAAGTTTTAGTTTAAAAATGTAACTTTTCATGGATGCCAACGTAACTTTCGACCAAATCACTCTGGCAACACTGGTCGGAAGTCTAATAAATCACGTATGCATTTTTGTTTAGTAAGGTTTTATTGGTGTGATTCATTGAACTGTTTAATATTGAGTTTCTTTAATTTAATAATTGTATGGATTTTCGTTTGTTGATTTTAAAATGTTATTTGATTGTGAAATGTGTGTTGATAGTGTGTGTTTGTTAAAAATTAAAAATAACAAGTTCTCACAATTGTCGTTCGGTGAAAAAATTCAAATTGTGTCTATAGGTAGATGTATACCCGAGTTACAACTTAATCAACAAAAGGGTAACGTAACTAGAAAATTTCATGTTAAAAGTTATGAAACGTATAACTGGCTATGTGGTTGTGTACACACGAATAAATTATTTTGTTTCCCTTGCATATTGTTTAGTAATTCTAGTACAGTGTGGACTGATTCGGGATATTCAGATTTAAATAATTTCCATTCCGCGACAAAGAATAAAATATAAAAAAATAGAAAGAAAGCTTAAAATTAAATACTTTTGGTAAATCTCGTATCGAAACGAGTATCAACAGTCAGTTACGATTAGATATACCGACATCTATGGACAAATTGCGTTATTTTTTGCGTCTATAAGTTGTGTAATAGATAGCTGATGAATTACTTCACAATCCATAATCACTAGATGGCAGTTTTTATCTTCAGTCCACTTTACGCTTTGTGTTTAGTAAACAAGTGGTTTTGAAGTTCCAGCGGATTGTCGTAAGTAGTTTAGTTTTATTTATGAGTTCATAGATTATTAATATTATTATACATCAAGATAAACTAGATGATTTGTGCTTTATAATTAAGTATACATATAGCATACATATCACAGTTTTAAGAGTAAAATCGAGTTATATTTTGAATTGTTATGTTTTCTCCTCTGTCCTCTTCTGTTCTCATTTTTATTTATTTATTTATTTATTTTATTCTTTATTGTACACCATACATATATCTTAAAATTAACTTATACTAAAAAAACAAGTACAATGGGCGGCCTTATCGCTTAAAGCGATTTCTTCCAGGCAACCTGAGCATGGACATTATGAAGAAGTAACTGGTAGTTGTAGGTGCACATTTATACCTAATATACCTAAACTACATAATATACTAACAATAAACATACACATATACTTTTTAAATACACATACACACAATTACATAAATAGATAAATTTACTAGGTGCTATAATAAAAATAATAAATATCTTATAAACAGTACAGTTACTTAATTAAAATCTTTACAGAAAAGTATGTAGAATTACGTAGATAACTCCAGATAATGTTCCTTTAGTAATAACTTAAACGATTTTAAATTCTTAGCCTGACGAATAGCTAAGGGCAAAGCATTCCACAATTTCGTAGCTGTGATCGTAAACGACTTGTGAAAGAACGATGTGGAATGCTGTGACATCTTCAGCCTCAGCCTATACGATGACCTAACACTTCTGTCTATGGTAGCATCTAAGTACTCGAAGCGTGACCTAAGATAGGGAGGGTATGAGGGATTAAATAGAATGTTATAAAGAAGATGGAGTATATGAGCATTCCGGCGATGGCGTATTGATAACCACTTGAGTTGTTTTCTGAATTGCGAGACGTGATCGTATTTACGTAAGCCAAATATGAATCTTATGCAGAAATTTTGGAGACGCTCAAGTTTATTTAGTTGGTTTTCGGTGAGATCTAGATAGCTGACGTCCGCATAATCAAGAACGGGCAAGAGAACAGAGCTAGCAAGTGCAATTTTGGTAACAGTAGGAAGAAAATTACGCAGTCTTTTGAGCGATGCTGCGGATGCGAACATTCTTCGACTAACCTCCTGAAGTTGTGGATCCCATGTCAAGTTGGTGTCAATGAGCAAGCCGAGATTCTTCACCTTATCACTAATAGGAATAGTAGTTCCTTCAAATTTAATTTGAGGCAGTATCAGGTTGTCTATTTTCCTGGTTAGGCGACTACTTCCTATAATGGCTACTTGCGTTTTTGTCGGATTCACTGTTAGGCCATGTGATTTACTCCATGCACCTATCCTAACTAGGTCCTCATTTAAAACACTCAATGTGTCTGGTAACCTACCCAATGATGTGTGTAAGTAAATTTGCAGGTCATCTGCATAAAGGTGGTAGGAAGAAGCAAGATTATTGGAAACAGAATTAATAAATATTGCGAAAAGTAGAGGAGATAGAACGCCACCCTGGGGCACTCCAGCAGTTGTATTACACCATAAAGAGCTGATGGTTTCAATTAAAATACGTTGCCGGCGTCCACACAGGTAATTACGAAACCAATCTGTCACCGTTGGAGATATGTTAAGAGAGCGAAGTAACCATAGCAATATATCAAAATCCACCGTGTTGAAGGCGTTACTAAAATCTAATAAAGCGAGGACAGTTAATTTACCAGACTCCATGCCGTGTCTAATGTCGTCCGTAATATTGACGAGGGCTGTGGTTGTACTGTGCCCTGGACGGAAACCGGATTGGAAGGGATTAAGGAGATTATTGAGGCGGAGAAATGAAGCGATTTGGTTATAAACTAAGCGTTCAAGTATTTTGGAGAGGAATGGCAGAATGGATATGGGACGGTAATCAGAAAAGGATGAAGGAATGGCTTTCTTTGGTAGTGGCACTATTTGAGCTTCCTTCCACACATTTGGAAATACATAGTTAGTTAAGGAATAATTGAGGATATGACAAATAATAGGAATGATTTCATCAAGGATAGGAAGGATCATATTACGGCTGACGCAGTCCGAACCGATTGCATTAGAAGTGATAGACGTAATGCTATTCTTAACATCACAAGCAGTGACAAGATTAAAATTAAATGGGGCATAGCTGGGAGTGGGAAGCGATGAAAGATAATTAATTGTACGAGCCTTAGTTGTCCTATCAAAGCTGGACGAAGCACAGAAGTGTTGATTTAGCAAATCGATATTTAATTTCTTAGAGTTTATCTCATTTCGAGATTTCCCAACTCCCAAAGTTCGAAGAAACTTCCATGTTTTTGTTGGATCTCCATTTTGAATAGAGTTGTGAATATATTGGCGTTGTGCATCCCTACACACCTTGTTACAATGATTTCGAATAAGAACATACCTATTAAAATTAGAAGCATTAGGTTTAACTTTGTATTTGAATTTTGCCGCTGCTTTTTGTGAGATTAGAAGTTTGATGTTATCTGTAAGCCAGGGTGCTGGTGAATGCTTTAATTTCACAGCACGAATAGGCGCATGAGTATTGTAGAGTTCTACAACGTTTGCATTAAAAATATTGACTTGCTCATCGATAGAATTAGAAGAGAGTAGCGGAACCCAATCAATATCATTTGCATCTTGCCGTAGTTTGACTAGATTCATATCACCAAAATTGCGTAGCATAAGAAGTTTAGGTTTAGATTTAGGTAGGCGTAGTTTGTAAGAAAGAAATAGAAGATCGTGATAAGATAACGCGTCAGCAGGGTATTGACCGTGCTTAACTACTCGGTCTCTTGAAGAGACTAAAATCAGGTCAAGAAGAGAGGGAATACGATTTGGAAGACGGTGAGTTGCATTCAATGGAAGAATAGAGAGGTTAAGAGAGTTAGAGATATCATAAAGTGCTGAGGATCGCAGGTTGTCTTTCAAAAGGCAGGTATTAAAATCGCCCATTATTATAGTCTGACTGTAAGAAGGCATAAGATTTACTAGTAAGGTATCAAAAGAGGGAAAGAAATTTATACGTAGGGAAGGACAATAATATACACCAAGTAAAAGTTTAGAGTGGTTAAGTTCAACTTCGAGGAAAAGATATTCGCCTGCGTCTGTGGGGGGTGGCTGTGGTGATTTTTCGACTATGTCATACGGGATGTTGGATCGTAAATAAATAGCCACACCACCGCCGTTTCCTACTACACGGTCATTCCTAATAAGTATGAACCCAGGAAGAGAGTAAGAGGTGGAAGGAAGACAGGGTTTTAGCCA
Organism: Orgyia antiqua; assembly: GCA_916999025.1. Taxonomy (NCBI): domain Eukaryota; kingdom Metazoa; phylum Arthropoda; class Insecta; order Lepidoptera; family Erebidae; genus Orgyia; species Orgyia antiqua. The sequence goes on from OU779866.1 coordinate 32,296,626, forward strand.
TGTCTCTGAAACAAGGATTGCATGTATATTATTACATTCGAAATATGTCAGCATATCTGGGAAATGAGCCGGAATGCTTTGGGCATTGATATGTATAACGTTAAAATTATTGGGGACATCACAAAATTGAGAATTAAGACTATCCGAAAGAGGAGGAACACTACTTAAACTGTCAAAACTGTAATCTGTACTGCAAGCAGAATGAAAACTGTCACTATCACTAATGTCAGTCATAAAAAATATATAATATCTATACTATAAATACAAAATATATAAATAAATACTAATATATAATAAATTTTTAAAGCTAACAAAATATCTAATAACACTAATGTTTACTTAAAACTAATTAACCGACTCTAAAACCCTACCAGATGCCGTGTCGCTAATACTTAAATATCTAGGTTACAAATAACATAAATTGCAAACGTACTACTTATATTTCCAAGGGCCAATTTCAGCATGAAATAACAATATAAAAGAGACAAGAAAAAAAATTAAAATTACTATAGTGTGGCGAAAAAGCTCATATCCATAAACAAAAAGGAAAAGTTAAAATACTATAGGCTGAACGCAGCCTTATCGCAAGGTGACAGTGACAAACAAGACATGCAGACGTCACGTTAAAATGTCAATTCCATTCCGAAACTTAATATAAAAGCAAAACCAAAATTTGATCAAAACTATACCTTAATAACAAATAGGAAAGAAAGTGGTCAATAAAAGTAACATAAAGAATAGTGGAAACAAGAAATAGGACAACACATTGTAACACTAATATGCGTAACTCATTAAAAACTAAACTACACTCGTAAAACTCATTGTGCGAATAGACTCGCAGTGAATTATCTCCTTTGCGTAGCATTCCTCTTTGATTTAGCTGGTGGTCTCGATGCCGCAGAGGCTTTTTCTACATCCTGCACCTTAATGTCGTGAAGCTCATTGAGAGTCGTAATACGGTGCCGAGTGCCGCTGGAGGTCATAATGTATATGACACCCTCTTTAGTCCAGGTCTGTGACACACCAAACTTCTCACGGGCTGCCATGAAAACATCATGTCTCTGCTTGGTTAGGAACTCCGAAGCTGTTATACCAGAACCTTTAAATTTGGTCTTAGAGAACCACAAGCTATCACGGATAGACACAGATTCAAATTTTATCAGGATTGGTCTTGCTTTGTGCTCCGCTGAAGACCTGCCCATCCTGTGACAGCGACGAATACACTCAGTGGTGAAATTTGGGAGATCAAGATGCCTTTTCACAGTATTTATGATGACTTGAGAAGTATCCTCTGACTTTTCCTCTGCAATGCCATGTAACAATAGCATTTTTCTTCTAGTCCTCATCTCCATTGAGTCTACAGTTTGGGCTAGCACATCAAGTTGCTGTTGAAAATTGTTTAAAACTTCAACGATAAAAGTTCTAAATGAAGTGTATTCTGTGGTCAGGTTCACAGCAGCAGGAGTACCTTGAACTTTTGGAAGTTCTGCTTCGAAATTTGCCATCCTTTTCTGAAATAGCTCACTCAATGAGCTCAGTGATTGTTGTAATGACTCCATGACTGTGCTAGTGTTGTGAAGTGTGTGAAAAAACAAAAATAGGATGCCTAAAATAGGAAATAACACTGCACTGGTAGGTACTGACACTAGTTCATATAATCAGACATAAATTTATTGTAAATATAAATAAATAACTATTTTTAAATTGATTTTTATTAGAGAGCGAAAATTTTTCCTGTCTGCGCCACAACTACCCACAGAGAGATTTTTAATACTTTAAAATAAATTTTCAGATCTTAAAAAATAGATAGATTTCATCTGTAGTCTTCTAGTAATTTTTCGTAGTATTTGTCTTCACTCTAGGTATTATAGATAAGAAGCTATAAAGGTTTTTTGTTACAACATGCGAGCGCGGTACCGATCGAATCAGCGCCACGCGTAGCTGGACGGACAACGGTATAATAGGTATTAACTAAAAAATGAAAACAGCTATTGCTGTATCTTAAATGTTTCGCTATTTTTTTGCACACATTTATATTAATTAAAATCGTTAGTCTATAATAAACAGTTTTTATATAAAAAAAGTTCTGTTAACATTGCCGAATTGTGTTATAGACGCTATCAATTTTCATTTTTTAGTTAAGTTTAGGTCTGCACATAGAATAGGCACCAATGTAACTCGAAAATTTCATGTTAAAAGTTATGAAACGTATGTACATACGTACATGTACGTATGTATGTACGTACGTAGTTATTGTTTAGTAATTCTAGTACAGTGTGGACTGATTCGGGATATTCAGATTTAAATTTGTTCTGTTGGCATGGTTTCCGACTTAGAGATCCGTCGCGTGGCTATGCTAAAAATCTATAAGAGTACTACCTACAGTATAAGAGCCTACCCTGCTTCAAATATATGTGCACGCCACTGAAGGAGGGTTAACTTTAGGCATGCGGCCGATTGTAAAATCAGCCAAATGCCGTTCCAACATGAACAAGTAATCATGTTGCGCCTACTCTGAATATTGGGATAAAGGCAGGAGAATGATGATTTATTAAAACGAGTTTGCTAAAAATTCATTGGCTAGAAGATAGAACAGGTTAATTTTGAATTATTTAGATAATTTTTTGAGGATAAAAACGTTTTTCATTTGAGTAATACGTCTACATACAAGCATGGGCAATTTGTGTACTCTGAACAAGAAAGACGGTGGCATTCTTCCTATTGCCGTGGGGTGTACGTACCGTGATTATTATAATATAGAAGAACTTTCTGAAAAATTTCAGCCTCTACAACTGGGTTTTGGTGCAAGCGGAGGCTGTGAAGCGGCGGTTCATGCGCTGGCAACGTACCTTGGTTCTGGGATGGGTGAGGTCATCATGAAGGTAGAAGAGTAGTAGTAGAGAAAAGGGACACCCTGTTGACACAGGCGAAATTGGAAACCCCAAAATTTTTCAATTCGACGGGCTTCGTGGCGTAGTGGTTCATGTAACGGACTGTCGATCACGAGGTCGCGGGTTCGATTCCCGCTTGGGACAGTCATTTGTGTGATATCCATAAATGTCATACAAATGTTTGTACTACGTCTGGGTGTTTTCTATGTATTATAAGTATGTATTTACAAAGGAAAAATAGTTTATGTATTATATCCGCATTCTGGTACCTATAACACAAGCATAATAAGCTTAGCTTGGGACCAGAGGACGTTGTGTAAAATGTCCATGAATATTTATATTTATTTATATTTATATTTAATTATCTTTGGCAATGTTACCGTTATCCTTCGAAATTATTATTTAAAGACAATCTTTTAGATTCTTCAGTTGGATGTCAACAGGGTGACCGGTAATTATCAGTCTGGCAACACAACCCATCATTCGGCAACTAAATTCTAAATTTAATATATGGTACTTATACGATGGGACTCTCGGAGGCAGTGTTGATACAGTAACATAAGTTCATCAGTGAACCTTTTATTATTGTCAATAAAGTTAGCTTGTGAAGCCGGAGCAATATACTAGTATAAAACGTCAGCGGAAAGGCAAAATTACTTAAGCGCCAAAACTGCATTGTTGGGAAATGAATTTTAAATTTTTATTTTATTTTAAAAATTCGCATACAATTTTATATTCAGTATACATTCAGAATAAAAAATTTTATACGAACTATTTTTCGAAAACTAATACTTTAAAACTAATTTCCCAATAATGCAGTTTTGGCGCTTCAGTAATTTTGCCTTTCCACTGACGAAAAAATAAATAATTATGTTATTAAAGAAATATATTATTGTGTGTCTTGACTTCAATAGAATAATTCTGTTACATTTACTAGTTATTCGGTTTACAGCTTTTTCTTGAAAATAAAAATTAATCTGAATACAAATTTAAATAAATTAGGCTTATAAGAATAGGAAATAGGGAGGCTTTTAGGTAAAAACCACAGATAAACACATAATAACTCGTCAATATTTATGAATAAGTTTTATAACATAAATATTTATATAAATAAATAAATAAAAAATAAATATTCATGGACATTTCACACAACGTCCTCTGGTCCCAAGCTAAGCTTATATGCTTGTGTTATGGGTACCAGAATACGGATATAATACATAAACTACTTTTCTTTTGTAAATACATACTTATAATACATAATAAACACCCAGACGCAGTACAAACATTTGTATAACAATTATAAACATCACACAAATGATTGTCCTGACCGGGAATCGAACCCGAGACCTCATGATCGGCAGTCCGTTATATGAACCACTCCACCACGAGGCCCGTATATATATATATATGTCTAATACAAACTTAGAACTTCATGCAAATATCACCAACGTTGAATTGGCGTTGAATTGAAACAGCAGGTCAAAAATTATGAACGATCCCAATTGAATTATGTTTTCAGTAATAAATATTTATTTTTATTATTTTTAAGTTAAATTATTATGTCTCCTGAGCGATATCATTATTGGTTGTGGTAAAGATTTCTGTTGCTTCTACCACTACTAGCAAAACATTGTGTTATTTGATTCTGTTTTTCCTGATTTGAGACTTTCCTCAAGGTCGTTAGTGCTAAGCTTACACGTCGACCAAAATCAACATCTACCAAAGTCAGTATATGTATTGCTCTCTCTTCAACAAAGGGAGGTACAGTTAGAAGAGCACTAGCAACGTTTTCTGAAATTCGCTGTCTATGCGCATCACTCTCAATAATTTCATTATAAAATTCAGCTATTGGTTGCAAATCTATTGCGTTTCTTTGCAAAACTTTTACTAAATCTTTAGGTCTTGCTTCATCAACGTAAGGCATTGGACCATTGAAAGAATTTGGATGATAGTTAGGCGCATCTTTCATATTATCCCAAACTGGTGCTTTGCCATCACGCGAATATGTCTTTGAGTACAGCGGTGCGTTAACTGCTATGTTGGCATGATTAACTCCAAGCCTATAATTCTGGGCATCTGGATAGAAAATTCTGCGACTTCTAAATACATCATCATGAGGACCTACTATACCAGGTACCAGGTTGTCAGGTGCAAATGCACCCTGTTCGGTTTCCTTAAAATGATTATCAACACGACGATTCAGAACCAAGCGTCCAATAGTCACAGTACGGTATGTGCCTCTTCTCCATAACCTGGTCATGTCGAAAGGATCAAAGTCTAATTTATCCATATCATCTTTCTTTAAAATATCTATGTCTAGTCTCCAACTTGGATAATTTTTAGCTGCTATGGAATTATATAAGTCACGATTAAAGTAATCAGGATCCTCAGATCCAATTGACATTGCCTGAGCATTGGTTAAATTAAACAAACCTAATTCTGTTCTAAAGTTGAATTTGACAAAGTATCTTTCACCATGTTTGTTATAAATCTCATAAACATGCAATGGGAAGTAATCGGTTTTCCTGTAGCCTTCTGGTATACCAAGATCTGACATTACCCATAAGTTGGAATGTAAAATCTCAGGTCTTAAAGTCATGAAATCCCAACGCATAATATTGTCAAACAGACCAGTTCGTGGATTTCTTCTAAAAGCATGCCCATTCATACCAAAGTTTAATGGATCTCTGTAGAAAAAGATTGGTATATGGAACGTAGCAAAATCTAAAATCCCTTCATTAGTATACATCTTCAAAGCAATGGCTCTTACATCTCGGGTTAAATCATTACCACCAAGTTTTTGTCTGTTTGTTGAAAATCTAGCCATTACGGGTGTTCTTTTCCCAATTCCGTTAAATACATCTGCTTTGGTATATTTCGATACATCGTTAGTTACCTCAAAATATCCAAAAGCACCACCACCTTTTGAGTGCACTATACGCTCTGGTAGTCTTTCTCTATTTAACTGCGCAGTATCTCGGAAATGATGTCTATTATCGAATAACTCAGTATTCAACGTAACAGTGTCCCTTACATCTAGTGGTTCTCCAGTAACTTTTGTCCATACTCCCACTGGATTCTGAAAGATAAGACAGACATTACGAATAAGATTTTATTTGCGTTTATAAAATTACTTTTATTAAAATCTTTAAATCTTTTAAATTAGAAGTACCTACCCGATGTCGTTGTCTAAATTCAAACAACTGTTGTGACGCAACATCCGGTACCGTTGTCTCATTGCAATATTGGTAGGTCGTTACATATTCTACTAAATAGAAACAAAATATGAAAGGTACAAGCTGCCTCATCTTCAATGCACGAAATAGATTCTGTTGCAATTGCGGGCGTATATATGCGTATTTTATTTAATCGCAGGAAAACCAGAATAATTAAAAACTGAGCTGTGTTTCTGATTGCCAATTAATTCACGTTTCTACTATTTAGGTGTAAATTGTGATTTAGTATTTACATATGGTTTGACATGATAAATGTTACAAATATGTTAATATAAAACAAATTAAAACAATTAAAGATTTGATGTTTCGGTTCAAAAAAGGTTTATCTGTAATTCTATTAATTTTTAGACGCGTATATTTGTTTTAATTTTAGCCCAACGTTTCGGAGACTTTGCAGTCACCATGGTCACGGGTGAGACTGAGCTGTAATGTGTCTTCTACGATCCTAAAATTAAAACAAATATACGCGTCTAATCTAAATCCGTAAAAAGTAGTTTTATTTAGGCAAATGAGTCGCGCAAGTATTAGAAAATATTATGTAATTTTATTATTTAAAATTGGCGTTTCTAAAATGTTCCATAAACTAATTATAACAAAATGTATTTAGTTTAAAGTTAGAAACTAATTAGTTTTTTTTTTCGTTACGTGGCATTGGAAAGTCCTTACTAAGTGTTAATGTATGTAACCAAACCATAGTGCGAATTATAAACGCACGTACAACGCCATCTATCCAGTGGTATAGTAAACTTCTGTTTTGTTACGGTTTTATTTCTAAATTTCGCGCATACGAAGTCGTGGGCAACAGCTAGTTGTTTATAAAATTCACTTAATCAAGCTTTATATTATCTGACTTATTTCGTCGTTTTTTTTCGCCTTTTTTTCGTCTATGATTTATCGTCCTAATATTAGACATCTTTCGGAATCCCAATTAGGCAAGTTGTCACAAGTTTTGGTTTATAGATTTTGATAATCAGAATATCTAAACATAACTAAGAACGACCATTTTTACAAGAGGAAATGGGATATTGGCATTTAGATATTTTTCATAATCTATCGCTACAAAAGAACTGTAAAGTGATCATTATATAATCAACAAAATTATCATATTACAATTATTCAAATTCAAATTATATTATTACATATACAATATTGCATATTTATAAAACCATTTACCACACCAGCTGATTGTTTTGTCGACAGTAATTATATTACAATTTCCTCTAGTTTGTTATATAAATGTTTAGGATTAGTGAAAACGCATTGTTGTTGCCGAGGATGAGGGGCATTGTAATTATTATTTCCATATACGCTGCTGTCGGTGATGTAACTAGTTATCTGCACAATGAAACAATACGACCAGACGCTGCATCACAGCAATTACCTGAATTCAGACAAGTGCACCCGGTATGTCTAATAAAAAAAGTCTATATTATTAAGTAACAATTTGATTAGTTTATAAACTAAATAACATTCAAATATTCTAGATCTATACTTACGAAGAATTTGTTTGTTTGAACGGGCTAATAAAAGCGTGCAAGCACTGGTCGGATTTGAAAATTTCTTTCAGTGTTGGATGGTACATTTACCGTGGAAGGCTATATAACATAACACTGCGCCTGATAGGAGCAAAGCATCATTCAAAAGAGTTGCAAAAACAGAAAAAAGGGATCCTAAATTCCACGCCTACGAAGTCGCGGGTGACAGCTAGAATTTTATAAAATTACTAGCTGACCCGGCAAACGTTGTTTTGCCCTACAAATGTCAGTTGGGTGTGTCAGTTACTGAATATGCATGAAAAATTTCATAAAAATCGGTCAAGCCGTTTCGGAAGAGTACGGTAACTAACACTGTGACACGTGAATTTTATATATAAGAAGATTTCATTGTCATCTATTTTATGTGGTTCTCAATATGTAGGTAAATTTCAGATTTTTAGATCAATTCGGCTATTGCAAACAGCAGACAGTCACTGTTAATCATTCTATTGCATTAATATATTTATTAATAGACAGATAAATACAAACGAAGCTACTAAAAGCGTGATATATATAACCACTTATGTGACAAATTATCTAAATATTTATTTGGTTACTATTTTAAATTCCGTATCAGTCACAACCATAATTATTATATTCTTATCGCCTTACATAAAATATTTATAATTTCTATATATATTTTCAAATCAATAGTGTTTAGTGCTTTAGTACTACTAAATAAATGTGTCTAATAAAATAAGTATAAGATAGCTACCGCCCACATATTTCATGTTTGAAAGCAATTTATTTTCCATGTAATCAAAATGTAGCTACTATAGATACAGGACATTTTAATAATAGCATTGACCTAAACTATAAAGTTCTGCGGCCATATTATGAGCTTTTATTAACAGGCAGTTTACGCCGTGAATTGAACTGTCTGGCAAATTCGTATTATGAACAAAATTCTTAGTCAGTCAGTTCGCTAAACCAGTCATACATTAATATGTATAAGGAAAAGGTACAACAAAAAGTTAAAGTACTAACAAAAAATTTTCAACTAAAAGTTTTATTTCTGCCATAATACCTAATTTAGCCATGCAGTTTACGGCCTGCCTGGAACTTGAATGATTTTAAAAAGCTCATAATACGCCGGCAGAACGCTAAGCTAGCCAGATTTTGCCACGAGGTTAAACGTTTTCACTATCTTTTCGTGAGCCAACATACATCATGTCGTCTTAATGTTTTTGATATATTTATGTTAATTATAGCACTGTTATTTCTTCTAGGAGCCTATTGGGGTATACACAAGAGTAAGTGGAGAACCTTTAGACATAAGGGATGTCACTACTTTGAATACTGATTTATTTATTCATAGAAACCACATTCGATTCACGTCTCATCATACCAGAGAAAGAATACCGGAACGAGTCGAGCATGCAAAAGGCGTGGGCGCGTTTGGGTACTTTGAAGTCACAAACGATGTATCAAAATATATCAAATCTGATGTCTTTAACGGTGTTGGAAAAAAAACACCATTATTGGTACGATTCTCTACAGGGTTACAAAATCTTGGTGGATCAGACTTAGCCAGAGAAGTTAAAGGCATGTCTATAAAGATGTACACTAAAGAAGGAAATCTAGATTTTATGTGTTTCAATTTGCCTATCTACGTATCAAAAGATCCTATGTTGTATCACAGATATCTTCATGCTTTTAAGAGAAATCCACGAACTGATATGCTAGATAATACAGCGAGGTGGGACTTTTTAAGTAATTATGTGGATCCCTTACATACAATGCTCTGGTTAGCTTCCGATGCTGGCCGTCCAGATGGATACAGAAAGATTAATGGTTTTGCTGAACATGTGTATGAAATATACGACAAACATGGAAAACAATCTTACGTGAAATTTAACTTTAGAACAGAACAATCATTACATAATCTGACAGACGCTAGAGCAAGAGCCATTGGATTTGAAAATCCTGATTACTATTTCGCTGACTTATATAATGCAATTTCTGAAAAAGATTATCCAGCTTGGAGATTAGAAATGGATATACTAACAAAAAGCGATTTATTGAAAGTAGATTATGATCCTTTTGATATAACTAGATTGTGGAAACGAGGGACATATAAAACAGTAACTGTAGGTCGATTAGTATTAAATAGACGAGTTGATAATCATTTCAAGGACATTGACCATAGTTCATTTTCTGTTGACAATTTAGTTCCTGGTATAATGGGACCATTTGATCACGTATTTAGAACAAGAAAACTTTCTAACCCTGATGGCCAGAATTATCGCTTGAGTAATAATCATGACAATATAAGAGTAAATGTTCCGCTTTATAAGAAGATTTATAATCGTGATGGTGCAGCTCCTTTATTAGATAATATGAGGGACGCACCAAACTATTTCCCAAATTCCTTCAAAGGACCTATGCCATTCGTAGATGAAGCTCGGAGGTCATATAATTTGATGGTATATCATAGAAACGCAGTTGATTTGCAACCGATGTCAGAATTTTATAATGACATTGTTGAAAGCGATTCACATAGACAAAGAATCGCGAATGTATTAGCGAATACATTAAGAACTGTGCCTTGGGATATTGAAAAGAAAGCTATACGTATTTTGTCACTGGTAGATAGAGATTTAGGAAAACGTGTAAAAATAACACTGAGAGTAATGAGAAATGAAAACGTGGCAGAAACACAAGCTCAGATTGCTCAGTGTATTACAGATGTTAACCGTAACCTGTTTGAAAGGAGCCTACATAAACTTCGTCATTATCATTACTGAGTAAGAAATTATTTTCATCAGCAGCATTATCTTCGTCCATCTATATTGTAGTTGCAAAAACTTAAACAGAATATGTGTGATTTATATTAACAATTATATTTATTTTATTAATAATGTCCTTCGTGGTTTCTTTTTGAAAAATACTTCCCTTTTAGGCTATATTTTTACCGAATAGTTTTTGATGTTTGATGATAAAAAAATATTTGAGAAAAGTAAAGTAACAAACGGAAAAGTAAAGTTTATATTAACATTATTCAAAAACCCTTTTAGCGTAGTTCCTTTTTATTGCTTGTGCTTCTGCCATCTAGTACGAGGATAAAGGTTCAAATCTTAGTGAGAAATTTATATATGCAGCGTATAGATGTTAGAAATAGGTATGTATATCAAACACAAAAAGTAGTATTCTAAAACTTGCTTATTTAGATATAAATACGAGTATACGGATCCCCAAAAGATAAATTAGGTTATATACCAAAAGTGTTTCAGTTACTATCTAGTACAATCTATTAGACAAGTTATAAACTTGGTAATCTGGGGCCAGATGACGATGAGTAAACAATATATTTTTTATATCACTAAGGTGAAACAAGCGTACGGCCCGTGTAATTGAAGTTGAGCGATTACCGTACCTAATCTTTTTTAAAGTCACAAAGCAATACACTTATAAGCATAGTCTTTAGTCCCATCCTAGACGTGACACAAAATACATCAAATATAATATTTTCTTCGAATCTAAAAGTCTAATAAATACATCTAAGTCCTGTATATTTTTATTATCCTTCCATTCAGCATCCATATGACATTCCTTCCTGTTCATCATTAACTCTTCACCAAAGAACGATATAATTCTATATTGTGCTTGCAGCCAATAATCTATGCGGCTAAATAAGCTATTGCTTTACCTGGTAGGTCAAGAGACATACATCGCTATGACATTGGTGCTATATCATATAAGAAATAAAATATCAAGTATCACACTTTAATAAATCTACATTTGGCATTAATAATAAAGAGTAAGCAATAAATATTTAATTTACAACTCAGAATGTGCTTTTGTTTGCTGAACAGTAACGACATTAACAATAGGTGGCTGTGGAACTGCTGCAGCAGCAGCTCTCTGTGCTGTTAACGTTGCTCGTGCCACTGCCAAAGCTGCTGTTACTCTTCGTCCAAAATCCTCGTCTATAAGATGCATTAACTTCAATGCTCTTTGAACCACAGGTGGAGTAGCTGGTAGAATGCTTCTGGCCACAGTATTGACAAATCTTTCTCTATGGGCTTCATTTTCTATAATATGGTTATAAAAATACCAGCTTGGCTCCAAATCGATTGCATTAGTCTCCAGAGTTTGTAACTTTTTCTTTGGTCTTCTTTCATCAACGTATGGCACAGGGCCATTAAAAGAATTGGGATAATAAACTGGAGAATCACCTCCATTCAATCCAGTAGGTGACAACCCATTACGATTGTATGTTTCTTGGTATAGTGGTATGTTTACTAAAATACTGTTGTGATTTCTACCTAAACGATAATTTTGAGCATCTTTATAGAAATTACGTCTACCCCTGAACATCCAGTCAGCTGGACCAGGAATACCTGGTACCAAATGGCTAGGATTAAAAGCGCTTTGTTCCACATCTCTAAATTGGTTGTCTACATTTCTGTTTAAAACTAAACGTCCTATTTGCACAGTGAAAAACGTACCGTTGTTCCATAATCTCGTAACGTCGAAGGGATCATAGTCTACTTTCAAAAGATCGTCTTTAGTTAAAACATCCATTTCCAGTCTCCAGGCTGGGAAATTTTTAAGTTCAATGTTATTATACAAATCCCTTACGTAATAATCCATATCAAGAGCTTGGATTGCGGCAGCTTGCTCATTTGTCAAAGATGAAAAACCTTGCTCGGTTCTGAAGTTAAATCTTACATAGTGAGATTCACCGTGTTTATTTGAAAGTTCAAAAACATGAATGGGAAAAGCATCCATTTTCCTATAACCATCTGGAATACCAAAATCAGCTAATTGCCATAGCAAAGAATGTATCAAAACAGGTCTTAATGTGACTGCATCCCATAACATAGTCCTATCGAATAAATTCGTTTGTGGATTTCTTTTGAATATTTGTACCACAGTTGAAAACAAATTTGGATCTCTGTATAAATATACTGGAGTAGATAAACAGGTGAGATCTAAATTTCCTTGTTTGGTATAAAATTTAACGGCAAAACCTTTCATTTCTCTGCCAAGATCACTGCCTCCAAGATTATGTATGGATGTTGAAAGTCTTACAACTACTGGAGTTTTCTTACCAATGCCATTAAAAACATCAGCATAGGTATATTTGGAAACATCGTGTGTAACTTCAAAGTAGCCAAAAGCGCCAGTGCCTTTTGCATGCACTGTTCGTTCTGGTATTCTTTGGCCGTTAAAATTGAACATGGAGTCGACAAATAGCGGATTATTGAATTGATCAGAATTGATTGAGTTTATCTCTCGTATTTCGGTCGGTTCGCCTGAACTCTTGGTCCATAGTCCTATTGGTATCTGTAAAGTTCAGAACTGTTGTTTAAATACATATAATTACAAACAAACTACGCGGTAACAGCAATGAGCATAATTTATCTTAGTACGTAAGAAGACATAATTTGGTATTCCGAATGTTTTGTTTAGAATTGATATAATAAAATGAATTAAGTGGAAATAATTAAAAATTCCAGGATTATACTATTGTTTAAATAGAGACAATCTGAATCGCAACAGCTAAATTGCATTAGCCTAGTGCATAGCATTACCTTCTTTGTGTCTGTCTTCCACAATAAGATAAAAAGAGTGGAAGAGTGGTAAAACGACACTTATGCTCAAAACTACCATTTATATAAAAGTACTAGTTCTATAGAAGTTAATAAAATTCGCACAAATATGATTAAGACACACCTGGGGTAAATCGCTAGATCTATAATGTATTTGCTTGCCTTTTCTATAACCTATTTTGGAATTATAATACTGATACAAATAAAAATTTAAAGACTTTTCATCTATTAAATAATCGATTATTGCTTTCGAAGGACAAACGAAGGATAGTAAAATAAATTGGTATGATAAATGTACAATTTTAGTTGAAAATTCTAAGGATACACTTTTCTGAAGGGATTACTGAATAATTGAAACTTACCGGGTGTTCCCTTTTAAAATCCAAAAGCTGTTCCGAAGTAGGTTCATAAACAAATGTAACATTACCACTTGTAACGTTATTCGTACTCTGACCAGACACCAAACAAAGAATTGAGCACGCTATTATGACTTTCATGATGAAAATCAAGTGCGTGTATAGATATAGTACATAATGTATTTGGCTTTATAAAGACTACGGTTAAATAGTGCTATAATTAAACAATAATATATATATTTCGATTTGAATTTGATTAGTACAACAATTAGAAGGATTCTTTAACAATCTACTTAGTTTAAAAACTAAAAAAAAATTGGTTAAGTGCGTGTCGGACTCGCGCACGAAGGGTTCCGTACCATTATTATCTATGCAACATAAGGCAAAATATTAGTATCGAGCAAGAAACGGTAAAAAAATCATGTTTGTTATCTTATTTTTAGTATTTGTTGTTATAGCGGCAATAGAAATACATCATCTGTGAAAATTTCAACTCTCTAGCTATCACCGTTCTTGAGATACAGCCTGGTGACAGACGGACGGACGGACGGACGGACAGCGAAGTCTCAGTAATAGGGTCCCGTTTTTACCCTTTGGGTACGGAACCCTAAAAAATACGCTTAAATATCCTCGATATTTTTTTAATGATTGCATTGTCATCAATACTCAATTCTATGCTACCTACTTACAAAACGTTGACAGTTTATGTTGTCAGAGACATAAGTTTCTGTTGTCACATGTTGTCACAATAGTAGTAAACGTAAGTAATCAATTATGATATTTTTACCTGATTCTATAAACCTATCTATTCTGTGCTATAAACAAAGCGTTTTTATGTAAAATTATCTGATTGTATATGAAAGGCATACGTAGAAAAACAATAATCTTTGTGAGTCTACTCATATACAATTAAACTATTACGTGTTTAATTAAAAATACAAGTGTGGTCATAGTGATACTTCAACATGCTATTTTAGTAATTCTGATCAAGGAATTGGGATTATTCTTTTAAATTATTGCATTGTCATCGGTCCTTGTTAGGTGCGCAAAATTTCAGATCTATCCGTCTACTGCAAGTGGCTGAAAATCGCTTTCAAAGATTCCGTTACACAGATTAATACATTGATAGATACATACAAACTTATAAAAGCGTGTTAAAAAATAAGTTTGGCTATACAGACACGCTGGATGCCTACGTTTCTTATATGATTTCCCCACATCCCTAATTTCAAAGATTTCATTAATCGAAATGTGTGATCGTGTTTTATATCATGTTTATATGTAGCCCCTAATTCACGGTCTGAAGTTACGAAAACCATTTCTTTATTCGTCGATTGTAGGTACTTAACCTATAAATTATAAGAACTTACATAAGTTATATACAAACTAGCTGACCCGGCAAACGTTCACGTTGTTTCGCCATACAAATGTCAGGGAGGGGGAAGGGGTTCGAAAAATTGGTCAAGTGCGAGTCGGACTCGCGCACGAATGGTTCCGTACCATTATCTATGCAACATAAGGCAACGTTATTAGTATCGAGCAAGAAACGGTAAAAAAATCATGTTTGTTGTATGGGAGCCCCCCTTAAATATTTATTTTATTTTATTTTTAGTATTTGTTGTTATAGCGGTAATAGAAATAAATCATCTGTGAAAATTTCAACTCTCTAGCTATCACCGTTCTTGAGATACAGCCTGGTGACAGACGGACGGACGGACGGACGGACGGACGGACGGACAGCGAAGTCTCAGTAATAGGGTCCCGTTTTTACCCTTTGGGTACGGAACCCTAAAAATAGATAGTAGCCGATTCGCAGACCTACTCAATACGCATATAAAATTTGGTAAAAATCGGTAAAGATGTTTCGGAGGAACTAACTAGGTAACTAACATTGTGACATGAAAATTTAATATTATTAGATAACTTATATACTAATACCAGCTGTTCCTTGCAACTTCGTACGCGTGGAACTTAGAAACCAAACCTTAGTAAATTATTACAAAAAAGCCATCCTCTTGAACTACTGTCTATTAAATACAAAATTTGTTTGCGTAGTTTTGAAGATATAAGCTCACATCATAGAGACACACATACACAAAAATAAAGATTTTGTTTTATAATAAGTACAGATTACGATCAATTCTTCAATATGACTAAGAGGTAAACTTGATTGCTTGAAAGAAATTAATAAGCATAGACGTATATCGTCACAGCCAGAGGAGTGTAAGAGATGTTCTATAAATTCTATGGTGGTTTTCATTAGTCCCTTCCAGTGACTCATTACGCGTGGAATTAGGAAAATTTTCCCTGTTTTTGCAACATTATTTAGTTGCAACGTGCAAGAAACTATTATAGCTATATGACGTGATGTTATATAGCTTATAGCCTTCTTCAATAAATGTACTATCCAACACTGACAGAATTTTCCAAATCGGACCAGCGGTTCTCGAGATTAGCGTGTTCAAACAAACAAGCTCTTTAGCTTTTTAATTTCATAGCTGTTGCCCGCGACTCGGTATGCGTGGAATTTAGAAAATGTTCCCTGTTTTTTCAACATGTTTCACTACTGCTTCTCTCCTATTAGTCGCAGCATGATGTTATATAGCCTATAGCCTTCCTCGCTAAATGGACTATCGAACACTGAAATAATTTTTCAAATCGGCCTAGTGTTTCCTGAGATTAGCGTTTAAACAAACAAACAAACTTTCAGGTTTATAACATTAGTTAGCTTTTATGTAAAATATATAACTAACAAGTTATACAAGAAATAGATCACAAGGTGACCTTAGCACAGAACTTTATTCGTTGTTTACGATGTCGTAAATATAAAACTAAGATAAACCTAAGGATGCCTAAAAAATCTCTAACATCTAAAAATATTTTTATGAATCATTTTTTTTGCTATTAAAGTATTGTGTAGACAGCTGTGATATACCCATTTTATTTACTGATTTTATTCATATAGTAAGACACCTCATCCATCAGGCTTTCTCCGTCCATTGCTGGACTTAGGCTTCCACCATAGAACGCCACAATGCGCGGTCCTGCGCTATCTGCATCCAGCGGCCTCCGGCACATTTGACAGTCCACTTTGTTTGGGGCTGCCCCACGCAGCGTCGTCCGGTGCGTTGGAATAAGGCACCTATGCAATTTCGATAACCTGCGCTCATATTCATGTTGAATCATCATCTTACCGTCCCGCATTTATCCCATGGGGGTAGGCAGAGACTATAGAGCACTATAGTCATGCATGATGATCTATATTCTATACTAATATTAAAAAGCTGAAGAGTTTGTTTATTTCTTTGAACGCACTAATCTCGGGAACTAATGGTTCTAATAGAAAAATTCTGTGTTGGATAGTTCATTTACCGAGGAAGGTTATAGGCTATATAACACAACGCTGTGACCAATAGAAGCGAAGCATAAGTGGAAAAAGTAGCAAAAGCAGGTTTTTTTATATTACACTCGTATGTAGTCGCCGGCTCCCCGTGTGGTGACGGATTAAGAATACAAGTGTCACCACCCATCTCCTCCCAAGGGTGCTGTAAAAGACAGCTAAAGGATATTGCACACAGATGACATCCTCTGTGAGAGACGGAAAACTCGAAAATAAACCCTGCGCAAACACGCCTGGTCAGCGCGGCACAGTAGACCATAATCCCTCCAAAGTGGAGGAGGCCGTGCCCAACAGTGGGTCGTAAATGGGCTGGGGAGACAGAGGGAGAGAGAATATGTCATTGAATAATACAATTCTAAAGTAATAGCTTGCAACATTAAATTAATGAATTAACCTGAACCGACCAACAGTTACATTGTTAGAGCTACTAACACATTTATTTCAGGGAAAATGATTACGTGTCTAGTATGTTCCTCGTTAAAATATTAATTATGAGGATTTTGCGCATGATACATAGCTCAGAATGTTTTACAAATTTTATATAATACCCATTGTATGTTTGTACGAAAAAATGTAGAGAAAATATGAAAAATACATTGGAGGAAACCGACTAAATACTGAGTGGATTGTGCGTAAAAGATGATAGAGAAAGACAAAAACACAGATATGACTTCTTATATATGATAGCTAGGTAATGCCAGTGGTTTCACCCGCGTCTATAGTTATCTAGCCTAGTTATCAAATAATATTTGCTCGAAAACATGGAGACTAAGTCCCAACCCTGAACACAATTGATTGAACTAAGCAAACACATACAACCTTTATGTTGTTTTCACCTATACATTTTATTGCTGTTATTTTTGGCTGGTAGAGTTTAGTATAGTATACCTATTTATAAAAAATTGGTCAAGTGCGAGTTGGACTCGCGCACGAAGGGTTCCGTACCATTATACCACGGCAACGTTATTAGTATCGAGCAAGAAACGGTAAAAAAATCATGTTTGTTGTATGGGAGCCCCCCTTAAATATTTATTTTATTTTATTTTTAGTATTTGTTGTTATAGCGGCAATAGAAATACATCATCTGTGAAAATTTCAACTGTCTAGCTATCACCGTTCTTGAGATACAGCCTGGTGACAGACGGACGGACGGACGGACGGACAGCGAAGTCTCAGTAATAGGGTCCCGTTTTTACCCTTTGGGTACGGAACCCTAAAAACGAATAAACTACTTTTCATAAATATATAGAATATAATAAAACTTTTTTCAGAAAAATAGTCGGTTATACTCGTACTTTCATCCATCAACCTTTCTCAGTCCACTGCTGGACATAGGCCTCCCTCATAGAACGCCATAACGCGCGGTCTTGCGCTAACTGCATCCAGCGGCCCCCGGCGTTTTTGACGATATCGTCGGTCCACCTTGCTGGGGGCCGCCCCACGCTGCGTCGTCTGGTTCGTGGTCGCCACTCGAGGACCTTTCGTCCCCAACGGTCATCAGATCGTCGAGCGATGTGGCCTGCCCATTTCCACTTCAGCGTGCTAACTCTTCGGGCTATTTCGTACACACCAGTCCTTCTACGGATCTCCGCATCCCGGATCTTATCAAGTAGGGAAACACCGAGCATAGCTTATTGCCATATTTTAGGAGATTTGCGACTCTAAAATGTTTAATTACTGGCAAGACTTATTTATTGGACGTTTGTTATTGTAAGTCTTGTGGTTTAGCAAGTTCGGCACTTTAACATTGCCAAATTGATTGCCAATTTCAGAACTAATTAGGAGTTATTTTTTAATCAAAAAGATATCTTTTCTATTCTATACCTACGTATTTGTATGTCTATATATCACCTCTACCTGCTTGTAACAAATTGCTTCTTCTTCTAAGTCCATTAATGTTGCTTCAAGCAAAGCTTGAATGAATGAATGAAAACTCTTTATTGTACGCCAGAAAATAACTTACAAATATTAATAACAATAAATCTTATATTAGGTACAAAAAGCGGTCTTATCGCAAATATTGCAATCTCTTACAGACAACCGTGAAATGGAGTCGATTGAATTTAAGAGAGGGTATATTGTGGCGTACCTAAAACTTAAAAACAAACTTACATTACATTACTAAATAAAATATGTATATATATTTTTAAATATAGAGGTAAAACAATTTACATAAACATACATACTACACATACATACACATATAATACATACATACTTATTATAGCGACAGGTAGTGTTCTTTAAGATTTTTCTTAAACGATGCTTTAGTTTGAGCCCTTATGGCAAGCTTGTACGCTGTTAGACTGAAGCGTCCTCAACTTCGGGAAGGTACCTACCTGATATGCCATGTTGACCAGGCCTAGTGGTATGAAGTTCAGTTTCGAGACGATGACGAGTTTTATTATTGTTTTTAATTTTATTTTATATATGAGTTCTAAGCTATTTATGGAGCGAAGAGGGTATCACGCATGCGCAGTAGCGCCGATAATGTAAGGTTTTTTCATTACATTATTTTCGTTATGGAATTTCTGGATTCAGTCTCCACGCTCAAGGCCCGCGATAAAAGCTATGCAATAGCTTAACTGCACCGAAATCCGTTGAGTAGTTTTGAAGATATAAGCTCACATACAAAAATAAAAACCTTGTTATTTTTGTATGTGAACAACTACATTTATAAATAACTCCAAGACTAACATCAGAATAAGATCAAATACTTTTGTAAAGAAGATATGTCAACATTATCACAAGCTATTTACGGATAATTTTGTATGAAATTGCTCTCACATGAGTTTGTGTACTTAACTATATGTTGTTAGACGACCAATATGTCCAAACGAATTCATCATTCTGACATCGTACACGAATTTGATGGATCGACTCGATTAGTAGACTCGCGATGAATTATCACAAAGCTGTTGTTTATTCACATAATACTTAGTAATCACGTCCATTTTTTGAAATAATATTATAAAAGCTGTACCAGTGTTGGGAACGTGGCTCCTACATTTCAAGTGGGTATCTTAATTTACTTTCATTCTAGTCGCGGGTTCGATTCCCGCTCGGGACAATCATTTGTGTGATATTTGTAATTTTCATACAAATGTTTGCACTGCGTCTGAGTGTTTTCTGTGTGTTATAAGTATGTATTTACAAAATAAAAGTCGTATATGTATTCTATCCGTATTCTGGTACCAATAACACAAGCATATAAGCTTAGCTTGGGACCAGAGGACGTTGTGTGAAAAGTCCATAAAAATAAAAAACATTTTAATTTGTTTATATTGTCCGCGTGGTGATAGATTAAGAATACAAGTGTTACCACCCATTTTATCGCCAGGATGCTCTAAAAGCCTGCTAAGGGATATATTAGCGATATATCCGTATTCTGGTACCCATAACACAAACGTATAAGCTTAGCTTGGGAAACGTACATGAATATTTATTATTTATTTTTCTAATCAGGCGTATTGGCAAAGGGCATACTTAATAATAAGTTTTCCATCTCTCATACAAAAATATAGCACTCTGTGGGAAGGAATGGGGTGGTAACACTTGTATTCTGAATTAGTTACCAACGTACAAGCTATATCTTTATACGTCACGTCTTTTTTTATAAAAAAAAAAAAAAAAATTATAAGAACCGTGCTTACTATAGCTGTTGCCTAAGCCTTAATAATAAGACACCTGTGTTTAAACCTATAGGTATAGCCGTGATGTATAAATAGACCACTATTTATTAAATACACATCAATTAAAAAGAATAAATTATTATAGGTGAGAGACAGCGACCTCGCCTGACCTATTTCTGTGCCTGATGTTACTCAGGTCAATATGTATTTATGTTGCCATACGAATTTTAATCTTACCACGTTTATATTAAAGTTAACTTTTACTTACTCAAATGTGATCCTGAAATAGATTTACGGGACGTTAGCCTGTGTATACGTTTTACTATATGCAATTTGTAGGTGTGTATAACCATTCGCTTTGTGATCGGAGTTTTCCTTCGCAAATTGTTATGAAAATTAATTAATTTTGACGAGCTACGTGGCTGAGTGGTTCATGTAACGGACTACCGATCAAGAGGTCGCGGACTCGGTTCCCGCTCGGGACAATCATTTGTGTGATATTTATAAATGTCATACAAATGTTTGTACTGCGTCTGGGTGTTTCTATGTATTATAAGTATGTATTTACAAAAGAAAAGTAGTATTATGTATTCTATCCGTATTCTGGTACCCATAACACAAGCATATAAGCTTAGCTTGGGAACAGAGGACGTCGTGTGTAATGTTTTTTTTTTTTTCTTTTTTATACCACTACGGTGGCAAACAAGCTTACGGCCTGCCTGATGGTAAGCAGTTACCGTAGCCTATGGACGCTTGCAACACCAGAGGTGTCACTCGCGCGTCGCCGACCCTGCAGAAATCTTTTAATCCCTTTTTTGAAGAGCCCCATGCTGTAGTCCAATGGAAAAACTTCGGCAGGTAGTTCATTCCACAACCTAATTGTACGTGGTATAAAATTTCTATTAAATCGTACGGTACGGGATGGTAATGGTTCCAAGGTGTGCGAATGAACTCGCTGCCGATGCCGAGAGGTGCGGTGATAAAAATTTGCCGTTGGCACCATTTCAAATAACTCATCAGAACACAGCCCATTATACAGGCGGTAGAACACACACAAGGAGGCGAAGTCTCTCCTCTGACTTAAGGACTCAATACCGCCTGTAATCACGGGATCGTCGACAATCCTCACAGCGCGTCTTTGGATCGAGTCAAAAGGCCCAAGTTGGTACTGAGGAGCGCCCGCCCAAAGATGGCAGCAGTACTCCATGTGCGGCCGGACGGAATGTCCATAAAAAAAGAATTTTAATCTGTTTATATTACTCGTGTGGCGACAGATTAAGAATACAAGTATCACCACCCCTTTTCCTCCCAAGGGTGCAGTAAAAACCTGCTAAGGAAGATTGTACACAGATAACATCCTCTGTGAGATATGGAAATCTCTAAAAAACCCCTATACCAACATGCCTGATCAGCACGACATTCCTCACAAAAAGGAGGAGGTTCGTTCCCAACAGTTTGACGTAAATGGGCAATTCGTAAGTGTATTATAATCATCCACTCTGTGATCGGAGTTTTCCTGCACAAATTGTTCTGAAAGCTCATTAATTCAAATCTGTTTGTGCGGAACCACGAATTGTTCAATAAGTTTGGTTTGTTGAAATTTTTAAACCAAAAGTTTTTGTTCAAATTAAACGAATAACTAAACCGATATTTTCTTACAAAAAGTTTCTACTCTGTGTAAGCCTGTCTATGAGAAGAAAAAGGTTCTAATCTAAGTGCTTTTTTCATCTCATTAAATTTTACTACAGATTAAGTAATATTAAAACGCTTTTATTACTAAAATTCTTAATAATATTCTCATTTTGGTCTTATATTATAATATCAAGCCATAGTTATATCATCTATCAGTCAAAGAAAAATAAATCTGGTAGACATCATGCACACACTCATTTATGATTCCATAGAATCAAAATTTTTTTAAAGTTTCACACTTAGTAAACTATTAAAAAGTTATGTGGTTTCGTTATTTATTTCAGACTTAAAGATACAACAAATTCATTTAGTTTGTAGTAAGAATAATAATATACTTTTTGATTTTACATTCCTACATAAAATACAATTATCATTAAATTAAACGTGGAAATTATAAAGACTCCATTCATTTTGTTCATATCACCAAGGAACCGTAAATTATTAGTTAACTTCACCGAAAGATGAAATTATACGAAATTTCAAATTCAGCCATTGTCTTGGAAAATCTCGCCAAAATGGTCTTGTGTGGGTAAGAGCTCCAACTTTTATGACGTCACTGAGAAAACTTTGGCCATTTTTTTACATTTTAATTGCAGGAGAAAGTTTGAAGACTTAAATAATATTCCTAACGACCCTTTAGAAACAAGCTCTTTATAGTTTGAAAATTTGCGTTTTTAGGGTTCCGTACCCAAAGGGTAAAAACGGGACCCTATTATTGAGACTTCGCTGTCCGTCCGTCCGTCCGTCCGTCCGTCTGTCAACAGGCTGTATCTCAAGAACGGTGATAGCTAGAGAGTTGAAATTTTCACAGATGATGTATTTCTATTGCCGCTATAACATACAATACTAAAAATAAAATAAAATAAATATTTAAGGAGGGGCCCCCCATACAACAAACATGATTTTTTGACCGTTTCTTGCTCTCATACAACAAACGTGATTAATTAAGTATTGTGTGTGTTGTTTGCTCATTTATTAATAACGTGCCTTATGTTGCATAGATAATGGTACGGAACCCTTCGTGCGCGAGTCCGACTCGTACTGACCAATTTTTCAATTGTAATTAAGATCTAATATAAATAACACTATTTATTATATCTATCAAAAATTAAGTACTTTCATAGTTAATTAAAAGTAGAGAAAAAACCATTAAAAAAATAATGACGGGCTTCGTGGCGTTGTGGTTCATGTAATGGACTGCCGTTCACAAGGTTGCGGGTTCGAATCCCGCTTGGGACAATCATTTGTGTGATATCCATAAATGTCATACAAATGTTTGTACTACGTCTGGGTGTTTCTATGTATTTTAAGTATGTATTTTCAAAAGAAAAGTAGTTTATGTATTATATCCGTATTCTGATAACAATAACACAAGCATAATAAGCTTAGCTTGGGACCAGAGGACGTTGTGTGAAATGTCCATGAATATTTATTTATTTGTTTATTTATTATCACACAGAAGCGCAAGAAACTACTGGGGCCCAAGTCTGCTATTACAATGTTGTCCCAATAAAGTCAATAAACAGTCACTGACGCCATTATAGCACCATAATGAAGAGTAGACTACCAAACTTGATAAAATTCGCCATTATGCAATCAGTGACTGATCATTGTGACACCATTGTTATAGCAGACTTGGGACCAGTATTTTCTTCCATGCGCTTCTGTGTGATGTCATTTTTTATTGGGATTTTCTCTAATTTTAATTAGTTATGAAAATACTTAATTTAAATACTAGTAAAAGTTGGCTGCCCTGCCCTTATTATCCTTACTAATTTATAAATGCGAATTCCGGATGATGACGCAATAATAATTTTGACGAGTTAATGTGTGGAACGAAACGATAGCGCGATTTAAAAAACGTACAACGCCATCTATTGAGCAGAAGAGTAAACTTCTGTTTGTTAAGGATTGATTTCTAAATTTCACGCGTACGAAGTCGCGAGCAACAGCTAGTCACAAAATATTCGTCATACCGACTCCAAATAACGCCAAAAACGGGACTCCAAACAATGAGATAAAGGCGATAGCGATGGTCACAGGGGGACTGAACTGTAAAGTGTTCTCTATGAACGATGAACGAATGAGTCGCACAAGTAAGAGGCAATAAGATAATTTATAAATTTTGCAATTGACATGCTATGCTTTTACTTAATAAATTAAATTACGGTGGAAAAAGTGATTACTGCAAGCGGGACTCGAACCCACGACCTCCGAATACCGTTCCGTAGCTCTGCCAACTGAGCTTATTGCGGTCGTGCTCGAAGTAATCAATTAGGCCACCGTAATCGTTACTCGATTGAGTTTATATCGTGTTTCTACGTAGTACGGCAATAAGATGTTAGATTTTTATATTAGTTATTCACCTGAATCATTATCACATGGCCTAACTTAGGCTATAGGATGATGACACATTCTTAATCCATCGTGGCTATAAAAACCGTATTTACATTCTTGTAATAACAAATACAAAGACCTATTACGCGAATAATTAACAAAAGCAATTATTTTCAATGGGGCAGTTAAGGAAATAAGGACGCGTTAGTCATAAATACTAAATAGACCAACCTTTCAGCCTTATAACCCTATAAACCTAATCCTACCTAATTTATAAATGTGAAAACGAGATGATGATACTACAGAAATTTTGACGAGCTTAAGTGTTGATGTGTCGAACGAAACTATAGCGCGATTTAAAAAATAGGTACAGCGCCATCTATTGACCGTCATAGTAAGCTTCTGTTTTTAGGGTTCCGTACCCAAAGGGTAAAAACGGGACCCTATTACTGAGACTTCGCTGTCCGTCCGTCCGTCCGTCCGTCCGTCCGTCCGTCCGTCCGTCCGTCCGTCCGTCCGTCCGTCCGTCCGTCCGTCCGTCCGTCTGTCACCAGGCTGTATCTCAAGAACGGTGATAGCTAGAGAGTTGAAATTTTCACAGATGATGTATTTCTATTGCCGCTATAACAACAAATACTAAAAATAAAATAAAATAAATATTTAAGGGGGGCTCCCATACAACAAACATGATTTTTAGGGTTCCGTACGCAGTATCTCAAGAACGGTGATAGCTAGACAGTTGAAATTTTCACAGATGATGTATTTCTATTGCCGCTATAACAACAAATACTAAAAATAAAATAAAATAAATATTTAAGGGGGGCTCCCATACAACAAACATGATTTTTAGGGTTCCGTACCCAGTATCTCAAGAACGGTGATAGCTAGACAGTTGAAATTTTCACAGATGATGTATTTCTATTGCCGCTATAACAACAAATACTAAAAATAAAATAAAATTAATATTTAAGGGGGGCTCCCATACAACAAACATGATTTTTAGGGTTCCGTACGCAGTATCTCAAGAACGGTGATAGCTAGACAGTTGAAATTTTCACAGATGATGTATTTCTATTGCCGCTATAACAACAAATACTAAAAATAAAATAAAATAAATATTTAAGGGGGGCTCCCATACAACAAACATGATTTTTTTACCGTTTCTTGCTCGATACTAATAACGTTGCCTTATGTTGCATAGATAATGGTACGGAACCCTTCGTGCGCGAGTCCGACTCGCACTTGACCAATTTTTTTTAAGGTTTAATTTCTAAATTTCAACTTTTCTGCTCATATTTTATTGAACTAAAAATACAGGTGACACAATACAAAACTGTGACTATAACAAAATATGCTTGAGAGCTCGGGTCTATCGATCTAGCGCACTTTACCTTGGCGCACCACCCTCCAACAAAAACATATCGATTACTCAATATAGGCACCTAGCTCCTCTCTTTAAATATTAACACACTTATTAACACACTTAGATTAATTCGGTACGTATCTATCAATGTATTAATCTATGTAACGGAATCTTTGTAAGTGATTTTCACCCACTTGAACACAAATAATGTAATCTCTCCGTGTGGTGACGGATTAAGAACACAAGTGTCACCACCCCATCTCCTCCCAAGGGTGCTGTAAAAGTCAGCTAAGGGATATTGCCCACAGATAACATCCTCTGTGAGAGACCGAAAACTCGAAAATAAACCCTGTGCCAACACGCTTGGTCAGCGCGGCACAGTAGACCATAATCCCTCCAAAGTGGAGGAGACCCGTGCCTGTAATGTAATGTAATCGGGATAAAAGAATAATATGTACCTTCTTTACCTAATATTATAAAACAAGATCTTTATTTTTGTTGCATATGTATGTCCCTATGTGAGTATATATTTTAAAAAACCACAACACGGATTTTGATGCGGTTTTTTAATAGACTGAATGGTATAAAAAATTTATATAAATTGTTAGGGTTTGTTTTCAAATTCCACACGTGCGAAGTTGCCTGCAACAGCAAGTATATTTTAAAGTTTTAAGTTAAGTGTATTTAATTTAAATAAACAAAAGCTTTTAAAATGTAAAACCTTTTATAATGTAAAACTTTAGTAGCGTTGGATTAAGCCGCATTATTGAAAACTTTTAACATTAACGGTAGCAAACAAAATATAAGTATGACTACATACTGATACAGAATATAGCTTTTATTTAATACTAGCTGCGGGCAATAGCTAGTATTAAATTCAAAATAATAATTCAAATTTCAAATCTTCACAAATTATACCAAGAAAAGACGTGTGTCACTCAGGGACTGCCGCGGTAAAGCTATTGCATAGCATTTTTGTCAACTTATGCAATTATAATTATTCATTTATTTTATTTATGCAGTATTTTTTAATATTAATAAAATATTAATATTTTTTTTAATATTTATTTATTAAAGAGACAAGCGTGATATTTCAAAAAAGTCATCAAAATATCTGCTATTCATCGATAGATGGCAAAACTAAAAAATATCACCGCTGCCGCTGTGCTGGTCGAAGTGTTAGGTTATTTTCGTTATGGAATTTCTGGATTTAGTCTCCACGCTCAAGGCCCGCGATAGAAGCTATGCAATAGCTTAAAAGCCAACCAATGCATCTTTAAAAAAAATTGCATCATAATCCGTTACGTAGTTTTCAGAAAATAAGTATACTTAAAGATATACTCGTACATACAAAAATAACGACTTTATTTTATAATTAGTTAAGAAGATAAAGCAACGGCTTTGTACAAGTAGATAGTAGATTCGATGACAATTCTTTTTTTTATACATAGACATTTCACACAACGTCCTCTGGTCTCAAGCTAAGCTTATTATGCTTGTGTTATGGGTACCACTACATAAACTACTTTTATTTTGTAAATACATACTTATAATACATAGTAAACACCCAGACGCAGGACAAACATTTGTATGACAATTATAAATATCATACAATTTAATCCGAGCGGGAATCGAATCCGTGACCTCGTGAACGGCAGTCCGTTACCTGAACCACTAGACCACGAGGCTCGTCAAATTCTAAAGCTCATTGACTTTTTACTTAATAAATCAAATTATGGTGGAAAAAGTGAAATGCCGCAAGTGGGACAACACAAGCAATATATAAACTCAACCGAGTGACAAATGTGGTGGTTTATTTGAATGTTGCAGGCACGACCGCAATAAGCTCAGTTGGAAGAGCTTCGGAACGGTATTCCGAGGTCGTGGGTTCAAGTCCCGCTTGCGGCAGTCACTTTTTCCACCATAATTTGATTTATTAAGTAAAAGCATAACATGTCAAATTCAAAAATTAATAAATTACTTTAATAATGAACGTCGAGTCATTATTTAAACCATTCGTATTCTGGAAAGAATACTCAAGTGTTGGTCGAGATGGTGTAAAGCAATCTTAGATATATATATGGCTATAGATGGCGGTGTACGTAAAAATATATAAACTCATTCGAGTGACAGATATGGTGGTTAATTTGAAGTGTTGCAAGTAGACCGCAATAATCTCAGTTGGAAGAGCTTCGGAACGGTATTCCGAGGTTGTGGGTTCAAGTCCCACTTGCGGCATTTCACTTTTTCCACCATAATTTGATTTATTAAGTAAAAGCATAGCATGTCAAATTCAAAAATTAAGAGAATACCAAAATAGCTTCGTGCATTTGTCTACGTACGAAGTTTTCATTGTTTCTTTAGATTGAATGGCTAGAGCTCTAATTTTTAAGTATGTGTTTTGAACGAAGAAACGCGATTGAAAAAAGTTTTCTCGATAGAAAATCTTAGCGAAACAACCTCTCTCATTTTTTATTTTTTTCTTTTGTCGGTCTATTATCGCGTATTAACCAATGAAATAACTTTAAAAACATAAGTAACTATTATATATAGAAACACGTAAATCAGAATTAAAATATATTTCGTAGATTTTGAGTAAACAAAAAAAATATCCCTAATTCTTCATTTGCTTTACCTACTAGCTGTGTTAATATGTACATGTCGACGATAATATTGATGTAGGCACTTAATAAATTACTCATTGACTTTTGATACTTTATTAGCTTATGTTTTACGAATATTGTGTTTTATTGAATGTATCCATGCATAAGAATCAGATATGACGGCTGACAGAAGACTATACAAGTGGGAAGTGTAGTGGAAGCGTAGAAGAATGATGATATCTATTATTGACAATCGCTTCAAAAACACATATACACGTGTTTATCTTCTTCTAATATATAAAATTCACGTGTCACAGTGTTAGTTACCGTACTCCTCCGAAACGACTTGACCGATTTTTATGAAATTTTACATGCATATTCAGTAGGTCTGAGAATCGGCTAACATCTATTTTTCAAACCTTTTTTTTTCTTTTTTTTTGTATGGCAAAACTACGTTTGCCGGGTCATCTAGTCTAAGATAACTTATTATAAACACGAACACTGTCTACGATATTTACATTTGTGTTTGTTTACATATTATTTGTATAGTGTTTTTATCCGTGAGGACCTATAATTGGCTTGCTGATGTACATTTTTTTTTAGTTCATAGTGTTTGTAAAGCTGTTGGTCTTCCTTGAAATAAATAAATAAATACACAGATAGATAGATAGTAGCAGTTAGCAGATATAACATTTTAAATGACATTGAACTAAAAACATCGGATGTTAAACAATTACATAAAGTAACTAGATTAATTATAACACGCAACCATGAAACAGTCGTGTTGAGATTTCACTTTACTTTGTATATATCACATTCCTTACATTCACATTCATTTAGCGTCTGGGTGTTTACTATGTATTATAAGTACCTATTTATTTACAAAAGAAAAGTAGTTTATGTATCGTATCCGTATTCTGGTACCCATAACACAAGCATATAAGCTTAGCTTGGGACCAGAGGACGTTGTGTGAAATGTCCATGAATATTTATTTATTTTATTTATTATTCCTTGCAACAAGCAAATCTTATTATTCTTCTCCGCCCACAAATGCTTCAGTAATGAAATTATAGAACTAAATATTTATAAATAACTAGCTACCCCGGCAAACGTTGTTTTGCCATACAATTCTGTGTAAAAATCAACAACAAAAAATTTCATCAAAATCGGTCCAGCCATTTGTGAATCTAAACCATCCTCAAACCCCTTGAATGCACACAACAAATTTCATCAAAATCGGTCCAGCCGTTTAGGAGGAGTTCAATTACAAACAAACGTACAGAAGATATAATTATATATATATAAAGATAATCTACTTAGTTTAAAAACTAAAAAACACGCTTAAATCCTGAATATTTTTAAATGATTGCATTGTCATCAATACTCAATTTTATGCTACCTACTTACAAAACGTTAACAGTTTATGTTGCCAGAGACATAGGTTTCTGTTGTCACAATCGTAGTAAACACAAGTAAAGAATTATGATATTTTTACCTGATTCTATAAACAAAGCGTTTTTATGTGAAATTATCTGATTGTATATAAAAGGCATACGTAGAAACACAATAATCTTGATGAGTCTACTCATATACAATTAAACTATTACGTGTATAATTAAAAATACAAGTGTGGTCGAAGTGATACTTCAACATGCTATTCTAGTAATTCTGATCAAGGAATTGGGATTATTCTTTTAAATTATTGCATTGTCATCGGTCCTTGTTAGGTGTGCAAAATTTCAGATCAATCCGTCTACTGCAGGGGCGTGCGCTCCATAAAGGCAGAAAAGCCCTGCTTTACTTGCCATTCACAGATATTTTAATAAAACGTTCGTATGTTTTAGATGACTTTATTCATTTATTTACTATTAATTAAACAAAATAATATAACTTAAAAACGCCTAATAATTCATAAATAGCACCAATATGTGCTTGCAAATTGGTGCTTTTGGCCAGGCGTTTGGCGAAGGAATAATATTGGTCAGACGGACGAAAATAAGCTCGACACCTGCCTGCCATGAGTTCATATGTGTGTAGAAATTTTGGTGTCCGTGTACAGTTTACAAACGCACACAGGCTTGCATATTGAAGACGCCTTGTACCGTATCTCATGCGGAAAGCTTTGGCGATCGGATGTTTCCGCTAGTATTCGGCGTTCGTTCGTTACCTATAATCCGAATAAATATAATAGTCGGAAGTCTAATAAATCACGTATGCACACTATGCATTTTTAGTTTTATCTATTTAAATAGCAGAAATATTTTGGTTCGACGGAGGCCATTTTATTTGTTCATGTGATTCATTGAACTGTTTAATATTGAGTTTCTATAATTTAATAATTGTATGGATTTTCGTTTGTTGATTTTAAAATGTTATTTGATTGTGAAATGTGTGTTGATAGTGTGTGTTTGTAAAAATTAAAAATAACAAGTTCTCACAATTGTCATTCAGTGAAAAGATTCTGTGTACCCGAGTTACGACAACTAAGCCAGCAAAAATATAATGTAACTCGAAAATTTCATGTTAAAAGTTACGAAACGTATGTACATACGTACATGTACGTATGTGTGGACGTACGTAGTTATTGTTTAGTAATTCTAGTACAGTGTGGACTGACTCGGGATTTAAATTTGTTCTGTTGGCATGGTTTCCGACTTAGAGATCCGTCGCGTGGCTATGCTAAAAATCTATAAAAGAAAAAGTTTTTGTGACTGAGTACAGCGCCGCATTCCCTGTGTCATATTCCTGTGCACGCCAAAGATCAAAGATTCCGTTACACAGATTAATACATTGATAGATACATACCAAACTTATAAAAGCGTGTTAAAAATACTACGAAATTATAAATGTGAGACTGAGCAGATAATAAAACGAAGATTAAATGCGTAACAAAACCATAGTGCGATTCAGAAAGGCAGCACAATGCCATCTATTGAGCAGTATAGTAAACTTTTATTTGTTAAGGTTTGGTTTCTAGACATCACGCGTACGAAACCGCGGGTATTAGCTAATGAATATATGAATATTCTTACGCACATTTCACAAAAAACAGTGAAATTAACCAATTGTATAACATAGTTCTCCGTGTGGTGACGGATTAAGAATACAAGTGTCACCATCCCATCTCCTCCCAAGGGTGCTGTAAAAGTCAGCTAAGGGATATTGCATACCATATAAAATAAATCCTGTGCAAACACGCCTGGTCAGCGCGGTACAGTAGACCATAATCCCTCCCAAAGTGGAGGAGGCCCGTGCCCAACAGTGGGACGTAAATTGGCTTGAGAGAGAGGGAGAGAGATAACAGTTTCTATTTATAAGAACATCCTTTAGTCACCATCTAGATTTATTTGCTTGTGTTATTGGTAGATATCTCTCACTTTTTCTCCAGCCCATTAACGTCCCACTGTTGGGCCTCCTCCACTTTGGGAGGGGTTATGGCGCTCTAAACAGGCTTATCCTACAACTACTAATACAAAACTAATGCTAAACCTAATCTTATAATTCTTTACGTCACTGTAATTTATCTTTACTTTATTAAGTTATTTTAACATAGCGTTAAACCCTGTCAAGTCAAACAAATGTTAGACTACTGTACTAATTAAGCAAATTACAGCTACACTTTTTTAAAGAGGTCAAAGGTTAAAGAGACTTTCTTTTGAAAATGTATAATTAGGTTAATAAATCTCTTGTTTTTATACGCAGAAAATTCTTATTTTAGTAGAAAAGTAGCCAGTAATTTTGAGTCTAATAAGTAATATAATACGGCATGCCTGTGAAGAAATTCCGTTTTTAAATCCTTACCATGCATCGGTAGCATGACACCGATGGTATATGACGATATGTGTTCTTAAATGTTGGTTTCAAAAATACCTACTCATAACCCTAAATTTTATTGCTTAAAATTCTTAATAAAATGGGAAAAGATTTATTTACTTATTAGTATATAAAAAATTGGTCAAGTGCGAGTCGGACTCGCGCACGAAGGGTTCCGTACCATTATCTATGCAACATAAGGCAACGTTATTAGTATCGAGCAAGAAACGGTAAAAAAATCATGTTTGTTGTATGGGAGCCCCCTTAAATATTTATTTTATTTTATTTTTAGTATTTGTTGTTATAGCGGCAATAGAAATACATCATCTGTGAAAATTTCAACTGTCTAACTATCACCGTTCTTGAGATACAGCCTGGTGATAGACGGACGGACGGACGGACAGCGAAGTCTCAGTAATAGGGTCCCGTTTTTACCCTTTGGGTACGGAATCTTAAAAGCACTATTATATCTATACTAAAATTAAAAAGCTGAAGAGTTTGTTTGTTAATAGGCCCTGTATCACAGCTTATCCAAAAAGCTAGCACGGGCATCAATTCTGTAAAAAACTATAATAGCCAATAAAGATTTCTTTTTTTTTTTAACTTTTTCGTTTCTCCCTTTTAACGCGCTAATCTCAGAAATGACTGGTCCGATTTGAAAAATTCTTTCAGTGTTGGATAGTACATTTATCAAGGAAGGCTATAGGCTAAATAACATTACGCTGCAACCAATAGGAGCGAAGCAGTCGTGAAAAATGTCGCAAAAAAAACGGGCTTTTTTCGAAATTCGTAGAGTCGCGGGCAGCAGCTAGTCTATACCAAAAATAAAAAGCTGAAGAGTTTGTTTAATGTTTTTTTGAACGCGCTAATCACAGGAACTACTGATCCGATTTGAAAAATTGTTGGTATACTATCCAACACTGAGAGCATTTTTCATATAATATAAATTTAATGGTAATAATATTTAGGGTTATAATGACACGTGGTCTGGTTAGAGGATGAAATGAAATACGTCCGGACTTGCATGGCGTTTATTTGCGACTCAATATATTTAATATAATATTAGCTTAAATAGGTAAGGAGAACAATCGTTTCTATATATTCCTAAAACTGCTGATACGCTGAGTGTTGCATACAATGAATTCATACATAATATATTTGTATATAATAAATTAGCCGGCTAGCAAACAATAGGACCATACATACTGTAATAAATATATTTGTTTATTATAACTTGGGTGGCTAGTATAATGGTCTCTATGCATTCGTAGACCTGTTGACATTACGTCTACTTGCAAACAATGAATTCATACAATGTGTTCCTACAAATATAATTTCAATTTTTCATTTATCACACTGCGACCAATAAATAAGAGTGAAGCATCAGCGAAAATGTAGTAAAAACGGGAAAAAATATCTAAATTTCACGCCTAAGAAGTCGCTGGTTAATTATAAATAAGAAATGCGAACACAGTTACTATAAATGTAAGATTAATGTAAGTCTTATAACGTAACGAGGGTCTGACAGTCACTGGCTCTTGATACACTATTATTTGAAAAGTCGCAATAGAAAATGTCCGTAAAACGTGATTTAGCTACTAATAAAGATGTCCATGTTGTGCCTGTTATGTCACAGCTATTTGTATATAAATTATATGACAAAGTTGTAAGTTGTATGAAAATTTGTGTTAAATTTCATAGTGGCAGATATCTTGCAACTTTCTTTTTCATAAAAAGATTGACACTAAAACCTCAAAACTTTGCATGCTGGCTATTATTTATATATCTATCTATACTTACTTGGAACGCGCTAATCCTAGGAACCACTGGGTTTACCACTATAACATCACACTGCGCCGAATAGGAGCGACGCATTAGTGAAAAAGGTGCCTTAATGATTGACAAAAAATTTATGACAAATGATCATTTGACAAACAACGTTTCACCAAATGATCATTTGGCAAACAATACACTTGACAAAAGTATCATCTTATAAAAACTTACTTAACAAATAATCCATTAGCAAACACTACACTTGACAAATGTGTTAAGTATCCAAATGTCATTTGTCCTTTTTTTCATTTCACGAAATAATATCTTTCGTAAATTATGTTGTATTAAATGTATCATTATCATCATGGATCATTATTAATGGAAGAAATAAAGTCGCTTCTGGCCGTTTGGGGTTAAAGTTCTAACCTAACCTAACCCAATCTAACTAAAGAGATATATATCCCAAAGATGAACGGGTTAATAAGTAATTATTTTGCAAATAATGTAAAATATCGTTTTTTTTTTCATTCTATCTATCTACATTTAATAAAATATATCAATTAATACTTATAGTATGTTCTTTTTAGGAAAATCCAGAGCAGTGGCTTTGCAAAAAAATATGCAAAAGATGGTCATTTTAACAAGAATACCAAATTTTTAGACCCATAGTAGATTTATCTGATAACTCAGTTGCCAACTGTTAGTTTTGTAAAATAATAATTTATTGAATGTTAATTTAAGTGTTGATCATTTGGCAAAATAAAACATTTGTAAAATGATCAGTAGTAAAATGATCAATAGGCGAATTCACTGTTTTGTCAAACGTTGTTTGTCAAGTGTAGTTTTGCCAAATGACTTTTGGTCAAACAATCGGACACCAATGAAAAATGCTGTAAAAAAGGGGAAAATTTCCTAAATACACCGCGTACGGAGTCGCGGGAAACGGCTAGTTTATTATACAGTTTAGGAGTGTACCTTAAATATAAGAATAAAATTTTAACAAAGAATGATATTTCCAATACAATTTATAGAAATAACGATGTACGTGTAGGCGTCTACCTCTACCCTTTACAAGTAATAGGCATTATTACACTGTACTGGAACTCTATATTATATAACGTTAAAGATAAAATATAAATACAAAAAGGCCTTGTAGCCATTCGCCCACATACGCCACTTCTAATAATATTTTCAGTTTACACAAAGCTTTTACGCATATGCATTATATAGAACTATGACAACAGATGGCATGGAACAAATATTATTATCACACAACACGATCCTGCATCGCACTTATGAAATTTACAGACGACTTAATACTGCAATAAAAATATTTAAATATGCCATCGTAGGGCAAAAGCCTTGACCAGTCCTGATCATCTAACCTGATCTGAGATTTTGTGGTTTAAGGAGGTCAATCAACCACACTCAAGACGCGTGGAATTTGAAAATTTTCTCCGTTTTTACAACATTTTTCACTAATGCTTCCCTGCTATTGGTCGCAGCGTGATATTATATCGTTTTTAGCCTTCTTCAATAAGTGGACTATCCAATACAAAAATAATTTTGTTATTATTTTTTTTATTTCTTTTTATTTATTTATATCCGTATTCTGGTACCCATAACAAAAGCATATAAACTGAGCTTGGGACCAGAGGACGTTGTGTGAAATGTCTATGAATATTTTTTTTATTTTTTTTTTTCAATAATAACCAGTAGTTCCTGAGATTAGCGCGTTCAAACAAACAAACAAACAAACAAACTCTTTAGCTTTATAATATTAGTACAGATAGAAAACGACCTGACGCATTATAAACATTTGTATGACAATTATAAATATCACGCAAATTATTGTCCCTTGCGGAATTCGAACCCGCGACCTAGTGCACGGCCGTCCATTGTATGAAGCACTTGACCATAAGGCCCTTCAATTTCTTGTACTATCAATCTTGTAATCCGTCACTAATGTAATTTACGAAAGTAATAATAATATAATAAGACTTTTGTAAATTACATTAGACATATCATTAGTAAAATAAACGTAACTCCTAATTATCGGATTTACTTGAGAAACAACAGTGTCGACGATACGTGGTTGAATGTTATGTAGTACTTTGTACCACTACTAGGAAATAACATCGCATAAATGCAAATTAATATCATATGAAGTAGTACCTATTAATATGTAAACACAACAACCTATTCTTAAATAATCAATAGAAAATAAATCACAAGTTGCCTTTTACGTATAATCCGTTGCTGTACCATTGACTGTCATAAAATAAAAATACTATAGTGTCGTGTCAAAAAATGTTATTGAACTTATATTAAATACAAGCAGACATTCGTTATTACAATCGTGCAAGGCTTTCTGTTTCAAAGTTCTTAATTGTAACGAGTGCGAAATGGTAACTAGGGTATGAATTAAATTCAAGATTATAGTAATTTATTAATTTTGCGATTGACATGCTATGCTTTTACTTAATAAATTAAAATACGATGGAAAAAGTGATTACGGTAAGTCCCGCTTACGGTAATCACTTTTTCCACCGTAATTTAATTTATGAAATTCAAAATAATAATATTTGAGTGAATATAATTCGTAAAACAACAGTAACTGTGAGTACTTGAAATCTTTTTTCAGAGAAGAGTCTTACGCTAGCAGCCGTTACGCATATCCAATAGTTTAGGTTTGCAACACACTGATTAAGCTACGCTATAGTATTAATATGCATAAAAAGCAAATTAATATGGTTTCAGCTTTACAAAACCTGGACTGACCTAATGTAATGCCAATCTAATGATAATGTAATGCTCCCCTCACATTTGGATTACAATTTTACTTTACTTCCGGTGGAGCGTAGTCGTTGACACACCCTGGCTATACGAAAACGATTAAGAGTCTAAATAAAGCTTAAATGTATCCTAATAACTTCAAAATGTATAAAAAGACAGCTATAAGCGCATATAAACATTCTGATACACTGTTTCTCTATTTAAGTAGTATTTAAAGGATGCATGAGATAACACAGAGTTAGATTCTTAATAATATTTACAAACTTCAAGCTAACGTGAAATGATTTAATTGACGAAGGTGAAAATAATGGCCCTAAATAACGAGATAAGGGCAGGAGAATGATGTGACAAAACAGATGACGATAACTCTTATTTTTTATTACAGAACTTTAATTTTAACTAACTATTTTTAACATTAGTCTTAAAACGCTTTTGTTACATAAATATTTTAATCAGACATAATATCTTTGAGTAGTATCGCTTTCGCTGCGGACTCCATACCTTACAATTGACACGTCTTGATCTGCCTTTTCTCATTACCGTAGGAAACTTCGGTGACGTGACTGTACTGTCTAAATTAACAGTACGTTGTTTCATTTTATTTTATTATATTACTGACTCTATTATAACGAAAGAAATATTTTTGTTTGTGATTTCTTTAATAAAGTTCGTGTAATGGAAATATATTTATTTTTAATAACACCTTAAGAATTAAACAAAACAGTGGTTACATTTTCATACCCTGTCTCTAATGATATTTTCTGCTATATATGACTTTAGCTATGAACAACTCCATGCAATTTTTTTTCTTAATTTAATTAATAAATATTTATTAAAAATACTCTTTTTTATAATATCTACCACCATTTAATGCTTCAGAATTAAGTAAAAAAAAATTGGAAAATCAAAGAAAGCTACTTTAACTTTTTTTATTTACCTATACTAAACTTTGCTTTTTTCGTTGCGGGTTAGATTCCCGCAGGGGACAATCATTTTTGTGATATTTATAATTGCCATACAAATGTGTGTACTGCGTCTAATCGTTTTCTGTGTATTAAGTATATATTAACATTAAAAAAATTATTTTATGTAGTCTATCCACATTCTGGTACCCATAACACAAGCATATAAGCTTAGCTTGGGACCAGAGGACGTTGTGTCAAATGTCTATGAATATTTATTTATTAAAAAAAGTCAAGTAGAATTTAATTTGCTCAAATGTGATCTTAATTTAATATCAGTTATTTGTAAAGTTAATAAACAAGAATAACATTTACACAAGAACACAAAACAAATCTAGTTATAAATCAAGAGACACATAAATTTAGCAAGATCACTATCCTTGTAAACGCACTAACTTAGAACGCGTAGAACAATAATTTCTACGCGGGAAGTCACTGAAATCCTCTCTTGCCTACACGCTATGGCGTCACTACAAAACTTACACAGATAAAAAATCACTGGAAGAGTTTAACATATAATAACATTATCTTACAGATTTACAAATAATTGATCTCTAATACTAAGTTGTTTAAAGAGTTTAAACATAACTAATAATTAAAAAAATACCTATTCAAACCGACCCGAGCCCACGACATTTCATAAAATACATGGCAGTAGGTGTATTGTGTTGAAAAAATTAACTACCAAAGTATTAGTGCCTACCTTTCGCGGAGTAGTCACTACATATATTATATACCATACTAGCAGTTGCCCGCGTCTTCGTACGCGTGTAATTAAGAGTATTTTCCCCAATTTATCAACATCTTTCACTAATGCTATACTGCTATTGGTGATGTTATATAGCCTCAATCCATCCTTGATAAATGGACTATCCAACACAAAAAGAATTTTTCAATTCCAATCAGTAGTTCCCGAGATTAGCGCGCTCAAATAAAATTCTTCAGCTTTATAATATTGGTATAGATTAATCTATACACGCAAAAAATCGTGGTATTTAAAACCGTTTCCAGTAAATCTTATTCCGTAATCAGGACGTCCTTTCAAGGTCACCTTTCTTGTAGGTACGTTAAGGAACGAGCGTTTAATAGATGCGATTTGGTAATGTAAAACAACTGTTACTCGAAAATTGCTGTAATTTCTTAAGATATATTATTTTATTGTACGATTATGAAGTGCGAACAAATAAAGTTAGATATTCGCAGAATCTTGACAGTGGTACCAGTTCTACGTGCACAACGAAACTTAACTAAAAAATGTACCTAATCAACTATTGGTGTAAAGTAATTTATTAATTTTGCAATTGACATGCTATGCTTTTACTTAATAAATCAAATCACGGTGGAAAAAGTGATTACCGCAAGCGGGACTCGAACCCACGACCTCGGAATACCGTTCCGTAGCTCTGCCAACTGAGCTTATTGCGGTTGTGCTTTACAGTAATCAATTAGGCCACCGTAATCCTCACTCGATTGAGTTTATATCGTATTTCTACGTACAATGCCATCTATCCGCTTGTGGTAATCACTTTTTCCACCGTGATTTGATTTATTAAACTATAGGTGTACTTAGATTAATAGGCTATTTCGTTGAGCACACTTATAATAATTAAAATCTTTAGTCTATAATATATAGATCCATACTTACTAATATCATAAAGCTGAAGAGTTTGTTTGTTTGAACGCGCTAATCTCAGGAACCACTGGGCTGATTTGAAAAATTCTTTCAGTGTTAGATAGGGCATTTATTGAGGAAGGCTTTATAACATCACGCTACAACCAGTAGAAGCGATGCAGTAGTTAAAAATGTAGCAAAAACGGGGAAAATTTTCTAAATTCCAAGCGACAGGGTCGCGGGCAACAGCTAGTTTTCTAATAAAACAGTTCTGTTAACATTGCCGAATTGTGTTATTGACACTATCAATTTTAATTTTTAGTTAAGTTTAGTTGTGCACTTAGAAACGTATATTTAATGCTTCGTTACCTTCAATTTCTCAGGAGATAACCATCACATCCAGACCTGGTGCCAATAGGACCACACGGGAACCAGGATCTTTAAATTAAATAAGAATCATTAAAATCGCTTCGCCCAGTTAAAAGTTATGAGATAACAAACAAAAAAACATGGAGGTGACTTAGGAACCTTCTCCTTTTTTGAAGTCGGTTAAAAAGATAAACTACCGGTTCAAGGTATTTTCGTTCAGAGGCGTCAGACGCAAAAAAAATTATCATGTTATTAATTGCTTACGTTTAAAATAAGTTTCAAACTAGCTTTCTCTCCAACCCATTAAGTTCCATGTTTGGGCACGGGCCTCCTCCACTTTGCGAGAGATCATGGTGTACTGCGCCGAGCTCACCAGGCGTGTTGGCAAAGAGTTTAATTTCGAGTTTTCCGTCTCTCACAGAGAATGTTATCTATGTACAGTAGCTATCCCTTAGCTAGCTTTTGTAGCACCCTGAAAAGGAAATGGGGTGGTGACACTTTTATATTCTTAAGCTTTCAGAATAAAAATACGACTATATTACATAAAATTCACAATGATTTAATAGCTTTAAAAGCTGCAGATTTATAGCAGTCATAATATTTTTTGTGACGCAGAATGGAGTGCTCTCATTTAGTTAAGTGGTCAAGACGCATTATTTATCTGAATTTTATTTTTCTAGTAATTGGTGCTTAAACACGTTGGCGAGAATACTTTTAAAGTCATTATTAAAAAGCTTTTTTAGAGTTATGACAAGTTTTCTGAAGATTTATTTGTGTACAATAATAATTGAGTATTATAAAAAAAAAATTTGAACCGACTTCATGAGACCACCTCGGTAGACTACTCATTGATTATTTAGATACATAATATGTGAAAAAAATGTGTGTACCTTTGAAATTTTTCTGGCCACAAGGCAAGCATCTCAGCTTTCAAATAAAAAAAAAAACAATCATTAAAATCGCTTCATCCAGTTAAAAGTTATGAAGTAATAAACATAAAAAAGAACATACAGACGAATTGAGAACCTCCTCCTTTTATTGGAGTCAGCTTAAAAATAAATATAATTTATCTACAATAAAAAAAAATATTAAAGCTGACATTGAATATTAAAAACAAATTTTTAAATCCCTTATCAACGGCAAGTTAAGTTTCCGACATTTCATTTCATAAAAAATGATACTTATTAAAATATGTACCTACCTAATAATAGATAGACTCTTTTGCCACTGTCACTAAAAACGAAATAAAAAGATGGAATAGTTTCTGTTACTATAAACACTCTATCCAGTTATTTTGACATAAAGTTTAAAAAGCCTGTCTGTAAGTTGGCATTATCTGAGAGTTGCAATACACGAAGTTATAAGTACCAACTACGAACATTTATCTCTATATTACATTATTAAAATATTAAAAGTACATATTAAGAAGTCAAGTGTCACCACCCCATTTCCTCCCCATGGTGCTATAAGAGCCAGCTAAGAGATATTGTATCGTCACCGTCCTCTGTGAGCGACGGAAAACTCGAAATTAAACCCTGTGCCAACATAACGCCCAAATGACGCGACAATAGAGAGGGATAGACAAATGATAGGGAGTATTTGTTGTTTTAGCATCAACTGCTATAAATAAAGTGTGACATCTTCAGCTCTCTAGCTGTCACTCTTCCAGAGATAGATACAGCTTGGTGACAGATAGACGGACAATAAAGCCTCAGTAATAGAATCCCGTTTAACCATTTGGTCCTAACCCTAAAAATTGTATTACTAAATGAATTACTCTTCACGTGATGATAACAAAAACAGATATAATTAAGAAATAAACTTAGTGTCGTAAATACAAAATTTAAATAGAAAACGTAAAACAATTAGATATTATAATGGCAAGACATAATCAACTTGGTGGAAACAAAAGAGGCTTTATTTTATGTTGTTAAGCTTCTGTTCGTGTCTGTCGAATAAATGAGATTAATTCATTCAAGTGACATTATTTCCTTTTTAAATATAACAAATTACATTCCCTGAATGTATTATAAGACTTATAAGATATGGTTATATCTTAAAAGTCTTAAATGTTCTCAGAAAAAGATATAAGAGTAAAGTGTTTGTCAATTTAATTTATCAAATTATCACTTCTGGATTTTTACAATAGAATTAGTCGTATTAAAAAAAGCACTGCTTAAGAAATATTTTTTCCAGGAAAATCAGGCTTGAAACATAAGTAGTTACATAATTATTATTATACGTATAGTGTCAATATATGCAAAAAAAATTGGTCAAGTGCGAGTCGGACTCGCGCACCAAGCTTTCCGTACCATTATCTATGCAACATAAGGCAACGTTATTAGTATCGAGCAAGAAACGGTAAAAAAATCATGTTTGTTGTATGGGAGCCCTCCTTAAATATTTATTTTATTTTATTTTTAGTATT
The DNA here is from genome assembly GCA_916999025.1 of Orgyia antiqua. Classification (NCBI taxonomy): domain Eukaryota; kingdom Metazoa; phylum Arthropoda; class Insecta; order Lepidoptera; family Erebidae; genus Orgyia; species Orgyia antiqua. Next base: position 32,338,983 of record OU779866.1, read on the forward strand.
TGTTGTTATAGCGGCAATAGAAATACATCATCTGTGAAAATTTCAACTGTCTAGCTATTACCGTTCTTGAGATACAGCCTGGTGACAGACGGACAGACGGACGGACGGACAGCGAAGTCTCAGTAATAGGGTCCCGTTTTTTACCCTTTGGGTACGAAACCCTCAAAATATGTTTAATTGAAAACAAAATGTGTGTGTTTGTGTGTGTGTGTGTGTGTGTGTGTGTGTGTGTGTGTGTGTGTGTGTGTGAGTGTGTGTGTGTGTGTGTGTGTGTAGATGTCATCCTCTCCCACAAACTTCCAGATAGGTGAAATTAAATAAAATCTTATTTAAATTTTAAAGACTTCTGAAATTCAATAAACTAATGCCAACTATTATTATAGCCTTGTCTGTCTGCCCCTCTTTCACAACAAAATTACTGGACCGACTTAAATAAAAATTAGTTTATCAAAAACGCACAATGTTAACAACCTCAGAAACTACTAGAAATTAAATATATAAATAAATAATAAATAATGGACATTTCACACAACGTCCTCTGGTCCCAAGCTAAGCTTTATGTGCTTGTGTTATGGGTACCAGAATACGGATATACTACATAAACTACTTTTCTTTTGTAAATACATACTTATAATACATAGAAAACACCCAGACGCAGTACAAACATTTGTATGACATTTATGGATCTCACACAAATGATTGTCCCAAGCGGGAATCGAACCCGCGACCTCGTGATCGGCAGTCCATTACATAAACCACTCCACCACGAAGCCCGTCGAATTATAATAAATTCAACGCTTACGTAGTCTCTACTATATCTCTCTCCAGCCCATTAACGTCCCACTGTTGGGCACGGGCCTCCTCCACTTTGGGAGGGATTATGGTCTTCTGTGTCGTGCTAACCAGGCGTGTTGCACAGGGTTTATAATCGAGTTTTCCGTCTCTCAGCGAAATTATCAGTGTACAATATTCCGTAGCTGGCTTTTACAGCACCCTAGGAAGGTTACCGTCGTGTTTATAATCCGTCACCACTCGAACAGATTAGCAATAGCTAGTAATAATAAATTTCTAAAGATCTTTATTATAAATGGGTTTATATAATAATGTCCTGATAGTGTCACACAACAAAAGTAGTCTTATATTGCAATCTTTAGGTCAACGTCGGATAACGCACACCCACATAAAAATCCATTGAAGCGTAAAACGTATCACTAGGGGACTAAGTTTATTTGTCGATACATTTGTTGCCTTGGAAAACGCCTACACGTTGACTTTCTATATTGTAATGGAAATGAACGTAGTAAATGTTTATGAGCAACCCTATATACCTAAATATTAAGTACGTATATTTTATGCGATCAAAATCTCTAGTTAGGTACTAAAATATTAAACATTTTCTGAAAGAATGGACGGACTGAATTGCTTAAAAAGCTGGCGATTGTTGAGAAGGATATGTTTTGGAATAGTGATCACAAACGTGGAGATGAAGCGTAGAGCTGCACCCTTATATTATGTGACTATATAGCCAGGACCGCTGGAAGCTGTTAGAAACAACTAGCGTTGGTGCAAACCGCTCAATAGATGACGTTGTTCGAAAAAACATCGCACGATGTTAAACTCAAATTGAGATGATTGTAGTGGAAAAATTGGTAAACATTTGCGTGAACCATAATAGCTCAGTTGGGAGAGCGACGGAACGGCATTCCGAGGTCGCGGGTTCAAGTCCCGCTTATGGTTATCATTTTTTCCATCATAATTTAGTTTGTTTAGTAAAAAGCATAGCGAGTCAATCGCAAAATATTAATAAATTAACTAGCGTAGGATTACGTATTGTGAAATTCTTTGGCAGTTTGAGGGTATCTTATTTCCAGCATTGGTATTTTGCTTTACTAGAACGGTTGGACCTTATAAATAAAGATCGCTCTCTCTCTCCAGCCCATTGACGTCTCACACCTGGGCAAAGGCCTCCTCTACTTTAGGAGGGATTATAGTCTACTGTGCCGAACTGAACAGGCGTGTTGGCACAGATAAATAAAGATACTATGCACAATATTGACACTTTTGTTTACCCTGTTTTCCCAAAATGAAAGTGAAAATATTTTCTTTCTCAAGCTGCTCTTCTAACTTCAAACCACCTTAGGATAACTGCTTATACTTTATTACAAGCCTATTCACACTTCACATTGAATTTTGTGGGAAAACCGTCGAAGTAAATTTATTCCATTAATTTGATGAATAAAATGTGAGGGATGACGCAGAATATTTCGCATATTTATGACATAAACAACAAAAGGACGTTATACATATATGGAACAGTTTTTGTTTTATGTAGCTATTTTGCTATTCTTAAATCGAATATGAGACTTCTAAATAACTCGTGTTTAACAATGCAGGAAGACTAACGAAGCTGCAAATATAATGTTTCACATAATATATTTAACTCACACATACATATATGTCTTGTAGAAATATCTCGTACAACCTCCCCAGGGAAATTTTATTTCGTTTAAACGCCTCCCCGTGGCCCCGACAGTGTATTGTGCCTTTGTTAGGGATAATGCAAAGGAATTCTTTGAACACGGGCAAATGTTTGTCTTTAGATTCAAGCATTTGTTTAGTTTTAATTCAAGCGTCTGTTGTTGTATGCTCTGTTGAAATACAGAAAATAAATTACCTGTTTCAAACAGTTTGCTTTTCGTAATTTAAATTGGTTTTCTACGTTTACGTAGCCTTTTGTAAAAGTTATAAGTATTTTATATCAGAAATGGTTTTTCGAAAGAGAGGTTAAGTCGCTTTAGATGTATTATAAAATTTATGAACTTCTGATTTATAACAAAATTTATATGTCCATGTCACGGATTAAAAATTAAGCTATCAACTTATTTCTTCTTAATGGCGCTGTAATAGCCAGCTAAGGAATAATACAAGCAGAAAACATCAATAACCTCATGCCAAGAGCACCCACGCCCGATTATTTGAACATAGTAGGTAAAATACCTTTCCGAAGTGGAGGAGGCCCAGCAGTAGGACAAACATGAGTTGGAAAGGCTAATTTTATTTTCTAGCCACCTCAAAACTTTAAGGAGTTGTAACCTTAAACGCTGATGAAACCCTGGAGCGGTATTAAACATACAAAAATAGCAAAAACTAGATTTATAGAACTTTTTTTTAATCGCAATCAGTCTTAGACTATAAGCAGGTATGTTGTATGGTAGTCACAGGCCGAGCGAGTCCTCCAACGAAGACTCAACTCACATCCAATGTGAAACATCACATGATGTCACTTCGCTTGAGGCGCTTTGAGTAACTTCGCCGCAGCAGGCAGACGGCAAGCGCGTTGGGATGATTTTCAATACGCTTTTTGTATTTTACAGACATAGCCTGTATTTCCTCCTTGACCGTTCTCATATTTAAGTTTCAGTGGATTTCGTCATTAGTTATAAACCACGGGACATTAGCTATCGTTCTGAGTATTGCGTTTTGCATCCTTTGCATGATTGAGATATTTCAATTGGCGGCACTACCCCAGAGTTGTATGCTATACATCCATACTGGTTTTAATATTGTCTTTTAGGTTTTAATATAGATGAGCAATTTATTGTCCGTCGATAACCTGCTGTTCCTGCCTAGCATCCAGTACAAGTTTCTGTGTCTCAAATTGAGAGTCTCTTTTTTACTATATAGACTTTCTTTTACTTTATTTATAGAACGTGATATTCAAAAACATCAACTTTCAATGCCAATGTCGGGCAGTAAATTTACCGAAAGCCAACATTTTTTGCAATAAGTAATCGTAAATCAAAATAATCGGCTCCTGTAATGTGGCAAAGAATTTTGGAAAAAAAACTAACCTAACATTTTTCTTCGTAAAAGGTAGAAGATCGCATTTTTTTACTATTATGTTTTTCAAACTTTTTAGTATATAAACGAGTCACTAATTCGGGGCATTTTTTATGGGAGCTTAATCCACTAGAGTTTTCTGCCTCTTGGAATGTTAATGAGATGTTCCGTTGCTGAATAAGAAGAAACTGGTAAGTAATTGGTGTATTCTTAAGCTATCGCCACACCATTTATCTATCCATCAGCTTTTTTCCTTCACATTAATATTGCCCTTACAAAAATCGCCCTATACTCTGCTCATGTTCTGGATACTTATTACTTAGTCCAACTGGTTCCAATCTTTATCTTTACTTGTTTTAAAACATTGTTGTTACTAGCTGTGCCTGCGACTTCGTCCGCGTGGAAAAGTGATTTTGGACAGCATTTAAAGAAAATATTTAGGCTCATTATTTAAATAAAACCACTAATTAAGAAGTTATACGCCCATATATTTTTTTCTACAGATTTATTATGTGTATAGATTTCTGTACGACTCTAGGTTAAATCTTTGAAACTACGTAACGGATTTTATTCCAAATTTGGTTTACAAATTCCACTCGTTCGAAGTTGCGGACAACAGCTAATTTAAATTAAAATGGATAATGCTTTCTCCAAACTTCTGAAATTAGAGAGTTGGTATGATAATACTTATTTTATACTTAATTACGTATATAACTTTATGTTAGTTTTTAAAAAGTGTAATTATTTAAACAAAACTTTTTACGGATTTAGACGCGTAAATATACGCATCTAAATCCGTAGAAAGTAGTTTATTTAAACAAATGAGTCGCACAAGCGTTAGAAAATATTAAGTGTAACTATTTTCTTCTAAAAGTTTACGAGTTTTTTATCCAGACAGTTTATTATCGCAAAATATCGGTTTAGAATCTTCAATATTTCTAGCCATTTCAACCATAATTTTAAGAATTAACAATGATAGCATTATTCGGCGTAATATTAACTTCGCTGTCACTTTAGTCTCTCTCCTAAATCTATCATATTTAAAAATATGATAGATTTAGGAGAAATTCTCAGACCTACTGAATGCGCATGTAAAATTTCATAAAAATCGGTCAAGCCGTTTCGGAGGAGTACGGTAACTAACACTGTGACACGTGAATTTTATAAATAAGAATAACGTTTCATATGACGTATAGCCTGTATCATAAACACACATAAATACAGTTTCACGCACACGCTGAGTGATGAAACCATAGGCACATTACATCTTTAGTATATTTGTGTAATATAAGTATATTTGTGTATATACCAGATGTACGAGTGTGTTTGACGAGCCTCGTGGTTGAGTGGTTCATGTAACCGAAAGCCGATCAAGAGGTCGCTGGTTCGATTCCCGCTCGGGACAATCATTTGTGTGATTTTTCTAATTGTCATACGAATGTTTGTACTGCGTCTGGGTGTTTCTATGTATTATAAGTATGTATTTACAAAATAAAAGTAGTATATGTATTCTATCCGTACTCTGGTACCCATAACACAAGCATAATAAGCTTAGCTTGGGACCAGAGGATGTTGTGTGAAATATCCATGAATATTTATTATATTTATTATTATTATATACATACCTACCCAATCAAAATGATAAAAAATTTACTTCAATAGTCATGCGCCTTTGAAATTTGAGGGTTTTCCTTGGATTTCTGAGAAGATAAACGTGAGATCCTGACCTGGTTCCAATAGGACCACACGGGAACCACCAGCTTTCAAATAAAAATAGAATCATTAAAATCGTTTCACCCAATTAAAAGTTAAGAGGTAACAAACAAAACAGGCGAATTGAGAATCTTGTCTTTTTTCGAAGTCGGTTGAAAATAAACAAGCGTAGCCATAATTTGTATAAAAAATAAATTGGCTCGCCTGTTTCGTGTTAAAGAAACCCTGTTGTTAAACCTTATTTATAGTTAGAAAAAGCTTTTCATTGTTATTTATTTGCCTTATTTTTTGTACAATAAATACCTTTACTTTCATTCATGTTGAAAAATGTTAAGTGATGGATGGTAAACAATAAATCAATTGAAACACGTGATTTTAGTGTGACCTTGGAGAAATAAATGTGAAAATTTTACTCACTACTTATAAAAATTATTTGTGACCTTCATAGATTGTAATACCGTATTTGGTAGCAATTTGTGTTCAAAATAATTGGCTTATTGGCATCCGTGATACCACTCGAAGGTCCTATTCAAAAATCAACGTCAAGTCTTTGTTAAAACTTGACAATATGCTAAAATGGGACCTATTGCTGCTGCCATGGAAACAGTATACTTTTAAACAGTTTTTTATTTAAATCTACCTCTTTATGTTTTATTTTTTTGTAAGTGAATTGTATGTTTTGGTTAAACACCAATAAAAAAAAATTATTTCTTTATAATAAACTTTGTTTTAGCAATTTACTAGTAAAGCTTTGATACTAAGTAAAGCATATAATTTTCATGCTTACTAAATAATTCTTAAGAAATTTAAATCCAGATGGAAACAAGAACGAAGAGCCTCGTGTTAATCGTCATATTTACTTAAATCCCTACTTCCCTACTAATATTATAAATGTGAAAGTGTCTGTCTGTCTGTCTGTCTGTTACGCTTTCCCGCTTAAACCTCTCAACCGATTGTGATGAAATTTGGCACAGATAATCTTTAGACCCTGAGAAAGGACATAGGCTACCTTTTATTGCGAATAAAAGGGATGAAAAGTTTCTATCATTATATTTATTATCTCACACTTGCGTAAGTTATTCAAACATAACCGCCTTTTAAGGATTTACAATATTTTACATTATTACTTATCCCCTTAGGAGAATAATTAAAAAGGTACATGAGCACTGCTCATATTCATTATGCAAAGTTCCTATAAGACTAGAGCTCTGGCTGCACTAAATACTTTACAAACTTAACATACCTAAACATTGTTTCTATGTACTATAAGTATGTATTTACAAAAGAAAAGTAGTTTAAGTATTCTATCCGTATTCTGGTAATCATAACACAAGCATATAAGCTTAGCTTGGAACCAGAGGACGTCGTGTGAAATGTCCATGAATATTTATTTACTAGTTGTTGCCCGCGACTCCGTCCTAGTGGAATTAAAAAAAAAATCCCCGTTTTTGTAACATTTTTCACTACTGCTTTGCTTCTATTGGTCGTAGCATGATTTTATATAGCTTAAAGCCTTCTTCGATAAATGCCCTATCTAACACTGAAAGAATTTTGCAAATCGGCCCAGTGGTTCCTGAGATTAACGCGTTCAAACAAACAAACAAACTCTTCAGCTTTATATTATTATATAAGTATACATGGAAAAAAAATATAATATGAGAACACGCGAAATCATATTCCTCTACTTTTAGTTCATCGACCGATAGCTGTCATGTAAGGAAATGATTTCAGATCTTTACGATTAGTACTTCAGTGGTTTATGGAACGAAAATATCTAACATAGATATATATCGTAAGTTAAACAGATTCGTGTCATTGGTTTTTGTTTTTCTTATAATTTTTTAGGGTTTCGTCTATTTCTGACCGTTCGTAATACTTTTTATCTCAGCAATGGTGACAGGTATAAAGTTAAAACTAATACAATATTTAGATCCCTGTAATCCCTTAAAAAGTACAACGTTTTAGGGTTTCCGCAATCGCAAAATGTGGCCATTTTCAAATAAAACCACTGTTTACGGACTTAGACCCGAGTATTCGTTTTAAATTTTAACCCGACGTTTCGGAGACTTTGCAGCCATTTGATTATTATCTGACCATTTTATTAACATTTTTAACTTATACAAGGAAATCACGCTGCAAACTTGAAATTTGGCATAGACTAATAGTCTTATTCATAATGACATAACGGAGGTCTAAAAGATCGCTAAAATTGGCGAAACTTGTTATTCATAACAGTCTTTTTACGCTAAAACTTTTATTATCTCTCCCATAAAATCTCCGTTTAAACCTCCGATAAGTCATTATGAATAAGACCTTAAGCCTATAAAGAGCTTGTATTGCTTAATATAAAAAACTTGCTACCCGTGACTTCGTACGCGTGGAATTCCTCCGTTTTTTTTAGCATTTTTCACAAATACTTCGCTACTATTAGTCGCAGCGTGATGTTATATAGCCTATATCCTTCCTCGATAAATGTACTATCCAAAACTGAAAGAATTTTTCAAATCGGATCAGTGGTACCTGAAATTAGCACGTTCAAACAAACAAAGAAATTCTTCAGCTTTATGATATTGCCTTATATAGAGAATGGATAAAAGAACTTCGTACTAATATAAATTTATTATTATAGGCAGTTTTCTAGATTTCAACTACAATATAATTTAATAAAAAAGCTTAAATCATAATTGTATAGCGCCTAAATACGTTTATTAGTCAAGTACGGAACCGTCAGGCTTCGAAAATGTTTTGCTCTTGACTATGATTTTTTATTCAATTTAGGTCTAGTTTATTCTACATTACACATTCAACCCTGTTACAATCTAATAGGATTTTGTAGATAAGTTTTTATTTAATACAATCTAGCTTTAGTATTTTTGTGTTGGTGTTTTTGCGCCGCAAAACTTATAATTTTATTGCGTTTTTATTGTTCTATCCAACATCAAAGGCTAGATAAAAATAGGCAGACATGTGGAAAACAAACCACAAATTACATACTTGTATTTAATAATAGGTTTATGTTGAAATTTTTACTCAAAGCACGTAATTCCTAATACTAGAATTAAAATTAAGGTAATTTGTAATGCGCACAAACTATAACTTCATTGCACTGAAATAGGGCGGTTCCGTACCCTTATTCGTCGTAATATATTGGACATATCCTGACCCTAATTAAAGGGATAAGGGCAGGAGAATAATTATGATGAGTATTTGTTGTAATAGCATCAAATTTTTCCGATCGGATGCCTGACCTGAAGACTGACGCCATCCCTCCATCATGTACCTAATACATACGCTACTGGTGTAACGCGACGTGATTTCGTCGCTCGGTTCGTACGATCCCGCGGACAAGACAATGGGAAGGTGTCACTTGTATTCTTAATCTGTTACCACACGAACTAACGCTCTAATAGCACCATACGAAGGTAATGATGTGATGACACTAGTAATATTAACCCATCACTACATTCTTATACATTGAAAAAAATATGAAGTATGTTATCAAATATCTTAACTCAGAGATAGTTTAGCTTTCGTAACATTTTTCTTAAAGCGAAAAATGAAGGAATTTTCCCTTAAATTTCTTTTGACAAAGCTCTAGACTTTATCTATTGACATAGCTTCTATTCTTTTAGAAGCTTAGAATTGTTTATTTCACATTGGTTTCTTGCTAGAAAATGTCGCTGGTTTTAAAATAAGTAGCTAATAATGTATAAATAACACTTGCGCGACTCATTTAATCAAATAAAACCGCTGTAAACGGATTTAGACTGATATCAAATGTAAATATAATTTCTAAATCCGTAAAAAGTGGTTTTATTTAACCTTTTTTGAATTTAAGTCAACTGATGTTTTAAAAATTATACCTAAAGTAACAAATCAGGATGAGTTTCTTATTTTCATAAATAAGTTTAGCTTGGGACCAGAGGACCGTTGTGTGAAATTTCCGTGATATTTATTTATTTTGTTAATTTATTTAAAGCAAAGATAACAGGCTAAATTAATTTAGCGATATCACTGGTTGATCAGACTGGAGGTCTTTCTGTTAGATATCTGTAAATATGTATTTACATAGAATATCTAATATACATTCACATAAAGTCACTTTTTTGTAAATTGTATACAACGTTTTGTAGTCGGACCTGAATTACGCCATATTTATACTTTTACGTTTTGCGTACCTACTTAGATAATGGATGGAATATTGACAGGCGTAATTTAAATAATGAATATTTAATAGAACTATTAAATGTCTAATCCATTCAGTCTCAATAATGCCTCTAATAAATCAACACCTTCAAAGCCTTTGTAGGCGCCTATAATATTGATGAGAGAAATTCTAATATTCATGACGCAACACAATGGTAAAGACGCGTTATTAAGATAACATGAGGGCTTTTTATAATATTCTTTTATTAGCTAAGCTGTTGATCGCGACTTCGTACGTGTGAAATTAAGAAATCAACAAACAGAAGTTTAGTACTACCGCTCAATAGATGGCGTTGTACAGTTTTTTTTTAAATCGCACTATGGTTTGGTTACACGCATTAACACATAAGGTCGTCAAAATTTTAAGTTTTCATTCCGCTTTTTGCATTTATAAATTAGTCAGATAAGATAAGATAAGACGTTCATTTCATATCTATCTATCATATTATCTAGCGACGGATTACGGGTGCTTTAAAAGCCAGCTAAGGGATATTTTCAGCGCGTCACAGTGGAGGAGGCCCGTGCCCAACAGTGTTACGTTTATGGGCTGGAAAAAGAAGGAGAGAGAGAGAAGAAATTCTTAAAATATAATTCAGGTACATTTCACACAACGTCCTTTGGTACCAAGCTAAGCTTATTTGCTTGTGTTATGGGTACCAGAGTATGGAGATGCTAAATATAACAATTATAACCTAAATAATCCAAACTCCGTGTGGTGACGGATTAAGAATACAAGTGTCACCACCCCATCTCCTCCCAAGGGTGCTGTAAAAGTCAGCTAGGGGATATTGGACACAGATAACATCTTCTGTGAGAGACGGAAAGCTCGAAAATAAAGCTTGTGCCAACACGCCTAGACAGCGCGGTACAGTAGACCATAATCCCTCCAACGTGGAGGAGGCCAGTGCCCAACAGTGGGTCGTAAATGGGCTGGAGAGGAGGAGAGAGGAAATAATCCAAGATATACCAAAATAAAATATTTTTACACAGTTACTGTTATGATTTAAAAATTCAGGAGCATTAATTCTATATTATCTAAGAAGCGAGCGATTTATCCATCGTTCAATTTGAAATTGTAAGATATAAAATGAATTCGTAATCTTCAGTATTATTTTGAAGCTTTTAGGATTATTTTTAATGTTATAAGCACAAAAATATATTGATTATTTGTATTAAATGTAGGCACCAATTTTTTTTTACTTGTGTTACTAAAATAAGATAGTTAATATTTTTAACCGACTTTGAGGAGGTTCTCAATTCTTCTATGTTTTTTATCTTATTTTTTTATGTTTGTTACCTCATAACTTTTAACTGGGTGAAGCGATTTTGAGGATTCTTTTTTTATTTAAAAGCTGGTCGTTCCCGTAAGAAATCGAGGAAAAGCCTCAAATTTTAAAACCACACGAATCCGGTTAGTTTTTTTTAAATAGTCGATTGTTACATAATACATATATTGAATTATATAATACAACTAGTTTTCTAATAGTGTTATAGTAAGTAAATAAATAAAGTGCAGTGAGTGCTTATTATGCTTATACATGAACAAAGTGACTGCAGACTGTACACGTCCCTCAAAGGGCTTTCCCGAAGGAATCAAATACCTGTGCCTAGAGCAAGGCAAATTATTCCAAAACAACAAAATGAATATAAAAGTGGTGAGTGAAATGCTTGCGAGTTCTAAAAGTCATCAGTAACGCCATCTATTGACAAAGTTCGTAACTATTCGCCTCAAGGTAAAAAAACTACTAAACTCCTAAAACTTAAATTAACATAAGATTAGACAGTGACTTCGCCTTAATACAGACAGTACAATTAGACACATTCTTGATTAACTCTATTTAGTAATTAATGTTAGTTTAAAATTACTTAATAGCTTCTAAAGACTATATCGTAATTTATATGATAGATTCGGTTTTCGAAGTCCAAATATATCATGAAAAAAAACATAAGTATTGAATTAACTTTGAGTTAAAAGTTTCCAGCTGATGCAGAATATGAAAGCTAATCCCTCGCTGTTCTGAAATAAATGATAAGTTATTTGTTATTTCTTTATTGTACACAGAAATACAAAATTATAGAATACAATTTGTATATAAATTGATGTCTTTACAAAAAAACAAATCCGTTATTTTTGTATGTATGTTCCTATGTAAGTTTATATCTACAACACTGCGTAACGGATTTTGATGCGTATTTTTATAGATTCATTGGTTCGAATTTTTTTTTTGTTAAATTTATTAAGATTCAGTGTATTTTCAGGGAGGGTGGGCTCAAAAACTAAATCACGGCTGAAACTGTGGACATTGAAAACCATTTTGGTTTTCAATGTAGGGACATATAGGGCATATAAGCTCATATAGGGACATACATACAAAAATAACGACTTTGTTTTATAATAAGTAGAGATAAATATACAGGCCCGTTCTTTTCCACTGGGCACACGCCTAGGGCCTCTCAGTTCTAGGCCTCCAGGTCTTATCAAGGCATACATTCTAATATGCCTAGAAAGTTTAAAAAATATTGTAAATAAGGACAGCCTTGATAATAAACATGAAGTAAAAAATACTTAATCAATATTTATCATTCCTAATGACTATAATAAGAATATGTACCTACAATATTTCCATTTATAATGTAAATAAAATTGACAGACTTGTTACGATAAAAACAAATATTTATAACGACAATCAAAACTACATTAATTTGCAATTAACATCAAATTTATAAATGTTTTAATCGTAAGTAGATAATATTAATAAATTGTTGATATAACAATAAATATAATACATTAATAGATAAATTTTTTAAATTGATATATAAAAATAAAGAAAACCACAAATTGGCCAAGAAACTTAAATAAAACGAAAACAAATGTAGTGTATTTTGAATAATTGACTATTTCATTGTACATATTTATAGAGTAATTAAAACAGTTATGAAACACAGTTTTTATAACAATAAAATTAAGTTAACATTGCCGAATTATGTTATTCACATAATCAATTTCCATTTTTTAGTTTAGTTAACTTTAGTTGTGCACATAGAATTGGTGCCTGCATTTATAGTTTCTTCCTCACTACTTAGCTTAACGTGTAGATATTATGTTACTTTGATCTGTAAGCTACACAATTGTATAATTTCATTAAAATCCATTCAGTAGTTGAAGCGTGATAGAGCTACAAACGTCCATACACTCTTACTTATTCCTTACTACTTAATTTTATAATAATAGTAGGAATCGAATAATCTTAAAACCGCTTTGGTTTCATCTATTCAATAACGATAATCGAATGACGAAAAGAAAACCGATTCCGCATTCAATTCGGACATAGGCCAATTGTACTTTATTTTCTATTTTGGTATCGATATTTCGTTTTTGCCGACGACTAATATTGTTTGGGCCATACCCTTTATTACGTAATCAAACTAGAATGTATTACTATTACCTGAATTGTGTAGGTAGAAAGGGACTTATGTTGAAATAAAACCTCATTTACGGATATAGACGCGTATAACATGTTCCAAAGCTTTCGTAGACTTTATAGTTCAATCTTACCCGTTACCATTGTGGCATTTATGTCATTAGAGAATACCCATCCAGCGTGGTATGTTATTAAGGTACGATCTTTATCTAATTTAGGTTCTTGATTGATAACTGATCTTGATCTGTCCTTATGGTGACGGATTAAGAAAATAAGTGTCACCACCCCTTTTCCTCCACAGGGTCAAAAGCCAGCTAAGGGACATTGTACATAGATAACATCTTCTGTGAGAGATGATAAACTCGACACGCCAGGTCAGCCTGGCACAGTAGACCAAAATCCCTCCCAAAGTGGAGGAGACCGGTGCCCAACAGTGGGACATTAATGGGCTTAAGAGAGAAGAGAGATTAATAACCATTAAGTTTTAACAAGCTACCGTAAAATCGCTTAATATTAAGCTCAGTATTATAATATTCTGCTCACTAATAATATACTGATGCGAATCATATAAAAGCGAATCAAATTGGTATCTACTAAATATAGATTTATTCATGACAAACCAAATCTATTATTGTGAGAAAACTAAACCTACAGAAACGCCGAATCGATGAATTTCATGAATAATACATGAGTTTGTGGAGATACTGAGCTCCTTACAATTGTAACTTCACCAATACGAGGATTTCAATACAAGATAGAAAAGTCTTTCTATATTAATATGAAACGATCGCCCCTTAGCATTCAAAGGGATAAAGAAAATTGTTGATATTTGTAGATACACATCTTCGTCTATTACTCAGACCTTTAATTTTTTTAATCCTCCTTCCATCTATCTCCAGCCATACTTCCTACAGTTGGGAACGAGCCTTCGCCACTTTAGGAGGGAGTATGGTTGTTTTGGTGTGGGGTTTAGTTTCGAGTTTTATGTCTCTCACAGAGGATGTTACCTGTGTACAATATCCCTTAGCTAGCTTTTACAGCACCTAATACCTGGGTAATAAATGGACGGATCGAGACGCGTAAATATACGCGTCTCAAGTCGTAAAAAGTCTACAGAAAGCGCTCCTTAGTTTTAAATTTTACTCCAAACGTTTCGAAGACTTTCCAATCACTATGGTCGCCGTGGGTTTCAGTCCCACCCGTGACCATGGTGACTAAAAAGCCTAAGTAAAAAGTAGTTTTATTAGATTTTTGAAGGTAACTTTACGTCTTTTAGAGCTTTAGAGAAAAATATTATTAGCAAATCGACACCGTGAACTTAGTCACATACAAGTGGTGCATCTTTGATAGAATATGTGTTTATTTGTCTCATTTTTTCATAATATTGCTCAGACTTTTTAAGTAGGCACAAAGAACTATTGCGTAGAACTGTGGTTTGGCACAGCTTTTTGTCTATCTCTCTCACTCACTATATATTTATTTTCTGTTATTTAATAAAATAAAAAACAATAAAAAACTATACTATCGCAAAAATATCTTAGAATATTTCCCACTGCATACACACATCATAATATATCAATAGCTTTTAGGCTAATCTTCAACCGACTATTCGATCTGGTTTCTCCTAGCAACGGGCTCCGTATTTATCACACAATGCAAGCTATTATTAATAGAAAACACCGGTAAAAAAGTAAATCATATCAGTACAGATACGGCACACCTGTTATCGGCATTCATTTCAATCTTGTTAGACGCTGACGTAGTTACATGAAAAAGTAATAAATTTATTATATACCCAAAACACTTGCGCGACTCTATGTATACGTTTGTTGTACGGGAGCCCCCTTAAATATTTAATTACATGTTTTATTAGCTCAGTACATATCTATCAATATATTAATCTGTGTAACGGAATCTTTGAAAGTAATTTTCACCCACTTCCAATAGTCGGATTGATCTGAAATTTTGGACTGAAGACCATTGACAATGCAATACCTAATTAAAAGGTATTCAGGTTTTCCAAGTGTGTTTTTAGATTTTGAACAACTAAGCAAGTTATTGTATTCTAGTTTTTAGTATTTGTTGTTATAGCATTAACAGATATATAATATAATAATATGAAGATTTTAACTGTCTAGCTATCATCATTCTTTAGACAGACGGACGCGGACGGTTGGTTGGACGGACGGACATACGGTCTCAGTAATAGGGTATAGTCCTACCTCTTGGTATGGAACTCGTAAAACGTGTTGCGATTACTCCTAATATTGTATACAGAAAAAAGAAGATATGAACAGTAAACATAAACTATAATAATATAAAATAGTAATACAATGGCCTCAATTCTTAGTGCACAACTAAACAAAAACTTTACTAAAAATCATTTCCTTAGTTCAAAAACTAAAAAACACGCTTGAAAATCCTGAATATATTTTTAAATAATTGCATTGTCATCGGTCCTTCATATGTATGTAAAAATTCAAATCAATCGGACTATTGCAAGTGAGTGAAAATCGCGTTGAAAGATTCCGTTACATAGATTATTACATTGATAGATACATACCGAACGTATAAAAGCGTGATAAAAATGAAAATAACTATGGCGTATTTTGATAAATTAGCTATTTCGTTGTGCACATTTTTATTTATTAAAATCGTTAGTCTATAATATACAGATTTTTTATAAAGAAATTCTGTTAATATTGTCGAATTGTGTTATTGACGCTATTAATTTTCATTTTTTATTTAAGTTTAGTTGAGCACATAGAATTGGCACCAATGTTTTTTGCAATACAAATTACATTAAAAACAAGAAAATACTTCCGTCTCTTATAATCGGATGAAAAAAAGCAAATATTAAAAGATTTCCAATATTCCTATAATGTAAAATTGTCTGTAGTATTAATAGAAGCCTGTTCAATGTTTCCACACCGCTGCCTGTCCCCTTAACGTGCCCTATATTTTAACGTCGTGTTTCAATCGATCTGCGCAGAAGCCTTTTGGCAGCCCCTATAAATAAATGTATGCAAGTCGCTTTAAGAATGTCATTTTGTGTTCAAAATTGCATCTTAGAGCATTTAGATTTAGACTTTCCTGAATTACATCGATTTACATGAGAAATAAAGAATTATCTTATCTTATCTTACATTAGTAACAACTCAAATGCCTCGGGCGTAGTGCTGTAGTGGTTCTGGTAACGGACTGCCGATCGGGACAATCATTTGTGTGATATTTCTAATTGTCATACAAATGTTTGTTGTACTGCGTCTGGGTGTTTCTATGTATTATAAGTATGTATATACAAAAAAAAAGTAGTATATGTATTCTATCCGTATTGTGGTACCCATAACACAAGCATATAAGCTTAGCTTGGGACCAGAGGACGTTGTGTGAAATGTCCATGAATATTTATTATTTATTAATGAGTAATTGAAAATCACGAATAAATTAAATTATCTGTACTAATATTATAAAGCTGAATAGTTTGTTTGTTGGAACGCGCTAATCACTGGAACCACTGCCTGATCTGATTTAAAAATCCTTTCGCTAGACTTTCAGGAAGACTAAAAGCTATATAACATCACGCTGCGACTAATAGGAGCAAAGCATTAGTAAAAAATGTTGTTAAAACGAAGAAAATTTTCAATTCAACGCGTACGAAGTCGCGGACAACAGCTAGCCAATTATAATAGCTAGACAGACGCAATTTAAGTTAGAAAATAGAAGAGATTTAGCAAAAATATTAATAATTTACGAGATTAAATTTCAACGTTAAGAGGGCACGATACCAAATTATGCTCCATACAAAAATATGGGTATCGTACTTCCCTTTTTTCTTCGCGAAAGTTAAACCGATTTTATTTGTTTCTACGCTATATTATAGATGAAGAGTATATCTATGCTACTGTCACTTTCTTTTTTTCAATACATCATAACTAAAAGAAATATGACCATCCGTAAATCCCGTTTTTTTTCAGTTTTCTTTAGGTAAAGTTGCAGCATCTATCACATATATTTGGTAACGATTTACCAAAAAATTAAGTGATACAAGCATAGATATACTCTTCGTCTATAATATAATGTAAAAAATTTAAAATCGGTTTAACTTTCGCGATGAAAAAAGGGGACTACGAAACGTCTTTTTTTCAAAGAATTTGTAGGTAAAATCTGTTTCAGCTATATTTGTCCCTTCAGCACAAGTGCCAGTGCTCGGGAATAGGGATAACAATACCTAAGGCAAATACCTAAATTAGGAGTACAGTACCCTCTTAAGAACTGGCTTACTAGCCGAGGTATAATTTTAGTGAAATGTAGCATTCTAATTTTACTGAGATTACATGTACATATTTGATAAGGACTAAGGTTAATGCTCCTGAGAAATGTTCATTAGCTAATTAGATTTATTTTTAAATGATATAAATTTTAGTTATTCTTACATATTATAAAACTATGACCGCTTGTCTTATTGTAGAGTAGATCTATTTTGACGAAAAAATACCTAGGTATAAAAAACATTATGATTTTTTCAGGGAATTTTGGTGTTTTCAATGTAATGGACATAATGTCCTATACATTACAAAGTCTGTAAATCTTGAATACTAAAATAAACTATTAAAATGCGAAAAAAATTGACTAGTAAAACTTTTTAATCAATAACATCTCGTCACAAACGGACAGATAACTACTAGATACATATATGAGTTTCTTTGTTTCGTACAAAATCTAAATCTTAGATACAAATTCAATTCTGCTATATGAAAGCTAGGATTCCGTTGAACTTTAAATGACCAGTTTCATCCATAACCACGATGACTGAAAAGGCTCTGTAATGTAAAGCTAGACTTAAAAAAAATATATGGTGTCTAAATCTATAAAAAGTAGTTTTATTTCAACTAAAAAGGCGCGCAAGTGTTAAAGAATATTAAGTTTCATAAAGTTCTAGAGGTATAGAGGTAAAAAACAGTCTAGATTTCTAACGTAAAGTTAGCTTCACAGTTTATTAAAACTTTCCAAAGCCTCTTATTGAAATCGGCTTGTAAATTGAAAACCGCAATCCCGGCGTAAAACAGGGTTTGTAAACTAAAAACGTTATTGCTATAGAAAACTGAAACAGACTTTACCTTCAACGTAATATGGTCGGAACTATGATTGTTTTTTATTAAAAATTGCGAGAATAGTAGCTGCAATTATTATTTACGACAGAAGTTGTATCGGATATTTGTTTATTTTTTACACCAATAGAAAGTAACCAAAATATTTAGTGGTAATTTTAGTTGAATATCTTCGTGTTATGTATGTATATATCTGTGTGGTGACGGATTAAGGATACAAGTGTCAACACTCCTTTTCCTTCCCAGGATGCTGTAAAATCCAGCTAAGAGATGTTGAACACAGATAACATCCTCCGTCAGAGGTGGAAAATTCTGAAATTAACGCTATGCCAACACGCCTGGTCAGCGCGACATCGGAGAAAAGATTCCTCCCATATTGGGGAAGGAATAGAATAAGTGAGACGTTAATGGGCTGGAGAGGGAGAGATCTTCGTGCTTCAGTTAATTTAACAGTTAATAATAAATTGCCTGTTGCCAATTTAAAAACAGAAAAAAGAAAAACGAAGATCTTTCACTCTCTCTCTCCAGCCCATTACGTCCCACTGTATGAGCTAACATGCAGCTACTGCTAACTCTGCATAATAGTTTAGGTAATCGCTCAAACCTTTCAACTTTTAAATGCGAAAGTACTCTTTAGGTTGTCGCTTTCTAATGCCCTAACTACTCAATGGATTCAAATAAACATACGTAATCAGTTACTTTAAGAAAGAACATAGGCAAGAATTTTATGAGAAAAAAAAGTGTATGCCACAAAATTACGCGTAAGAAGTCGCGTTCAACAGTTGATCTTGTTATGTATCTCGCAAAAAATTAGCTTTTAAATAAAAATTCAGGATGCCTGGATCACAAAAGGATGATGTTTACCATTAAAAATTCTTAAAAGGCTAGAGGATTAACTTTCATAAATCGCAAATAATATTCCTTTGTTGCTTTCCAAACTAACATAGTAAATACCAATTGCCGTAAAGGAAAATCCCTCAGTACGATCTACTTTGAATGGTTATTATCATGTGATTTACCCATGAATAAAGCGACTATTGAACTCTGACTAATCCTACTCGAAAACAGGATAATATAGTTTTTTTTCCTGTAACTTTGTGTCAACATTTGTTATACCATTCTCTGTTAGGGAGTAAGAGTAATGATACAATTAAAGTTTATGTTTGGGAGCGATGAACTAGGATAAAAATTCTGTGTTGTAATGGATTAAGAATCCAAATGTCACCACAGACTGACCATTTCCTTCCTAGGATAAATTAACTATAGGTTAATTAACAGAAGATATTGGTACCTGCAGTTCTACGTCCACAACTAAACTTAACTAAATAAATAATGTGGGTCTACTCATATACAATTAAACTATTACGTGTATAATTAAAATTACAAGTGTGGTCATAGTGATACTTCAACATGCTATTCTAGTAATTCTGATCAAGGAATTGGGATTATTCTTTTAAATTATTGCATTGTCATCGGTCCTTGTTAGGTGTGCAAAATTTCAGATCAATCCGTCTACTGCAAGTGGCTGAAAATCGCTTTCAAAGATCCCGTTACACAGATTAATACATTGATAGATACATACCAAACTTATAAAAGCGTGTTAAAAATAAAAACAACCATGGTGTATGTCCAATGTATGTCTATGTCCAATAGTGGACTAAGAAAAAATAAAATCAATGCGAGGCTAAAACTCGACCTTTAAGGATTTATTTAGCTAATTTCTTTTTTAAATAAGCTAAAATTAAGAGATTTTTTATTCTACTAAGGTAGCAAGCAAACGTACCTCCCGCCTGATGATAGGTGGTTACCTTAGTCTATAAACGTCTGTAATACCAGGGGTATCACACGCATATAGGCGACCCTGGGGGAATCTTATGACACCTTTTTTGAAGAACCACATGCTGTAGTGTAGAGTAAACCTATCTAAAGAAAATATACCTACGTTACGTGTTGCTGTTTGCTCAAGATTTCGGTACATTTATAAATTTTTTTTTTTTCATTTTTATTTATTTATTTTATTTATTGGTTTATTTATTTTTTTATAACTAGCTAATATTTTGACTAAGTCTAAAGTTTCGATCAGTTAATTTTAGAACAAACCATACTCGTGTGACGGCTTATTTGCCTTCGAGTTATGTCAAGGTCTTCTCCTTTGCATTGAAGATTTCACTTTCAATTAAATCGATAAGCTGATAGTTTCTTTCTAATCAATTATGTACAGCTAATATGTGGGTATGAATAATGAATATATTATGATCACGGTATGTACACAGATATGTTGTAACCGGGTAAATGTTATCCTCTCAGTAGGCACTTGACCTTGAACTTTAAGTAATGATAATCATTCATCATGATAAAATGATACTTTTCATCAATAAAAAGAATGAGAGCAGAATGTCCGAATTGTTGTCTAGTCAATATAAATCTAATATGAAGTCTATATGAATCCAAAATAAAAACAATAAATAAGAAACAAATAAAAAATTCTTCTAGAAGAATTAACCTAAAAAGGCATGACTAAAAATCAGGAACATCATCAATAAATAAATAAATAAATATTCATGGACATTTCACAACGTCCTCTAGTCCCAAGCTAAGCTTAATCAATGAATATCTGTAACCGTTGAATAAAGTTAAATACCACGTTCACGAAATCAGCTAGTTTAATAGTAAAGTCAGGTTTAGTATCTTTTTAATTAACACGCTTATATAATATTCGGTATGTATCAATAAATGTATTAACCTATGTAACGGACTGTTTGAAAGTGATTTTCACCCACTTTCAGTAGTCGGATGGATCTGAAATTTTGCACACAAAACAAGGACCGATGACAATGCAATAAGTACAAAAATTTTCAAGATTATCAAGCGTGTTTTTTAGTTTTTGAACTAAGTAGGTTATACAATTAACAATGATGATTGCAGAAAAAATTAAATAAACTATATAATAAAAACGCCAATACTCTTTGGCATTGATCAGCCTTTTATGACCTAGTCAAATGTGGAATTGTTGTTGACTCAGTTGGGAACAGAAACCCATAAAAATGTATTATAATGAGGTCTACAAATAAATTTCATACATACTTTCATATCTAACATAACAATGTGTTTGTGAGTGTTTTCAAGTATGTGTGTTATTTACATATGCGGGTATTTTCCTTGTATAGTCACAGCTTTGCAAGTCACTTACTGAGATATTTGGGTCATGAGTTTTTGTTCGCGTCGGAAGTAGAACGTGTAGCGAAGTTTATTGTTTTGTATTAAAAGGTTGTTGCTTGCTTGGTAATTGCTGATAAACAAAACATTACAAAATACGTAGAGTATGTATAATTTATTTAATGCTCCCATTATAAACAAGGAATGAATATATAAGAGAAAGTCTGAAAGTGACGCCAGTGCAGTGATTGAAAAATTGAACAACGAGCGGATGTCCTGGTATATGAGCATGTCATGAGACGAGAGGAAGGTAATATCGTAGAGGAGTTAACACAGACATGACGGCTGACTATGGTAGAAAAAAAAAGACATGCTGCACCGACCCCAAATAATGTGGTAAGGGCAGGAAGATGATGATTATAAGCACAGACCTCTTTTATCAAAGACTATCTTTATTACTGACCGACCAGATATATTATTCGATCTTCCTAGCCCATAAATATTTCACTGTTGGGCACGGGATCCCTCAACTTCAGAAGGGTATTTGGTCTGCTATACCACGCTGACCAGGATTGTATGGTCCCTAGTTTAGGGTTTCCCGTCAACATTCAAATCTCCGAGCTGGGAATAAATGGGATGCTGACACTTTTATTCTTAATCCGTCGCAAGACAGTGATCGATGTTATTTATAACTATGCTTAATGTCATAAAGTCATAATTGACTGCAGCTACTAGCAAAATTAGAAGGAAATGGATAGTAGTATATGGTAGTACTTTATTATATTATCTGTGGTACTACCAATTCAACGCGCACATTATACTAAAAAATTGGTCAAGTGCGAGTCGGACTCGCGCACGAAGGGTTCCGTACCATTATCTATGCAACATAAGGCAACGTTATTAGTATCGAGCAAGAAACGGTAAAAAAATCATGTTTGTTGTATGGGAGCCCCCCTTAAATATTTATTTTATTTTATTTTTAGTATTTGTTGTTATAGCGGCAATAGAAATACATCATCTGTGAAAATTTCAACTCTCTAGCTATCACCGTTCTTGAGATACAGCCTGGTGACAGACAGACGGACGGACGGACGGACGGACGGACAGCGAAGTCTCAGTAATAGGGTCCCGTTTTTACCCTTTGGGTACGGAACCCTAATAAAAAACATTGATTGACACCATAAGTGTTTTCATTTTATTGTAAATATAAAATATAAATAGTAGCGCATCAGCATTGTTTTTAGTGAATCTTATCTTAGTAATATATCAACACACACCTATTTTAATTTATAGAGAAGAAATACCAAATCACAATCTTTAAATTTCTAACTTGCAAAATCGTAGGTCACCAAAACTGTTACTTACATTAAATATAACACTTAAATTCTTATCAAGCTCAAAGAAACTCTGCCTGAATACAAATGTACACAATTTTGTATAAAATAATTTTATTCTGAGACCTCCAAAACCGATAATTTAAAAGTCATGACCTCTACATATAAACGAATAACGATTGCTTTGAATTTATTTGCTCAATTCTTTTCTCGAGATGCTATAAATATATTACACCATTGCCCTTTGAGTCTATTTTTTTTCTGAATATATGATTTCACATATGTGTATACATATTTTTGAAGACGTAGGTAGTATGAATAGTAATATTTACACAATAAATTAAAAAGCTTTTACATTTAAAAATAAATTTGTAGTAGTATGTTGACCATTCAACGTAAGGTTATACACAATTGTCTCATCTTTACATATTATAAAACAAAGTCGTTATGACATGACTTCGTACGCGTGTTTTTAGAAAATTTTCTCCGATTTCGCATCATTTTTCACTGATGCTTTGCTCCAATAAGACGCAGTGTGATGTTATATAGCCTATAGCCTTTCTCGATAAATTTACTACATACAATTCTGACATAATTTTTCAAATCGGATCAGTGTGTGATTTTAAAGATTTTTTTTTTATTTGAAAGCAGATGCTTCCCGTGTGCATTCAGAGCCTTAACAAAAATACTGGTACCAATTCTACGTGCACAAATAAACTCAACAAAAAAATGGAAATTGATAGTGTCAGTAACACAATTCCGTAATGTTAACTGAACTTTCTTGTTATAAAAACTGTTTATTATAGACTAAACAATATCCCTACTAATATTACAAATGCGAAAGTAACTCTGTCTGTCTGTTACGCTTTCCCGCTTAAACCTATCAACCGATTTTGATGAAATTTGGCACAGACAATCTTTAGACCCTGAGAAAGGACATAGGCTACCATTTTAATTTAAAAACTCAATAGCCAAATAATCATTCTTTTTAAGTTTAGTTGTGCATGTAGAATCGGCGCCACTGAATTTGCATAGTGGATAGCCAAGCGCCTGCGAGTGCTCTGATGCTCTCATGTAGTAAATTATTAATTCTCTTCCAGTCTGAATGTTAGTCGTTAGGGATGTGCCGACCATATTTTATACTCATATCGATATTTCGAAAACTTATCAACTTTGTGTCTTAAAAACATGCTTATCTTGTCTGATGCAAAAGGCAGTCGTTCTAGATACGGCCCGCATAGCGAGGAGCAACCTCCTCGCTATGCGGGCCCCGCGTCTGTCTCTGGACCCCTAACCGCGGGCAGCTTGGTCCTTTTGCCTAATGCCAGTGGCAAACTATTTATCATATATTTTTTAATAAATATTATAATGAGTGTATGTTTTTATTAACGGCCTTATTCATAATGACTTATCGGAGGTTTAAAAGTTCGCTAAAATCGGTTCGCGAAAATTGTCAAAACTTGTTATTCATAATAATCTTTTTACGATAAAACGTTTACTATCTCGTTTAAAATCTCCGTTTAAACCTCCGGATAAGTCATTATGAATAAGAACTTAAGTGTATATATTGTGTTTGTTTAATGTGTTTTTTAATTTTGAATAAATGTTCTGTTTATATTTTTTAAAATATTATGTAAGAAATGTTAATATAATATTATTATGTCATGTAAGGACGGTGGTGGTATCGACAGAAATAATCCCGATAGTTGTAACAGTGAAGTTAAGTTTAGTGGTGCTTGATTGCATATTATAAACGCGCGCATAACTCATAGTTACACTGTAAATATATTTATAGTTCACAAACGAAATATTACGAAACAGTTAAGGTTATTCCAAGCAATATTATTATGTCTATGTCGACATCTATATCAGTTTAAATTAAACAGTTTGATGCTTAATTAAATTCAACACGATCCCAAGTCTTTCATAACAAATCGTATAATTCGTTTCACATATAAAATATATATTAATTGATTGCTTGAGTTTCAGTAATTAGAAGCCTTTGCCTTTTGTTTTTGTAAGACCTTTCCGTAGAAAATACATTGAGTTGATTTTCTACTGAAATTAAATATTGCTTTGTGATATAAACTATGTGTGGTGACAGGTTAAAAATACAAGTTTCAATAGCTCATCTCTATCCTAGGATGCTGTAAAAGACAGCTAAGGGATATTGTATACAGCTAACATCCTTTGTGAGACACATATTTTGAAAGTAAACCCTATGCCAACACTCCTGGTCAGCGCGGCATAGCAGACCATAATTTTCTACCCAACAATGGGAAGTTAACGGGCTGGATAGAGAGGGGGGGGGGGGGGGGGGGAATATAGATGGAAACTCCCCAGTCCAAGTATTAAATACCTAAAAACCTGAAGCTGTACTATATCAAATTATGTAGTTTGTCTTTTCTTTGGTGTACAATAAAGAATTTTGTATTGTATTGTATTGTAAATAGCTGGTAGAAAATTCTCATAATACGTGTTGTTGTTACGATTCTAATACACGCATTGTGTGAAGTGAATTAATTGAATCGGCAGACGTTCGTAACAGATGATGAAATAGAATGCATTATTTACACTTAAAAATAAGCAGTTGCTATCGTGTAAAGATTCGATAGACATAGAATGTAAATGAACCAACCATCTATTGAATTTAATAACTTCATACCAAGATTTAACTGTTCAAATTGTAAAACGCCACTAATAACATATGGTACATTTACGGTATTTTTAGGGATCTAGAAATTCCCCTGGCTTTCCACAAGTATAATTAAAACCAAACAAATAGCTTATACCTACCTACCTACTATTCAAATACAATGTTATTGTTTATGAATAAATAAATACAAATATAAAATACAATATATTCCACAGCGATTATGTAGGTTATGTACTAATGGCAAAACATTTTAGAAAACAGTCAGTTGTTTTTGAGTTAACTCGTTACAAACAAAAATACAAATCCTCTTAATAATATTAGTCATCTATACAAGTATTATTATGAGCACGGATAAATATAAATTATGAATAAGTGACGGCTTTATCAAAACTTAGTTCTAATCTAATCTGTTCGGTAATTAATGTTTTATATAGATTTATCATTGTTAATACTTTATAGCTGTCACGTTCTAGTAAATCGACGTAATAAATCGATTGAGGTACCAACAACGGTTGGTTCGTACCCTGAGGCTAAAGAAAACCCTTTTCATTGTGTCTTTCGCTCATAAGAAAATTTATCATTGTGATCGAGAAATATTAGAGCCTTTTATCTGAAATAAATGACTTGACGCACCAGTGATCTTTATAAACGGTTTTTATAAACGTTTCTACTTTAAAAAGGTTGAAACAATATTAATTTGTTAGAAGCTTATGTAAATTCTGAAGTTTAGGCACTGAAGTTATTATTCTTCTCGACTTATGTTCGACTCACTATGGGGGCAGCGTCTATTTTCGCATCGGGAGGGTGTTTGTTCAACTGCCCTCATCATACCTCACGCCCTTTGCCCATGGGGGTAGGGAGAGACTATAGAACGAGCCGTTTGCTACGATCCATACACACTTCCTTGGCTTCGCCAAACTTATACATCTGGTCATTCATGCACGACGGTTCAACTGTACGAAGTTGAAAAAGCTACATGATTGGAAAGAGAATAGGAAATTTTAAGATTTCCCAGCCTATCAGCTTTTCTCCATTTACTACTGGACATGGCCTCCTCCATAGTATGCTGCAACGCGCGGTCCTATCCCACCTGCATCCAGTGGCTCTGAGAGAACTAGACAATGGACAATGTCTTTGCTCCACCTTGTCGGGAGGAGGATACGTTAGCTTAATCGTATTCTAAAAGTTATGCTGAATTAATAATAAATAAAATTGGTCAAGTGCGAGTCGGACTCGCGCACGAAGGGTTCCGTACCATTATCTATGCAACATAAGGCAACGTTATTAGTATCGAGCAAGAAACGGTAAAAAAATCATGTTTGTTGTATGGGAGCCCCCCTTAAATATTTATTTTATTTTATTTTTAGTATTTGTTGTTATAGCGGCAATAGAAATACATCATCATCAGAAAATTTCAACTCTCTAGCTATCACCGTTCTTGAGATACAGCCTGGTGACAGACGGACGGACGGACGGACGGACGGACGGACGGACAGCGAAGTCTCAGTAATAGGGTCCCGTTTTTACCCTTTGGGTACGGAACCCTAAAAAATAAACCGCTATTTTGCTAAAACAATGAAAGGAAAGAATATTATACGATTAATAATGGGAAATAACATAGTTTAATTAGAGTATGATGAATTTTATTGAATTATTACCGCGTAAAATACAAACAACAGGTTAAGAGGATACCAAAATAGCTTCGTGCATTTTTCTACGTACGAAGTTTTCATTGTTTCTTTAGATTAATTTAATAGAGAATTTTTAAGTATATGTTTTTTCAATATAATGATCTAGGATCGCATAAACTCAGAAACACGATAGAAAAAAGTTTTCTCGATAGAAAATCTTAGCGAAACAACCTCTCTCATTTTTTATTTTTTATACCTACTAGCTGTGTTAGTACATGTCGACGATAATATTGATGTAGGCCCTTAATGAATCACTTACTAACACTTATTAAAATGCTTAGGTACATACTTTGACGGCCTCGTCACGGACTACCGCTCACGAGTCGGGGGTTCGATACCCGCTTGGGACAATTGTGTGATATTTATAATTGTCTTGCAATTGTTTGTAGGTACTGCGTCTGGGTGTTTCTATGTATTATAAGTATGTATTTACGCAAGAAAAGTAGTATGTTTATTCTATCCGTATTCTGGTACCCATAACACAAACATACAAGCTTAGCTTACCTAATTAACATGCAAAAAACTTAACTTGGGACTAGAGGGCTTAGTTGTGAAATGATTGAAATTTTTTCGAATATATATTTGCCTTTGTAATATAATATTCACTTTTTAGAACATTAATAATTTTGTTTAATTTTGATAGTGTTTATCTCATAATATTTTCTAACACTTGCGCGACTCATCTGTTTAAATAAAGTCTCACCCGTGACCACGGTGACTGCAAAGTAGAGATGAAACGGATATCCGGTAACTACCGGATAGTTACCGGATATCCGTTTCATCTCTACTTCTCATTCTCTATCCGGCCTCTACGGCCTTGTTTTCACTATCCGGCCGGATAGTAATACAGCATCCGGCCGGATACCGGACCGAAAAATTTTAAAAAATCTCATTATTTTACACAAGGCAAATCATACTCCAATAGGTTATGGACACCGTTTATTTTTATAATCGCACATTAAGAGGATACCAAAATTCTTCGTGGATTTTTCTACGTACGAAGTTTTCATTGTTTCTTTAGATTGCATGGCTAGAGCTCTAATTTTTAAGTATATGTTTTTTCAATATATAATCTAGGATCGCATAAACTCAGAAACGCGATTGAAAAAAATTTTCTCGATAGAAAATCTTAGCGAAACAACCTCTCTAATTTTTTATTTTTTTCATTTGTCGGTCTATTATCGCGTATTAACTAATGAAATAACTTTAAAAACATAAGTAACTATTATATATATAGAAACACGTACATCAGAATTAAAATATATTTAGTAGATTTTGAGTGAACAAAAAAATAGCCCTAATTCTTCATTTTCTATACCTACTAGCTGTGTTAATATGTACATGTCGACAATAATATTGATGTAGGCCCTTAAAAATGTTTGTTTTATTAATTATTAGTTTAATACTCAAAATTAACAAGTGGCAAATTGTGATGAATAAATATCAAAATATGGCCATATTGGCGATTGTGTTTTTGATGATGACATTTCTTGTAATCTATCAGAATTGAAACATAAAATCACGACGACAAGTGATAATCAATGAAATAAACAACAAACGAACTGTTTCTCAGTTCGTTTGTTGAAATAAACACAAACTGACACGCGCGATAACAGTCGAACTGTATAATAGAGTGACCTATCCCAAAACCTAGTAGAAGCAATGTAATAATCGTAACTATTAATGTTGTGTTTATAGTTTTGTTAACTAACAATTTCATTTTATCATGATTGGATCGTTTTATTGACAAACTTGTATAGAAGTCTGGATATTACAGAAAGGACGTAAAGTTGAATTAGTCACTCGCTCTGGCTTTACACGTCTGACGACATTAATATATTATGTAATCTAATGATGTTTAGTCCAATTATGATGCGTCAAAAACTTAACTAAAACGAAAACAACTTTGGTGTATTTTGATTAATTGACTTTTTTGCATACATTTAATATAGTTAAAATCTTTATGGTCTTATTCATAATGACTTGTCGGATGTTTAAACAATAACTTTATCGGAGAGATAATAAACATTTTATCGTTAAACGACTATTATGAATAACAATTTTTGACAATTTTAGCGAACCGATTTTAGGGAACTTTTAAACCTCCGATAAATCATTAAGACCATTAGTCTACACACAGACGTTGTAGTAAGAAAGTTACAGAGGCGTATTTACCCTAGGGCCATAGGGGCCATGGCCCGGGGCGGCTAGCCTGAGAAGGGCAGCGAAATCTTTCAAGTTTAAAATTTTGCTCTAGCTCTATTAATTTATAGGGCAGCTGATTATATTAGCCCGGGCGACTAATTAAATGACCCGGGACGCTAGTTTTCAAAATATGCCTCTGAGAAAACTCAGTATAGTATACATACATATAGTAATACTGCTGAATTTTGTTACTGACACAATCAATTTTCATTTAAATTTTCAGTTTAATCGCACAAATAAACTTAACTAAGTAAACTTTAACGTGTGCAAAATTTGCCAAGTAACCAAAATACACCGTAGCCTGGCTAAATTGTACTTCATGATGTAATAAGATATGGTATTCTTATTTTAAGTTACACAGCAGTTTTATCACTTTTACAAGCAATTAAACAAGTATTCTTTTGGGAAGAGAAGACCTGTTGTATTAGTCTTTTGTTTAATTCAACCTGTGGTGATTATCATAGACACGCATAGAACGTATATCACGCATCTGGCTGTGGCTTCCAGCCGGGGCAAATGCGTGATTAAACCATCCGGTAAATCTGTGTGTGTATACATAATACATTATGTATCACAAACTATGTATTTATCACGAACAGTGACAAAAATAGATAAAATGACACTGATAAGGATGACCTTGACAGCTGTTATCATTGGCTCAAACTAAATTACAATGTTGACTCACATTTTCTTGTAATTAAGTCTAAATGGACCATTTGTTAAGTGGTTTTCTGCTATTGTGGGTGTAATTTCATCGTGCTCTACTAAAAGCCAACTAATTGTTAGCAAAGTCTAATATGAAAACAATAATAATATAATATTTATTTATTTATTGTATATAATATTAATTTATTTTATAATGAACATTTTTTTATATTTAATTGTATATAGATTTCTTTTTTGCAATTTTATAGATGACAAATTAAAAAAAATCAAAAACAAAATATATAAATATTGTAATGTAAAATCGAAGATAGCTACTAAACATACACAAATGTTATTATAAAGCTGAAGAGTTTATTTATTTTGTTTGAACGCGTTAATCTCAGAGACTATTGGTTCGATTTGAAAAATAGTCTTAGTATAGTCTTATTGTGTTCAATACTCCATTTATCGAGGAAGAGTTCAGGCTATATAATATCACGCTGCGACCAAAATGAGCGAAGTGTCATTGAAAAATGTTGCAAAACGGGGAAAGTTTTCTATAAAATAAAATAAATAAAATAAAAATAAATATTCATGGACATTTCACACAACGTCCTCTGGTCCCAAGCTAAGCTTATATGCTTGTGTTATGGGTACCAGAATACGGATATAATACATAAACTACTTTTCTTTTGTAAATACATACTTATAATACATAGTAAACACCCAGACGCAGTACAAACATTTGTATGACAATTAAAAACATCACACAAATGATTGTCCTGACCGGAAATCGAATCCGAGACCTCATGATCGGTAGTCCGTTATATGAACCACTACACCACGAGGCCCGTCTAATTTACGCGTACTAAGTTTCGGGCAACAGCTTGTGTAATCTAAAGAGTATAAAGCTATGATGTTCTTTCAAAGAATTTTTACCTTTGTATTTCCGAAGAAAACTTTTAAAAAACCAAAGTAATTTATTAATTTAGCAATTGACTGGCTAAGCTTTTACTCAATACTTACATAAAATTGTAGTGGAAAAAAGTGATCACTGCAAGCGGGACTTGAACCCATGACCGATTGCAAAATTAATAAATTACTTTAGTAATAAAAATCGCGTCATTATTTTCAGCCCAATTGTATTCTGTAAAGAATACTAGGTGGCTGGTCGAGATTGTTGCAAAACAATCTCGATAGATGGCGTTGTACATCAAAAATACGATGTAGACTCAATCGAGTGACATTGTAGTGGTCAAGTTGGTTACTGTTGGCACGACCGCAATATGATCAGTTGGCAGTGCTACGGAGGTTCAAGTCCCGCTTGCGGTAATCACTTTTTCCACTACAATGAAATTTATTATGTAATTTTAAAAAACCAACAGTAACTTATAGATCCTAGATTAAAATTAAGCCTTTGTTTCTTTGTTTTTGGCGGGTCAAAATGTTCCTAACCCCACTGTGCGGAGGCAACAGTGAGGTAGTGCGGGGCCCTCACCCACTAAAAGACCCGCCGTGCACCTACTCCCGCCAGCTGGTGGGTGGACACCGGAACTACGCAAGCTATTCGGTTGTCCGCCCAGCACCTTCTCACGGGTGACGTCCGGGCGCACTGGGACATCACCCCCTCGCATTGAGCCCTAACGCGAGTGGACGGATATTAGTCCAAGCCTTTGCCCCTACAATAAGTGTATTTTAGAAAAAAAAAATACCATCCTCGCAGAATATGCCGTTAATAACTTAAACTGATACCAATTCTACAAGCACAACAAAACTTTACTAAAAATGAAAATTATAACTTAATTTTTTAATTATGTTATGTTTATTTGTGCACGGTACCAATATTTATATTCTTCAGTCTCGTATTTTTACTCTCATGACGTAGGTCCATATTTATTATGAATTTAGCAAAACGTAGGCGGATGTACGATTCAAACAACAGCTGAAAACAAGCATTAACGTATTTTGTCTGACTTTATTACGCAAGTTTGTTTTTGTTTGCAATGCCTTTTATATTATTCACATATTTATCAATAATAAAAATAGGTATATTGAACGGTAAACGGTTTGGTCCCAAAGAGTGTCTCATAACAACTCACGAGGCTCGGCGTTAATAGCAAGTTGCTGACGGCCCAGATGCAGAAAGCAGTACAGCAAGATTGCTAGACAATGCCCGTATAGTTCGTCGGTTCTCTCCCATTAGACTTCATAAACCGGCCGACTGTTGCCAACCTCGATGGAGAAGAGGCAGTGTTGTATGCAAAATAATATATTTATTTGACCAGCATCGTGGTCTAGCGGATCACGTCACGGACTACTGTTCACGCGGAACACAAGACGCCGCCCGATTCAGA
This sequence comes from Orgyia antiqua, assembly GCA_916999025.1. Lineage (NCBI taxonomy): Eukaryota > Metazoa > Arthropoda > Insecta > Lepidoptera > Erebidae > Orgyia > Orgyia antiqua. Next base: position 32,371,316 of record OU779866.1, read on the forward strand.
AATCGTGGGTAAAAAATAATCATAATACTTCCTTTAACTAATAATCGAGAAACAGGAAATCTCGGGAATAAGTTATTACTTCGAGAATGTCGCTGTATTTCCATGAAAAGATGAAAGGACATGTTCTTTCCTTATGCATATAGACATCTTACACGTCTTTATAAATAAATAAAATGAAAGCGATGGTCTGTAATTGGATTATATCTATAACAAAGAATCATTTATAGAAAAAAATATATGAAAAAACAGCATAAAAGGAAATCCAATAGGAGAACAAAAGCATGGCACACGTAACAAGCATACAAAAGCTTACACCATCTTGCTTATGTACAGTGACCATGATTCTGTATTATTAATGGATAGTCCTTGGAAAACAAAAATCTGGATATCAATCTCTATTATACAAGAAGGTTAACAATATTAGTAGGAGTCCGAAATGGGATGGGAAATTTTTTGATTATTTACTGCCGTACTATTATAAGTTTATTTTCGGAATCAAAAGAAATAAGAAATGAGCTGATTTAAATATAATTCCAAGATTAAATAAACCAAATTATAGTGTAAAAAACGATCACCATCAAACCAGCGGGACAAGAACCCGGAATACCGTTCTGTAATGTCATTCCAACATTTTCATATCCCGATAGCCTTTTGCCCTAACACAAGAAACAGGTTTTAGCCTATGCTGTAGTAAATTCTACAAAATAAAATTAATTATTAAAGTTAAAATGTTATAAATTATAAATTCATTATTAAATAAAACTACTTTTTACGAATTTAGACGCGTATATTTGTTTTAAATTTTGGCCCGACGTTTCGGAGACTTTGCAGTCACCATGGTCTCGGGTCTCACCCGTGACCATGGTGACTGCAAAGTCAAACCAAACAAACAAACAAAACAAAAAGAAAACAAACAGATGAGTCGCGCAAGTGTTAGAAAATATTCATTATTAAAGTTACCTAATATGATATTTCCCAGTCAAATAATCTTAAAACAAATCTTCATTCGAAATTTGTAATCGGTTCTCAAGAAAATAACATACTTCTCACCCTTTGGAAAGCCAGATCACGAATCGAGTAATGGACACACTCACGTTTGACTTACTTATAGAGAAATCTTCAGAAAAGTCTCCGTTCATACCAGTCTGATGGTGTTAATACAGTGAAACGCCCACACCTCCGGTGAGTTCTGCCCCACATATTGTTAAAGCGTTGTTCATATGCTACTTATGTTGACTTACTCGTTTGTTACACTGAGTCTGTAAAAAAGCAACACAGGTCTGAGATAAATTTCCAGAATAAATACACTACTTTTTCATCTGATGACGGGCCTCGTGGTGTAGTGGTTCTGGTAACGGACTGCCGCTCAAGAGGTCGCGGGTTCCATTCCCGCTCGGGACAACCATTTTTGTGATTTTTCTAATTGTCATACAAATGTTTGTCCTGCGTCTGGGTGTTTCTATGTATTATAAGTATGTATTCTATCCGTATTTTGGTACCCATAACACAAGCATATAAGCTTAGCTTGGGACCAGAGGACGTTGTGTGAAATGTCCATGAATACATTTATTTATTTATTTATTATCTTCTGAGCCCGTTAATGTACCATTGTAGGGCATGGGCCTTCTCTTCTTCGAGTTGGTCCACTAATTCTACGCTGACCAGAGGTGTTGACATAGAGTTTCATTTCGTTATCCTTCTCTCCCAAATGATGTTATCTGGCTTTAATATCTCTAAACGGAAAATGGGGGTGTCACTTGTACTTGTGTCCGTGTGCGTGTGTTTGTGTGCGACTTATAAATTCTTTTGCAATAAAGCATAATTGCATTTGTTACGAATTTTATGACGGCAGATGTCTATAGACTGCCTACCGCCATAGAAAAAGGCTTGATTTTATGATAATGATGATTTATTGTAACCAAAAATTAATAACTCTATTTGTTTGGAAAATATTAAATAGTTTAATATTTTCCTCATGCCTATTATTAAATAAATTACCTACCTCGTGCCTTAATCATAAGTGGAGTCATTTAAAAATTATTTGCCCATTCAATAATTATTGAATACAGTTCAAAAGAACCATAAAAAATCATATAAACATACAAATGTGAACATTCACAAACATTTATTCGTTTCATTGCAAATAACAGTCGGAATAGCTAACGATTTGAATCTATTTGCATACTTTGGCATTTAGTCTGTTTAAGTATTCTCGTCGTATGATATATCTGGTCTATACAGAGCTGTTATCTTATTGATATTTATTGTTAACGTAGTTCGAATTAACAGACTATAGTCTAGTCTGTTATTTAGAATTAACAGACTATAGTCTAGTCTGTTAATTGAACTGCGACTACTAACAGACTAGACTATACTTCCTTGTTATGATGGATAAACAATACAAAACTGATCGCTCTATGTCCACCTAGACCTGCTGTCAACAAACCCTGTGCTATTATGAAAAAAAAATCCCGAAATTTTCTGCATTAAGTATGGATACCCTAAAATATTGTTTATTTTTTTATCAAAAATGTGTATCCAAATGTTTTTAGCAACAGTTGTTAAAATGTAGCGACGTATTTACTTCATATACAAAACTCGTAAAACCCAAATAATAAAGGTTTTCACTATCAGATAATCCTACCCTTCCCCATTAAAAGCATCTTTATAGCAACATCTTCAATATTTCACGAGAGGAGCGGGCGTCGACTATTTACATCGTCTACAAAATTCAATTCACGCTCTTGGCCAAACTATATATGTATATCTATGAAATATTATAAAGGGTTTTAGGGTCGTTTGAAAATAATGAAAAGACTGCCTATTGAAGTATTCTGCTATTGTGAGTTTTATAATTAAATTGGTTACTAATATACTTGCGCTGTATTGCTTTTAGTTCTTTCAATATAAGAGAACTCATTCCACATTCCAACAAGTTTGAAAGTAAAGAAAAATTGTTTCTAAAATAAAAAAAATATTTATGGACATTTCACACAATATGACCAGGTGTCCATCTAATCAATACGGATGTACTACGTCTACCTATTTGCGCATCCATAATAAATTGGGGAACTGACGCTCCCCCCGTCAAGTTGGGCCCCCAGTAAAGAAAAGAGGACACCCTTGCCGGGTCATGGTAAGGCTCAAGGCACCATTATGGCCCGGTAGGGCAGAGAGAGAGAAAAAAAAACCATAATATATTAATAAGTATTAGAAAAAAATTCTATTACTAATATTCCACGAAATTATATTTAAAAATTACTACTAACAATAATGAAACAGAACTATCGTAGTATTTACACCAATATCGTTATACATATGTTATTTCCCGTTCAGTTCAAGGCCAACGATTTATAGATCTATAACAAGGTAAGTAAAGTACTTCATAAATTAGGGTTGCCACCCGTCCGGGTTTTACACGGATTTCTCAGAGTTTAAAGGGAGTCCGAGGCTGTTCGATGGGGTCTATAAATGGGGAAAACCCGGATACTGCGTTGTCCGGAACGATTTTTACAAATAATGTTACGATGTTAATATTTTGACAGGGTTCGTGGTCTAGTGGTTCATGTAAGGGACTGCCATTCACAAGGTCGCGGGTTCGATTCCCGCTCGGGACAATAATTTGTTTGATGTTTATAAATATCATACAAATGTTTGTACTGCGTCTGGGTGTTTCTATGTATTATAAGTATGTATTTACAAAAGAAAAGTAGTTTATGTAGTATATCCGTATCTGGTACCCATAACACAAGCATAGAAATATAGCTTACTTTGGGACCAGAGGACGTTGTGTGAAATGTCCAAAATATTTATTATTATTTATTTATTTATTTATTTATTATTTGAGTAAAGCTGGGCTGCAACTCAGGGATAATAATAGATAAAAAGTTGAAATTTTCATATATTAAAAACATCTTGCTGCTGCAACAACAAATACTAAAAATCAGAATGTAACATATATTTAGGGCGACTTTCATGCAATAAACACTTTTTTGTGCCTGTTTTTGCTCGATATTGATAACAGCAACAAGTACCCACTTGAAATATGTATTCACAAAAAATTTAGTTATTAAAGTAATTTATTGATTTGGCAATTGACATGCTATGCTTTACTTAATAAATTAATTAATTCAGTTGGAAGAGCTTCGGAACGGTATTCCGAGGTCGTGGGTTCAAGTCCCGCTTACGGCAATCACTTTTTCCACCATAATTTAATTTATTAATTTTGTTATTTTCAAGAACGTCCGTACAGTTATCTATTTTTCGCCCACATATCCCAGTTTTCCCGTCTTCATCTGACTTCGCCTATGTGATGGCAGCCCTATAATAAATCCACGTAAATACCGAATGTAGGCTGGGGCTTTCAGCAATTAATGTACATCAATTATGTAGGAAGTAATTAAATAAACATGTATGTGAATATGTATATTCTAAACACCTGTATTGGGAGAGGATGTGAAGTGAAATGATCTACCATCTTTAATAAGATTGCTGTCAAGTCAATAAATCTTATTATGTACATTTATCAGTTTATTTGAGACTGTGTGTTGCCCGCAACTTCGTACGCCTAATATTATATAAAAAAATCATTTGTATGGTTTTTCTAACTGTCATACAAATGTTTGTACTGCGTCTGGGTGTTTCTATGTATTATAAGTATGTATTTACAAAAGAAAAGTAGTATATGAAGTATATCCGTATTCTGGTATCATAACACAAGCATATAAGCTTACCTTGGGACCAGGGGACGTTGTGGGAAACGTCCTTGAATTTTAATATCTAATCATAATAATTTTAGATCTAGAAATGTGTAAAGATCTCTGTAAGAAAAATAATAAAGTATGTTGTAGTTTCTCCCTGTCTCCTTCCAGCCCACAAACGTCCTGCTATTGGGTACAGCCGGCGTATTATGAGCTTTTTAAAATCATTCAAGTTCCAGTCAGGCCGTAAACTGCATGGCTAAATTAGGTATTATGGCAAAAATAAAACTTTTAGTTGAAAATTTTTAGTTAGTAATTTAACTTTTAGTTGTACCTTCTCCTTAAACATATTAATGTATGACTGGTTTAGCGAACTGACTGACTAATAGTTTGTTCATAATACGAATTTGCCAGACAGTTCAATTCACGGCGTAAACTGCCTGTATATAAAAGCTCATAATACGGCCGCTGGCCTCCTCTACTTTGGGAGAAATTATGATCTACTATGCTACGTTGACCGAGCGTCTTGATATAAGATAGCGTTTAATAATTATTTTCCATAATGTTTAATGTTTCAAGTATTTTCATTAGAAATTCGATTTAATATAACTGGTAGTATGTAGTTTCATAACCTATAACATTTACTTCCTAAAAAAACACACAATAAATAATGTATTGTACAAATTGCAATCTAATTTACCAATCTATTAAACGTAACAAATTTTTATTGTATTTTCCTGTTTATATACTCGATATTAAAATAATAGTAAGTTCTCAATTATCTTTGCGGGAAAAGCTGGAATTTATATTGAGTCCGATAAAAGGTCCGTCTTGGGGTGGTGACACTCCCAACGTTTACGGGCTGGAGAGAGAGAGAGAGAGAGAGAGAACCCAGGATGTAACAAAAATACAATAAAATATTCAAATAACTAAAGTTCACGGTGTTATTTTGCAAGTAATTTTAGAATGTGCACGATACACAGTGATGCAATTCTCTCAAGTTATCAACAGACAACATCAATATATTGCAACCTCACATGAACTGTGATTGCAGCATGACACTTTGACCAATAATACTTTATTGTTGCGACATTTATATAACTAGAGACAATATAATATGGGTTTATCTGAGTTCTCAAATGAAATGAACTCTACAAATCTAACAGTCATAAATAATAATGGAAAGGTATTTGAAGTGATGACTAAAACACAGGAGTGGGCATTGCATTGGGTTAAAATAAACATTAAAAAACCTGTCAAGAGCGAGGTAAACTCGCACACTTAGGGTTTCGTACCTACTAGACATATAAACGCAAGTCACTGCATTCAAATAATCATTTGATTAAACTCAAAACAACTCACCAACTTAATTTTGTAGTTGAAATATAGGGAATCGCCTACATTTCAGCTACTTCATAAGTTGGTATTAGTATAAACACTTTTTTACTTGTGATGTGATGACAAATTATAAGTTTTTGGATTTTTCCCTATATCAGCACTATATAGACTTGATCTATGCCAAATTTCAAGGCTCTAGGGCAACGGGAAGTAACCTGTGAATTTTGATTCCCTAGCATAAGTCGAAAAATTCTTAAAAATGGTCGTAATTCGGTTATATCTTTTAAATGCGTAGAGGTGAAAGGTTGACTGTATTTTTTGCAGAAAGGGACCGCATAGATCTACATATCGTATGAGTTTCAAGTTCATACCTTCAGCCGTTGCTGAGTAAAAAAAGTTTGACAGATGGACAGACAGACAGACACCGGAGTAATCCTATAAGGGTTTGTACGAAACCCTAAAAAGACGAAAATAAATCGAAAAATAATAAATTTAGGAAAGTAAGGAAGTACCTACAGTTATACAGTTAGTATAATTATAAGAAAGTATCCTTACTTTACTTACTTGCTGCTGCGCTTTTAAGCATATCCTGGCTACTCACATGTGAAATTGATAAGAAAGAGGATAGTTATCACTTGCTTCTTTACAAAGATTTGGATATATATTATTGGATCTTAGCCTGATAACCTATGGCTCTATGAAGCTGTTAATCCATCAAGCAGTGTTTTAAGTTATCTGCGAATAAATGTATCAAACTTTAGATTAAATAAATAAATAAATAAATAAATATTCACGGACATTACACACAACGTCCTCTGGTCCCAAGCTAAGCTTATATGCTTGTGTTATGGGTACCAGAATACGGATAGAATACATATACTACTTTTCTTTTGTAAATACATACTTATAATACATAGGCACACCCAGACGCAGTACAAACATTTGTATGACAATTAGAAAAATCACACAAATGATTGTCCCGAGCGGGAATCGAACCCGCGACCTCATGATCGGCAGTCCGTTACATGAACCACTAGACCACGAGGCTCGTCAAAAGAGATAAGATTAAAGAGAATGTTTGTAATTTTCACACGAATATATTTATATCCGTGTTTCATGCAAAAAAATGAACAGGGCTAAGCCAGAGACTTTAACTTTCACACAAACTGTTATAAAAATGATATGATCAGACCTTCACAATGTTAATCTCACGTCAACGGTTAAAAAGGTCATGACTGTCAAGAGGATTCACAATTGCAAAATTGTCTATTAAATCAAAAGACCCCTTTATATCTAGGGGCCCATTGTAATTGGTAATTTGACAATGGGAGCTGTAGAAGTTCGTTGACATAATTATATATACGACCTTAATATGACCTTAATAAAGAGATAGTCAGAAACAAAAAGATAACTTTACGTTTTGCAGTAATTTGAAAATGAAGCTATGGAAATATCGACACGTGATCCGCTTCTAAATAAGGCATGGTTGAGAAAAACAGATAACAAGTCTTTTTTACTGCTGCTTATAGTGTTAACATTAGTGTAAACTTTCAAATTAGTCAACTACTCAGCTTATGGAAAGAAAGGAAAAGGAAAGAAAATAAATTTTATTATTTCTCCAACAAGGATAAATGAAAAACTTTACGTATAATTATGCTGTGAGAATAAATGCTACAACGCTGATATCCTGCAAAGTCCTGTCGTGTGGCTTATGACGCACATCAGCAAGCAAATTTGAATTATTATATAGTGTTAATGAAAAATAATATGCTTTCTTGTATAATTATGTCATTGTGTATTTTTTTTAATAAGTAATATTAATTAACATAATATTTTCTAACACTTGCGCGACTCATTTGTTTAAATAAAACTACTTTTTACGGATTATACGGAACGGAACAAATATACGCGTCTAAATCCGTAAAAAGTAGTTTTATTTAAAGTAATATGTTGTATAAGTACACCTAGGAATACCGCTCTTTTCTTCTGTCCATCAAAAACACTATCCTCCCATGCCACCCTTTGTACTCTATTCTATAAGATTTAATCACGTTTGATGGCATCTAATAATTCGTTTAAAAATGAATAAATAAATGTAGAAGAACAGGTGCGTTGGTTTAAGGTAAAATATCTGCGTAAATATATTGCGATTAAGTTTTGAAACAATATTTTCCTCTTTATTACTCTAGTTTCTATGAAATTAATTATTTGTATTTATTAAAAAAACGTTGACAATATAATGTTTCTACCTATAATATTGTTTTACGCTTTGGGAATTCAATGTCATAAAATAATTAGTAATATTCTCTTAAAAAGTTGTGCCGGGTGTTCTACAAGACGATTTTGATAATTTTGTTCATTCCGCGATTCCTTCCAGCCCAGTAACGTCCCACTGTTGGTCACGGGCCTTCCGAATTTCGTTTACTAGCTTTAGAATATTTAAAATCTATTACGTTATACACTTGTCTATTTACTTAAGAGGGCCCCTAGTCTCATAAGAGTAAGTTCTCCTAAACTCTGTAAATCTCTCGTGTATACATATAACCTTCGCTGTTCAGTTTCCCCTTCATCGAATCCAAATAGAAAACGTCGAGATTCATTAACGTCTAATTGATCAAAGCCTCTCTACCATATTGAGTCTGCCAATATCTAGACATGAGTCAAAGAAAACCTTTGATTTCTTAGAAACATTTTAATCTTTACGAGTATGTTATATAGAAAAAATAAAAATAAAGTTAATTTTAATTAATTAAATACGAACAAACAATAATTTCCTTTCCCCCATTTCCTCAAGGTACTGCAAGAGGGCTAAATATAATTAGGGGGACCTAGATGATAAAACGAGGAATACTAGAAAAATTCTCTATACCAACACGCTTGGTCATCGTGGCATAAGTAGATAAAACTCTCTCCCCAAAATAAGGAGGCCCACGTCTCATAATTATGATGATGACACATAAATTACTATATTTTAACCTACTTCAAAAAAGGAGGAGGTTCTCAATTAGTCTGTATGTTATTTTTTTATGTTTCTTACTTCATAACTTTTAACTTGGCGAAGAGATTTTAATGATTCTTTTCTTATTTGAAAGTTGATGGTTTCCGTGTTGTCCTATTGGTACCAGGTCAGGATCTGATGGTTATCTCTTGAAAAATCGAAGAAACCCTCAAATTTCAAATGAAGTCGGTTGAATGTTTTTTTCTAATACTCAATTATCTTAACATTTATATGTCAGAAGTCTTTATAATAATATATTCAGCACTCATTCTCATTTTAATATGATATGTACTTATATTCGTGCTAATAGTACCCACGATGTGAATACAAATAGAACGTGCTTAGCTTACTCAAATATATGAGAATGCGGCAAGATATATCTCACTACAGTTAGCTTTTCAGCTTAATATGGAAAATGTCATAGTATGTAAAGATTAATGTCAAATTATTGTAAAACTCAAGTGGTTTATACTATTACCATTTGTTTATTATTTTGATAACACATTTAATTTATCCATTTGTTTATTATTTGCACCATCCGAATCGGTTTTTCCGACTCTGGTATTACTTGTACGCTGTGCTTGTACGTGTGTAAGCGACATCGTCTTTATCTTTATTTATTACAAAGAGAAGGCGTTATTTTTGTATGTATGTTCCTATGTGAGCCAGAGTCGTATTTACCCTGGGGCCATAGGGGCCATGGGCCGAGGCGGCCAGCCTGAGAAGGGTGGCGAAGGCCTTCATGTTTAAAATTTTACTTTATTTCTATTAATTTATAGGACGGCAAATTAAATTGGCCCAATGTCTAATAAAATGGCCCAGAGCGCTAATTTTCAAAATACGTCCCTTATGTGAGGCTATATCTTCACAACAACGCAATAGATTACGATTCGGTTTTTAAACAATAGAGTGGTTCAAGATGATGGGAAGCTGACATCAAGAAAACAAAAGAAATGGAAAAAGTATAGTAATTTTCAAACATTAATTGGAAGTTATTAGTTATTATAAGTAATCAATACGGCCAGCTGTCATAGCAAGCCCGTTTATTAGTGTAACTTATTATCCATAATAGCAAGGACATATAGACTATAAATAATATCACTGTAATATCCGATGTTAATAAGCTATTAATAACTTAATACCAATAAATTGAGAATTATTACAACGTTATGGTCGCCTGACGCCATTACTTGTTGTAGAAAAACTACACGTCTGGTTACAAAACTAAGTTTTTTTGGGTTCAGTACGAAAAATATAACGGGTCCTTATTAAAAACATTTCGCTGTCCTTTCATTCATCACCAATCTGTATCTTATGAACAATGATGGCTACTTAGTTAAAATTTTTACAAATGATAATAATTATATTTTGATACAATACTGCCTCGCCTCAAAAGGTGGCTGGACGCACTCCTACGAGGTTGGCAACAGTCCGGAGGGGTGGAGCCTAATGGGAGAGAAATCGACGGACTATAGACCGCCTTCTGCACCTGGGCCATCACTGATTTACTGTTGACGCCGAGCCTCTCGAGGTGTTGTGAGAGGCTCTTTGGAACAAAACTGTTCACCGATACAACTATCGGGATTATATTATTATATCATTATTATTAATTTATTGCCGTTATAATGCTAAAAACTAGAATGCAATAAATATTTAAGTAATGTTTGTATTCTATTAGTGTTCTGGTACCCATACCACAAGCATTTAGGCTTGGCTTGGGACTAGAGGACGAATGTTGTGTTATCTTTTATAAATACAAACTTAAAATACATAGTATATACCCAGACGCAGTACAAGCATTTGTATGATAATTATAAATATCACACAAATGATTATCCCGAGCGGGAATCAAACCCGCGACCTCGTGAACGGCAGTTCGTTACACAAACCACTAGACCACGAGATGCGCCTTTTACAGCACATCGCGGAAGAAATGGAACAGGGAATGATGTTTAGTCTTGATTTATTCAATGGATGGAATAATAATAATAATAAATATTCATGGACATTTCACACAACGTCCTCTGGTCCCAAGCTAAGCTTATAATATGTTTGTGTTATGGGTACCAGAATACGGATTGAATACATATACTACTTTTTTTTGTAAATACATACTTATAATACATAGAAACACCCAGACGCAGTACAAACATTTCTATGAAAATTAGAAAAATCACACAAATGATTGTCCCGAGCGGAAATCGAACCCGCGACCTCTTGATCGGCAGTCCGTTACCAGAACCACTACACCACGAGGCCCGTCGTATAAAACACTACTGATATTTTTGACATGTCCCCCTACAACGCAGAAAATTTGAATATTCCATTTGAAAATCAGGTAAATGAAGCATTTTATACAATGTTGTGCGTCCTAAACATGACGTTAACTGACGTTATACAACGCCTACGTACATTAATTATACACATTTGTTTGGGTTATCACGTCACGTGCTTTTATTAACCGGGATAGTGGCATGACGCGTGTACGGATAGTGATAGTTTTATTTTTACATAGCAGGCTTCAATAACAATCATTGTATCTAGTGTTACAGAGTTTAATCACGAAAGTGCTATGTATCCGTATTTTCCGCGTGATGACACAAGAATACAAGTGTCACCACCTCTTTTCCTTACCAGGGTGCTGTAAAAGCTGATGGATATTGTACACATATAATACACCCTGTGCGAATACACCTGTTCAGCGCAGCACAGTGGAGCATAATTCCTCCCAAAATGGAAGAAGGCCGTGCCCAACAGTGGAAAGAGAGAGAGAAAGGTACGGAACTATTGTTGTACGAATCCAAATCGTTCTTGGTCAAGTAAGTTAAATTAAACTTTTTTTTTAAATACTTAATTACTCAAGTAATTCAGTTCTATAAAATCTTAAGAATGCCGTAGTTTAACGAGGCGTGTAAATAACAGAGAAACAGAGACTATTGTTAACGCCCACCTCTAATATAGTTAGAATTGCAAATATTCGGACGCCTACAATATTAGCCTACACGAAAGAAAAACCTACAGAGTGACTTTATCTAAAATAATATTTTCAATTATTTCATTAGCTTATAAAATTATGATTTAAGTAGTTAGCCAGCATTACGAGAAGTCGAGTCGTGGTTAATTTTCTTTACAACAATTTTCTATTTATTTTAATTTTAGAAAATGTCACAGACTAAAGAAATAGGCAGGAGCGTTCTTTTAAATACGAAAGTAGGTCAAAAATCTGTGATATTGTAGAAGTAGCACTCACAACATAACTATTGTTGAATTTTTTATACAATTTACATTGCGAAATACTGATCAAATTTAAGAGCGTTTCGTAATCTGCTATACGTTACATACACCCGTGTATGTTTCTTCCTTCCCAATTCCTAAATGCTCTAATATTGAGCATGGTCTCCTCCATTTAGTAAGTGTATTTGGTGAACTTAAACCGCGCTGACCAGGTGAATTTGCACAGGGCTTACTTTTAAGTTTAGCGTCTCTCACAGGGGATGTTAACTGCTTATTCTGCCTGAGCTGATTCTTACAGCGCCTTGGAGAGGAAATGGGGTGGTGACTCATGCTTTCTTAATCCACACCACATGACACCCACGTACAAACACTAGCAAAACGCAAACATATTTTTTTTCCAAGTACAAAGCTGGTAAGTAAATGATAGAGACAAATAAATTACAACTAAAGATATATACGAATTATTCAATAAATTATTATATAATTGATAGATAATTGACATAAAAGAAAACGGGTCCCTCAAAGAGAAATTTATTATTAATGAAAATATTGAATATCGATCATTGTATTAATTAAATATTACTTCCAGTTGAATTTTCTTTAGCTATTAGAAATATTGAAGTTTAATAGTCGTTTCACTTTATCAAAGCGTTTGCCGTAATTTTGTTATAAATTTTGTGCGTACTCATATGTATACAGTTTTTGAGGGCATTTACAGTTAACTTTTTTTGTATCCATATAACAGAATTTTTTTAAAGTGATTTTTGCCAGGAGCGTCCGATCGTCGCATTGTTACCCCAAAAGTAGCGCCGAAACGGCATACCCTTCATGAGTACGTCTTAGTTGCATAATGGCTAGTAACGTGTGAAGACCTGTCGTCTTGTGTTGTTCCCACGTTTAAAAATGCTATTGGTTCTAATAAGAAGCAGGAGGGGACCACATTTCATCGGTAAGGAACGAGTAATGACATAAATATTAATATTATTAAAATTATTTTAATTGGACCATATGAATTGGGCGAACCCAATCTTAATGTGTTGCCACTTTTTGGTAAAGCATTCTCCCTTGTTTATAATTTGTGCACAACCTGTCGTTGCCACCTATTCACTAACTTTAATGTAGTTTTATGGTCTTATTCATAATGACTTATCGGATGTTTAAACGGAGGTTTAAACGAATAAACGTTTTAGCGTAAACAGACTATTATGAATAACAAGTTTTGAGAATTTTCGCGAACGTATTTTAGCGAACTTTTAAACCTCCGATAAGTCATTATGAATAAGACCATTAATATTTAACCCTTGAATAATGTCAGAATATTTACGTTAATATTAAACATATTAACGTAAATATTCTGACAACGTTTATGTAAAATTTTATAGATCATATATGACTTGCTTTTAAAATTTGGTCAAAAAAGTATTGATTTCATGAAAAATATTTTTTTTGTAATTGGTATTTTTTATTGCATGGATATTTTAACTGACTTCAAAAAAGGAGGAGGTTCTCCATTCGTCTGTTTTTTTTTTAAATTTTTTTTTTTTTTTTTTTTTAAATATTCATGGACATTTCACACAGCGTCCTCTGGTCCCAAGCTAAGCTTATATGCTTGTGTTATGGGTACCAGAATACGGATAGAATACATATACTACTTTTCTTTTGTAAATAAAAAAAAAAAAAAAAATAATGATTTATTTATTTTCTCACAATGTAGACACAGTAACTTAAAGAGGATTAACAAAAGAAGAACAAAATTTCACAAAAGGAATCAACATTGTGAGAGCTGGTGCCTATTATGGGTTTATTTAAAAGCCTGTATTACAGGTCACCAGTGCCCACTCCGTAGTGCTATACGATAGTGCGATTACAATTGAGTTTGCAATTCCACTCGGTTTTATACATTTATAGTATGTGCTTAATATTAACTAAATAGCGAAACATAAAAAGGAAAAAGAACAAACTAAGTACCTACCGCAAAAACAAAATATATATATTATTATAGATAAATAACGCAGAGAGCAACATGAGTAGATATTACTACCGTGTGATAAGATGTGTGTGTGTTTATGTTGTTCATGAGTGAAAAAGTGTGTGTTAGTGAGTGAATGAGTATGTGATTGCTTGTGTGGTTATACTGGGAGTGTGAGTGAAGTATGAGGTTATGAAATAACTTTGGCTGAATGTATAAACGATATTAATTTATTTATTGTATTAAGTGCAAAAGTGTAAATATATAAATATTATACACTTGAAGGGATCGATTATTGCAGTTATTATTAATAAAACATTACTTAATATTATTACATGTAGTTTTATTTCATTATAGTTTATGTAGTTAGATAATCTGTTTTAGCAATTTTTCAGTATCATTATATGTAAGGGTTTTAAGAAATGATGATATTGACTTTTTACAGCGAGTTTTGGTAAGTGAATAAAAATGGAGCTTAGCGTTCAACTTATTGTATAAAGAATCACCTAAGTAAGAATAAAATCTTTGGGCGAAGGCAGTGTTACATTTTGAAATTTGGCAGACGTGGTGTTTACGTCTTTTGTCTTTGGCAAGATTCGGATCGTACGTTAATTGGGAGTGTTTTTTTAAAATAGTATACAAAATGAATGACTGCCTAACGGTCAAGAGATCCCATTTTTTATAAAGACTGTAAGTGGGGAACCGAAACGACAGACCAGCAGCAACCTTTAATATTATACGTTGAGCGCGCTCAACCTGTATTATATGAGATTTGGCTGCCCCAAATACATACTTATAATACATATAAACACCCAGACGCAGTACAAACATTTGTATGACAAATATAAACATCACACAAAGTATTGTCCTGACCGGGAATCGAACCCGAGACCTCCTGATCGGCAGTCCGATACATGAACCACTAGACCACGAAGCCCCGAAATTTTGTTTTTATGTATGTTACCTTTCGAATCGCTATCTATTAAAATAAAACTATGAAAATCCATTACGTAATTTTGAAGATATAAATTCACAAAGGATATACATACAAAAATAACAAAATTATTTTATAATAAGTAAAGAAAAAAATTACATTTTCCCCAAAAGTAAGAATTTGTACGAAATGACTCGAGAGCTAGCAACATTGCGCGGAGGTGAAGCGTGTCACCGCGCTTCGTTTTGGGCACGAAGTATAGATACAAGGAGTCCGAACGTAATGTTGAACGAATGGTCTCAATTTAAGGGACAGATTTTTGCCGGTAAAGTGCGCCATTTTTCAAGAAGTACTCGTTTGAACTATTGACACTTGTGGAAAAAAAATATTCTGAGAAACGTAGATATAAATATAAGTTTTAGGAAAATTTTCGAGTGCTTTAAACCCAACAATACAGAGAAGGTCAAGAGATATTCTGATATTCTATACTAGCATCGGTACGTCCTGAATACTTGCGCAGCCAGTGGCAGAAAATAGAACTATGATCTGGGTTGATTATTGTGTACACGAAATATTATGGAAAAGCCTATACCGTTCGGACTCCTTGTATCTATACTTCGTGGTTTTGGGACACACTACAATGCATTCAAATATTGCCGAGCGCTCCTTCTGTATTATTATGTCTTGTGTATTCGCCATCGTTTGCTCATCGGATTTATCTAAAATTTGCACTTATTATGAACTTACAGTTCATAATAAGTGCAAACTTTGCAAAGCAATAATTTCAAAAATATCTTACTACTATAATTATTACTGTCTTAAGTGAATATTATTTAGTTTTCCTTAGGCAATCATATTTATAAAGGTTCATTATTTGTAAAGGCAATTCAATGTGTTTTAATACTTTTAATCACTATATCCATAAAACTTGTCATTGAACAGAGTGCAAAAAAAAACACTAAATTAACGCCAATTCAATAACAACTGTGCCATTAGTGGCCATTACAGAATATAATTTAATCCGACTAAAACCGGTATGTACCCAATTTAATATGCACACTGCGCAAACAGTCTCCTTTTGCGGTCGTCTTTCATATAACGTTGGATATGATAGTACTTAAAATTTTACACGTGGTTTATTAGGAGAAGGATTTTACAGTGGAAAGCTTTTATAAAGAGTACTTTATTTGCTGAAATATATATTTTTACTGCGTTTGTACGTACTCATAAAAATACTAGATATTTTCGTATTGAAATTTTCGTAAATTTGAGTCCTATTAGAAATATTATATTACCGGCTAACACTCACTGTTTTTGGATCGAAGATGTCGACCCAGGTTTCGAGCATATCCGATGCTCATCTTCAGGACTATCTTCAGGTGTCTGCGACCTTCCGGCGTGCACTTCTTCGATCCAAAAACAGTGAGTGTTAGCCCGTAATATAATATTTCTAATACTAGATATTATTATGGTTTTACATAATAATATATTACCTTGAAGCTATGTTACAGGGCCTAAGAATGATAATAGTATACTTAGTATCATTAAATTTAATTCATAAAGATGTATTATTTTCTTCATATTTTCGATGAGCACTTCATAATTGAAATTTCTAGATATTTTTATAAATTACTAGCTGACCCGGCAAACGATGTTTTTCCATAAGAATGTAAAGGGTGGACCCCTTATCACTTGGGTGCATGAAAAATAGATAGTAGCCGATTCTGAGACCTACTGCATATGCATATAAAATTTCATAAAAATCGGTCAAGCCGTTTCGGAGGAGTATGGGAACGAACATTGTGACACGAGAATTATATATTAGACTAGCTGACCCGGCAAACGTTGTTTTGTCATACAAATGTCAGGGAGGGGGGAGGCGTTTGAAAAATAGATAGTAGCCGATTCTCAGACCTACTGAATACACATACAAAATTTGGTAAAAATCGGTAAAGCTGTTTCGGAGGAGTAAGGTAACTAACATTGTGACATGGAAATTATATTAAATAAGATTGCATTGTCATCTGTGCTCAATATTTTTCCAAATTTTCAGACTAATCCAAACATTGTGGGATAGCGAACCTCAACTTCGAAAATTCTGTCAATGCATAGATTATAAGATAAATAAAAACGAACGAAACTTACAATAGCGTGTTGAAAAGGGAATAATTTTATAAAATTTCAAAACTTTTGGGCTACAAAACCTTCACATCATCAATCGGGCTAAACTGGAGTATTCTAGTTTACAGTTCCGCTTGTCTAGTCTAATGTTGTAATTGAAACTAGATCTAGACTCAGAATCAGAAATTTTTTATTGAAACATGCATATTATTATTTCATATGCCTTATGTGATATGTTGGAAACTGACAAGATGGAGCGACGATATCTTCTAGGTCCCGGGGAGCCTATGGATGCAAGCGGCACAAGACCGCGCGTTGTGGCGTTCTTTGGGAGAGGCATATGTCCAACAGTGGACCGAGAAGGCGGATGTGATATGTTTTAAAGCATATCTATTTAAATACATATTTTGCAAAACGGGATCTTATTAATGAGACTTCGCTGTCTGTCCATTTGTCACCAGTTATCTTTGAAACGATGATAGCTGGTGTCACCTAATCTCTACAACCTAGAGTTTTGTCTACGTAGTGTTTAAAAGGTCCATTTACATTTTCTATCCTGTCTAGACGGGTTTTATGTCTTTATTTTAGAGAGCTTGTACCACAAGACATTCCGTGCTGTAAATGGATGAAATGTGAACGAGGGATTAAAGTTATTGAATTGTCGTTATCTAATATAATTATTATGTTATTTTATAAATGACTCTCAATAGCATAGATCTAAACCTTAGTAGTTTTTTGTTGCTATTTTATGTACTGTATATTTTGTAAAATTGATAAATAAATAGAAAAAAGTGGTCGTATACCTAGTTATAGAAAAATTTACAACATTGGGAATACAGAAAATATGTGGAAGTGCAGAAGAATGATGATAATAATGGGTATTTGTTGTTAAAACATCAATTGATGTACATATGCTATGAAATTTCAGATCTCTAGCTATCACTGTTACAAAGATGAAGCCTGGTGACAGACGAACGGAATGGACGGATGAACAGCGTCTCCATAATAGGGCCCCGTTATACCTCATAGTTCGAAACCCTAAAAACGCAACAATTAAATCTATTAATTATTTAATCTCGGTGTTTCCCTACGTGATAAGATCCGGAATGCGGAGATCCGTAGAAGGACTGGTGTGTACGACATAGCCCGAAGAGCTAGCACGCTGAAGCGACCACTAACCGGACGACACGTGGGGCGGCCCCCAACAAGGTGGACCGACGATATCGACAAATACGCCGGGGGCTGCTGGATGCAGTTAGCGCAAGACCGCGCGTTGTTGCCATCTATGGGGGAGGCCTATGTCCAGCAGTGGACTGAGAAAGGTTGATGGATGGATGGATGAAATTTAATAAACAAATTTTCTTATCTCTATGTAGAGAGCAGTGGCAACACATTTTTTTTCACCATTCGCGTACCCTTATCGCGTTATTTTGGGTCAGCGCATCATTACTTCTTGTTCATATATAGTGGGATTAGGCTGACGTCAACCCATACACATAATTATTTAATGTCGCCATTTATTTATTCGTAGTCTATCATAGCACAGATAACTGTGTCTAATAACCAATTAAACATCATCTATATGAAGGGGAAGTATTTCATTATGGTAATACTTATTTGAGAATTCAATTGAGTTTCCCACTCAACTCACCAAGTTATAAACTGTTACGCCAACGCTGTGTTATCATTGCTTCAGTGTTATTTAAGGGCCTTCATCAATATTATCATATATCATCGCCGACACGTACATATTAACACAGCCAGTAGGCACAGAAAATGAAGAATTAGGGATACTTTTCCTATTTACTCAATATCTACTAAATATATTTTAATTCTGATTAACGTGTTTCTATAAATAACAGTTACCTATGTTTTTAAAGTTATTTCATTAGTTAATACGTGATAATAGACCGACAAGTGAAAAAAATAAAAAATTTGAGAAGTTGTTTCGCCAAGATTTTCTATCGAGAAAACTTTTTTCAATCGCCTTTCTGAGTTTATGCGATCCTAGATCATATATTGAAAAAACATATACTTAAAAATTAGAGCTCTAGCCATTCAATCTAAAGAAACAATGAAAACTTCGTACATAGAAAAATCCACGAAGCTATTTTGGTATCCTCTTAATAAGAAATATAAAGTAAGGTTATTAGCCCCTTCGTTCGGCTATATAAACTGTTACAAGTGGGATTTAAATTTGTATTTTACACGTCGCGTAGGTTTGCAAGGCACAAATACTACAAGATGATTGTACTAATTGCGTAGTAGTACCTTGGATTTGAATCCCGTATTTCTCAGCCCATTATTAGGCACGAGCCATTTCCATTTCAAGAGGGTATCTGTCCTACTTATACCATACGGATTGGGTTGTTAATATGGGGTTTAAATTTAACCTATTCTTCTCGCAAACAAAGCGGGCTGATGACACTTTTATTCTTAATCCATGAGCACACATACAATAGGATGTTTGAATTCCGAATGGTATTTACATCGTGTCTGTAAAACTTTTTCTTCGGAATAAATATTTTTATGTTTTCTAATGGAAACCATAGGTTAAATAAAACGGGTCAGATACGAGTCCGACTCTCACACGTAGGGTCCCGTACTGTCATTATCATAATTTACCCTGATCCCAAGCAATAGGACAAATGCAGGAACACGATGATAAATTGTATTTGTTGTAGAATCAACTGATAAACACAAACTGTAAAATTTTCAGTTCTAGAGATACATCATACATAGACGGGCTTCGTGGTCTAGTGGTTCGTATATCGGACTGCTGATCATGAGGTCGCGGTTTCGATTCCCGCCTCAGACGATCATTTGTGTGATGTTTATAAATGTCATACAAATGTTTGTTCTGCGTCTGGGTGTTTCTGTGTATTATAAGTATGTATTTACAAAAAAAAAGTAGTATATATGTAGTATATCCGTATTCTGGTACCCATAACACAAGCATACCTATAAGCTTAGCTTGGGACCAGAGGACGTTGTGTGAAATGTCTGTGAATATTTATTTACTTACATCCTGGAGACAGGGGAACGGATGGAGATAAAGCAAAGTCTCAGTAATATGGTCCTGTTTTTCTTTTACTTAGCAGGACCCTAAAACGTAAACGCATATGAATTATAAAAGGTAAAAACATCAAACTCTTAATAAAAATGATAAATAATTGAAGTGACCTTGTTAATAAAAATATTATCTTAATAAACAGAAATCTTACAATATATTTTAACAATAAATATGAACGGCGCAATGTAATAAAGTGTTGCAAACCTTTGGTAGTACGCCAAGCAATCAATCTTATAGATTTGGGCCAACGACAAATAAAGCTCTTTTGTCTGATAGCAGTTTGTTGTGTAAAAACTAGCCGGCCTAGTTACGAGTTTAGAGTAAAATTATTTTAACTGACTTCGTGACTGATATAAATGAAGCCAAACAATTGGGCATTTTTAAAGAAAAGTTGAACCTACTTCAGTGCCTTCGAAATTTGAGAGCTTTCCTCGAATTCACATGAGATAACCTTCAGATCCAGTTGTAATATGTATTGTGTGTTATAGGTATACCTACTTTTCAATATTATTATACTTACATGCTTACTAGATATATAAACACAAATAATATCATCTACTAAAATAGTACAATACACAAAATATGATTGTAATGTAAGAGATATATTATATTGAATTGCATAGCCGTAGATCCTGACCTGGTGCCAATGGGACCAAATGGAAACCACTTTCGAATAAAAAGGAAGTCGCTTCGCCCAGTTAAAAATTATGAGGTAACATACATAAATAAAACATACACAC
This sequence comes from Orgyia antiqua, assembly GCA_916999025.1. Taxonomy (NCBI): domain Eukaryota; kingdom Metazoa; phylum Arthropoda; class Insecta; order Lepidoptera; family Erebidae; genus Orgyia; species Orgyia antiqua. The sequence goes on from OU779866.1 coordinate 32,392,423, forward strand.
GAATTGAGAACCTCTTCCTTTTTTGAGGTCAGTTAAAAATTTGGTATATGTGTACAATATCTTTCAGCTAGCTTTTACAGCACCCTGACAAAGTGGTGACATTTACATACCTACTCGCAATAAACTAATATATGTTATCGTATTGTCGAAATTACAATTATGTAGTATTTTGGTTAAAAATGAATTAAATAGCTGTCAACAATCTATAGTTTTATCTATATTTAATATTATAAAGCTGCAGAGTTTGTATGTTTGAACGCGCAAATCTCAGGAAGTGGTTATATAACATCACCCTGCAGCCAATAGGAGCGAAGCAGCAGTGAAAATGTTGCAAAAACGGGGAAAATTTTCTTAATTCTACGCGTACGAAATCGCGGGCAGTAGCTAGTAGAGTATACTGCTAAAAATATACTCGTATAGTCTCTTTTTTCGACTAATATACTTACCTACCATAGCAAGCGTATAATTCTAATAGGTACTTGATCCACGTTTACCATGATTTATTAATATTATGAGATAAATATTTATTTATTTATTCTTTATTGTACAACAATCACAGTTACAGATAAAAACATTAAAGCAGAAAATTCATAATTAATGTACAAAGGCGAGCTTAACTCAGACATGAGTTTTCTTACAGCAAACCTCTGTTGAAAGAGAAGTTTGAGATAAAAGTAAAAAAGATAAAAGTTATATATTTATTACAAAAAATGTTGTGTTAATTTAAGATTTTAATGTACTATTTCCCCATAGCGAATAAGTACGACTAATTTAATCAGTATCGCTAACAGTATCAGGTCTTATTAACACGCTTATGTTAGTTCGGAACGTATCTATCAATGTATTAACCAATGTAACGGAATCTTTGAAAGTAATTTTCACTGACTTATAGTAGTCGGATTGATCTGAAATTTTGCACACATTTAATATGTGTGCAAAATTTCACCGATGAAAATACAATTTTAAAAAAAATGTGTGATTTTCAAGCGTGTTTTATAGTGTTTGAACTAAGTAGATTATTTTTAAATTGTACTCATATTGAAACTTTAGTGCGGCGATAGTTAAGACCTGAAACGGTAAAAAGTGCAGGTTTTTCCTACCACTGGGGTGACAAACAAGCATACGGCCTACCTGATGGTAAGCGATTAACGTAGCCTATAGACTTTTGCAACAACAGAAGCATGCAACACAGAAGGTATCAAGGGACACCCGGATGGAACGGAGTTCCTTTGTTAAAAACAGGTTTTTTGTACATAATAAATATTTTTTTATTATTTATTATGTACAATAAACTGCCATACACTACACAAAAATAATCTTCGCGACATACAAACTGTTCAATCTGAAATAGAAAGACGAAACGAAAATAACTGCCTTGCTTTCTATGAGAGAGAGAGAGAAAGAGAGAGAGAGAGAGAAAGAGAGAGAGAGAGACATGCGCACGCCGCACTGCTTACAACTACATATAGCGAAAAGTGTCGTTACAACTTTTAGTCTTAATTTTTTCCGTCTAGCCCCCTTTCGCAACGCGCGATAAGGAACTTCGTTCCAATAACAAGGAAAAAATTAAGTACAGTTAGAAAAATTCAAGCATAACCAGTGGCCAGTGTTATTTTCTTCATTTATATGTTTACCAGAACGTATCCGCGTTAGTCAGGGTCACGTATTTATGAAAAGAGTTTATTATTCTGTCTTTGAGTGAAACGAATGCAAGACTCGAATATGATAATAACCTCTATACTCTAGTTTACATGACACTTATTAATTTGTAACTTGTTAAACGCTAAAGACGATATTTTTGTAGATTTAAAAAAATAACTATATACAATTTATCTAGGTAAAGAAAATTGGTGATGGTAGAAACTTGTTGACTTATTTCAATTTTTATTCTATAATAGAAAACATGTTTTTTAAATAAAACATTTCTATCTTTTTCAGAATATTTTTGGTTTCATCAAGTTTCTGTTTAAGATACCTTAACTCTAAACTGCTTTAAGACTCCATCAACTAGTCTCATTAGACCAAGATTGTTTTTAAGAACATCCTACGAATCAGTGATAATTTCTAAATAATTAAATTTAAAAACAGAATGTCCTGAATTTTACAAGAATGTATGGTCACTACATCATTAGGTAGCAGTATCATATTCGAGTGAGGGCCGACCACTACACGTAATTAGTTGTTAAGACGGACACAGTGCAAACAGCGCCTAATTATCTATCTACTACAAGTTTCTGCGCAAACCCGGTAGGGTGCGGTTCTGAATGACATTCAACTAGATAGGTAAATTATTTTGAAATTAATTCAGAGACTTGTGACGTAGTAGTAATATCGCCTTCTAAGTAGATTATCGTAGACTCTTAGATGTTCAAATTAAATAAAATTTTTGTTCACGAGTAACTCCTATAACCAACTCCTTAGGTAAGTGCGGAGATATCGCGAAAGCGTACCAACATTTTATTGTCTAAATAAAACAATACGGCTTAAGAATTTTTGTCTTCAAAATAACTTTATGGTTAAAATGTAATAATAATATTAGCCATGTTTAATTTCACAACAAAACACCAAAAATTTACCACATAACACTTTTGTTTTAGATTCGTATCGGTTAAGGCTGTACAGTAGTGATAATAAGGCGTAACAAAACAAAATATTTATGTTGAAATACGTCTTATTATATGTAAAGATTGTTATGAAAATTAATAAACATTTCCTCAAGGCTTGGATTTCTTGTCACAAATGCTTATTTTCATCACGGACGAAGAAAGGTTCTCACCCGGCACGGGTTTATACTAGACTAAGGTACCCATAACACAAGCATATAAGCTTGGCTTAGGATTTAGATACAGGGAGCCCAAGACGCCTTGGCAATCTTTGGTCAGCCAGATACCCTTAAGCCTGGTTTCCACTGCGAAAGGGTAATGTGCGGAAAATGGTTAAGCGGAACGGACTCCTTTTTAATTAAATAGGTTTGAGTTTCCACCAACGAAGAGTTGGTGCTCCCTAGAACTGAGCGAGCTCATTTCTACTCTTTCTACACGCTCGGCTCTTTCCGTCCGACTATTTGTTGGTGGAAATACAAGTATGCAGTTTGCGTTTGCGAGTTTAACGAAGTCATTAATGGGTCCGTTCCGCTCGCGGTGGAAACCGGGCTTTAGCGTGACTGTGAGGTTGTTAGGTAGGTACCAACGTGTATAACGTACAAAATTTTATACGTCTAATTTCAGACTTATTATTACAGAAGCAGAATTGATTGGTTTTGGTCAGTAAAAGCGATTATTATTGATCGAAAGCTTTCCAAACATTTCAATATTATGTTTACGTTTCCTATTTGACTTGGTACACATTATACTTTTTACCATTAGATTCCACACGTAAGGCGATAAATGCTCACCGAACATTCTTGCTCATTCTTGCATTGGTAATGTATGAGAACTTTGCGTTTTATTTTGCTACAAACAATAACAAGCGTATTGCCATACACGCATCAACGTTGGATGAAGGCGTAGGTAGCGCTGCGCCTTCATCCAACGTTTAATTCGTAAAATCTCGTAATGCGGTATTTATAGAGGGTGATCTGAGTATTTTGAATTCTTGTATTGTAATTTACTTGTAGTTTTTTTACAGAGAATATACTATTAGATAAGTAGATAAAAGCATCGAGGTGTCACATAGACGATGTATTCTTTACAGCGTCTATTTTACTAATCTTTAGTCAGAAAAAGCCCTGAAATTACTACAGAATAATTTCAAATTAATATAAGCCAACTATAAATATGAATAGCAATTGTTATGAATAAAACAATAGAATAACAAGTCAAGTTTATGACACAGTTTGCTTAGAGTTAATTTAGTATAATAACAAAATGACGTTGTTTACTTGCTTCTATAGCTTCAACGTTTGTGAGTGTAGTGACCCGCCTTTCGTTGTCAAGGACAGATACTCGATTCCTCAATCGATATTATACGTTTTGCTTAGTAACAGTTACATAATTTATTTATTCGTATTCTAAAAATGTAAAAGGGCGTTGTACTAATTGTTAAGTTATATTGGCTGGCTTATATTGTTTGGCTGTTTCTGTACTGCTACCAAAGATATACCAGGTGTATAGTCTATTGGTCTTATTCATGATGACTTATCGGAGGCTTAAAAGTTCGCTAAAATAGGTTCGCGAAAATTGTCAAAACTTGTTCTTATTCATAATAGTCTTTTTACTCTTAAACGTTTATTATCTCCCCGATAAAATCTCCGTTTAAACCTCCGATAAGTCATTATGAATAAGACCGTATGACTAGGCTTACACCTACATCACTCAGTCGGCTTAAAGCCACTTACATATCTATGTGTGTCTGAAAATGTATCTATATGTGTCTATGATACAGGCTATACGTCATATGAAACATCATTATTTTATGAAATACAATCTTTGAATACAATATTTAGTCAGGCTAAAGTTACTTGTTCTCAATTTTAAACGTCAACCTACCATGGTATATGTATGACTTTTACTATTTAGTGGCGTAATCAAAATATTACCATAACTTTTACTCGCAATAAAAAGTGATGGTTTTTTTTCTCTAGTTTTTCAGAAAATGAGATGAACATCGCTAAAGTGTATTTTAGATGGAAAGATTAATAAACATACTCCTGTTTGACAGTCAAGCAAACAAAAATTAAATATAATTATAAGAATCAGTAGATTATCTAGATTTTATCAACAAACAATCTACATTACTTACTGACGTTTCTATTATCTTTCCTTTATGTATTACGAGAACATTCGATATATTTACATCTGAATAAGTAGTACATAGTAATGCTGCAATAAAAAAATAATTTACGTAAGATATTTGGCAATGATCTTGACAGCGAAAAAAAAAACAACCAAATCATATCTATTACAAACAATTGAAAGTATATTGAAAGGATGAAGACAATTTTTATAAAGTGATATTGGCTATGACTTGCAAAATCATTAATATGTCGTAAAATGTATTTATATGCTGTGATATTAGTTTTTAGGGTTCCGTACCCAAAGGGTAAAAACGGGACCCTATTACTGAGACTTCGCTGTCCGTTCGTCCGTCTGTCACCAGGCTGTATCTCAAGAACGGTGATAGCTAGAGAGTTGAAATTTTCACAGATGATGTATTTCTATTGCCGCTATAACAACAAATACTAAAAATAAAATAAAATAAATATTTAAGGGGGGCTCCCATACAACAAACATGATTTTTTTACCGTTTCTTGCTCTCATACAACAAACGTGATTAATTAAGTATTGTGTGTGTTGTTTGCTCATTTATTAATAACGTATGTTGCATAGATAATGGTACGGAACCCTTCGTGCGCGAGTCTGACTCGCACTTGACCAATTTTTTATTAGAGATACTTTGGACATAGATCCAATTAAATACAAAATATATAGTAGTAGTATTATAGCAACCATTTAATAGGTTTTTTTTTAATCAAAGTTTTGCCTCCTGCTGTTATACTTAGCCTAAACTTAATCAGCGACAGTTTCTCTAAGAACCGATAGATGAAAGTTGAAATTAAGTGTTAATTAAATCAAGGCGTAAAGGACAAATACATGGTATGTTATAACCACATTTTCTCCCAGAAAACAGGAGAGTAAAATAAACAAGTAAGTTAGTAAGTAAGTTAAGGAACAGTAAATTTATAAGCTGTTATACTAAACCAAATATAATCTAAATTAGACGATTACAGTAAGAGAAAAAGTAAATACCGGCTTAATAGGTTGGATATTTATTTTTAAAAATTCATTATCTTGTTATCATACCGACTAAGCTGCACTAACGTTTGTTATATGGAGGCCTTTTTAAATATTTATTGTATCTTGATTTTAGTAGTTTAAAGGCAAAAAAAATTATCAAGAGTGTAAATTTCTATTCTCTACATATCACGGTTTCTGAGATACAGCCTGGTAACAAACGAATGGGCGGACGGACAGAGTGGCCTCTATAAAACGGCCCCATTTTATCTTGCCCAATTCAAAAAGAAAATTAAATCAAAACTGTTCACAGCATTTATATTATTATTTACATAATGGCCATAGTTTGACGTAAATGTTTGCTCTCATGAGGTCAACGCTTCATATTAACGTACCACTGAACGACGCACCAATGAATAGAAATTGAAGTCTTTTATCAAACCAAATACTGTCATGGCAAAAATAACTAGAATTATAAACGTAGAATTTCTTATTATAGAATATAAAAGTAAGTTATTTATAGATATCACAAAAATGCTCTAAACAAAACCGAGATAATCGAAACTTATACCATATGATATGAGAAGCGATTAAATAAAATGAATTTCGCAGAATAAGATGATATATAGACAACACGTTATATTCTGATACACATAATACAAGCATATAAACTTAGCTTGGAAACAAAAGAGGTAGTGTGGATCTCTAACAAGATAGGCTAGAGGGCTGAAAATTTCAAAGTTTGTTTATATCAGTTGATGCTACGGCAACAAATGCACATTTTTCCCGTCATTCTCCTGCCCTTATCCCATAAACTTGCTAAAAACGTTATGAAAGCATTCGTGTGCGATTCAAACTCGTAGTTAACCGATTTTGATTTACATTGCACAATGGAGTAATATATTAATTTTAACACACCCACACTCACCTCATCGGGAAAATAAAAACGTGGATACGAGTATATACAAAATTATCAGACTATGTTATTTCAACGTGGGCCTGGAGCTATCAAGAAAGAAAGTCGGTCGTCTTATATTGGCCTTGACTCGATTTGTAAACGTTAGCGCATCGTGACGTGACCTAAATGTGCAACACTATTATGAGTGCAAATGTTACTCATGGTACACATCAGAAACGATATTTTTTTTTATTTTTAGGGTAACGTACTAAAAAGTGTGTATGGCATAGCCCGAAGAGTTAGCACGCTGAAGTGGCGATGGACAGGCCACATCACTTGTCGCTTTGATGATTGTTGGGGACATAAGCTCCTCGAGTGGCGACCACGCACCGGACGACGCAGCGTGGGGCGGCTCCCAACAAGGTGGACTGATGATAACGACAAATATGTCTGGATGCAGTTAGCGCAGGACCGCGCGTTGTGGCGTTCTATGAGGGAGGCGTATATCCAGCAGTGTACGGAGAAAGGTTGATGGATGGAACCAAAAGGTAAAATGCTACCCTAAGAGTATTACTGAGACTTCCCTATCCTCCATCTATCACTATCACAAACAAAAAACAAAAAAAACAAAAAGATTTTTATTCACTTAATACATGCATATAACATAACACATCTATCACTATCACATCTATGTATCTCTTTGAGTAAAATTCATTCATAAAATTATGAACAATCCCAATTAAGTCAGCAGACTGTATCTCTTTAATGGTGATAGCTAGAGAGCTGAAAATTTCACAGCTTGTGTAAATTAGTTGATGCTACAGACAGAAAATCCCAAATATTTTTTTTTATTATTGCATTGTCATCGGTCCATAATACACGTCAATCGGTACATAAAAACACGTCAAGTTTGAAGTCAGGAATAGCTAACAATTACTATATTCCCAGAAAATTGAACCTTAGGCAACTGATTATGAGTTTATCAATATTAGACGATATGAATGCACACAGTGGACCATTATAGCTATCACAATGGCGCATAAACGAACGCAAAGAGTTTTCTATAGAACCACAATGAACCATTAACTTCCATTGTCTCAACATAAATTGATAAGAAAACGACAGAAAGTTGTTGCTATGTTACAGTTTTGTTGGACTTTGAAAGAAATAGATAACGATTCTACGTGCAGAACTAAACTTAATTAAAAATGAAAATTTATAGTGTCAATAACACAATTCGGCAATGATAACAGAACTTTTTATTAGAAAATCTGTAAATGACTTACTAAAGGTTTTAATTATAAAAAATGGTACACAACAAAATGTCTAATTAATCAATATACGCCATAATTAATTAAAGTATTAGTATTAAAACATAATACGGCATAAGACAGGTTGTGGAATGAACTCCCTGCCATAGTTTTCCCACACGACTACAGCATGGGGCTCTTCAAAAAGGGCGTCAAAAGGTTCCTAGAGGGTCGGCAACGCGCGAGTATTACCTCTGGTGTTGCAAACGTCCATAGGCTACGGTAATCGCTTACCATCAGGCGAGCCGTATGCTTGTTTGTCACAATTGTCACCCTTGTAGTATAAAAAAAATGACTAAATATACCTATCCAAATCTCCAACATGAAAGACTGATTCAAAATATTCTTTCACAATATTTAAAACCGTTATTTCATAATTATCAGTATCTAAGTAAGTGAGATTTTATATCTGTTGCGTAGATGTATTATCAGGTACCGCTTCCTGGGTTATCTTGTCAACGTCATCAAGCTGATCAATGATAACGCAGACTCGTAAGTAAACCGTCTCGAAATCAAGATTAAATATTTCTAAAATCTCGACTAGGTATACATGAAAGAATGCATAAGATGTTTGCTTTTGTATTACGGACATTGCACAGCCAAGCCAACTATATTGGTCATGATTTAGTTTTTCATAATATGTAAGATGACTTATTACTCCTCACTGCTTCCTTCGGATCTATACTATAATATTATAAAGCTGAAGAATTTGTTTGTTTATTTATTTGAACGCGCTAATCTCAGGAACCGGTATCCGATTTGAAAAATTATTTCAACGTTGGATAGTACACTTATCGAGGAAGTCTATAGACTATACAACATTACGCTGCGACTAAAAGGAGCGAAGTATTAGTAAAAAATGTTGCAACAACGCGGATTTTTTCTAAATTCCACGCGTACTGAGGCAACAGACAAACAAACAAACAAACTCTACATCTTTATAGTAGTATAGATTACAATTAAGTTCCAAAGATTGTGAAGAACAAATTACATTGAACATAATAATTTTGCCTCAACTACTTACCCTCGCAAGTTAGCATAGCTGAAGGCTATGAAGACTGCCGGGAACTTCATTAGCACTGTCGTTTATCTACGGTCCTTTATAGTTGTAGATACTTAAACTAACTGTTAATTAATAATACATGTTTCTCAAGCCTATTTTAACATTATCAAGGTCGAAAACATGTTTTCAGGAGCAACTAAAATAGTCAATAGATACTTAAGTATATATACACCACGGGCGTCACCAAGATTAATGTTTTGACCAAAAATGCCGAAAGATCTAATAAAATAGACATACATAACTTTATATTGTGTATAATTTTGATATTTCCGACATTTTTAGTGCTTTTTGGCTCAAAACTCCGTATTGAAACGGAAGATTCTGAAACCAGTCCCGAAAATAAATACAGACTATTATCTCTCTCTTTTTCTCTTTCTTTTACCATTGGGTACGGGCCTTTGGGATGGATCCCCACTTTGGGAGGGATTGTCTTCTACTATGCCGCGCTGACCAGGCGTGTTGGCGTAGGGTTTTAGTTTCAAGTTTCCCGCTTCTCACAGAGGATGTTATCTGTGTACAATATTAATAGTCTTTATAGTGTAATCGGTAGCATACAGATGAAGATAAGGTTACTTAGCAATAAGAGGAACAAGGGGTTCTACTGTATTCGTCAATTTTTAGGCTTCATACATTACAGACATACATAAAAATAGACAGATCCTCAAAAAACGGTTAGGTTCCGTTAGTCTTCATATAGAACTCTAGACAAAACATCTCTATTTTTTAGTTTATAGATATAACATATAATTCTATAGTAGAACATAGCGTACTAATCGTAGATTAAACTGATATCAACTGATAAGATCCCCTCAAATCTGAACTGACGACATATTAAACGACCGTGTTGAGTTATTGTTTGTGTCTAGTAGTGATTCAAAGAGTTGTGTATCACATAAAAGGCCAAATACATAGCACCTACAACTGTAATGCGTGTATGACCAGATGTATGAGTGTAAATGAAATAGGAATTGAACTTTGATTGTAGCTCTATAGTCTAATCTATAAACCCTATAGTATATAATCTATAGCTCTATAGTCTCTGCCTGCCTCCTGTCTCTGATCAGCGGGCGTATTATGAGCGCTTATTTACGCGTTTACGCCGTGAATGGAACCGTACTGCCATGATGTGTATCACTTTTCTACTCTTATAATAACTAATTTTAAACAAACTTTTTGTTTAAGCACTGTAGCTAGGAGTAATAATATCACAATAGAACTAACTAGAAAGACAGAGAAGATTTCTCCGTGTACCGCTCCTCTTCCGCGGGAGCAGGCAAATATTTGAAACAAGTTACCTTACTTTCTTCCGATGGAAGTTGGTAGAGCCATCTATAGAAAGGTGGAAACAGTCATTCCTTCAATTCAATTAAAATAATATGTAAGGAAAAGTTAGTCTGTCTTCCTATAGTCCTTCTGTCATGGTAGATCAACGACGCAGTTTTCCTTCGCCTCTTGCATAGAGCTGCTTCTCTCTCTTGACTAGAGACACAGAACAGACCTAAAACACACAATACAATACAATTTCAAAATATCAAGAGTTTTTGTAGGGACCTCGTGATAAGTTTGAGTTAATAGAGAGGTTCTAATTATCGGAGATTTGAATTAACGAGAGTCCATTGTATCGTAATAAATGGATGAACCCTAGTTGCTAGGTCAAATTTTGTTTAAATTTACTTTTATTATGTGCGCTAGCGTCATAGTTTGACGTCAAATTAGAATAACAAACCAATCTGTGTTCAAACGTAACTACGAGTATAATATGTAGCGCGCGAAAAGCAATTGTGATAACGCGGTAACAATATCAAAAATGTTGCCATTTCTGCAAAAAGTATTTCATAACAGACTGTACAGTTGTGGTCACTGGCGCTCTGCTGATTTCAAAACGAAATCACTTGAGCAGAATTACATGCACCGTTCTATAGAATGCTGCGAATACTTGTTATGTAATTATCGCAAGTGGCCAAGGACAGTGTCTTCGATTGTACTCGTATTACTATAGATTAAGTGAATATTTTTTTAAATTAATATCTTAGTTACATTTGTAACAAAAGACGGATCTGCATCCAATGAATTTTTCAAAATTTTCTTCTTCTTTCTTTCTTTCTTCTTTCAATGATTTTTTTTTAATAATTGGTATGAATTACTTAAATAAATAAATCGCGGAAGTGTTAGATAATAGTTTGTTGTATGAGAGCAAGAAACGGTAAAAAAATCATGTTTGTTGTATGGGAGCACCCTCTAGCTATCACCGTTCTTGAGATACAGCCAGGTGCTCAAGTCCACTATTTTGGAACAATTGTCATACCGGCACAATACCGGCACGATACCGTTGCAATTGAAGTCAAATATCCGTAGTCTGCTATATGCCGTCATAACGGTCTTTCAATGGTAATAGAATTGTCGATCTCTTTTATCTATGCATTGAATTTTCGGTCTCTTTTATCTATGGATTGTGTTAGAATGGTATGTATGTGTTGCCGTTTTTAAAAAATGCGTTAGTTGAAGTGATTTTCGAAAAACTACTAATAAATTTAAACATTTAATCATGCTAGACTTCGTTTAAATATATTTGTACATACTATTTATTAGTATAAAAATTGGTCAAGTGCGAGTCGGACTCGCGCACGAAGGGTTCCGTACCATTATCTATGCAACATAAGGCAACGTTATTAGTATCGAGCAAGAAACGGTAAAAAAATCATGTTTGTTGTATGGGAGCCCCCCTTAAATATTTATTTTATTTTATTTTTAGTATTTGTTGTTATAGCGGCAATAGAAATACATCATCTGTGAAAATTTCAACTGTTTAGCTATCACCGTTCTTGAGATACAGCCTGGTGACAGACGGACGGACGGACGGACGGACGGACGGACAGCGAAGTCTCAGTAATAGGGTCCCGTTTTTACCCTTTGGGTACGGAACCCTAAAAAGCAATGTGAAGTTTAGGAGATTAGTAAATTGCAATAAATTACAAAGAACAATTTCTAATATTTCTATCTATCTATTTTTTATTTATGGCAATCTGTCGACACAGGACAATTTAAAAATATTACTGTCAAATTCAAAATAGCAGACTACCGAAACATTTCAGTCATTGAATTGCAATTGTGAAGCATTTGTGTACGAGACTAGCAATTTATGTCACTTTGACAATTGTAAGACAATGATGAAGTCGTTATGACGACACATTATTAGTAGACTACCAAAAACTTTACTATTGCACCATAATGGTACAATAATGGTACAGTTGTGACACCGTTGAAATACCCGACTCAGGGCCCTGGTGACAGACGGACGGACGGACGGACGGACGGACGGACGGACGGACGGACAGCGAAGTCTCAATAATAGGGTCCCGTTTTTACCCTTTGGGTACGGAACCCTAAAAAATACTAATAACCCAAATTATAACGTATCTTTACTTATTATAAAACAAAGGCGTTATTTTAGTATGTCCCTATATGATATTATCTTTAAAACAGCGCAACGGAATTAGAAGCAATTTTTTTAAACAGAGTGGATCAAGAAGATAGCTTTTTGTATAATTTGTTAACGTTTCGTGTATATTGGAGAAGGAGCTGAATAAATATAAACGCGGTTGAAACCACAGGCATTGACTAGTTATAAAAATTAAGATAAAAAAACTATAGGTACGCATTCATATTTCCTATTCTTGTCTTGTTGTTGTCTTATTAGACGGGCTTCGTGGTCTAGTGGTTCATATAACGGACTGCCGTTCACGAGGTCTCGGGTTCGATTCCCAGTCAGGACAATCATTTGTGTGATATTTTCAATTGTCTTACAAATGTTTGTACTGCGTCTGGGTGTTTAGTAAGTATTATAAGTATGTATGTACAAAAGAAAAGTAGTTTATGTATTCTATCCGTATTCTGGTACCCATAACACAAGCATATAAAGCTTAGCTTGGGACCAGAGGACGTTGTGTGAAATGTCCATGAATATTTATTTATATACAGAACGCAATAGAGTGTGTAATACCTATTCGTGATTGAGTAGAAATATTGACAGAACCTTGAATCCGAATCTCATCTATATTCGCATATTCATCCAATCACTCTTCATTCAATTAATTCAATCGTATTTTCTAACATTTTTCTTACTCATTCTATCCATTTGTTATTTCAGCCTATTTACTTAACAAATTAAATAGATTATTCAGTAATAATTTACGTCTATTTTAACATAAAATACAGATTTACAGTTGGCTGATAAAAGGATTGGCAGCTTAATAAGTGTCATTTGTATTAAATAAAGAAATTATTTGTCTGGTTCAATAAATTCACCAGTTTTGTCTGAATTCATGGACAGTCTATGTTCTTTTTAAATTATTAAATTGTTAAAGTAATTTATTAATTTTGCATTTGAGCATTAAGTAAAAGCATAGCGCTTTTACTTAATAAATCACGTACGTAAAAATATATAAACTCAATCGAGTGACGAATGTGGTGGCCTAATTTGATTACTGAAAAGCACGACCGCAAAAAGCTCAGTTGGAAGAGCTACGGAACGGTATTCCGAGGTCGTGGGTTCAAGCCAGCATACTCTAAAAGGGGCAAGTGCAAGCACTTACAACCGTCGGGCATGTTTGACCAGATGTATGAGTGTGGATGAAGCCAAGGAAGTATGTTTGGATCGTAGCAGATGGCGCTCTATAGTCTCTGCCTATCCCCATGGGAAAAAGGCGTGATGTTATGATGATGATGATTTATCGTTAGTCTATAAAACAGATTTTCTAATAAAAAAAATTCAGCTATCATTGCCAAATTGTGCTAATGACGGTATCGTTTTTTTTAGTAAAGTTTAGGGCAGGTAGAATCGGCGCGATTACGTATTTTTTATATGATCTTATTTAATATTAAACACTAGTGTGAAAATTATTAAATATTATACACAAATAACATCTTCTGTGAAAGATGGAACCTCTAAAATTAAACCTGTGCCTAAACGCCCGGTCAGCGCGACACAGTCGACTATAATCCCTCCCAAATTGGAAGAGGCCCGTGTCCAACAGTGGACTGTCAATGCGCTGGAGAGAGAGAGAAAGAAAATCCAAAGTGCGGTACCACAACCACGGTTAAATTCGTCAATACATTGGAGAGAGAAAATCCAAGGAGCGATGCTATAAGTGCAGGTACAACCGAGGGTGTTATTGAGTTTGGCATAAAAGGGCGTCAAAAGGATCCTACAGGGTCGGCAAAGCGCGAGTAATACCTCTGGTGTTGCAAACATCCTTATGCTACGGCAATTGCTTACCATCAGGCAAGCCGTATGCTTGTTTGTCACCCTTGATGTATAAAAAAAAAATTATTGCACATCCCGACAAATATGCCACTAATATTTTATGCAAACAGTAAAATCCCGTACCGGATACCGAGCCCGACAATACAACAACAACGTGAGGAAAACGCTCTAAATATATCTGGTATAGGTAAATTGTGTATTTGTATTTAACAGGATAAATAATAGATTAATAGAAATGTATTTTAACATTACACTATAAATATATTTATGACTAGCTGTTGCCCGCGACTTCGTAAGCGTGGAATATAGAAAATTTTCCCCTTTTTCGCTATATTTTTCGCTACTGCTTCGCTCCTATTGGTCGCAGCGTGATGTTGTATAGACTATAGCCCTCCTCGATAAATATGCAACATTGAATGAATTTTTCAATTCGAATCGGTTGTTCCTGAGACTAGCGCGTTCAAACAAACAAACAAACTCTTCAGCTTTATAATATTAGTATTTTAAATGTATTTTTTTTGTTTTTTAAATATTCAGGACATTTCACATAACGTCCTCAGGTCCTAAAGTAAGCTATATTTCTATGCTTGTATTATGGGTACCAGACACGGATAGACTACATATACTACTTTTTTTTTGTAAATACATACTTATAATACATAGAAACACCCAGACGCAGTACAAACATTTGTATGATATTTAGGGATATCACACAAATGATTGTCCCAAGCGGGAATCGAACCCGCGACCTCATGATCGGCAGTCCATTACATAAACCACCACGAAGCCCGTCAAAAAAAAGTATAGATTTTACTAGTTGTATGGTTTGATAAATAACAATACCAGAGTTTTTGCCTCGACCGAGCATAAATGGTATTGTTAGGTTTGCCTAGTGCTGCCATCACCTGAAGTGAAGTGTTAACGGCCGATAGAATTAAATCCCGAACATTTGAGTGATATATTGTTACCCGGACATCAAAGCATGTATCTGATCTCCACAAAATAACGTAACGTTTCTATACAAAACTCCCTGTTGTTAGAGAATTCTTCTCAGCGAATTGCCTGTCCCTCCCGGTCGATTCCGGAATACTTTTCAAACATCAATTCAAATTTCGTATTAGCTTATAATTCTCGGGTTTAATCGGGATATCGAATAAAAATAATCCGTAACTTGTGTAAACTGTTAAAAATAAAAAAAAAACATATTTATAAAAATAATAAAACTATAAAGTAAATAACTTACTAATTTTCTTTATGGAGAGATTTCAACACTCGAATAATTTATTAAACATTCAGGATATCAGTAAGTTAAAAAATATCGAAAACGTTTACCGAAATGTATTTTCTGTATGTAAAATACAACAAACCATGGTATGTGGCGAATTTCCAAAAGGTATAAAAAGAATTTGCAAACTATTGTTTGGACGATGTTAAAATTAATTAGGCAGGTACATATTCTCACCCACACGTTGTGTGTCTAGTCTGACGCTTCTAGTTTTTGTGTTCCAAATTTAAACTTGTAGATAGACGATGATGCTTTTTTTCACTAACCATATAGGTACAGTTACACATGCTAGTTAGTAGCACGAAAGCATGCTACTTTTGAGCAATTGCTACTTAGTGGTACGTGTGTCGAAACATTGCTAATAATGAGCATGCTAGTTTCGAATTTGCTCAAAAATCGACGGTCGTGCGATTATTGGGCATGCTACCTGCAGCGCGGGTGGAAGGGGGCGTGCTTATAGCGTGTGTGAACAGGTTTGCTTATTGAGCATGCTAGTATCTTCTTCTATCTATCTTAAAACTAGCATGCTTATATCTAGCAAATGTAGACAAGTGCAGAGCATGCTCGAAACAAGTATGCCAATGAGCATACTAAAAAGCATGCTACTAACTAGCATGTGTAACTGTACCTTATTGGGCAAAGGTATTCATAGAGAAATCCCGAAAATGCCAATTAAAAATATCTCTACCTACATACATTATTAAAAGAACAATCTAAATAGATAAATTACAAAGTAATAACAATACCATAATATGAATCGTAACAAGATTCTTTTTTTAATTTATTTACGGCATTGGATACAGAGTCCTTAGGCCTAACTTATTAATAAAATTAACAATAGTTAAACAAGATGCTTTTTATGTTAGTGTTGCCTTAAATCGCTCTCCAATCACTTTCAATTTCCACAATCAAACAATGGCTGGTTATTTTCGAGCTGGCAACACCCTACTTTTACTTCATTACACCAAAAGCAAACAATAATCAACAAAATGAGGATATATGTATGACCCGAATACCATCCGGTTGCTGTAATGTTTCTAACATACGATTACTGCTTCCAAGTCACGTTCAATATAATACAATGTCGCTCAAAGTTTCGCAAGCCCCCTGAGATATTATGAACATGGAAACAATTTTTCCTGAATAACTTAATAACTTTTCTCCATATCTGGTACTCGTAACACAAGCATAGAAAAATAGCTTACTTTGGCACCAGAAGACGTTGTGTGAAATATCCACAAATATTTATTTTGTTTATTTATTTTTACAAAAAGTGGTTTATGTATTACTAGCTATGCCCTGCGGTGTTACTCGTGGTAAAAAGGTTAAAAAAGTCTGTTTGTTTTTTATTATCCCACGGGAACATCGCATTCTTTCGGAAAGTGTTATATATGTTATTCTGATGTATAAGCTACATTAATGTAAGGTTTCATTAAAATCCATTCAGTAGTTTTTGCGTGAAAGAGTAACAAACATCCGAACATCCATACTCACAAACTTTCACATTTATAATATTAATTAGGATTAGGATAGACGTATTTCTAGTACCTGTAACATTGGCTTGTAAGCTCAGTTTGGTACTAAATAATGGACTTAGGAGTGTGTTTGGTCACCACGATGTAGTAGATGAAAGAATTACAACCCACTGTGGAGATGTTTAACAGCTAAGAAGATGGTTCACAAATTATGGATA
The DNA here is from genome assembly GCA_916999025.1 of Orgyia antiqua. Classification (NCBI taxonomy): domain Eukaryota; kingdom Metazoa; phylum Arthropoda; class Insecta; order Lepidoptera; family Erebidae; genus Orgyia; species Orgyia antiqua. The sequence continues at coordinate 32,409,667 of OU779866.1, forward strand.
CCTATATAATATTTATGAGCACTTTAATGGTAGATATTCATTAATCGTGAAAGATTAAGGGCCTACATCAATATTATCGTATATCATCGCCGCCACGTACATATTAACACAGCCAGTAGGCACAGAAAATGAAGAATTAGGGATACTTTTCCTATTTACTCAAAATCTACTAAATATATTTTAATTTTGATTTACGTGTTTCTATATATAATAGTTACTTATGTTTTTAAAGTTATTTCATTAGTTAATACGCGATAATAGACCGATAAATGAAAAAAATAAAAAATTTGAGAGGTTGTTTCGCCAAGATTTTCTATCGAGAAAACTTTATTCAATCGCGTTTCTAAGTTGATGCGATCCTAGATCATATATTGAAAAAATATATACTTAAAAATTAGAGCTCTAGCCATTCAATCTAAAGAAACAATGAAAACTTCGTACATAGAAAAATGCACGAAGCTATTTTGGTATCGTCTTAACCTATGCGATTATTCCCTTCCGCTCTGACAGCTGTTTCCAATTATAAACCAAATGTGTAATAACGAGTTACCAACCAAATAAAAAAAAATATCAAAGTAATATTTATTTTTGGCTCTCTCTCCAGCTCATTAACTTCCCACTGTTGGGCACGAACCTCCTCAAATTGGAAGGTATTATGGTCTACTGTGCCACGCTGATCAGGCGTGTTGTCAAGAGTTTATTTTCTCATTTTCTGTCTCTCACACTGGATTTAATATATGTACAATAACACTTACCTGGCTTATACAGCACCCTGGGTAGAAAATGAGGTAGTGACAAACGTATTTATTTTTAAAATTATGTACAACTGTACAAAATAATTACGATTTTATTTTTTTATCGCGAAGGATAAATAAAATAAAAATAAATAAATATTTACGGACATTTTATAAAACGTCCTCTGGATAGATAGGTAGGTTTTAGAATCAAATCAATAGTTCGCAAATGGTCTGCAAACAGTAGTCTGTTATGTATTCGAATGCACACGAAAGTTTGAGAAACTCTGATCTAATACAATCTAATTTCTTCGCTCTAGATCCTGTATTCTATTGCTGACTTTTTATATTTGTCAGTAATTCCTAGATTAGATTGTGATTTTTCTCGTGAGGACTCAAATACGCCTAACTATACGTTAGATTGTTGTTATTTATTGAAATATATTTCATTATTTTTAGAAACTGTTTAATTCTGGTTTGTTCTATTGGTAGAAGCATTATTTTAATGATGTAGTCATAGTTGTCAATGTACATGGCCTAAACCAAACATTCATTTTTAGGGTTCCGTACCCAAAGGGTAAAAACGGGACCCTATTACTGAGACTTCGCTGTCCGTCCGTCCGTCCGTCCGTCCGTCTGTCACCAGGCTGTATCTCAAGAACGGTGATAGCTAGACAGTTGAAATTTTCACAGATGATGTATTTCTATTGCCGCTATAACAACAAATACTAAAAATAAAATAAATATTTAAGGGGGGCTCCCATACAACAAACATGATTTTTTTACCGTTTCTTGCTCGATACTAATAACGTTGCCTTATATTGCATAGATAATGGTACGGAACCCTTCGTGCGCGAGTCCGACTCGCACTTGACCAATTTTTATTTTAATTGGTTCAATAAATTAATTTCAGCACACGCGATTCTTTCTATTTTAGGTAATTCGAATGGAATAGGAATATATGCGATGACGTATGCGTCTAAACGTAACAAGTTTCTCGCATATTCTAAATAATTCAAAATGAAGTTGTTCATAAAAACACTTATATTTTTGTAATATTTTTTTTTGCGTCTTACATATTTTTATTACTTTTGTAAATTCTGATGCGTAAGAACTAATTTATGTATCAATTCGAGTAAAACTTTTCGAATTGTGAAAATGATGCAAATATTTACTTTAAAAATGTTGTTACTCCACAAGAAAAGACAAAATGATATCTTCAAATAAAATAGAAAAGTTTATCCATCAAAGATGTTAGGTGGGTATTATATTCTGCAATCAGATAAGGTACTTACAAAAGCATAGGCCTCGAAATGCTGTAATTTAATAAATAAACTGTCACAGATAAATCTGTTTCTTGTCTAAAGTTTAATATTTATTGATTGCTAGCCGAGAACTGTCCCAGATATTGCATAACTTACTGCTAAAGGCAAAAACTTTCTCTAACTTGACAGGTCAACTGCTCAAAATATTAAATTGATAAAAGTTCCTAATACTTCTTTAAAGTTCTACTAATGTTTTAAAATTACGGCTATTTAACTGATAACTAAATATACTAAAACTCTGGTAATATCGTGCTTATAATATTCCTTACAAACACACATTATCTTTTACGGTGTAAATAAACTTCCTACAACGCAACTTCCTTCATTTCCAACATAATCAAAGGACACATAAAAGTTTATTACGTAATATTAATATTCATAAGAAGTAAAGAATATTACTATTGCAAGACTGTTTCAAAGATGGCGTTGTCTTGTTAACCAACCAAAAGATAACCGTAAAAATATGGGTTTTTGGATGGTCATATATTTTTTTGTAATCATGGTTTGTAAATAAGAGAAACTTAGACCAAGATACTGTTAGAAAAATTCGTTGCTCTAGAGGCAGTATCCACGAAGAAATTAGCGGAGTACTACGAGTATGTCCATATTAATATATGAAGCATAGCTTGCTGTCGTACCTTTTTAAGCTCGGATTGCACAGCAGGCTCAGACAGGTACGTTGTATCGATGTTTCCTTTCGGAGATCTATAGCAGAATGTGTGTACCCTACACAGCCGACGTAGGGTTAACACGATGAAATGACTATAACTATTATATAGGACTCGGTTGGCATTAGAAGCTCATTGGGAAAGGAAAGTACTCAACCGACGTCTACATTCCGGATGACCTATATAGTATAGGCTATGTCATAGGGCAGCTCCTAAGGTGGTAAATATAACCATGATCGCAGAAACCGATTCTATGGAGTGGGCCAGTATCCAGCAATAGACGGGAAAAGGTTAATTACGGGCCTCGTGGATTGGATCGTGATTCATGTAACAGACTGCCGTTAAGAGGGTACTGTACTCCTAATTTAGGTATTTGCCTTAGGTATTGCTATCCCTATTCCCGAGCACCGTGATGAAAGGGACAAATATAGCTGAAACAGATTTTACCTACAAATTCTTTGAAAAAAAGACGTTTCGTACTCCCCTTTTTTCTTCGCGAAAGTTAAACCGATTTTAATTCTTTTTACGCTATATTATATATGAAGAGTATATCTATGCTTGTATCACTTTTATTTTAGGTAAAATGTTACCAAATATGTGTGATAGACGCTGCAACTTTGGTCATATTTCTTTAAGTTATTATGTTTTGAAAAAAAGAAAGTGACATCGGTTTAACTTTCGCGAAGAAAAAAGGGAAGTACTATACCCATATGTGGTATGGAGCATAATTTGGTATCGTGCCCTCTTAACAGGGTCACGGGTGCGATCCCCGCACGGTACAATTATTTGTGTATTTATCACTTAAATATTTGTACTACGTTTGGGTGTTTTCTGTACATATAAGTATGTATTAACGAACGATTATTATTTGATGTGGTACAGCCCTATTATGTTACCCATAATACAAGCAAATAAGCCTAGGCAGAGACCCAAACCCGTTGTGTTAAAAAAAAATGATGGCTGAATGATTTATTTTTCTGAAAGTTTTCTTTTTACAACGAGCACCTGAATAAGTGTTTTATAAAAATGATGTAGAGTAAATGTTCCATGTAAAAGTAAATACAGGAGGTAAACCGCGGGTGGTAGGTTGTCATAATATTTTGATTATATGACCTTCCTTTCAAGATGAATTTCTTTGAACGCGGAAACATCGGCATTGTTCCAAAGATTCTTGATCTCACATATTTATGAGAAGACAGCTGCATCGTATTAATTTTTTCATCTTTTATGAGAAATCACTTACGAAGTACATATATCATAAATATTTCTACATTGCTGTTAACAGCAAACTTTTATATGTGTGCGGCTAGTATATATTTAAATTACTTTTGTATATTATTATGTTTACGAACTGTAGGGCTACTATTACTTCAAGATGTTATATTATAAAGTATTTTGCCAAATCGGTCTCTCTGTGTAAACGTTTGCATTAAACTTAAAAAACTATTAAATCGTTTTTTTACGTTGTTTTCCTAATGGGTAGAGTGTATTGATTAACCAACTGTAAAGAAAATGTTATTTGAGTTAGAAAAATGTATGTATTTCAGTTTCAGGAGTAAAAAATTAGTGTAATTTTAACCCCAATTTATATTATTATTTTTTTATTCTGGGCAATTTTTTTTTATAGATACGGTTGGCAAATAGCACTTCACCTTATGTTAGGTGGAAGTGCAATCCATATGCGAGGAGGACTAGTAGGTACCTACAACTAAATGCCTAAATGCACTAGCCTATCCCACCTTGCGGCCGCCTCTGCGCGTCTTGCTTCATAGCTTCACGACTCGCCCATGTTTTAAGAAGTATTATTATTCTCAATAACACGATTTTTCTTAGGCACAATCAGTTTAATTAAAAGTTTGTACGGCTCATAAATTTCGAGTAAGCTTCCTGTGCGCCAAAATATCACAGAAAATTATACATAAACATTTGTCATTCATTATGTAGCGTATATTTGAGAAAATGGTAGAGATACGAATCATTTATATCACTGGCAACATTTTAGTTTTCAGAACGTAATTTATAAGATTAAAATCATTGACGCAAATAGTATATTTATTTTTGTTTATTGAAATCAAAATACATATATTTGGTGGATGACGTAGTGTACATATTAGCCAAATCTCACAACGATAAGCAGACAACAGGTTGCGCCGAGCAGCAGTTTTGCCTGCTGTCGGAGCGGCAATGGACGCTGTACCCACCTAATGTGCGGCGGTATCCACGTTAGAGTAGGCCACGCACGTTGGGTCGGGGGACCTGACGCGCCGCATGTGATAGATGGCCTCTCACCTATTGATTCGGTGAGAGGCCATAATTTGGTAGGCGATGGCCTAATGTCCTCCCCTATCGATTCAGGCCCTATCTGCAGGCCCTTTATCCGGTTCTTAGTAATCCTCGGCCACATCATGGCCCTGTTCTGGGGCGCGGAGAAACACTATGGGCTTTAGTGGGTTGTTCGGCAGCCACCCGGGAGTCCCACACGAAGCCCCCGCAACTGGACAGGTGACGTGCGTAAAGCATTCAGCATATAAAAAAAGAACATGTTGTGCCGACTTCGAATAACGGGTTAAGGATAGGAGTATGATGATGAGTTTTGTTTAGTCTGTTTTGTAGTGTCACCGTTAGAAATAACTTGTAAACTGTTGATAAAAAACGACACAAGTTGATTATAAAATCCAGTCAAATTTATATGACGTAAATGCTTAGAGCTTAGCACCAACAGGAGCTGTTATATACGCTCTTTCCGTTGACAAATATACCGCCACGTCGACGGGTACCTAGGTAACACACACTAACAAGATAACGTAATTTCATTGCTACGCACGCTCCGCACAAAATCACCTTGCGCACACGAAGAGGCGTCATTGGTATCAATTCTACGTGCACATCTAAACTAAACTTTTTACTAAAAATGAAATTTGAATATACAACGAATTTTTTTCTCGTAAAAACTGTGTAATATAGAATAACAATTTTAATTATTGTGAATGTGTATAGCGAAACAGCTAATTAATCAAAATATAGCAAAGTTGTTTTTATTTTTTAATTTGTTTAGTTTTTCACGTAGAATTAGTACTGTCGCTTCTTAGTGTGTGTAAAGTGATTTTAGGTGAGCGTGAGTAGAGATCAATGAAATTACGTTATGAACTCGGCACCCTGCCGACTTGGCAGTATATTTGTCAAAGTAATCAGCAATACACAATTAGTATGAGGGGGTCGCCATATAATATCAAGTCCTGTTGAATTAATGCTTTAAGCGTAAAAGTCCATAAACACTAGCAGCATGTATCACGCCGTATGTAATGTCTGGTCGTTCTATGTTGGGATGTGACTAAGGTACGAAATAAATAGTAAATTTTTGCACACGTTTTTCTACAATGTCATTATTAGATGTTTGTATGAAACATGAAGAGTGTTTCGTGTGTGGACAAAACATATTATATTAGAGCGATCATGAGGTCGCGGGTTCGATTCCCACCTCGGACAATCATTTTGCGTGATGTTTATAAATATGATACAAATGTTTGTTCTGTGTCTGGGTGTTTCTATGTATTATACTATACGCATGTATTTACAAAAAAAAAGTTGTATATGTAGTATATCCGTATTCTGGTACCCATAACACAAGCATAATATAAGGTTAGCTTGGGACCAGAGACCGTTGTGTGAAATGTCTGTGAATAAAAATAAAATATAAGACTTTTTATAGGAAAGGTTATTGTTTCAAGGCTCTGTTTTTCTTCTGCGTGGCTAAGATATGGACTTTCTCACAAAATGTGTTTTACACTGATGGTGGAACCACTGCAGTACCGCTGCCAGTCCCCAGCAGTAGGCACACGGCGTGGGTTTTAGTGGATAAGGGCCCCATAATAGGTACCGTTCTCAGTCTTCCCCGGACAGAGGGGTGTGTGTTCAGGTATTTCCTCCGACCAAAGCAAAATAAGACGTACGTATCTATACTGATATTATAAAGCTGAAAAGCACACGCTAATCTCGTGAACCACTGAACTGGTCCGATTTAAAAAATTCTTTCAGTGTTGGATAGTACATTTATCGAGGAAGGCTTTAAGCTATATAACACCATAGCTGTTGCCCGTGACTTCGTACGCGTGAAATTTAGAAATCAAACCTTATCAAACAGAAGTTTACTATAACACTCGATAGATGGCGTTGTACCGTTTTTAAATCGCGCTATAGTTTTGTTACACACATTAACGGTTAAGCTCGTTAAAATTGTTATTGTGTCATCATTAGGATTTCGCGTTTATAAATTAGTAAGGATGCTGTGGCCAATAGGAGTTAACATTTTCTAAATTCTGTACTAAATCGCTGGCAACAGTATAATATATGTATTTTACATAAGAGTAATTTTAGAATTGCGTAATAATTGCTTTATCATCTTATTTTATTATCTATAGTACACAGGTACATACATAGATAACGGCATCACGCAAATATATGTACTATATCTATGTATATTGTATATTAACGAACGTAATGTGATGGATTAAGACAATGTCATCACTCCATTCCCATCAGTAGGTAGCTCTTTTTACTTTTCTACCGAACCACTTTTAACGGGTCTAGATGCGTAGTTTTTTGAACATATTATTATGCCCTTAAAACCGGTCAATTACGGATTCGCACACAAAGGGTTCCGCATCGTTATTATCAAAGTCAAAGTCAAAAATTTTTATTTCAAGTTGGTATGTTTTACAAGCTCTTTTGAAGGCGTCCGATTGTTTGACCAAAAGTCATTTGGCAAAACTACACTTGACAAACAACGTTTGGCAAAACAATGAATTCGCCTATTGATCATTTTACTAATGATCATTTTTACAAATGTTTCATTTTGCCAAATGATCAACACTTAAATTTACATTTTACAAATTATAACTTTACAAAACTAACATTTAAATAATAAATAAATAAATAAATATTCATGGACATTTCACACAACGTCCTCTGGTCCCAAGCTAAGCTTATATGCTTGTGTTATGGATACCAGAATACGGATATAATACAAAAACTACTTTTCTTTTGTAAATACATACTTATAATACATAGTAAACACCCAGACGCAGTACAAACATTTGTATGTCAATTAAAAACATCACACAAATGATTGTCCTGACCTGGAATCGAACCTGAGACCTCATGATCGGTAGTCCGTTATATGAACCACTACACCACGAGGCCCGTCAACTGAGTTATGAATTTGGCAACTGAGTTATCCGATAAATCTACTATTGGTGTAAAAATTTGGTATTCTTGTTAAAATGAGCATCTTTTGCATATTTTTTGCAAAGCCACTGCTCTGGATTTTCCTAAAAAGAAAATACTATAAGTATTAATTGATATATTTTATTATATATAGATAGATAGAATGAAAATAAATGATATTTTACTTTATTAGCAATATAATTACTTATTAACCTGTTCATCTTTGGAGATATATATCTATTTAATTAGATTGGGTTAGGTTAGGTTAGAACTTTAAGCCCACACGCACAAGCCAAGCGAGCAAAGCCAGCGTGCCGCTGTAGCCGGCGAGTGCCAGAAGCGACTTTAGGGCATTTCTCCCATTAATAATGATTCATGATGATAATGATACATTTAAAACAACCTAATTTACGAAACATATCATTTGGTGAAATGAAAAAAATGTTAATTGACATTTGAATACTTAACACATTTGTCAAGTGTAGTGTTTGCTAATGGATCATTTGCTAAGTAAGTTTTTGTAAGATGATACTTTTGTCAAATGTATCGTTTGCCAAATGATCATTTGGTGAAACGTTGTTTGTCAAATGATCATTTGTCAATAATTTTTTGGTCAATCATTAGGGAACCTCTTTTGAAACCTCAGAAATTAGGTGTCTGTTCCAAACACGAATCCTATGGTGAAGAATAGACAAGAAACTACATGGATTTTTTTTTCTCATTTCTTTCCATTTTATTTTCAATAATATTATACATAGTATCAGGAGTGTGAGAATGATGCCGATCAGTAATATCACGACTAACTAAAACTAACTTAATAATAAAATAGCCTTGTTGGAGCAAATCGACCAGTCCCAGCAGAAGGCACCCGTTCACGAGTATAACGCACACATCAGCCCCGCACAGCTCAACCATTTTGTAGGGAACCGTGCGACCCGACGTGCAACGCTACCAACTTCGAGACATTTGAGTGCGCATGACGAACTCGCTCCTATCGCTATCCTCGCTATCGTAATACGTAACGGGACGAAGACAAAAGAATAATGATAATAAATGTTGTTATAGCATCAACTGATCTAAATGAACTGTGAAAATTTCAGCTCACTAGCTATCACTGCTGTAGAGACACAGGTTTTTTAGGTGACAGGTGGACGAACTGAAAGCGATGTCCAAGTAATAGGATCCCGTTTCAACTTTTGGTATAGAACCCTAAAAATCTTTTTATTTCAATAAATGAGATGCGCAAGTGTTAAGAGGATACCAAAATTCTTCGTGCATTTTTCTACGTACGAAGTTTTTATTGTTTCTTTAGATTGAATGGCTAGAGCTCTAATTTTTAAGTATATGTTTTTTTTCAATATATGATCTAGGATCGCATAAACTTAGAAACGCGATTGAAAAAAGTTTTCTCGATAGAAAATCTTAGCGAAACAACCTCTCTCATTTTTTTATTTTTATTTGTCGGTTTATTATCGCGTATTAACTAATGAAATAACTTTAAAAACATAAGTAACTATTTTAAATAGAAACACGTACATCAGAATTAAAATATATTTAGTAGATTTTGAGTAAATAGGAAAAGTATCCCTAATTCTTCATTTTCTGTGCCTACTGGCTGTGTTAATATGTACGTGTCGGCGATGATATACGATAATATTGATGTAGGCCCTTAACTCACAAAGTTAACCACGTACGATAACGTTATGAATTGAACTACTTGCCAAGATTTTCCCATTAGACTGCAGCATGGGGTTCTTCAAAAAGGGTGCGAAGAGATTTCTGCAGGGTTGGTGACGCGCGAGTAATACCCCTGGTGTTACAGAAGTCTATAGGCTACGGTAACCGCTTTCCATCAGGCGGCCCGTACGCTTTTTCGCCACTTTAATAGAATAAAAAAAACTCCTCTTTCTTTCATATACTCATTCACACAGTACATCCATCTTTCTTATATGTTTTTGATTCTAAAACGTATAACCCTATTACATTGTATCATCCATCTTGGAATAACATTCAGAAAAACCAAGTAGGTAACTAGTTACTGAGATCAGAGTATATGATAACACATTTATTACTGATTGTTAAATTAACTTACATTTGTGTGAGAATTTTATATTACTTTACACACGTTGAAACAGTAACATTGTAAAGATACATAATGGTACCAATTCTTGTGCACAACTAAATTTAACTAAAAAATGAAAGTCGATAGTGTCAATATATTTATTATTTGCTATTTCGGTGTACATATTTATCTTAATTAAAATCGTTAGTCTAAAATGCATAGTTTTTATAACAAAAAAGTTCAGTGAACATTTCCGAATTGCGTTATCGACACTATCAATTTTCATTTTTATTTAAGTTTAGTTGCGCGTATAGATTTGGCACCAATAATGTAGGCTTTGATTATTTACTTGTAAAGTATACAAATTATCACTCTTGAAGTTTTTTAGTTCGTTAGTGCGGTAGTAGTTAGGTAGTAGGTTAGTTAGTTCAATGGCGTTACAAAGATTTGAATGAAATTATGAATATCATACATATGATTCATGATCAAATCTGCGAGCTCTATCTCCAGCCCTCCACGCCATTAGCCACGGGGCTCCTGCACTTTGGGACAGACTGTGGTCTATTGTGCCGCGCTGAACAAACGTGTTGGCACAGAGTTTATTTTCGAGTTGTTAGTCTCTCACAGAGGATGTTATCTGTGTACAATATCTCTTAGCTGACTTTTACAGCGCCCTGGGAAAGAAAAGGGGTGGTGACACCTGTATTCATAATCCAACACTAGATGGACAGTGTAATAACGTGTAGATTAGCAAATTTTGTCATACTTTGTTTTTTAATAAATAAATATTCATGGACATTTCATACAACGCCCTCTGCTCCCAAGCTAAGCTTAGATGCTTGTGTTATGGGTACATTCAACGGATATACTACATAAACTACTTTTCATTTGTAAATACATATATGTAATACAGAGAAACACCCAGACGCAGTACATTAATAAGTTATTGTCCTGAGCGAGAATCGAGCCAAAGACATAAAAAGAAGTTACAACAACCACTAGACCACGAAGCCTGTTGAGCCTACTTTGGGTTAATTTGTTAGGAAACAAAAAGTTGCCTGTTTTCGATCCAAGTTGATAAAAATGTTAGATAATCAAATATTATGAGTATAGAAATAAATATTCAAGAACATTTCACATAATGTCCTCTGATTTAAAACTTATAAACTCTTAGCCTTAGCTCTAAGCAAACTGTGTCATAAACTTGACTTGTGATTCTATTGTTTTATTTATAAAAATTGCTATTCATTATTTTTATTGGAAATCTTTCTATAGTTATTAACAAATCAAACCTTTAATGTCGTTACGATATCTAACGAACATAACGAAAATCTTTATAAATACTATCATGTTCTTGAATTGGGTCAAGTGCGTAGCACTTACAACCGTAATGCGAGTATGACCAGATGTATGAAAATAAAGCCAAGGAGATAAGTTCAGATCGCAGCAGATGACGTTCTTTAGGCTGTGTACTCCCATGGGTATGATATGTATGTCTATAGGGACGATATGTATGTCTGTGTGATACTGAATAATGTGTGGGAACATTGTTTTGTATTAAAATCTTTTTGGTTAAAATAGTTATAAACCTTTGTAGTTAAAACGTTTCGGTCTTGACATGTCTAATTTCAAATATTCATAATAGGAATGTATAATGTCAACTATATAATAGCTTAGTAATTTTATGATTCATTCAGGATTCAGGATCTTCTATCTATTCTGTGTTCAGGATTGAGAATTTCAGTAATACTGTCTGATTGTACCATTTTATAATCCCTTAGGACGTTAGTATCCCTAAGGAATGTTTTAGAGTTTATTATACTTATATTCTTACATACGTATCAGTTAATATATTTGTGAAATACAATTTTATTATTATAATAACCAGTGCCTCTTTTAATTAACGAATTACAGCAATAGGAAATCCCTACACACACGCCCCTTCCACAAATGTATCTAATTATGAAAGAAAGGAAATACATTACTTTGGTTTTATTGGAATGTGTAATACCTACTCGTTATACAACAAATATCCATACACTATGAATGTCTGTGTTCATCATGGATGCATGTGTGGATATTGGGGATCAAACCTACAACCTCATGCAAAGCAGGCAGCGTCAATACCACCACGAGAATTGAGACTTACTGTGATACAATGAACTTGTTTGAACAGGCATGCCCACATATTCCGGTGTACGTGATTATTTCAATCAGAACTTATCTTATCAAACATTAGTCATTTAAGCTCATGACAGATCGGGCGCGTGTTTCATACGTAATAGTGCATGTAAGCCATAGATCAACCCTAATAGATTCCGCACGCAAGGCGGTCAACGCACACCGAACACATACGCTATTCTCGCATAAGTAATGTATTTTTTTTATTACTTAGGCCGACAGACGAGCAAACGGTCCACCTGATGATAAGTGACATCCGTCGCTCATGGACTCCTCAATACCAGGGGGTATAGCTCAGCCGCTGCCTACCGAGCACTCGTCAAGCGATTCTAATATGATCAATGAAAATGCACCTTCTTCCAAGGTTGTTTCGTTTAGGTAAAATCGCGTGATGGTTTATCTATTTGAGGCGATCTGTGACGTAAGCCGACAAAGACGTATCTCGAAAGAGTCTGCCAGGCAAAAGTGTATGTAAGGTGCGGTCTTATCGTATTATATGGCCAGAATCTCGCGATTATTAGGGCCACCCAGTTCCTACTTCATTACGAAATTATAGACGATAGTCTATTCACAGGTGAGCCATTACTTAGAGAATTATTTCAAACTCTACCTATGCTCTATTATCATACTGTGCCCTGGGCCTCTTACGGCCGTTTTCAACATTTTATATATCCTCGATCCTTGCCATTAAGACGGTACGATACCAAATTATTTTATTTATTTATTTATTAAACTTTATGCACAATAATTAAGTTGTACAATGGCGGACTTAATGCCTAGGGCATTTTCTACCAGGCAACCATTGGTAGGTGCAGAAAGTGCTACTGGTAGATGCTATTAATTAATTGATAGTAATTAAATCTACAACAAAAATATACCTAAAGCATACAATCAATAAACATTATATAAAAATACACAATATAATAACACACATAAACATACACATAATACATATACATAATACATATTTATATAAAATTAAAGTAGTGTGAGAAAAGCTACTAGGTTTCTGCCGAAAGTTTAAGATAGATACGTCGAACTCTGCGTTTAAAAAGACTACGAGTGGTAGACATCCTGACCTCACGAGGGAGTGCGTTCCAGAAGAGAATAGACTGAATTATGAAAGAAGAATGGACGATACTGGTACTATGCCTAGGGCAAGAAAGAAGAATGTCGTTTGAAGAGCGAAGGTAGATGTAATAATTCTGAACGATTTTGGAAATAAGTAGTCAAATAATTAGGGGCGTGTGGGGAATTTAGTACAGTGTAAAGCATGCAAACTGCATGTAAACTGCGGCGTTGTCTGATGCAAATTGATGAAATTATGCTCCATACAAAAGTATTTTCTTAATTATGTTAAACTGATTTTAATAGCTTTTGCGTTATATTATAGATAAAGAGTATATCTATGCTTCTATCACTTTCTTTTTTCAAAACATAATAACTAAAAGAAATATGACGATCCGAACACTTTTTTCGGTTTTCTTTAGATAAAGTTGCAGCGTCTATCACTCAAATTTGGTAAAGTTTTACCACAAAAGAAAGTGATAGGAGCATAGATATACTCTTTATCTATAACATAACGCAAAAACTATTAAACACGGTTTAACTTTCGCGAAAAAAAAACGGAAGTACGAAACGTCTTTTTTCAAAGAATTTGTAGGTAAAATCCGCTTCATCTATATTTGTCCCTTTCAGCGCGGCGCTCGGAAATAGGGATAGCAATACCTAAGGCAAATACCTAAATGAGGAGTACAGTACCCTCTTAAAGTCAGACTAATCTAAATGTGTGGATGAAGCCAAGGAAGTATAATAAAATAATAAATATTCACGGACATTTCACACAACGTCCTCTGGTCCCAAGCTAAGCTTATATGCTTGTGTTATGGGTACCAGAATACGGATAGAACACATATACTACTTTTCTTTTGTAAATACATATTTATCTTATCTTATATCTTATATATAAAATTCACGTGTCACAGTGTTAGTTACCGTACTCCTCCGAAACGGCTAGATCGATTTTTATGAAATTTTACATGCATATTCAGTAGGTCTGAGAATCGGCCAACATCTATTTTTCAAACTTTTTTTTTAGTATGGCAAAACAACGTTTGCCGGGTCAGCTAGTAATACATAGAAACACCCAGACGAAGTACAAATATTTGTATGACAATTAGAAAAATCACACAAATGATTGTCCCGTAGTATGTTTGGATTGGATTGTAAAAGATAGCGCTCTATAGTCTGTGCCTACCCTGATGGGAAAGGGGCGTGATGTTACTATGATGATTATTATGACTAATCTAAACTTTTGTCCTTACTTGCATATCAATAATCTACTAATGACAGCTGCAGTCTTTAATGAAAATTTGACAAGAGATGGAAATATGTCACTGGTAAACGAGAACAACAATCTATCTTTAGTCGTAGATTAGTTATTGAAAATGGTTGTTAAAGGTGAATTTCGCCCATATCTATAACTGATTGTATCATGGGACTGCATGGCATATGGATTTTTGTTGTATTTTAACCAAACATTGCCATTTAAGTATTGTAGTGAAAAGAATTTGAATTAAAGCGTTGATATTTTTTAAGAGGTAGTTACTAACCTAATACTTATCTAAAACTTGTTTTATTACAGAGATTTATACTACTGGGAAATGAGACGTACCTATTACAAATTCAACATTTGCTTTGTTGATTATAATTCTTATAATTCTCGAGTATTTACGTAAGATTTTATAGTACTAAGAGTATATTCAGAAGTAGTGAAAGTATGGAGTTTCTTGTCTGTTCTTCTCCATAGGATTCCTTTTTGGAACAGACGCCTAGCTTCTGACTTTTTAAAAGAGCATGTATATCTTGCCTACTTCAAATAAAAATCTTTGACTTTGACTTACACGCAAAATAAAAAAAAATATAAAAAAATTAGTATTTTTAAAAAAACATTCAGCCGACTTCATGTATCTTTAAAATTTGAGGGGTTTCCTCGATTTCTCATGAGATAACCATCAGATCCTGACCTGCTGCCAACGGGACCACACGTGAACCACCAGCTTTCAAATAAAAAAAGAATCATTTAAATCGCTTCACCTAGTTAAAAGTTACGAGATAACAAATATAAAAAGACATACAGACGAATTGAAAACCTCCTCCTTTTTTTGAAGTTGGTTAAAAAGTCGGCAAAGGTAAAATTCAGTTATTTTTTTCAGTACAAATCATAAACACAAACGTTTTAAGTATCTTCTTCTCCAGCCCATTTACGTCCCACTGTTCTTTGGGAGGGATTATGATCTACTGTCCCGCGCTGACCAGGCGTATTGCCACAGGGTTTATTTTCGAGTTTTCCGTCTCTCACAGAGGATGTTATCTGTGTGCAATATCCCTTAGCTGACTTTTACAGCACTCTTGGGAGGAGATGGGGTGGTGACACTTGTATTCTTAATCCGTCACCACACAGAGCATAATATATACAGACATATAACACAAGCGTTTTAAGTATACTGTTATTATAAAACGGCAAAATTTGATTATTTGAAACAAAAAGGGGTACAAAATTATGGAACAAATTTAAAAACTTCTGACAATGTGTAAAAGCTAAATTATTTCTGACCAACAAAGGATATGTTTTTCATTCATCAATTGCGAAGAAGAAAGTACTTACTAATGTATAAAATATCAAAAAGATAGCAAGAGCATGGTCATCCCGTCCTTGTGTTGGCCTCAGATTAAGACAATGTCAGACCAGAATAGCAACAGTATCGTCATTGAGCATTCGTTGAAGATGTGCCAAGCGTTCACCGCGCCCAGAGACACCGGGTTATATATACATCAACAATGTCAAACAGCCGTGATGTTGAATTGTAAAAAAAACTAATAGCCCTTACGTAAGTGTTGGCAGATGTTTAGTTTCAGTTTTACACTTTACATTTATTAAAATGTTCCTTTATTCCTCATAAAAAATACATTTTTAAATATACATGTCCAAATGAAATTGTATAAAAATCACAGAGACCTTGCGACATCGGGTTTAGAGTCCAAGCTGACGGTAGTTAAGTCTTCAACAAGAGGAACCGCCGCACTATACGTCTCGTTTTGAGAAAAACCGCTTCTGGATTAATCTTTGATCCAGCTTTTCAACGCAAGTCTCTAGATTGTTGGTGTAGGCTCTTGGTAATCATAATGGTTGAATCATCAACACAAGTCAGAAATCTCGTGAACTAGTTATACTCGTTTTTAAAATTATTTCAAAGAAATATAATTATTATGATCTAGTCTTTAGTTGCAATTACGGCCAAAAATTATGGTAAAGTAAAATTACTGTATGTCAGAATCACAGGGAGTTGCTGATTACAAAAGACATAAGAACTTTTGGCTTAAAACTCATACAGGAATATTACAGACCTAGAATATGGAGACGGCTATACACGGCTACGGCCACTTGCCGTAGTCGTACTGTTCCGAAATTTTGCACACATATTAAAGAGAGATGACAATAATTTGAAAAAATATTCAGGATTATTAATCGTGTTTTTTGTTATTGAACTAAGTAAATTATTTTTGTTATTCTTTATTACCATAACTCTACTACTTGTTGGAGTAGGCAGTAACTTCTACAATGATCTAAAGACACTTTCTTGACTTTGTTTACACTTATCTGATCAAACATGCACGTCTGTTCAAGTCTGTTTGTAAATGCCACTATGCCACACACTTGACCCTTTTATATATATCGTTATCGTTAAAAACATCAGTGTACGTCTTTCTCAAACACCCTCTCTTAACATTTCCAATTACTTTACGGTTTATATGCAATTTAATAATCTTTTGGGTAACTATTTCTCTTTAAATTATTATTTTCCTGTATAGTTAAACACAGTAATAATTAGGTACAAAGCCAACATGCCAGCGGCTATAACGTGTAGTAGCACATGGCTTGCTAATTGTGTTTTGTCGACATGACCTCTAAGTTTGTTAATTAAATATTATTCGTTTATGGAAAATGTCTATATTATACACTCTGTTACATTGTTTAATAGTTATTACTGATTATAACTTTTGAACTTTTGATTGTCTCCGTGGAGAATGAACTATGGAACTCTAAGTTTAGGGATAATATTCCCGTCGGAAAAACGAGTTACTGCAGTTATAATATATTTTGCGATTTAAATATAGATATTTCAGAGTATTAAATTTCAATAAAAAAAGAGAATGAAAAAAATGGAGTGGTTATATGTGTAGTCATTGTGATTGGAGTTCTCGTTGACAAGCGACCCTGCTGAAAGAGGTATAAGAGCAATGCTCATGCTCATAGTGCACAGACAGTGTCAACACTTGACAATTTTGTGCAATTTGTGGGTAGCAAATAACGGAATTACGTTGGTGTGCGTTATCTCGGCACCCCGCCGACCTGCAATATATTAGTTAAAATAAACAACGTATGTAATCTACTCCTATGGGTTTAGTACTCAAAGTATTGCCTCGTATTTTTAAAATCGTAATTGCACCATCATAGCTTATATTATTAATTTAAAATTATTATCAGCTTAAATAATCGAGAGGATTATAAGTGATAAATTTGTTAATGAATCAATTGATGAACAATGAACTTATTTACTCGCCTAAGCTATCTTCATGTTTTAGGGTCCCGTATTATTATAAGAACCCTTATATCCTCATTTCTGCCTGGACTCGTCAGCTTAACTGTCAAAGATTTTGATTCTCAGTAATGCTTTGAAAGATAACCATAACTTTCAACATGATAATGCTGAAACTTATGCTAAATATAATAAACGCAGGAAATAAAAAACCAATAGTTACTTCCTACTTATGCAGAGTAGACTGTAATTTGGCCTGGAGCAAGCCTATATGCTTACCGCACATACAGCCAGATAAGGATGCCACGCACAGCAGGTCGGGGGGCCTGTCCACCAACATCAGTGGCGGACGACCTCTTTACTAATGTTCCGGAAAGAGGCGTCAATCCGACGTGGGAACCTGATGCTCCCCTCATCGCTATAGATAGGGGCCACCTCTGACCGGTTCATGGTAATACCTGAGAGACTACCACGGCCCGGCTAAGGGCGAGGAGGAACACTATGGGGTTTAGTGGGTACTACAAATGCAGAGAAACCTCCAAAATCTATAAAAATATTGTTATACGATTTTATGTAGTTGAATTGTTAGGGCCCTATATTGAATTTCAATTTTTATAAAAAAAAAGTTTATGATATAGGTAGTTTGACAGTTTGCCAAATTAACTATACAACAAACTTTTTTGTAAAAATTCATAAATGCATTTAAGATGATACCAAAATAGCTTCGTGCATTTTTCTACGTACGAAGTTTTAATTTTTTCTTTAGATTGAATGGCTAGAGCTCAAATTTTTAAGTATATGTTTTTTCAATATATAATCTAGGATCGCATAAACTCAGAAACGCGACTGAAAAAAGTTTTCTGGATAGAAAATCTTAGCGAAACAACCTCTCAAATTTTTTATTTTTTTCACATGTCAGACTATTATCGCGTATTAACTAATGAAATAACTTTAAAAACATAAGTAACAATTATATATAGAAACACGTAAACCGGAATTAAAATATATTTAGTAGACAAAACAAATATCCCTAATTATCTATGCCTACTAGCTGTGTTAATGGGTACATGTCGACGATAATATTGATGCAGGCCCTTAAGTAAATACGCTTTTATCGTTCTAGCAGCTACGGAATTCTCCGAATGCGTCCTTATTTCACACATGAGTGGGTTCTTTTTTATCTTTGATTATCGGAATATTAAGCTGTTTTAGATATGAAAGCGTGTTTATTTCAGTTGTTATTCGACTTCTAAAAACGAGAATATAATCATAACGATTTGATATTTATTATATAGATGTTCGGACATAACTTCTTTTTTTATAACTGAAATATTATTTTACTTAATAGCTGTTAACCGTAACTTCTACCGTAACTAGTGTCACTACCCGATTACCTTCCCAGGGTGCTATAAAAGTCAGCGAAGGGATATCGTGCAGATAACATGCTCTGTGAGAGAACCTCCAAACTAAACCATACGGCCACACACCAGGGAAACGCGCCATAGTAGACCATAATCCCTCCTAAAGTGGACGAGAACTGTGCCCAACAGTGGGACCTTAATGGGCTGAAAGGAGAGAGAGAGAGGGAGTACACTCAGTTATTATTATATAATTAAAACATTAAATTATCATGGTATAATTATGTAACGCGTAACATAATGACTACGCAAAAATCTATAAATTTTCACACCACATTTTCTACTGAAATTACCTTTGGAAGTGTTTGCTTTTCTTTTACTACATCATATTGTTAACCGGATGTAACGCTTTTATATCAAAATATGTTCAATAGTACGAATTCTACGTGCTCAACTAAACTTAACTAAAAATGAAAATTGATAGGGTCAATATTTTTTTTTTTTATTCGGCTATGTTAACTGAACTTTTTATAACAAAAACTGTCTATTACAGATTAACGATTTTAATTAATAAAAATGTGCACAATAATTAATCAAAATATACCATAGTTTTTTTCATTTTAACACGCTTATATTAGTTCGGAATATATCTATCAATGTATTAATAGTTTTTGAACTAACACCCGTATTCGCAAACAATATTTACTGAAGTAAGTACTTAAGTGTTGATGCACTCTGCAAAGGGTAACACTTCTCAGTGCGTTCCGTTCATCGAGCCTTTGTATTCATAGACAAAACTTAGCTATGCGTTCAGTTTAACAAACGCATAGTGCGCTTCACCACATAAGTATTGTTTGTGAAATGATTTTGCTAGCCCTGTGCATCCATGCCTGCCTACTATGAGACCTCACAGTAACGTTTGTGAATACGGCTGTAAGTATTTAATATTATTTAGTTAAGTTTAGTAGTGCACGTAGAATTGGCAGTAATGTGTAAAAATGTTGCATGTTTGCTACAAGTATATGTGTATAATAAAATTGTATATTAACGCCTACGCTTTTTAATATGTATTTAATCACTTTATGACACGCCACTTGAAACGGTACGGTAAAGATGTGTGTCTACGTGGATTCAATTTTCACTCAGAGCAAGAACTATTTGATAAAATTAAACTGTGTCTGGACATTTTTTTCAACTCTCTCTCTCTCTCCAGCCCATTAGCTTCCCACTGTTGGGCACGGGCCTCTTCCACTTTGGGAGGGATTATGGTCTACTGCGTCGCGCTGACCAGGCGTATTGGCACAGGGTTTATTTTCGAGGTTTCCGTCTCTCACAGAGTTATGTTATCTGTGTGCAATATCCCTTATCTGATTTTTACAGCACCCTTGGGAGGAGTTGGGGTGGTGACACTTGTATTCTTAATCCGTCACCACACGTTTTTTTAACTATTACAAATTAAATATAAGTAGTACCTACAATCATGTATCATAATATTATTGTATTCCGATGCCTATAATACAATAAAGTACGTTGCATAAAAAGTTCGTCATTAAATATTTATTGTTTTGTTCATTTTAACAGAAGCAGAATGAATATATCAAGTCTGATATCAAGTTCTTATTAAGGGCCTACATCAATATTATTCAATATCATCGCCGACACGTACATATTAACACAGCCAGTAGGCACAGAAAATGAAGAATTAGGGATACTTTTCCTATTTACTCAAAATCTACTAAATATATTTTAATTCTGATTTACGTGTTTCTATATATAATAGTTACTTATGTTTTTAAAGTTATTTTATTAGTTAATACGCGATAATAGACCGACAAATGAAAAGCTCTAGCCATTCAATCTAAAGAAACAATGAAAACTTCGTACGTAGAAAAATGCACGAAGCTATTTTGGTATCCTCTTAATCCTAAAATTTAGAGATTAACGGCCATTTTCAATAATAAATCTACAATTACACATAGATTGTAAGCCTCTCCTTTCTTCTATCAGTAACATATTCCTATCTCCTGTCAAATTTTAAATAAAGAAAGCTGTCATCAGTTGAATTATCGAAATGCAAGAGTATTAGTACGGGATCCGTAGTACATTTTTTTCACTTGATTACTATCAAGCTGATTTTCCGTGAGTCTGTCTTATTAACGATCGGCAATACGGGTTTCGCCCGAAGCGATCCACTGGTGATCTTCTAGCGTACGTAACGCACCTCTGGGGTGAAGTGATCGATAAACGGGGCGAATCACTGGCTATCAGCCTTGACATTGCCAAGGCCTTCGACAAGGTCTGGCACAAAAGTCTTCTCTCTAAGCTTTCGGCATACGGTCTACCAGTCCAATTTTGCACCTGGATAGCCAGCTTCCTGGAAAGGCGAAGAATTCGCGTACTATCGGATGGATGTGCATCACAATACCACACAGTGAATGCTGGGGTGCCTCAGGGCTCTGTGTTGTCGCCTACACTTTTTCTTCTGCATATCAATGACATGCTTCCATTTGGGAACATTCATTGTTATGCGGATGATAGTACGGTGCACGCCGGGTACCTGGGGCAGGCTGCTGCTGGATCTGTCGAAACCGCGGAGAAACGTAAAAATCTTGTTGCTGAACTCAACCAGGTTTTAGACATCGTATCCAAATGGGGTGCTGACAATCTGGTTGAGTTCAATGCCAAGAAAACTCAGGTGTGCGTGTTTTCTACGAAGAAGTCGCCCTTCTTTCCTCTTCCATCTCTTCACAACACTCTTCTGACTCCTCAGAATAGTATCACCTTGCTCGGTATTGAGATTCGTTGTGACCTAAATCCCAGGGACCACATCGAAACTGTGATCAAAACAGCATCACGGAAACTCGGAATCCTGAACAGAGTGCGGCGCTTTTTCACGCCTCAACAACTATGCCTATTGTACAAAGCTCAGATCCGGCCATGCGTTGAACATTGCTCGCACCTCTGGGATGGTTCCGCACAGTACCTACTCGATGCCCTGGATAGACTGCAACGACGCGCAATCCGCATTATCAACGATCCTGAGATTTCCAGTAACTTGGAATCCTTACAAATGCGCCGTGATATTGCGGCGCTCAGCGCTTTCTACAGACTCTACCATGGCGAGTGTTCTGAGGAGTTGTTTTCCCTCATTCCCCCTTCACCCTTTCTAAACCGTACTACGCGTGCAGGCCTTAGATGCCATCGTTTTACTGTGGATACCATACCATCCCGAACAAAAAAATTCGCGAACTCATTTATTTGCAACACCTCCAAGAAATGGAATACGCTGCCTGCACATGTCTTTCCCTCTTCTTATGATATGGGGTCTTTCAAGCGAGGCGTGAAGAGGCATCTTATGGGTGGGCAAGGTGGGGGCGGCTAGTGCTCTGACAATGTACCAGCCGTCCCTGCATATGGATTGCACTCTCACTTAACATCAGGTGAAGTGTAGTCATTTGCCAACCCCAACGATAAAAAAAAAAAAAAAAGAGTAGCTCTATTATGACGAGAAGCCCAAAATATTCCATAATATTCCAAAATGTCGATTGCGGTAGCTAACAGAGATAGCAAGGATAAAATATCGTACTGCCCGTAAAAAAAAGGCGTAAGTGAACTTGAGTCAAAAATTTCAAACAAAAATTTCAAAAAAATCACTTACTGCTTTCTTCCATTATTAGTACGATATTTTATCCTTGTTACCTCTGTTTGCTACCACAATCGAGATTTTGGAATAGAAAATTATTGGGCGTCTCGTCATAATAAAGACAGAATTAGTAAATTATCGTCTTAGAATGCAAGTAAGGATAAAAGATTTTTCTGTCTTTAGTTGCAAGATCTGGGGATAGAAAAAATATTAAAAATGGCCGTTATTTTACTTACAAACTATCATAGATCATGATTACTCATGATTATGCCCACAATATGTACCTCTGAATACAAGCTACAATATTAGGCGTATCGGTATTCGCATATCAACAGATATGATAATCAAAATTAGATATACTGAACAATAACTTTTGATATAACAAAATAATAGATCTAATTTATACTCGTAATTGTAGTTGTCTGTACTGTAGTTGACGAATTAAGAATAAAAGTGTCACCCACCTATCATTCCAGGGAGCTATAAGAGCCAGATATGGGACAATATAAGCAGACAATTTTATCCCACGTACAATTAGGTTGTGGAATGAACTACCTGCCGAGGTTTTCCAGTAGACTACAGCATGGGGCTCTTCAAAAAAGGAATTTAAATGTTTCTGCAGGGTCGGCAATGCGCGAACCCTCTGATGTTGCAAGCGTCCATAAGCTACGGTGACTGCTTACCATCAGGCGGGTGGCGGGCCGTAAGTTTGTTTGCCACCTTATTGGTATAAAAAAAAGAAAACCCCCCTGTGTGACAAGGAAAACTGGAAAATACCTGCTACCTACCTCAAACTATCACCCCTGATCAGTGTGGCATCTTCCTGGTGTGATGTCACCATCACAAACGTAGAGTCAAAATGGCAGCACGTTTCTACACGTACAAGTGATACAAGATTACATTTTAATAACTAATACATTTGCATATCTTTTAATCTCGTTAACATTGCCAAAAATATCTTTGAGCCGTTTTGGCAAGGATGTACACAGATATTACGATTCATATGTCGTAATGTATCGCCTAACATATTTTATGATTTCTCGATGTATATTTTTGATAAAACTTAGGTAGGTACCATTCGACATACTCCTATATTTTTCTTAATCAAAACTCTCTAAATAGCATCTGCAGAACCCACGGTTAATAATTTGCTTGTGTCAAAAACTAAAAATCACGTTTTCCTCTATATTGGTTTTAAATTATTTCATCGTCTTTAAAATGTTTGCAAAATTTCAAATCAATCCCGCTACTGCAAGTTTTAAAAATACTAAACTTTCAAAGATTCCGTTACACATAGATTAATACATTGATAGCTACGTACCGAGCTGATAAAAGCGCGTTATAGTATTCAAAATGATATTCAAAATGATTCAGAATGCTTCTTAAAAATATAAATATTTGGAGAAAAACCTAATTTTGTTCTATAATCTGAAATACCACAAACGTAACGCTTATTTTAGGATCAGATGACGTTATATGTCTTATCTGTTATTAATTTATTATAAACAACGACAATTAAAATCTTGTTATTCATAATTACACAAACGACATAATAATTGATTATGAAAATTGTTATGAACACAAGTTTTGTGACCTCGGTACGTTACCGAAGTGCTATCGTATTCGATAAGATACAGGTCTTTAGACAAGAAGCTATAAGATAATATAGTTTCGAACATCTTATCTGACATTTTAGTACATTCAACTTGAACCTTCATAAATTTACATAAAATACAAGGATGTTGCATTTAATATATAGTTGGTACTCGTAGTACTAGAATGTGTACTCATCTTATAATATTAAAAACGTAATAAAAAAAACCTGTCAAGAGCGAGGTAAACTCGCACGCATAGGGTTCCGCGTTCCGTACCTACTTGACCGAAAAATAATATAAATAAATAAATACAAATAATCAGTTAATTTAAAGTCAAACCAACTCACCAACTTAATTTTGTAGTTGAAATATAGGGATCGCCTACATTTCAGCTACTTCATAAGTTGGTATTAGTATATACAATTTGTTCTTGTGATGTGATGACAAATTAAATTTTTTTGGAATTTTCCCTAAAACAGCACTATATAGACTTGTTCTATGCGAAATTTCAAGTCTCAATTTTGATTCCCTAGCATAAGTCGAAAATTCTTAAAAATGGTGCACTGATCTACATATCGTATGAGTTTCAAGTTGATACCTTCAGCTGTTGCTGAGTAAAAAAAGTTTGACGGACGGACAAACAGACAGACGGACACCGAAGTGAGACTATAAGGATTTGTACGAAACCCTAAAAATAAACATTTATGTAAAAGAGAATCTTTGGCTTCGCGACTTGCTCCTCAGTGCTTACCGTTACAAAATGGTAGCCACCATGCTACTCATAGACGTCCCATTACCTTATGGGTTCTTATGAAAAACGGGCCTAGAAAGAAAACCTTCGCTAAGCAATCTTTTTCAGTATAAGCGCCTGTGTATCTATCTAGCTATCTTTTTTAGGGTTCCGTACCCAAAGGGTAAAAACGGGACCCTATTACTGAGACTTCGCTGTCCGTCCGTCCGTCCGTCTGTCACCAGGCTGTATCTCAAGAACGGTGATAGCTAGAGAGTTGAAATTTTCACAGATGATGTATTTCTATTGCCGCTATAACAACAAATACTAAAAATAAAATAAAATAAATATTTAAGGGGGGCTCCCATACAACAAACATGATTTTTTTACCGTTTCTTGCTCGATACTAATAACGTTGCCTTATGTTGCATAGATAATGGTACGGAACCCTTCGTGCGTGAGTCCGACTCGCACATGACCAATTTTTATTTTTGTAACTTTTTCGACTTTCAAAAAGGTTTTCCTATTCGCCAGAATATTTTTTCACATTCTTTATTCGTTTCTCGAATACAATACATCTGAACCGATATCAAAGTTCTTTTTTTTAGGGTTCCGTACCCAAAGGGTAAAAACGGGACCCTATTACTGAGACTTCGCTGTCCGTCCGTCCGTCCGTCCGTCCGTCCGTCCGTCCGTCCGTCCGTCCGTCCGTCCGTCCGTCCGTCCGTCTGTCACCAGGCTGTATCTCAAGAACGGTGATA
The DNA here is from genome assembly GCA_916999025.1 of Orgyia antiqua. Lineage (NCBI taxonomy): Eukaryota > Metazoa > Arthropoda > Insecta > Lepidoptera > Erebidae > Orgyia > Orgyia antiqua. The sequence goes on from OU779866.1 coordinate 32,435,547, forward strand.
GCTAGAGAGTTGAAATTTTCACAGATGATGTATTTCTATTGCCGCTATAACAACAAATACTAAAAATAAAATAAAATAAATATTTAAGGGGGGCTCCCATACAACAAACATGATTTTTAGGGTTCCGTTCCCAGTATCTCAAGAACGGTGATAGCTAGACAGTTGAAATTTTCACAGATGATGTATTTCTATTGCCGCTATAACAACAAATACTAAAAATAAAATAAAATAAATATTTAAGGGGGGCTCCCATACAACAAACATGATTTTTAGGGTTCCGTACTCAGTATCTCGAGAACCTACTGAATATGTATGTAAAATTTGAGAAGAATCGGTCAAGCCGTTTCGGAGGAGTACGGTAACTAACACTGTGACACGTGAATTTTATATATTAGATATATCGTCCGAATTTTTTCTTTACCGGGCTAATTTTGGCTAAACTAATGGAAGTCCTCTCCCTAATTGTATTTATTTATTAAGTAGCTGTGTACAGCAAGGAAGAAAGGAAGGTTATTTATGTATACGTTTATGTTTATTGAACATAATAAAATATTTACTGACTTCGAATGAAGTCTAAGAATAGATTCATTACTTCCTGTAGGAAATCTAGTAGCTGTTTCACGGCGTTTAAATAAAGACAGTCCTGTCTATATCAACTTGTTCGTGTTGTTCATTTCTGATGATACGGACCAGGTAGCCCAATGTAGCTACTTAATATTCTGTGCTGATGATAACAAATCTTCTCTAGGCCTAAAAAATATAAATTTAAATAAAAAATGGAAATCTGGGAGAGGACGCCCGAGAAAAATATACTCCGATGTCATCGCCGGGATACTCCAAAAAGGGCAAGTGCGTAGCACTTACAACCGTCGGGCATGTATGAGTGTATGACAAGATGTATGAGTGTGGATGAAGCCAAGGAAGTATGTTTGGATCGTAGCAGATAGCGCTCTATAGTCTCTGCCTACCCCCAAGGGAAAAAGGCGTGATATTATGATGATGATGATAAAAGACCATACATAAATAATGCAAACACATTGCGAATATTTTTTTTAAAACCTGATCTACGTTTTTTTTTTGGGTTTGGTTTTGGGAACTTAAGTTCTACAATAATATTAAATAATTTATATACAGTAAAAGTAGAATACAATATGCATACTTTTCAGCCCATTAACATCCCACAGCTGGGTACTCCACTTTGGGAGGGACTATGGTCTACCAGTCTACTGTATCGCGCTAACCAAACGTGCTGGCACAGGGTAAATGTTAACTGCTTAAATTGTCGTTTAGTTGGCTCTTAGCTGACTCTTGTATTCTTAATTCGTCACCACACGGAAAATATGCATCTATACTTATAATAAATCTGTAGAGAGGTCAATTCTGTACATGAAATATATTTTCAAAATAACTATCAGGGGGTGATTAGTGATCGATACTGATGCCAAAAATGCAATCAGTAAAATTTTTGTCTGTCTGTCTGTCCGTCTGTATGTTCCATAAAGAAACAAAACTACTCGACGGATTTTAACGAAACTGGGTACAATTATTCTTCATACTCCTGGGCAGGTTATAGTATACTTTTCATCACGCAACAATCAATAGGAGCAGAGAAATGAAGGGAAATGTTGGGAAAACGGGAAAAGGTGCTCCATTTTTTAAGCTTCCGTCGCGTGTGCAGCCTTAATGGTAAAAGTTACATAGAAATCATGTATGACGGAAATATTCTACATAAAATTGTCTTAAAAATATCCCGAAACAGCACATATCTATATTTTATGGTTGACTCACAGTAACACGTGTAACTCCTGATAGCTTAGCAGTTCGTTCATTCTGATTATATTTGTTTACTCTTACGTTTATAATACTCTCACTCAAACAGTAGTTAAAAATGTTGCAAAAACGGGGAAAATTTCCTAAATTCTACGCGGACGGAGTCGAGGGCAACAGCTAGTAGAATAATAAAATGCGTGTAGAAGCATTTCTTCCCGTAGACCCGCTTAGTAGATCGTAAAAAGAAATTATCCATAGGTGTGCAGGATATTGGTTGTATTATGTTGTAAAGTACACTAAAGTATTTACACCACGCATGATATTAATGTACAGTTCTGACTATCAATCCAAACATTACGTAAGAATATAAATTAAATTTAACCTCCAAATAGTTATAAGTTTATAAATGTTTGTATACATCTATTATAGAGTTAGTGACAGACAAATCTAAGCGCGACCATCTGTTCAATCAATATAATCAAGTATAATAGTTGCTTACGTGTCCTCTAACCTTAGAGCAGCAATACAATAGGAGCGGAGTTGCAGGGCGACTCCTGCTTAAAGAATACGAGAGCTATTTACTTATACTAGTTTCGGAAAAGGTTTCCTCTTCTTCATTCCATTTCAGAGCGTTGTTTTGAGGCACAAAAGGACTAAAGTCGAAAATAGTGTTAAATATTGTTTTTTGCTCAAGTTTAGGCATTTCGGAGTTCCTACGCCCATGATAGACAGTGATACCAATATGCAGAATTGGTATCACTGTCTATCATGGGCGTAGCACCACTAAACTTTGTTTAATCGTTTTGCACGTTTATAGTAATTAAAATCTTTAGTTTACAATACATAATTTTTATAATAAGAAAGTTCAGTTAACATTTCCAAATTGTGTTATTAACACTATCTATTTTCATAACGTAGCACGTACAATTATTACCAGTTTCATCTGTTAGTGTGTGTGTGCCAATTTTATGCGTTACATACTAGCACCTCACCGACCTTACAGTATATATTACAAAAAAACATCGTTTTCAACAACTCCTGTCGGTTTAATGCTCAGTGTCAAACCGTTCTCAACACTCGGCACTCGACTCTCGATAAATCGGAACAATAACAGAGTTAAGCTACTTTTCTCACGGCTACAATGTAGATGGACGTTTAGGGGTCATCTAGAAATGACGTCATACAATACGTACCTTGGTTAAATTCCATTTAATAGCAGAGATTAAGATTACATTAATCTGCACCCATTTTAACCGACTTTCATAAAAAGAAACACGTTCTAATTCATCATAATCATAATCTATTAAACAGATGAGTCGCGCAAGTGTTAGAAAATATTATCATCATAATCTTTTTAGGTTCTGTATTTATGATTACACCTGTAGAGTCCGTGTGGTACCTGCCGGCGTATTATGAGCTTTTTAAAATCATTCAAGTTCCAGGCAGGCCGTAAACTGCATGGCTAAATTAGGTATTATGGCAGAAATAAAACATTTAGTTGAAAATTTTTAGTTAGTACTTTGAATTTTAGTTGTACTTTCTCCTTAAACCTACTAATATATGACTTGTTTAGCGAACTGACTAACTACTAATTATGTTCATAATACGAATTTGCCAGACAGTTCAATTCACGGCGTAAACTGCCTGTAAATAAAAGGTCATAATACGGCCGCTGATTAAGAATAAAAGATATCACCACCCTCTTTCCTTCCTAGTAGTAATTAGCTTGTACAATGGCGGACTTCATGCCCAGGGCATTATCTAAGAGGCAACCATTGGTAGGCGCAGAAGGTGTAGGTACTATTTAGATTTTAATTTACTCGTTGTGTAATTTATACTATGACAAATTTTTCCTAACAAGTCAGTAACTAAATATGTAAACTTATTTCCATTACAACTAAATTTTCAACTCGTAACAATGTAACTACATTTAATTATAAATAGCTATGGTTTGTTGAAATACGTCCCTAATCTGTTTTACATGGCTTCCTTGTATTATTTGCAGCATATTATTAGTTAGCATAACTACATAACTGCGGTTTATATTTTGAAATAACGACGAGGAAACATGGTGAAACATAAACCGCTGTTATTAATAATTATGTTAATTTCAAATATGGAGTATATACGGAAATTCTAAAAATAGTTTATTATGTTTAGAGCGTTTTGGCATCAAAACTGAAGTAAAACGGCGTTAGGTGAAGATGGTAACGGATTAAGAATACAAGTGACACTACCCCTTTTCCTTCTGAAGGTGCTATTTAACAGCCATCCAACTTTTATCTCTATATAAAGCACAGATGCGATCTTGTTTGGAGTATTGCTGCCAGTGAGTATTGTATTGCTGCAGTCCAGATATGTCTGGACTGGTGCTGCCAAATGCCACCTCTCACTCTTGGATTCAATAGAGCGTCGTGCAAAAAGGATAATCAGCGATCCTAAACTGGTAGAGGCAAAATTAGTTAGCCTCGAACATAGGCGCCGAGTTGCTAGTTTCACAGTATTCCACAGACTACATTTCGGAGAGTGTTCTGAGGGGCTGCATGATCCAGTTCCCGCATCACCATTTCTACATCGCACTACCAGACAATCGGAACGTCTCCATCCGTACGTTGTGGACATACCACCTGTCCGTACTAAACTTTTTTGGGTCGTCATTCTTGCCACGAACTGCCAGGGACTGGAATAATTAACCGATGTAAGTGTTCCCCGAGAGCTACAGTGTTAGTAGTTGGTACGCTTTACCATCAAGGATTCCATTGTCGCTTACCATCAGGTGGCATGGGATCAAGTGCCAACATGTTATATGTTGCCTTTTGCCCTTTTGTGAGAGATGGAAAACTCGATAATAAAATAAACCCTGTGCCAACACGCCTGCTTGACGAGTAGACCATAATCCGTAGACCATAACCCGTCCCAAATTCAAGGAGGTCCGTGCCCAAAAGTGAGTTGGAATGAAAGATCTCTCTTTCATTCCAATTCAAAGCATGTTAAATTCTCTCGAATTTAACATTTGACCATAACCAGACCATAACCCCTCCCAAATTCAAGGAGGTCCGTGCCCAAAAGTGGGTTGGAATGAAAGATCTCTCTTTCATTCCAATTCAAAGCATGTTAAATTCTCTCGAATTTAACATGCTTTTATTTTACAGCTAGAATTTCTTTTCTAAAGCTTTGTTAATAAGAAAACCTTTTTTTCAACTGAGATTCAAGATGTTTTTCTAACATAAATCCTTGAAAAGCAATACACAATGTTGAAGCAATACATTTCAATATATTTGGGACTCTTTAGTTATAACTAACATGTTACGTATCTAGTTACAAAGGAAGGCTTTCACGGTACTCTCGACATAAGTGACAGGTATTAGTTTCCATCTAGTTCTATTCATAGTGTTATTTTTACTATTTCTTAACATTTCATGGTTAAAAATTCGCATCAACTGATTTAGATCTATGTGTGTTAAGAAGTCACGAGTTCGATTTCCAAACAGGAAATAAAACAAAAATCATTTAATCAGGTAGACACAATTTTTTTACGAAAATTATGTATTCAAATTATGAAGTCCTTTTTTTCCAAAAGGTATACCTAAGTATGTATTACAAAATAGATTATGTACTCAGGTACCTTAATTCTTATTCTTGTAGCCATAAAACAAGTAAATGCAAATGTCAAATAATACCTAGTTTAAAAAAACTAAAAAACACGCTTTATTTAATCGAATTATTGCATTGTCATCGGTCTTTGACAGGTGTGCAAAATTTGAATAGAATCTGACCGTTTAAAGTGGGTCAAAATAGCGTCCATAGGAGTCGGTTACAAACATACAAACATACAAACAAACAAACATACAAACAAACATACAAGTGAAGCTAATATAAAGCGTGTAAAAAGCTTAGCTTCTAGTCTTATTCATAATGACTTATCGGAGGTTTAAACGGAGATTTTATCGGAGAAATAATAAACGCTTTACCGTAAAAAGAATATTATAAATAACCAGTTTTGACAATTTTCGCGAAGCTATTTTAGCGAACTTTTAAACCTCCGATAAGTCATTATGAATGAGACCATTAATCTATACTGATATTATAAAGCTTCAGCTTTATAATATTAAGTTTGTTTGTTTATTTGAACGCGCTAAACTCAGAAACCACTGGTACGATTTCAAAAATTATTTCAATGTTGGATATTATTATTTATCGAGAAAGGCTATAGGCGTATTAGGCTATATAACATCACGCTGAGACCAATAAGAACGAAGTATAAGTAAAATTTTCGCGTACGAAGTCACGGGCCTCAGCTAGTTTGTTTATGTCTCAAGGAAGTATATTATCCACTAGTCTTATAATCATAATGTACCTACATTACATCAGGCGATAAGAATTGATTAAGGTCGTGCTCAACAAATTTTATTATAAAACCAAATCAACGCACTCACGTGATCTATTAATGTAGGTACTAATTCTGCTCCAAAATAATTGTTTTCAGAGTTCCATACTAAAAAGTAAAACAGGACAGTATTACTGCGGTCACCAGCGCTATATCTCTGGAACAGTGATAGATAGTCTCTAGTTATCACTATCCCAGAGATACAGCCTAACGTCAGTGGCGGATTTACCCTTAGGCCCAGTAGGCCCAGGCCTGAGGGCGGCCAGATTTAGGGTGATTGGCGGTGATTTACAAAAAGCCTCTTGTTTACAACAAAATAAAATTTTCTTGCTAATTAAAACTGAATTTTTCTTCTAAACTTCTAAATCTATTTAGATCAAAATTGTCAATGAAGTAATTTCATTATGTAGTCTACATGGTGGATGCTGAGAAAAGAGCGGCTAACAGCTTGGGGCCTAGAGCGGCCGAAACTGCAAATCCGCACTGCCTAACGTACAGCCTAACGGAACGTGAAATTTTCAGCTCTTCTAGTCTAGAGAGCTGAAATTTCACGTTTTATGTACATCAGTTGATGCCATAACATCAAATACTAAACATCACCATTCTCCTGTCCTTATCGTGTTATTTGGAATATGACGAATGTATTATGATGAAACCCTGCGTATGCGAGTCCAATTCGTATTTACCCGGTGTTTCACAGATTTTTCACATAATATATTGTTGCGCGTGTAATTTACGAAATTTCTGTTTTTGCAACATTTTCGCTTATGCTTTACTCCTATTGGTCGTAGCGTTATGTTAATTCTCCTATAGCCTTTCTCGAGAAATGTACTATCCTACACTGGAAGAAGTTTTCAAATCGGACCAGAGCGGTTCCTGAGATTAGCGCGTTGAAACAAATAAACAAACTCTTCAGCTTTATTATACTAGTATAGAAGTATAGTTAAGTGAAATGTCCTATTCTGTAAATTTTAATGACCTAATCTTTAAAGATATTCCACACAAACAAGATTAAAAACTTGCACCCTGTCTGGGTTTCCCCCTTAAGTAAAAATTAACAAAAAATATCTTGTATTTATCGCTTAGTATAGGACTAGATAACATCGTGTGAATTTTCTGTATATAGGTATATTTATTATGTCATTATTTTATATATCTATATATGATAACATTGATGTTATCATAAAAGGATATAGTAGGATATATATTATCACCTTAGGATTTATTTTTATACTGCATACGTGATATACGTATGTATACCATTTTCAAGTTTTCCGTCTCTCACAGAGAATTTACCTGAGTGTAATATCTCACAGCTGGCTTTTACAGCCCCCTGGGAAGAAAAAGGTGACACTTGTATTCTTAATCAGTCACCACAGAGACTATAACCCTACTGTAGGCGTACACGGCATGTATGAAATTATATCTATACTAATTACAAACGTCAACTCTGGTCAACACATCATTGATATTATTATGTAAGTATGTTGACATCATGAGCCACAACTGCCATGAGTAGGGCTGCCATCGTCTTAATTAAATCAAATAAACATGGCAAAAATCTCCATGGATACCAATTAAAATTTGAATTAAGGAAGACATTGTACCAATTCTTCGTGCTTATTTTGTATGTAGTAAGTGTGTCTCTTCCTTTTAACCCAATGCCCTTCTAACTAGGATAGATCCAGAGAGCCCTAGATAGATGACTACCATAGCCACAAGCAAAGTTCGCAGCTCATACAAAATATTCAAGTGTGACCAAGAATGTAAATGTTTAGAATATAATTATTTTTGTTTCACTTCACACTAAACGAAATTCAAGAACAAAATTAAACATACATAAATTACATACTAACCTTGCAATTAAATAACTTGTTAAAACCGGCTAACTACGAGTTATACTTGCGCACTAAAGGTCCCGTACCATTTTTATACCAATAGTCTGAGCGTATCTCTCTCTCTCCAGCCCATTAACGTCCCACAGCTGGGCACGGGTCTCCTCCACTTTGGGAGGAACTATGGTCTACGCTCGCTGACCGAGCGTGTTGGCACAGGGTTTAGTTTCGAGTTTTCCGTCTCTCACAGTAGTCGTTAACTGCTTAAATGAGCGTATGGTGAGCGTATCATGAAGTTAAAATGTTAAACGTTTGATATATGGGGGCCCGCATAAATATTTAACTGAATAATTCGAGTTTTTAGTATTTGCTGTTTTAGCAGATACAGAAATAAATCATCTGTGAAAATTTTAACTCCTTAGCTATCATGATTTGTGAGATTGTGAAACCGAGAGTGCCTTGTAACAACGGCCTGTGGAATTTCAGTAATCTCTTCATTACATAAGTACCTAATATACACAAAAGAAGTGTAAATATTCATTGGTGTTTTTAGTTGACAATGGACTCAGAATATAACATTTTTATTAAAGGAAAGGCATATATTGTAAGTAAAAATGTTGACCAAAATTCATAGAACTTTGATATTAAAATCATTCATTCAATCATTTATTCATTCTTATACAATTGTTAGATACATCAATCAATCAATTCTTTACCTCCCAGACTAGGTAGGTATATCCCTGTGTTCCAGGAAACAAAAGAACGTTTACACAAAACCGTTCTCACTCTTGTTTCCTATAAACCTTGAACGAGTCTACCGACCTTACTCATATACCGATCGTTTTAAGAATACACTTCACTTTACGACTATGAATATAAAAGAAACATACTCAACTCTGCAATTAATACACATTTTTTATCAGATAACTATTGGCTTTTGCCCGCGAATTCGTACGTGTGGAATCTAGAAAAAATTTCCCATTTTTGCAACACTTTTCACTTATACTCCGCTCCTATTGGTCGCAGCGTGATGTTATATAGTCTATAGCCTTCCTCGATAAATTTACTATCCAACACTGAAAGAATTTTTCAAATCGTATCAGCGGTTACTGAGATTAACGCGTTCGAACAAATAAAATCTTCAGCTTTATAATATCAGGTATTGATAACAATACAGCTAGTTGCTATTTCACAATGTTACAGCAACGAATATCTAATATATAAAATTCACGTGTCACAGTCTCCTCCGAAACGGCTTGACCGATTCTTCTCAAATTTTACATACATATTCAGTAGGTCTGAGAATCAGCCAACATCAATTTTTCAAACTTTTTTTTTTTAGTATGGCAAAACAACGTTTGCCGGGTCAGCTAGTATTATATAAGAACAGCCTTTATCAATTACTAATTTGTATTAAACAAATTTCTTGTTTGATAAAGAATTTCATTTACAACTCTATTTCCTTTGTTATAAACTCATAGCATAATTAAAATAAAGTAGCCCATATTTATTTGAGTACCTAGTTGTTTCTTCTTCTTAATCTGTTAGTGTCCCACTGTCGGGAACCAGCTTCCTCCACTTTGGGATTGTATTTCGTTTACTATGGCGCGCTGATTAAGCGTGTTGGCATAGTTTTCCAACTCCCACAAAATATTATCTGCTTCGAATTGTCTCTTAGTTAGCTTTCACAGCATCCTTGGTGCAAAAAAGAAAAGGGAATGACGCTTGTTTTCGTAGGCTGTTATCATATGGATATTATTTAGGTATATTCTTAGACGCATTAATCCCTGAAATAAACCAAACTGTCTAAAAATGAATGAATTTATTTTACCTACATTTTAATTACTGATTTTAAATCCAAAACTATGAGTGAAATGCTTAATTCTAATAAAAAAGTGCAAAGAAAACCATCAAGCACGTAACGATAATTTTGTATACTTGTAACACGCAACAAGACGAAGTCAGCACGCCTTAAAACCTTGGACGGTATTACCATGTTTGAATGTGAAAATTAGCATGTGTTGTATCGATGACGCAGTATAATCATTAAGCATGTACAATGGAAAATGAAAGAAACGACATCTGGTGATACGATACATAACAGGAAAGGTTACGTTATTATTATAAAGTTTACTTAATCTCAATGATATAACTTTGTAACTTTAGGCTTCTCTTTCTTCCCAGGTTGGGCACGAGCCTTTTCCACTTCGGTTGCCACTATGCCGGCAGACCAGGCGTATTGGCATAGGATTTATTTTCGAGTTTTCCGTCTCTTACAGCACCCTAGATAGGAAATAGGTTGGTGACACTAGTATTCTTAACCCCCTCACTAGACGGACAAGAAACTTGCGTAAATATGCCACTGTCACGTGGAATTTGATGTAGACTTAGATACATTACTAGGTAATTGCCACTTGTATTTAAAGAAAGGAGAAGTTTGTCTTTTAACGTACACCTGAATCTGGATACTGAAGCTAGGCGGCTGAAAGCCGGTTCTTTATAGCGGAGAATAATAAATATACAATAACCCAGACTATTATAATCGCAATTCAGAAGCAGTAGTTAGCACTATTTCTAAATTGTAATTACACATGATCAAATTGAAAAAGGATGTTGTAATTTCGAAGCGTCGCTTGTTCATTAGCATCTACGAGATTATTCGGCAATGTCGCGTCACACATACATAGATAGAGCTACATACACATAACATGTGCTTTCTCAGACATCAAGGTTGCATGTCGCTATTGCGAGAACTCAACCAGCCTTTATAGGCAACACATTTATATACACTAGCGTAGTTCTTTGAAACGTTATCGTCTCAGATTTTAGATTCATTAACATGTTTTAAAAATATTAACTGTGGTATTTATATACACTTTTAGATTTCATCCATTCTTTTATAAGCCTATCCTCCGTTCAATGCTGGACAAAGGTACTGCGATGCCAGCGTCTATCGACTCCCTGCCTTACGATCTTGGCTACATTATTTGGGACCTTAGACTGCGCCTGGCATGTGGTCACCGCTTGAAAACTATTTACAGCAATGCACTCTCGCAATAAATGTTATCCCAATCTGCGCCCACATCTGACTCTTACAGAAAAGGAGAAAACGGTGTGGAGTACATGGAGACAATACGTCACCACACTAATAATAATGGCCAAATAAAAATACTAACAAAGCAAAGCAACATCCGACAATACAATATGTAGGTACACATATATTTTTTTGGAGTGCGAATTGGTGAGAATCAAATCCAAGACCTTGAATTTAAATTCAATATGACTGCGTTGCGAAATGGCGCCTATAAAAGCTTCCCAATTCAACTATTAGTAAGGTTAATTGTATCCTCTTTTGTATATGAACATGATATTAGATCATCGCCAATTGTGAGATTTTTTTACGGAACCAAACGCGGCCACTGTTGTTTCCCTTTTTTTTTTAATCTGTATTCAAACTAACTGCCAAATAATATGGATGCAGATAATTGCTAGACAAGATGCATATAATTTTTTTGTTTGTTTTAAATTTGAGAATTTTATTCTAATATATAAAATCCACGTGTCAGTGTTAGTTACCGTACTCCTCCGAAACGGGTCGACCGATTTTCATGAAATTGTGTGTACATATCCGTTAGGTCTGAGAATCGGACAACATCTATTTTTCAAACCCCTACCCCTACTGACATTTGTATGGCAACATTATGGCAATAATATGGCATTTGTAAAACAACGTTTGATGGGTCAGCTAGTTTTTATATATATCTAACTAGCTGGCCCGGCAAACGTTGTTTTGTCATACCAAAAAAATAGTAAAAAAAAAATTAAAAAAAAGAACTATAAACCTCACAGAGCCCGAGCCCTTTCCAACGAATGCAAAACCGTGGAAATCGGTCCGTGCGTTCTGGAGTTATAGCGTCAGGAAGGAAAACCCGACTTATTTTTATATAGTAGAAGATATATTATTACATTACTTATCTGTTCTTTTCGATTACCTTACTACTAGCTGCGATAGAAGTCTTCGTCCGTCTAGAAATCTTCTCTTAAGCTGTCCTTCCCATTCCACTAATTTTGTTCACTCTTCTTTTAGGATACAAGCCGTTCTTCTTTGGAATGCCCTCCCTCTCGAGACCAGGATGTCCAAAAGTAAGCAAATTTTCAAGCGAAAAGTACATAATTTCTACATTGAAATGCTGGAGAACCCCATCTAAGTTAATTTGTCTGTGTTATTTTTTATTTTTTTCATCATCTATTTGCCTTTATTGTAAATATATAAGGATATCTATGGTATAATTGTATGTATATGTGTATGCTGTGTAGATGAACATGTATGTGTATCTATTTATATATGTATGTACGTTTACTGATTATAGTGTTTAGTGTATGTATTGTTTTTTATAAAATAGTAAAATATTAGCGAATATTTAATTTTCATCCTTAAGCACCTACTTTACTTATTCTCTGCACCACCCAAAGGTTGACTGGTAGAAAATGCCTATGGCATTAAGCCCGCCTTTGTACTCAAATTGTACTTAAAGAGTTAAATAAATAAATAAATAAATCTAATGTATAAAATTCACGTGTCACAGTGTTAGTTACCGTACTCCTCCAAAACGGCTTGACCGATTCTTCTCAAAATTTACATACATATTCAGTAGGTCTGAGAATCGGCCAACATCTATTTTTCAAACTTTTTTTTTTTATGGCAAAACAACGTTTGCCGGGTCAGCTAGTATACGAGTATATATATATATTTACCTATGTATGTTGATATTATTTAAAGTAATAATTAATACTACTACTAACTACCAAAAATTAAAGACAAAATTATTCTGTCTAATAGACACACAACCGCTTAGTATCGCATAAATATTTAAAATCATAGGATAACAGTGGAAAATACAACAGTGACGTTACATTTTACTACTAAAAAACTCATTCAATTATCGCAAGTACTCGGGCTATTAAGAAATTAATAAAACGTACTAGGTCGCTTTGAAATTTTATGCAAGAGTGGAAAACTAGGACGAGTTAAAACGATACCTTTGACTGTATGAAATGAATATTGTACGTTTGTGATTTCATTATTGAATGTAGGAAGGGGCCGTAGGGGATTGGCCAGTTGGGCAAAACCCCTGTTATGAGACTGCGTTAGATACGCATTGAACTGAATTTTTAGAACCCTAAATCGCAATGAGACAGAGTGTCTGTAGGGAATGAACTTGGGAATCAGCCATCATTATAGTTTGTGATGTTTTGTTTTATCCAAATTTCAATTTACCTAAATTATAGTACATACCATAAAAACAGGTGATGGACTAAGATAAAATCAAAAAACTTACTCCTTACTTCAAATCTTATTATAGAATATCATGTCGAGATCGAACACTCGAAACAAAACCTTTTACTAACGTTTGGTCAGCTGTTTATAGTAAACCGATCACTCTTCTGTTATGGAGAGGGCCCAAACCTTAACGAACGACTAACGGGCGAAGAAAATAATTGAGTCATTTTCTGTTTTTCAGTGCATATTTTTCTAGTACATTTGTTATGTGAGAAACATAACAAATGTACTAGAAAAATGTCATTGAATAAGAAAATACTTTCATAATACTGTTATCAGTTATCTCAACTATTGTACATACTTACAAGATATCGCGTATCACAAGATTGTTGATTATCTCAGAAAGACAAAGGTGTAGCAAGAATAATTCTTTGAGGAATATGCGGCCAAGATTCGTAACATAGGTAAACTGCAACTATATTCATCCATCCTTCAGGATTCTCCATGTTTTGAGAATTCCTAAAGAACACTAATACGTATATTATGTAGGTACTTCGCTTTAAAGTAGATTAAATACCTTTTGGAAAAAGCCCTCTATCCTATACTTAGTTTAAACTTAGTTAAATTTTATGCTAAAAACGATTTACAGTTTATAAATAAAATAAATAGATATCAACAAGCACCACTAATGAAATTATTTATTTATTACATTGTATATTTAGACATTCTTTGTAAACAGTTGTAGTACAAGTTTTAGAAGTGTGTTGATTCAATGTCAGCAGGTTAGCAAGTGTTTAGTGTGTAAATATAATCTCAATTCGTAAGTATTATTAATAATTAGTTATTTATAAACCACAGATCACTATAAATGTAGCTCTAACAAGAAGGATTCAGGTTTTAGATCCCAGGTTAGGCAGTGTTATTGCCTATTTCCAGTGTTTTCATCGTGAAAACGAAAAATACCGGTTCAATATTGCAGACAACCTTAGCTTGGCTAAATAAAAAAATAAAAATATTCAAGACATTTCACACAACGTCCTCTGGTCCCAAAGTAAGCTATATTTCTATGCTTGTATTATGGGTACCAGATACGGATAGACTACATATACTACTTTTCTTTTGTAAATAAATACTTATAATACATAGAAAACACCCAGACGAAGTACAAACATTTGTACGACATTTATGGATATCACACAAATGATTGTCCCAAGCGGGAATCGAACCCGCTTGGGAAAAATCAACAAATCGTGCTTCATAAACATATAACTAATAATGTTTCACATGACGCCCTGTATCAGATACATACATAAATACATATTTCACGCGCACATAGATTTTTATGTGCTTAAGCCTTCTTGAAGCCGGGCAAGTGATGTATCCATAGGCAAATTATCTAGTAATCTGTGGTACATAATTTGTTCATCAATTAATATGTACCTACATTATCATATCTAAATCTTAACCTAACTCTACCTACCGCTCCAGACATAGAGAGAGCCGATGATAAGTACGTTTTAAAAAGCAAATTATAATGATCTTATTCATAATGACTTATCGGAGGTTTAAAAGCGCGCTAAAATCGGTTCGCAAAAATTGTCAAAACTTTTTATTCATAAGTCTTTTTACGCTAAAACGTTTATTATCTCTCCGATAAAATCTCCGTTTAAACCTCCGATAAGTCATCATGAATAAGAAACCTTAAACAAAAATGCACGTTCTTTGGCTACCTATGTCTAAAGACACTGCAATACCAAGTCTCCGCTTCAGCGCCATAAACATCCGGAACACACTCCAGTGAAGTACCCCGCTATGTTTCACCTATAAGAAGCGGAGACGTATTTACCCTAGGCCCTAGGGCGGCCAGCCTGAGAAGGGCGGCAAAATCCTTCAAGTTAAAAATTTAGCTTTATCTCCATTACTTTATAGGGCGGCTAATTAAATTGAACTATGGCGCTAATTTTCAAAATACGCCAGTGATAAGAAGCCCTGAGCAGCAGGACAGTGGGACCTATATTAGTAGACTATCAGATATTTCTAAGGACTGGGGGAAGTACTAACCGCGAGGCTCTGCGTGCCCAGTGGAGAATACGGGCCTGGTAATATATAATCTTGTGAGCAGAAGCTAAAATTATTGTAGTTATTTGTGTTTCACTTTTTTATATTTTAGTCGGTCTAACACAGAACGTATAGAACCTGTGATGAGACGATGAAAACAAGATATAATTTTAAAAAGATTACATAAATATTTAGAACGTTTTTATTTCTGTATCGCTTGAAATTATTTTCGGTTAGTGATATAACCGTTCTAATATCTGCGACTGAGTTGATACGTACGTCAGAATATTACATACCAAAGATTTGATAAATAGCATTATTTTTAATTATATCGTAAAACAGAACAATAACACAAGCATAATTTATTACCTAATAAATCTGAATTCTAAGAAATCATAAGCACCTTTGTGGTTTTCGCAGTTTGATGCCATAACCTGTGGCCATCTTTATCTTTATCTTTACTTCTTATAAAACAAAGTCGTAATTTTTGTATGTATGTCCCTATGTGAGCTTATATCTTCAAAAATACGCAACGGATTTTGATGCGGTTTTTTAATAGATAGAATGGTTCAAGAGGATGGCTTTTTTCGTATAATTTATTGGGGTTTGCTGTATATTGGATAAGATATGATTAAATTTGCCGAGAAATTCGGACGCGCGCGAGCTATAAATGAAAACGCTGCCTTATCTATGTGAGGAACAACAAAATAATGTATGGAGGAATTATTTGTTATCAATAGTTCTTCAAAAAAGTCCGCGAGGGCATATGTCTATCTTTTAAGGGAAACCAGCTGTACCCATAATAATGTCAAAAAAATTATTAAATTCAATAGGGTGTTTTCAAAAGCTATTTATGTGTTTAAAGTAATATTTTATTAAACAGCTTAGTAAGCTTACGCAATTAATATAGATTATAACTGCTTTTTACAGCATGCAATTTAAATGAATATCTTAGGAGATATGACAAAAAAAGAGTTACGCGCGACAATATAAAATACTTAAACTGTTGGCTGATCAACGCGAACGTTTCCTCGCTCTTCTATTCATACCTACTCTGTTTGGATATTTGGTTAATGTTGGATGTATGGATAGATTTTCATGAAACTTTCCTAAATTCCACGCGTACGGAGTACAGCTAGTAACTAATAAAACTTAAATGTTATATTTCTTTATTTATATACATTTTTACACATACTCATAGTAAGTCTTTTTAGTGAAGATTTTGCACAATTCAGTTCAGTCCTAACGCATAGTGTATTATTAAATTTAATGTGGCTTATGTGGCCAAATAACATAACGTCATTCTACAGATTTACCTAGTTGTTTCAATTCTATATCGTAACAAGAAATGGACAAACACAAGCGTTTTAAAACATTGTCCACCCGCAGTAGGCTAATAAATCTTAGTTGACAATGACGAAAACTGTACAGGCGTGGAGCATACCGCTTTATTAGGAAGCTACGAATTAAACTAGCCCGCCCCACGTACAGAAGTCGTGCTATTTTAACATCAAACAGTAAAGAAACATATATATCTGCACCAAAAATTGGCATATTTTAGTTTAAAAGTCCGTAGTCATAATATTGGAGACTTCAGCCACTGTGGTTATGGGTACGACTGAGGTGTAAAGTCATAAATAGTGCCTTTTTATACGAAATACACACGAATTCGTAGTTTTATTAACACACTATTATTAGCTTGGCACATATCTATCAATATATTATTCTTATAACATTTCTTATCCCACTATTTAGGCTGGGAGCAACATGTTTTCTAATTTATATAACGGTACCTAAAAATAATTTTCATCCGCTTGCAGTAGTCAGATTGATCTGAAATTTAACACAAGTAAAAATTCTGATCAGCGTTTTTTTGTTATTGAACTACTAAGTGTCAAGTAGCGAATATTACAAAAGTACCTTTCCTTAGCTATTCATAAATTAGACTTCGTATTAACACTATTTGCATCCGCGTTTCAAAGCTTAGATAAAACGCGCATTGGCATAACATTGGCATAATAACTTTCTAAAGCCAAAAACATCGCGGTTTGGATCCGGGCATCCCTAATCAAAGCGAGTTTATTTTGGTCTACCATACCACTGTCATGGCGACTACACTAGATTACCAGGTATTTATCAAAATATGTAGTTTTTAAATAATGGTGTCTAAAATTACTATCAAAAGATATAACCTAAAATACAGACACAAGCCCACCGTAAGTGAGACAAGGTCGATATATGCAATCTATGTCATACTAAAACATAACTGACCTTACTGCAGGGCAAGGTATTTCAAATACGGTGCTATCGCGCTAACAGCTATGTATACACTTACCAAATAGGTACATTATAACCACAAATACATTATTATCACTAAAGTGTCATAGAAAAATTTTGTATATTATAAAACCCGAACTACATTTAAGTTTGTTAAAAAATTCTGGAACCCAGAAAGTCTGACAGAATTTTGATGAAATTTAGTTGTTATAATTAGGTAATCAGAGGGACCTAACACTAAATTAATAGGACTGCCTATATCTACGAAATAGTACCAAGTACATCCTTGGGTAAGCAGTAGAGTGACAATGTGGAATGCAGCTAATATTAGGAAGGACGCACTTGCAATTAGGTCTGCAACAGTGGAGCCTAGGAGTACTTGGGGCCATAAGAGCCATGGAAGCAGCCTATGAGGTGCACTAGCCTTTAAGTATATTTTGATCTTTCTCCATTAATTATTGAGACGGTAAATTTCTGTGTCAGGACCATCACCAAATTAGAATTAACGCCAAGCCTCTCAAGGTAGTATTACTATTAATGTAAAAAATCAAACCATATTTACTGTTACATCGATATTTTTAATTTCATCGTAATTTTATGGAAGATCAATACATGGTGACAAAATAATTACTGAAATTAACGGACTTTATACAACATGAACTTTTCAATGCTATAGGCACTCGATACAATAGATCTAAATGTGAACATTTTAATAATGAATACTCACAGAATATAAAAAAGACGGTTCGCAAATACACAATACGGCCACACTAATGTTTATAATATCCATAATGGTATAAATGTTCACATTAGAACATTAATATTTGTGTCAATGAGCAATATGTGAAGCTAACTGGAATGAAAACACTGTGATTATCTAAGCTGATACCAAAATCACCTAATTACAGGGGATACGCTCACTCTACAGATATATACAATGATTTTTTTTTACGCAGAATACATTTCAATACTCTTATTAGTCATTACAATATTAAAAATTAAACAGCATTGACACTACCTATCTGTAGGATACAATTCTAATTATTGAAATATCAATATATTATTTAAACAATGTCTGTTTGGTGATTGTCTCCGCTTAAGTGATAAAACTGATGAAATAATGAAGACAATGTATGAATACTTCAATAAAAATTGTCTTTAAAAACAATCGTTAGAAAGCAATCTGAGAAACTACATAACCTTTGATACAATGACAGACAATTAATTCTATAGTCATTTCTCTCAGAATAGACGAGTATATTTAATTGAATGTAGTTATAATTATTTTATAATTTTACCCACCACTGTGTTACTTAACTGTAAAAATCTGGTATCCTATCGTGTTATGCGACTTTGGCGAAATTGTATTCTACAAAAGCCATTGCCATTAAAGAATAGATAGTAAGAAAAAGAAGAAATAAAGTATATTTCAGTAATAAAAATCTAATTCAAAATTACTGATAGAAAACGTAAATATCTAAAATTATAATCTGACTAGCTGTGTATTATTAGTTCTGTAGATATATCTATGAATAAAAGGTTTCAAGATGCATAACATTCCTAAAATTGGCTTAATTTAATACTGAATATATAGTATGTTTCATAAATATAGTAATTAAAAAAAGATAGCATATCACTGCAATATAATAAGCAATAATAATATTAAATGTATCTTTTAAATATTTACAAATTAAAGTACCATTTTCGATAAAGAAATTATGGCACCAAATAATAAATTTAAAAACTAACTATCAAATCAATGCCTGATTTAAAAATCAAAACTAAAAAAATAACAACATTTTTAGTTATGACATTTCACCAAAAGACATTGTTTATAAATTAGTGCACAATTAAAAAAGATAAGATTAAGCAAATTTCATTACTAATAGTATAATAATTTAAGGTTGCTATTGATCAGTAGAAAAACACTGAGAATGCATCATTTACAATACATTGATAGTATTAATTTTACAATTTTTGATATGATTTTTAACTAGATCAGATGTTTAAGAATAAATACTGATCAAGATATCTCAAGTACTGTTTAGAAAATGCATATTTTTCTTAGCTTACAACACTGTTTAATCAAAAGTTAGCAGTTTTTACACTTTAATAGCATTTAGACCAGGGCCAGATTTAAATTTGTGCCGCCCTGGGGAACTGAAGAAAATGCCACCCCTATGACTTAAATTTTATAGAAAAATTCATTAATCAATAAAAGTTTCTGGTATCAAAAAGACATACATAATTTGAAAATATTTTTAATTCTTCAAAAAAAACTACATAAATTTATCAATTCCAGAAAACAAAAATATCAACTTTAATTTTTTCAAACCTTTATGGAAATAAATTAATTAAACTATTTGAATAGTTTTTACTTAAATTTGCTATATTATAATATACAAAATTTTAATTTGATACATAATACTTAAATTATATTTCTTGAAAGATAAAATGTTTATTTAAAAGAATTAGTTAATTATATATTGTATAGAATTTTTTTCCCACTTTCCAAATTTTACCGCCCTGGGCACTAGCCCCGACTGCCCCTAGTGTAAATCCACCACTGGTTTAGACAGAGCTGATTGAACTTCTAACCATTAAATCTAATATAAATATCAGCCAATTAAAGCTGTAATTTGCCTAAGTTCGTTGGCCAAACATTGCAGAGTTAACTTTCATCTCCTATAAAGTTGATAGAAATTACTTATACAGTTTTGTAAGCTAAGTGACAATATATTCATAAACTTGAATGTGCAAAATTGGTTTTAAGTAACCTTCCAATTATTTCCTAATAACTATTACCACAGACGATCACAAATGTCCACAATGTAAAATGCACTACAAATTACTTGATTTGTACAGCCTGAATTCAAAGTCCTACATCTAATTTAGCTAACAAACTTTATAGTAATTACCAATTTATATTTTGCGTTATCACACACCCCATATGTTGGGATGTAATGGTACGTAATTTAAAATCTTATTTAGTAAACAATTTTATCATAATATTGCTGTTTTAAACCCTATTCATAAGTTACAAACCGTTTAGGGATTTAATTAAATTTTAATAAATGGCTATGATTTCAATATCCTCTTGTAAGATTGTTTACCACATAAGACATGCAAATAAACAATTCATTATAAACTTATGTTTTCATTAAATATATGCATTCTTATTGATAACATCAGTCTCAATAACACGATATCACCACAAACAGTGGAATTTTTACACAATTTTAAACATATCCCTATTCTGAAATAGATTTTATATAAAAATTCTCTCTTGTGATATATTGTGCTTAATACAAAAAATTTGTATACATAAAAATTTTTAATATGGAAAAATTATTGCTCATGTTGCGAATGGGAATATGTTTAAATAAATATTGCTATCTTGGGCTGATGCTAACAATAAGAGGTTAGTTATATCTGCATAGATTCAGTGATATCAGATATTCATGCATAAATCAATTTGACAAAGTAACTACACTTAAAAACTACCGAAATAAGGAACTAATTACATTTATACCCAAATCAACTCGACATCAGATCACAAACAGTTTAAATTGCACATGTGAACACAACTACAATGAATACATATACAATAAATTAATCTCTTCATTACTTTTATTGTAATTATAATTAACGAGTTAAAAATATCAACTGATACAACAATAATAACACTATAAATAAAAACCAATAACAAAATGTCAATTATTTAAAACTTATACATAATTAATTAGAAAATTCCATCAAGATAATTAATATATAACTTTAGGAAATTCAAATATCTTACTATACATCAGTGATGGTTGATTGTGAATTGTTTAAATTGAAAGTGATGTCATTAGATAAATATTAATCCAGACATTCCGTATGTGAATCTTAGAAAGCAAAGGAGTTTTTATAATTATTACAAAATTGTATTTCTGATTTGTAAAAATAATAAAAAATGTTATATAATAAGGCTCACCATATTCCAATGCTAAACAGTGTGTTAGCAGAACACTGAATTTATTGAGTAACAAGACTGAAAGCCTTGTGAAGCCTGGATGATGGATGGTTGCACTCAGAGACTATCACAAAACAGGTCACCTCTGATCCCCTAACTGATCTATATTAATTCAACTTGAAAGGGCACTAAGCAAATGAACGCCACCGAAATATCGGAAATCAGTTCTATTATCATCTTGCCTACACTCCAATTTGATTCACATGGGGTGCCAGCCAGGGCCCGCCTCAGCGTCTATTATCACCCAAAGCTGTAGGCAAAAAGATGCACTTGTTACCGCTCCACGACCACAATGTCACGGAATATTCACTAAAAAACACCTACTCACGGATGACTCCACTCGCAGGCACCAGCTACGCGCTCAGAACTCGGCAAACTCCTTTGCACATTTCTCAGTTGAAGAGATACGTAACGCCTCCTCCTCATAGTCATCAAAGTTACTGGTATCACCCGGGCCCTTGCAGCGAGGAATAAATGGAGCCTCAATCTTCTTCTGGAAGACGGCGATCCAATCGGTGCTAGCAAACCATTTGTGGCCCTTTATATCATTAACACCGGCCTTGAGATTGCCATATCGCTTTGTCAGATCTACTTGGAGTAGATTACGGAGGAGATCTTTCAGATCTGAACCGAAATGTGAGGGGAAACGTACCTTACCCGAAACGATTTTTTCATAAATCTGGATAGGCTGGTCGGCGAAAAATGGTGGGTACCCGGCAGCCATTTCATATACTAGGACACCAAGGGCCCACCAGTCAACAGCTTTGTTGTATCCTTTGGATAAAATGATCTCTGGTGCTAGGTACTCAGGAGTGCCACATAATGTCCACGTACGGCCCTTAACTCGCTTGGCAAAACCAAAATCTGTTACTTTTAGGTAGCCTTGAGAGTCTATCAGAAGATTCTCTGGTTTCAAATCTCGATAAATAAGATCCAAGTAGTGAAGGTATTCAAATGCGAGCACAATTTGCGCCGCGTAGAAGCGGGAATGCGGCTCGGAGAATCGACCAACCTTACGGAGATGTGAAAACATTTCACCGCCAGGGACGTACTCCAACACCATGTACAGGTTGGAGTTGTCCTTGAAATGGAACTTAAGGCTCACCAGAAAAGGAAAGTTGATAGCTTGAAGGATTCTTTTTTCATTTAGTGTGTGCTCAACCTGTTTCAATTTCACTACTTTCTGTTTATCTAATATCTTCATAGCATAATATTCTTTAGTTGGTTTATGTTGAACTATCATGACTCGGCCGAAAGAGCCAGTCCCTAAGGTTTTTATTCGTTCGAAATCGTTCAGTCCGGCGGTGTTGGTAGGATTTTTCTTCCATTTTTCCTCGAAATCCTCCTTTGCCTGATCAAGAAACTCTTTGACGCTTTCGGCGGCGTCCACCTTTTTATTGGCGGTGGCAGCATTGTTGCCCATGGCTTATACCTCAAACAGGTCTTACACCTTCGATTCCCCGTTATTAGAGGCCGCTTTGCTGCACTAATCGATGCCTGCTGTGCGACCGCGTAAGAAACGGGGCAGGTCAACACAATCCAATTTTAAACACGGACATTTTCAATCTTTATAGACACAATCACACGTCATGAAATACACTCCATGAAACACAACATTGACACATTTAAAGAAGTGCGTAGGATCACAAAAATACTTTGTCACAATCACAAGAATAAAATGGCTTCCACAACCGGACTCGATCGACAGAGCGAGACCGAGCGAACGAAATTATTACTCACGGGTGGCGCTCAATTAAAAAAATGTTGCAAGCGTTATAAGATAAAAACTTCCAAAAGCTGTGAAAAACTACTACAACATTTTTCTTTATTATATTTTTAAAATTTGGTCACATTTAAACATTTGCGGTCAGATAAGTGTTTGTTATTCGGATAAACAACACAGCTTCAGTCTAATGCCGCCTACACACGTTACGATAAACCATAACGAAAAAACTGCGCAGTTTTATCGAACGATTTTTATGGACGACCGCGGTCGTCAGTTCTCCTCACAAGCTCGTGCAAGTAGCATGTCGTCAACAGTTACAGACGATAAATTATAATATTAAATAAACAAATGTCACAAGAAGTTTTTATCCGCCTCGATAGATGGCGTTGTGCCGTCTCGCTACATCACGCTATTGTTTCGTTTGACGCATTTACGTATAACCTTGACAAAATATTTGCTCAGTATCACATATGTACACATAAGTGAATAAACTACATTTACATAAAAAATTTATATACATTTCACACATTGTCCTCACTCCTCAGGTCCCAAGCTAAGCTTATTAGCGATGGGTTATAACAGCAGAAAAGTGATATCTGTTATTCCTGTTACTGTTATACGAAGAAAACAGGTGTCAATACCTGTTATTAAATAACAGGCTGTTATATTTAGATAGAAGCAGCTTCCGGCTGCGTCTTCGAATTTCGACCACAAGTTTCCCAGTCGAATGAATAAAATGAAATGGAACCTAGAAAATCAAAACTAAAAAGAGCTGAAATTAATCCTACATTTTCATTTTATCTCAATAAATAAAAACAGGTCTTTCTATTTATTAATTTAATAATAACATACATACAACCTTAAAATTAGTTACTGATGACTTATAAGACAATTTTACAAATGTTGCAGGTTGCGTAACTCTCACCTATGTCCACAAAATAGTCCCAAGCAGCACTTACTTTTTTACTCGACATGTAGCCGATATAACTAAACAAAACTTGTACCTATATTTTATAATTGTATGTATATTATTAAATCATTTCATTACATTTATACTTTATTAGAACTAAACCTTTTATTAAGTTCACAAACTCAAAACTTTTTTTATTTATTTTTTACTGAAATTACAGCAAACAACTGTATTTTTGTTTAGTTTTTATAAGGAGAAATTAAAAAAAAAATTGTAATAATTCAAGTATCAATTCAAATTCGCCTTTATCATCCATTGTTAAAGTTACATTTGCTTGTAATATAAAATTTGATTAACAGAAACAAAAACGTTCTAAATCGCGCATTTTTCGTCTAGAAATTAAAGTTTAAAATATTGAATTGTTATAATTTTATATAAAACTAGCTGACCCGGCAAACGTTGTTTTGCCATACAAAAAAAAAAGGTTTGAAAAATAGATGTTGGCCGATTCTCAGACCTACTGAATATGCATGTCAAATTTCATAAAAATCGGTCAAGCCGTTTCGGAGGAGTACGGTAACTAACACTGTGACACGTGAATTTTATATATTAGATTAATTAATTGATCCTTTTTTTACTATCAATTTTCTGTTCGAATTACAAGAAAATTCCGTTCTGGCAACTCATGTTAATCTACTCTATATATATACTCTATATAACTTGCATCTCGTTTTAGCACGTGCCAATGCAATAAGGGTGAACGAGACAGAGTAAATAACAGATAAAACGACCAAGTTTGAAAGTTACTTATAAAGAAGGATTTGTTCTTGATAAGCGACCAACTATATTTCTTGCATTGGCGGGCTGTTCCTGATAACACATTACACGACCAAAGATGGATGTATCGTATGTAGAATGATTTCTTCTTGAAAAACTACCAACTATATTTTTCGGATAATAATGAACTGTGAAAAAAGAACAGCTGTTCTTTTTTCACAGTTCATGCAGAGCTGTTCTCAGCTCTTTTTTTAATAATTTGTATGGACGGTTGAATGGTATTGCCTGTTATTTTTGATCACAGTGATTTCTTAATTGCAGCAACAGCTAGTATCTGGTATCTTTAATTCACAGTGAAATCTACCTGTTACGATAAATACGCCTCACTCCTAAAGCTTATATGCTTGAGTCTTTGTGATATGGGCTATGTATGTGGTATGGAGTCCATACCACATAACCCATATCACAAGGACTCGAGCATGTATGGAGTATGGAGTTACTAGAATAGTTTATGGAACCGTTATTGGCGGTTACACCAGGCTGAGTGGCGCCATCAGCGCTATGTGATACGTTGTTGTAAACATTTGTGAAATATGACCAACTCTAAACAGCTGGTACTGACATCTGTTGTTTTTCTAGTGTAGTATTTCATACGGTATCAAGTTATATTCTTCAAGCGTTCAAATAGTAATGCATTTTTGCGGGAGATGGCATTATTCACAACGTTTTTTACAACTTTTCGTGTGGCACCGAGGGTTGCCGGGGCGCCATCTAGTTTAATTATAAAACATCAATCACTTAACAACATCCTTGAAACTGCGCGGCTGTCCAAAATCAAAACCTAGCAAGTGACATTTTTTTAATTCGTTTTCCTAAACCAATTATTTCCCAATTTTCTTACTGCGTCTGATGCAAAAACAACTGTATTTCTATCTTACATAGAATCACAGATACAAGCATGTATAAACCTAGCAACCAGCACTTCATACTTGTTGATTACAAAATGAAAAAGCATCTGCTGAAAAATTTACTCAAATGTAACTTGCTAGGTTTGGGTTTTGGACAGCCGTGCGGCGGCGAACACACCGCCAACAGCGTCACGTCATTGCTGCGTATTTCGCACGGAAGCAAGAAACAAACGGGCGTGAACGGTGTCCGCGCACGACAACTACACCAGCAGCCAAACCCGTAGTGACCTTTGTCGCTACGGTAGACAGTGCGCCCAACTCATTGGTGGCGGCGGCAAACGCAGCCGGCGCCAATGCAGCCGGGAAGGCTAAAAAATTAAAAGGAAGAGAAGAAGAAAATGCCGCCGCAGCGAAAATCGAGTCCGCACCATCCCGTCAGAAGGCGCCCAAACAAGCCGCACCGCCAGTAACGGCGCCCACTGAGCAGTACGCAGCGCCCGCCGTGTCCATAGCGGCGCTTGCCGCGAAACAGGTGCCCGCCGCTCCAGTCGTGGCGCCTGCCGCTCCTAAACCCCCTATCCATAGAATGGACGCTGAGACTGCCAAACTCGTCATCGAGTCATCCGCCGAAATAAACTAAGTTTACAAACGATTTGAAAACCTCCTCTTTTTTTTTTTAGTCGGTCAAAACTACCCAGACGCAGTACTTACTATTTATAAAAATTAATTGGCTGTCCCGCGCAGGAATCGAACCCCTTGACCTTTTGAGCGGCCGCAGTAGTCAAATACATGAACCACTAGACCACAAGGACCGTCGATCAAGCGGTCAGAAAATCGAAACGATTTTAAGAAATAAAAATTGTATCTTCCTTCGACGAACGATAATTCGCAGTAAATGTTCTACAAACGAACGAAAAATCGAAGATCAAGAGATCGCACAGTTTTATCGTACGATAATTTAGTGCGCGCTAAACAACGCACATTTGACGAACGATTCGATTTGCAGCGATTTTACATACATTTTTTAAAAAAAGAATACCCAAATTGAACTGCACAGTTTTGTCGGCCGACTTTTCGTTCGATAAATCGTAAGGTGTGTAGGGACCTTAAGTAAGCTAACTAGAAGCTAGTTTCATAAAATTTTGCCAATTTCGTCGAAATTAAATATACTATCGATTTACAAGCATATAATAATAATAATAAAGACAGAAAAAAGACTGACACTTATTTCATTGAATTCTAATGCTGTCTTAAAAACTTTTTCTTTGTTTTATCATATTTATAAACTTATCGTCAGCGGAAAGGCAAAATTACTTAAGCGCCAAAACTGCATTGCTGGGAAATTCGTATACAATTTTATGTTCAGTATAACATACGGCATACAAAATATTATACGAATTTTTTTCCGAAAAAAAAAACTTTAAAATTCATTTCCCAATAATGCAGTTTTGGCGCTTAAGAAATTTTGCCTTTCCGCTGACGATATTATTTAATATACATGGCATAATCCGCATTTTTTATTACTGTAATATTCCTTCACTTTTGTTCTGATTGTGTGTTATACCAGTGTACAAGCTATTCAGCTGTAAAGCATTTGTAAAATTCTGTTGTTTTTGAGTGAAAGACCAACAAAAATTATTACTTTCTAAATCTGACTGATTATGAAACTATGGTCAGATTGGTCAGTTTACACTTACAGGCATTATTGAATTCACTAGCCTACATACTACCTTATATGACATAAAGTTTACCAAGTCAGTAAATAATACAATAATATTATGTACATTTACAGACGGAAGAATGTGAAAAATAGAAATAAGATAAACAAATACATTTTGTTTCATTGAAGCCCATACTTTTACTTTTATTTATTTCAATTGAAATTAGGCTTGCAATGAATAGTATTTTCGGCAGTTTACCGAATACTGAATATTCGGCGAGCTCTCTGACAAAACAGCCAAATATTAGTCAAAAGTATTCGGCCAGATTTTAACTCCAAAACTTGTATATCTTTGCTTTTTCCGCGCTCCTCTGTTTAAATATCGCCCGCGCATTTACAAATTGCGATGTACATTGCTAACGAATTGAATTTAAAAATGTATTTCGTGGCTATGGTTACGTTAAGTACAGTTTCAGTTTTCGTGCTCTTTTAGTTTCGATTTGACTACTTAAATGATTATAAAAAAAGGAAAACCTTACCTTTCTAAATTTTGATGACGACAATAATTGAAATAAATAGAATCCTGACCTTTTCTAATAAGATTTTTATGTACCAAGGACTACTTAAATGATTATAAGAGAAATAAAATTTCAAAATACCAGTTTAAAAATATTCGATATTCGGCCGAATGTAAAGGCCGATAGTAAACAAATATTCATTGCAAGTGTGCATTAATTCGTTCATGACTATTTCTATATTTTCAGACTTAATATTATTAAATAGACTTCATGACAAGATTACATTTTTATGTTGCGATCAAATTTCTACTATTTCTACCACCAACGATAATTATTTGCTATGACATCCCTATATTTTTCCATGTGTTGCTCACAGATGGCAGCACATCTCTTTAGTTAGTTTCCTGAGCTTACAGATAGGTACATATAGATATCTGTAACTACTCGTACTTGTATTGTATAGATGTAAATACCGTAGATAAATTATGTAGTAGGTACATATTCATATAAACATAAATACCTACAAATACTATACGAAGATGCCTTACATTGTTTCTTATAATAATAGTTATTTCTGTATCACATCCTGATGGTCTATCTATCGTTAGGTGTGTGTGTATCATCTTTGATATGTGCAAGCTTTTCTTTTATGAACTATAATGTTAGAACGCTATCTATATAATTTAAGAGTAGGTACCTACCTATATCCAGCCAACTCTTTGCATGGTATCTATCTTAGACTGTCTTACATGTAGGTGATGACTACTTAATTAGGTACATACCTACCTAAATAAATTTACTACTTCTATTTTATTGTACCTATCTAATGCTTTTTATAAAAACTGGGTAGTGGGTGCTGGGGTGCATATATTTAATATTACTAAAATGAAACTAAAATGAAAACAACTGTTGGTGTATTTTATTAATTCGCTATTTTGCTCTGCACAGTGCACATTTATCTTTTGTCTATAATAAACAGTTTTTACAACAGGAAATATCAGTTAACATTGCCGAATCGTGATATCGACGTTATCAAAATGTATTTATTTTTAGTTCAGTTTAGTTTAGTTGTGACGGTAGGATTGGTACCACTGTTAAAGTTTTGAACTATTATTATTATGTAATAATTTAAGAACAGACAACCTTGATTAAACCAATCTTGTTATTGTATCGTATGTCACAGATCATAATATCGTAATAAAAACAAAAAAATTGGTCAAGTGCGAGTGGGACTCGCGCACGAAGGGTTCCGTACCATTATCTATGCAACATAAGGCAACGTTATTAGTATCGAGCAAGAAACGGTAAAAAAAATCAGTTTTTTGTATGGGAGCCCCCCTTAAATATTTATTTTATTTTATTTTTAGTATTTGTTGTTATAGCGGCAATAGAAATACATCATCTGTGAAAATTTCAACTGTCTAGCTATCACCGTTCTTGAGATACAGCCTGGTGACAGACGGACGGACGGACGGACGGACGGACGGACGGACGGACGGACAGCGAAGTCTCAGTAATAGGGTTTCCGTTTTTACCCTTTGGGTACGGAACCCTAAAAAGACAAACAAATATCATTGGACTAAGCATTTGCAACGTGGGAGACTGTGAGAAACGGAAAACTTGAAAATAAACCCTGTGCCAACACGCCTGGTCAGCGCGGCACAGTAGACCATAATCCCTCCCAAAGTGGAGGAGGCCGTGCCTAACAGTGGGACGTAAATGGGCTGGAGAGAGAGTATAGTCGTTAAGGTAGTGTAGTTTTTTCAGTTGTTGTATGTTTAAACAAAATTTTAACTTGGTTAATTTTATAACTTCGCTTTAACCACATGAGAAGCCATTTCATGAGCCTTGCACTAATCTGCTAAGCCAGTGGGTTGCCAATAAAGGAAAAAAAATTGGTCAAGTGCGACTCGGACTCGCGCACGAAGGGTTCCGTACCATTATCTATGCAACATAAGGCAACGTTATTAGTATCGAGCAAGAAACGGTAAAAAAATCATGTTTGTTGTATGGGAGCCCCCCTTAAATATTTATTTTATTTTATTTTTAGTATTTGTTGTTATAGCGGCAATAGAAATACATCATCTGTGAAAATTTCAACTCTCTAGCTATCACCGTTCTTGAGATACAGCCTGGTGACAGACGGACGGACGGACGGACGGACGGACAGCGAAGTCTCAGTAATAGGGTCCCGTTTTTACCCTTTGGGTACGGAACCCTAAAAAACAAAGATTTTTAAAGGTTTATTTAGAAGTAATTTATTAATTTTATAATTTGCTTTTAGAAACACTAACGGTCTTATTCACATGACCTATCGGAGGATTAAACAGAGATTTTATCGGAGAGATAATAAATGTTTTAGCGTAAAAAGATTATTATGAAGAACAATTTTTGACAACTTTCGCGAACCGATTTTAGCGAACTTTTAAACCTCCGATAAGTCATTAAGTATGAATAAGACCATAAAACTAAACCTTTACTAACTAAAAATTAAAACTTTATTTAGAACCTAACCTTAACTAATTTTATTACACAAGAGGCCATCCTCTTGAACTATACTATCGTTTGAAAAAAACGTCATCAAAATCCGTTACGTAATTTTGAAGATTGCTCACATAGAGACATACTTAAAAAAATTGGTCAAGTGCGAGTGGGACTCGCGCACGAAGGGTTCCGTACCATTATCTATGCAACATAAGGCAACGTTATTAGTATCGAGCAAGAAACGGTAAAAAAAATCAGTTTTTTGTATGGGAGCCCCCCTTAAATATTTATTTTATTTTATTTTTAGTATTTGTTGTTATAGCGGCAATAGAAATACATCATCTGTGAAAATTTCAACTGTCTAGCTATCACCGTTCTTGAGATACAGCCTGGTGACAGACGGACGGACGGACGGACGGACGGACGGACGGACGGACGGACAGCGAAGTCTCAGTAATAGGGTTTCCGTTTTTACCCTTTGGGTACGGAACCCTAAAAATAACGACTTTGTTTTATATTAAGTCATGGAGACTCTAGTCTCCATGTCTTAAGTAAAGAGTAGCCATCTTGGTATGGTTCTACCCAAGTACTTGACGTACTATATTTCAAGTCAAGTCTCGCTTATTTTCATAACACGCTTTTATAAGTTTGGTATGTATCTATGAATGTATTAATCTGTGTAACGGAATATTTGAAAGCGATTTTCAGCCACTTGCAGTAGACGGATTGATCTGAAATTTTGCACACCTAATAAGGACCGATGACAATGCAATAATTTAAAAGAATAATCCGAATTCCTTGATCAGAATTACTAGAATAGCATGTTGAAGTATCACTATGACCACACTTGTATTTTTAATTATACACATAATAGTTTAATAGTATATTAGTAGACTTACAAAGATTATTGTGTTTCTACGTATGCCTTTCATATACAATCAGATAATTTCACATAAAAACGCTTTGTTTATAGAATCAGGTAAAAATATCATAATTGTTTACTTGTGTTTACTACGATTGTGACAACAGAAACTTATGTCTCTGACAACATAAACTGTCAACGTTTTGTAAGTAGGTACCTAGCATAGAATTGAGTATTGATGACAATGCAATCATTTAAAAAATATTCAGGTTATTTAAGCGTGTTTTTTAGTTTTTAAACTTGGACTACAGCATGGGGCTCTTCAAAAAAGGGATTAAAAGATTTCTGCAGGGTCGGCGACGCGCGAGTGACACCTCTGGTGTTGCAAGCGTCCATAGGCTACGGTAACTGCTTACCATCAGGCAGGCCGCAAGCTTGTTTGCCACCGTAGTGGTATAAAAAAAAAAGTAGATTATTATTTTTTATTTGACGTCCTCTGATCCAAATACGGACTAAACCACAAGGTCCATGAAATCATTCACTTCCGCTTGACATTTTGCGAATCATCCTGGCGAAGTACGGGTTGAATGAGTGCACGAAGGGTTCCGTCCATAATTTAAATTCAATCATACCGTTCGTTCGCACCATGATGTCGTTTATGTATCTATCAAGTTATAGGTATTCAAAAATGTTGTATTGTATTCCTAAAACAAACTTTATATCTTTTTATTGTATTCTGTTTAGTAGGTAGGTATTTGTTGTTATCTAGCTATTACTTTTCATGAGATAGGTACAGCCCTGTAATAGACAGACGGACGGACAGCGAAGTCTCAGTATTAAGATCCTGTTTTATATTTTATTAGGGAACCCTAAAAGCGTTTAATTGAGAAGTAGTTTTCATTCAATAATAATACAACCCTAGTTCAATAACCTGGAAATGCCTTACGATGGCCTTACGCCTTCACAGTTCGTTGCGCTTCAAAACTACATTCAAAACTTATGGTGTCTTTAAAATGTTGCCAACCTAATAAAATAATAAAATAATATTTTTTTCTTAAGTTGACGCGTCTTACTGCTGTTTATTCTCAACTACACAATGCGAATATTCATCTTAATAAAAATATGAACAATTTAAAGTAGGTATTTAAAAATATAGGTATGTGTAACAGGCAGCATGACACGATTTTTATTTTACAACATTATCAAAAACCGTCAATGGAATGTGACGTCATCCGAATGACCTCACTGGTAACTGTACCAATTCTTGAAACGACCCAAACTTGCCTGTTTAGTTGCGTGGTGTATTACTCCTGGTCCTCATTTATTAGTCTTCGCACCATTAAAATTTATGTCAGTAGCACATGACGTCATGCAGCAGCAGCTTTGAATTACATACTGGAACCAACAGATGGCGCTACTAGGCTAATTTTGCTATATTTTCATAAAGTTATATCAACGATATTAATTTTAATCTACTGTGAATGACGCTTTACTATAATGATTTAGCCCCACTTGCATTATCACTAGTGATAAGTACGTAGTAGTATGTAATAGTACCTTCTAATGGCGTATCCAATTAAATTAAAATAAGCATACATCAATTTGCTTACGCACCTATTTTAAACCTCAATGATTACTAAAGTCTTCACATATTTATGTAGTACCTAATGTGCCTATTTCGTTATGTCTAAAAAAATATGTCCATTGTTGTTGTTTACTATTTCTTTCGCTAGATGGAGTACCACGACGGACGGTACAATAATAAAATTTTATCGAAAAGTCTGATTGAAAATCTACTTCTATATATAGTGAAGGGTAACTAGGTAACCTACGTAGGCGAAATCTATTGATGCTTACTTAATTTATTATTTTATTGCACAAAGTTGGTACGAACTCAAAACAGTGCCTAAATATCATCAATTTTCAGACGATATTTTGCTAATTTCATGATAATTAATATATTTTTGTTTTTCTTAGAACATACATACATTTAGAACATTTCGTCACTAAGCGATTTTTAGCCTTCTAAGCCTTCTTAACCTTTCTGACCAAAAGTTTAGTAACGATTTAGTGTTGAGTTTTTCATCTTTACTTAAGTACAAAATGTGTCTAGCACTTTTAGGAGAAAATGTGACAGGTAAGTATAATTTTAATACGTCTTTACACGGAAGTAAACTCAAGCTTAGAAAATATTACTTAATTAAAAAAGATTAATGTGATTGCTTAGTATTAAAAAAGCTGAGTATAATTTGCCAGTGTGTCAATGTCACGAGCTCACTACTATTAATTTAAACACTAGCATCACTAACCACATAAACAAGGTAAAACGGCCCTTTACGCCGCTTAATATAACAAGCAAAACATTTTCTACCGTATTGTAATATAATTAGAATTGAGATTACAGAATCGTCTACAATATGATGAAAATGATTGGCTTGCAAACCATTTTGGTAGGCTAAGGTATGTCATAAAAGTGCTTATAACATTTTGCTAAAAATACACCAAAATTAAGGTGAAATCAACGCTATCAGGATGTACGCGATACAGTTACTATCTCTTTCAATCGTAGAACCTTGTCGTATCCACTCTTAGCTGCAGTTAAATAAAAGTGT
Organism: Orgyia antiqua; assembly: GCA_916999025.1. Lineage (NCBI taxonomy): Eukaryota > Metazoa > Arthropoda > Insecta > Lepidoptera > Erebidae > Orgyia > Orgyia antiqua. The sequence continues at coordinate 32,469,627 of OU779866.1, forward strand.
AGTCAACATCTAGCGTATTTATAACTAAACTAAAGTTACCACGTGCTTATTTCAGACTATACTTCAGACAGGCATAGTTTGAAATAGTTTAACAACTATTTAGCATATTTAAAATAGTGTATATAAAAATTTTACGCATTTACATAAATTTTAATAGGTACTTAAGGAACATGCGGTTTACTAGCAACTTTAAAAACAAATATATTATAATCATATTTTCAATAAGCACACACCTTAATTACCTCCTAAGCATTAGACAGCATTTATAGAAGCTATGAATATTTTAGGGTAAGGTTCCAATTATAGGTATACTGACCTCAAAACAAATTTATTTACGCAGGTGGCCCTTTTGAAATTACTCGCGAAATTTCTAACATACCGGTGTATTATATGTACCGGGTAAAATATATTTCAAACAATCTTGATATTATTATACATAACATAAATATAAATTAGTTATATACGTACCTATATATTATAACCTTGCAGTTATACCTATAGCTTACTAAGCAAGCGTAATACTAGTAATCTTAAAACATATTCAATTGAAATACGAATGAAATTTCCGTGCTCACGTAGCGATCAATAAAATTTCTACGAGCGAAAACGTTGTAAGTGGCAATGACGGCTTTTTAAATAAGAACTTCGTAATTGTTGTCATTAAGTATATAATACCTTAATAAGAAAAATGCATGAAATCATCTCAAAAATTCGTTTTTGTTGGATCTCAAAGTTGAACAAATTTTGATCATTAACAAAAAAATATTATAATTTACAATGTTTCTCGTAACAAAGGAATGAAAAACAAACATTTCGATAAATTGAAGATTATTTTTTAGCAAGTTAGGATTATCGTTTTGTTCTTCTATCACACTATCCTATTAGAAAAGTCGGTTGAAACTTGAAATAAAATATGTACCATTAGACTCGGATAATCTGTATTCTATTTTTATGTCTTTTTAATACAAAATTATCTTTTTATAAGATGTATTGGATTACTTATGAGATTTCATTCAAAATATCGCAATAAGAAACCTGAAAACATACAAATATTAAAGCATTTTGGAAGTCGTAATTGGTAATGCCATATATAATTAATGTTTTACTTATATCTACTTTAATTATAATTACAAGCCTAAAGTTTAGCTATTGCTTAGGTACCTATAGCTTTGATAATGTCTACATAAATTGAAATTTGCAGGCCTCCGGTGAAGATCGTTACTAATTATATAGGCACGTGAATATATTGGATCACGAACTGTTTTGCTTGACGAATTCATTATTCTGACGAAATCACTAACTAGTGCCAAGATTTCTTTTACATGCCATCGACCTATCAAGGGACAACGTTATAATTTACGTTTGTTTAAATTTCAAAATACGCTAAGCACATAGAAATAGAGTTTATAAAAGTGAAGCAAGATAATATGTGACTTGTATTTATATTTGCATTAAGAGTCGTTCAGACAAGACTTGGACTTACGCTTTTCTTGCACAATGCGTTCACATTGCAACGTGGTGATGTACTTCTTTATAGCTACGAATTTTACATTTATGACGTACGGAACCAGTATATTTAAATTGTACCGCAATTCTATATTTGAAATATCTTCATTCATGCTGTAATTCTTGTGCAGAGTGGATTCCTTTTGGAGTTTCGCTTATACATATACTCCAGTGTCTTCAATAATACTAGCTAAGCTTAAGTTTTTCACGACTGTATAATTACTGTCCCACTGCTTGACTTTTAGCGTAATGATATCCCTATGTTAAAGTTATTACTATTATGCTAAAGTTCCATAACAACATATTTAGTACTTTTTGCTGTAAAAGCAACAGTTATCTATCCAGACTTCCATACATTCGTACAAACTTTCATGTTTTTGAGGGATGATAATTACAGTTATTCGTTTTTTTTCTTAGATCATAAACATGGTATTGTGTTCATAATTAATTATTATCACAAGAACTTCTTTTACACGCTTTAGATTAGCTTCACTTGTATGTTTGTTTGTATGTTTGTAACCGACTCCTTTGGACGCTATTTTGACCCACTTTAAACGGTCAGATTCTATTCAAATTTTGCACACCTGTCAAAGACCGATGACAATGCAATAATTCGATTAAAATATCCGATTATCCTGGTTAGATTCGCCAGGATTCATTAATCTCTTTCCGGATCCTTTGCATGAGAGTAAGAGAGAGGGCTAGTTACGCGAACTACGCATGCGCGCATTTCCAGAGAAACTCTTTTTTCTATTTTTTTGTTGGGTTTTCTATATAAAGCGTGTTTTTTAGTTTTTTTAAACTATTATTTATTTAATCTTAGAGCACTAACCCAACAGGAGTTGGCGTTGTTGGGTAATCCCTGCTGAAATATATACGAGAGTTATGCTCATAGTGTAGAACAGTAAATGCATTCTTATGATACGAGTACATAGTAAACACCCAGAACAAACCGCAGTACAAACATTTGTATGACAATTATAAATATCACAAAAATGATTTTTCCAAGCGGGAATCGAACCCCCGACCTCGTGAACGGCAGTCCGTTGTATGAACCACACTACCACGAGGCCTGTCGAAAAAACATTGTACTTTAGTACGTTTTTCAAAATTGTACAGACAATGTTTAAAAAGCTAGGTACTAGTAATATCTAGTATTAATAAAAGCCGCAGCACTCAGTGAGTACGGTATAAGAGTCCTTATACACTAACTATCCTTATATGGATGAGGCCCCTATCTTGAAGTACTATGTAATGTACCTGACAGGTAGTTAACACAAGGTGATCTGCCAACGAACTTTAAAACCACACGCGCAAATTGAATTTCATGGCCGCTTAATTTACAGGGGCATCTACCTCTATTTATTTGTCATTTGTACGTAGATTCTATATTTTCTAGTCCTATATGAATTTTGGTTTTAGAACGGGATTTAATTTTGTTAATACTGTTTAACTGACTTCAAAATAGACGTCATCGTCATGTACTTGTACTAATGTATTTCTAATTAATGAGTTAATTTATTAAATTAATAACTATTTCTAAACACAATCATTTACGTCCTTTAAATTTATTTCAAATGTATTAAAACCGAACGAATGGTTTAAAAACAGCTTGATCTCGAAGGTTGTGTTCTCGTTCAAACGTTGATCGGTGGTTAAGCTTTTTGTTTATACATCTTAATAGAAGCTCAGATAACAATAATATAATTGGCATTGTTCATATTTTTTTTAAACTCTTAATTCAAAAACCATTTCGGGGAATAGAGTTTCTGATCATGATTCATTAGTTTTTTTCGGAAAATTTGCTATATTAACGATAATTTTTCCAAAAAAGCAAATGATCTCTATTTGCCCTTGAAATGAAGGACTTAAAATATTAAGGCGTTCTGAGGGATATACTACTCTGTGGTGGAGTCGAAATTGGTCAATTTTATCAACTTGGTAACTTTGAGAAGATGTATTGCAATCTGTCATAAGTCTATCAGGAAAAGTCAATACACAGATTGCGTACAACGATGACGTCACAACATTTAAAATAATATCTTTAATTTTTTTAAAAAAAATTCTATATAGTGAATATTTCAATAATATTGAAATTAGTTGCTTAAAATAGTCTATATTTTCTAAAAAAAATATAAAAACAGCAGGTCAAAAATTATGAACAATGCCAATTGTTGAACCACATCGATCGCAAAATGATGCGCTCTGTAATGATCCCGGCCACCATTATACGTCAGTAGAACATTCTTTCATGTAATTTTTTTGCGGGAATACGCTGAACGCACGTGGGCACCATTCGCTTTGTACATCCAACCTAAACTAACAAATTAAATTTATTATAATAGGCAATTCAACTTAAAACGAAAATTTAACCAAAAATCAGAGGTATCACATATTAAATAGGACACATAGGACACGCAACGTCATACGCGTGGAATTTAAAAACCAAACCTCTATCTATAAAAAACCGCGTAAATATCTATTCCGTAATTTTGAAGATTTAAGCTCACTTTTAAACATACAAAAATAACGACCATGTTTATAAAAAGTAAAAATAAACACATCGGAAATCCAAGCACTTTAGTGCTCGTAATATTTCTCTAATTAATTGAGCATTATTAAAAATATATCTATGATGTCTAACTGAAAAGATTTTTTTTATCTAAATCCCCAAAGAACGGATATGAAAAAATATCGCATGTCAGCCAATAACTGAGACATTTACCTGAATTATGATTTTATTTCAAGCATTAAAATATTTATTTTGTCTCAAATTAAGTGTTAAACCTATTTAATCAAAATATTACACTATATTACACATAATAAGAATTTCAAGTTAACTTTACCATTCAAATTACACATTGAAATAATGAAAATTGTAAGCTTTGCCTTCGTCACCTTCGTAGGTGAAGTTACTGACACGGTCGTGTAGGTATTTAATTAGTTAGCTACCTAAGTTTGAGACACCCGTTTCATTTACTATTTAATTTAGTCATCATAACATAATCAAAGTATGGAGATAAAATTTATTGTCAAGTCAGTATCATCTATGTTTTACGAATGAACAATTTTCTTAAATTAACTACGATTTTCAATGGAAAATACCATAGTTCTATAGAAATTACTGAGCGACTATTATCTACAAGGCGGCTAGTTTAAACATTTATTTAAATGACTGCACGCTGTTTGAACATCCTTACTGAAACATAGTTTATTATAAATATTAACGTATTTACGATGATATACATATTAATTTTCCATGCGAGAACCATTCCATTTATCCATTTCATTTTGTCTTGTTGGAACATTTTATTTAACGATTGTATTTTTCAAACAAGGTAGACAAGGTAAGATATAGTATTGCTATCCTGTGCAACGACGAGGTACATTTCAAGGTTATTTGTAGGGGAAAAAAGTGATCACTGTTTGTCTCTTTCTGTCATATGGTTGCTCAGTATATCTGTTTCATTGCCATGATGTAAGCGCACTAGCTTCAGTACGATGTCTGTCCCCGCGCGTTTTTCCTTCAAGTTCCTTCATTTGGTCGTCAGTGTTTGTGCGGTGAACATAGTTGTACGTTGTGCGTAACACGTGCTTATAAATATTTTTTCAATAATTTAAAAGTACATTTTTAACCAAAGCTATATAATGGCAGACGCAGCCGTTGAAAAAAAGTAAGTTTTTGATTTGCATTCATTCATATTAGTTGGTTTTTCGGCTTATTATTTTTGGCGGTTTCGTAAACGTGATCAAAATGGCTTCCTGTAACGTGTGAACTTCGTGTTTTAAGTGAATTAGTAGTGATTTTGGATTGATTTACCGTAATTGTATCAGCGTTAAAGGTACTTTACTATATTTAAAGCATGTTTTATTCATCTAAACAGATTTGTCATCAAAATTTTTTGTTAAAAAAAGCGTTACAGATAACACGCGGGAAAAAATTTTCTATTGATAACTAATCTTTTATTACAAATGCGTACAATTATTATTGTGTTCTAGTTGAATTTAATACGTAGCTATGCGGAGAATCGGTTAAAACGCATTGTAATGTATTTTTTTGCGTAAATGTTAAGATCGAAAAAGTTAAAGCACGCCGGGCGGCAAGCGCGGTGCCGCTTGTTTCATCCAAGATGGCGCTGCATGCGCGGCGTGCCGGCGCGTAGCGTCACCGAGCCAAAGCGCGCGTTGTTCAAATTTGCATGGACATGTAGTCTTTGAGTGTTTTGCAACTTGTTTTACTGAATCGCTTACGCTATAGCGAGTGACTTGTGTTGTCATTAGTTATTTTTATACGCTTTACGAGTCACCGTGGAGTCAGTCACTAGTGGAGCGATTAGAGTATTCATTCATTTTATATATAGTGGTGATCTATCATTTTATGTATAGTGGTGATCAACGTTACGTTTGGTTTCCTATGTTGCAACTTTCCCACATGCATTCTTGCGCAACAGTTACTGTTTTTGTTTCGTCATAATTTTTTTTATTCCGCTCCACTTGTCTACGTAACTTGTACTTACGTTCCATAACTGTTTCGCACATTATTTACTACGGTGCGTGGGTATTTAGATTGCACTATTTATTTACATCTAGTTACTTTCGATGTAAAAATACTGGTTGGTTTTTTTAGGTAAATAAAACAATAAAAGAATCCCACTGAATAATGAGACATGTATTTTAATGGCAGAATATGTATTTCACTGTTTATGAGATAATTCTTTCGGTGTGGCGCTCCTGTACATAACAAAAATAATTAAATTACAGAGACGCCGCAACTGAGGAGGTTACATCCACTGAGGTCAAAGAATCCCCAGTTAAGAAATCTCCCGCCAAAAAGGTCGCAGAAGTACCTGAAAGTAATGGTAATGGCAAAGAAGAGAATGGCAGCAGTGATGCAGCAGAAACTGAAGATGCTCCCGCTGAAAACGGAGATGCTGAAGAAAGCAATGATGCTACAGAAAATGGCGACAATGATGCAGGTAATATCCCAACCATAATTAAAATAGACCACTGCATTTCCGTCAATATTATGTTTTAATTTTAGCTATATTTGTATTAAATGATATTAATTATTATTACAGAAAAGAAAGAAACCGGTGTAAAGAGAAAATCTGTATCTGTGGACAACGGTGATGCAGAAAAGACCACACCAGAGAAGAAAGCGAAAGTAGTAGAGGAAGCGGCGCCTGCAGAAGAAGAAGCAGCTGCCTAAAAACCTCAAACCTCAATACCTCATTTGGTTTACTGCAATGCAACAATGTTCATTAGGGCCCAACTCATCAGTACATATCTCTCCTTTATATTAACTACTTGGACCTCCTAATTTGCCAAATTTTACAGTTAATGATAATTATTTCAAGTGTTTTTCTACATATACAGATTTTAATATACATAATACTTAGCCTTACAAACTATTTGGCCAACCTACACTTAGGATGTCTAAGTTAGTTACTTTTTACTGTTTATATGCGTGTATAAGAGTTGAGCTCTTTTGCAACCTCATTTAAGTTTAGGTTTATGATACATTGTGTATTAAATCTTACCTATGAAGTACCTGTAAATTGTAAATTTAATGTTACTGTCCGTTGTGACTGGAGAAGTGCATCGCAGTGAACTGAAAAGAATGCACAAGTTGATTTAAGTGTTGTATGCTGTTTTTGCGTATTGGTGTCTATTCAACAGACTAGTAATGGTGGATTTTTGAATTGATACAAGTAACATTGTTGGGTAAATTTAATTCGCCAGTAGAATACTGCCAAAGTAATTCACCTTGTGTGAAATCAATTCATTATCCGTTCTGTGAACGATGCGTTTTATAAAACAGCTTTTGAATTAAAAGAATTTTAGAATTAAAAATAAGATGAATTGAAGATAGATAATTAATTCAGGTTTAAATTTAAGTTAGCAGATAATAATGCACATTTTTTTATATTTAATTTTCATAGGCATTATTACTTAACCATTTGAACATTCCTTTGACATTTTGGTTACGGTTGGCAGTGTGGACAACTGATTTCCTACATATACGCATGGTTACTTGTGTTTGGTAACTTTGTGTTTTGAAACATTGTCTAAAGAAAGAATTGTTCACATTGTACCACTAATTTTAAGATTTGGAATTTAATTAAAGTTCAAAGTTGACAAATAAGGTGATAGAGTACATATTGACATACTAATTTTGCGTGCTATTTTTTTATTCTATGTACCTATATTTCGTATAACAGTTTCTAATTTATTTTTTTCTTTATGTGATAAAACAGACCTCGAATGTAAGATAACCTTTGTGGAAACGAATCTTTAATAAATAAATATGATAACACCTTGTGTTCTTTGTCAGTGATTTGTCTATCTATAGTGTAATAAAGTTGTGACTAACTTTTTAGAGTACATAATAATTGAAAGTACATTTTTAGTATTAGATATACAGTAGTGTGTACAGTTAATACACTACTTCCGGTGACTGTGGAGTTAGTGTTTGTAAAACATTTCTGGCAATAAAATAGTCCAAACCTACAATTTATTGTTTTTATTAAAAAAAATAGTGTTTCTGAGTAAAGCCTGTTGACGGTGGGGCAGTGATGTCTCTGTAATAGGGTCGTGTTGTTCCTTTGCGTAGGGAATCCCAAAACTGAAAAGAAAACTGGTGTACTGGCTATAGTAGTGATCTCTATGCTAATTTTTAGTTGATTTAAATCCTAGCATTTTTTATAATTTACGCGAGTATACTAAGAACCGCCTACAAGCTGATAAGAACAAACTATAACCTAATTAAATACAGAATAGTGCTTACTGTTAGTTTCTTATCTAAGCATACAATGAGTAATGCCTGTCGAGCCAAAGTAAATATCCCACTTGCAAAGTTCTAATGATCTCAATTCGAGCTGTATGTAGGCCGTGCCTTTTGCTTATCAGCTGTAGTAATATTACCAACTCGTAGACGTCTAACATGCTCTTCCAGAGCCGATTCTGAGAAATAATTAGGTACCTACCTGCTTCATTATTATGATTTTTTACATTCTAGTCTAGGGTTTTTCGACAATACAAAAAAAAAACGATATTTTTACGCCTTCTGGTCCTAAAATATATCTATTGGAATATGTATATAGAAATCTGTAGATGCAACGTAATTTTAACAACATAAATGGTTCAGACTAGGAATCGAAGCGAAGATGCAGCTGGTACTTTTCTGATATTATTGGCCTGCAATAGTATGTACGTGTCTTGTGCTTTTTTCTATACCGCGATATTAGGTATACCAAAAATAAACAGGTTCTTTTTTACATAGAAGCCTTTATTTATTGCTCGATCGATATCATGACTATATTATAGTAGGTTACCTACCTAAGACAAATTATCTTTAAGTATATTTGTTATTGTAAAATGTACTGGAACACATCAATACGACTAGACATCTCAAGGTCAATTTCCGTGGTAACTAGATAGTACACAAACCTCAGGTGATTGAAAACACCCTCAGTCAGTGGTCAGTACGCTGTCCAGAGTAAAGGGTTGATTGAAAATCACCGCACACGAGCCTTTACATGAGTGATTAAAAACCAAAATGTCTACCCTTATAGTTTTCCTTCTATTTTCTTTTCTCCACTTAGCAGTTGCTCAAACTACACAAAATATTAACGTGTGTAAGTACCTAATTAACATTGTGGTCTTTTAGGTATTAATTAAATTAATCATTCCTAATTAACGTCAAATGTAATGACGACATAAAATGTGTAGGTACAAATTTTAAAACTTTGTATTTGCATTAAATGACTGTTATCACGTATAAGTAACACAAAATACAAACTATGGGCAGAAATACATTTATGTACGTTTAAATATTCTATGTTTGAATATAAAAGAAATAAAATTGGTTTTTTAAACAGATTTTTGCATTTAAAATGTTTGGTGTCGGTTTTTAGTGCTGATAAATGAAGAGAGTAATGCTTTAGCTGAGAAAGCTTTTGAAGTGGCAAAAGAGTATGTAAGAAGGAATCCAAGTCTGGGACTTGCTGTGGACCCTGTCATTGTTGTAGGAAACCGGACAGATGCTAAAGCTTTCTTGGAAAATGGTAAGATTCAGTACCTAGTATGTATTTATATATATAAGTAATTTTACTTTAAACAGTTTAAATATAAACAAGATTTCTTTTTCAGTTTGTAGGAAATATAACGACATGTTATCGGCAAAAAAATCTCCACACGTTGTCTTGGATTTTACTATGACAGGCGTGGGCTCCGAAACTATAAAATCGTTTACTGCAGCGTTAGCTTTACCTACAATATCCGGGTCTTTTGGTCAAGCTGGTGATTTGAGGCAATGGAGATCTATTAACGATGACCAAAGTAAATTTCTTCTTCAAGTCATGCCACCAGCTGATATCCTGCCGGAAGCAATACGATCAATCGTTACAAAGCAGGAAATTACCAACGCTGCAATTATGTTCGATGATTTTTATGGTAAGTCACATGTGTCTTTTAATGATTATAAAGGCTCCTTAGAAGGTAATCTCCCCACTATTTAGTCTTCTTCTATATTGGGATTTCTCAGTTTTAACTCCCCAAGATATAACTAAACTATTATTAGTCTCCAGTTCGGATCGTAATAACATGAAATATATATGAAATATATAATAGATTTCAATAGGTATCTATTAATTATTAACAATAGTTACATACGTTATTGTTTGGTGTTAATATATTATATAAATCGTTTCATTTTAGTTATGGACCACAAGTATAAATCATTACTGCAGAATATAGCAACACGACATGTTATTACACCCGTGAAAAGTTTTGAAATCAACGAAATTAAAAACCAACTTGAAAGTCTAAGGAACTTGGACATAGTAAATTTCTTTATTGTAGGCAGTTTGAGAACGATAAAGAATGTTCTAGATGCTGCCGATAAAAATCAATATTTCGGACGAAAAACTGCATGGTTTGCTTTGTCATTGGAGAAGGGAGATCTTAGTTGTGGATGCAAGAATGCAACTATCGTACATATGAGACCAACACCGGATGCTAATAGTAGAGATCGGCTCGGCAAAATAAAGACTACATACAGTATGAATGGCGAACCAGAAATCACATCCGCCTTTTACTTCGACCTGTCTTTAAGAACATTTTTAGCTATCAAGTAATGACCTTTACTATTTTCGTTCTAGTGTACTAGTTTCTACTTTAGTATACGTGCAATGTGGTTTGTCTAAATATATCCTGGGCATATTCCATGAGAATTCACGCTTATGATTTTCCAGATCACTTCTGGACTCTGGCAAGTGGCCAAACGACATGAAATACATTACATGCGACGACTACGACGGCAAGAATACACCAAACAGAACCTTGGATCTTAAAACGGCTTTCCAAGAGGTACGGTGACATATTTACGTAGAATCAAACGATGGTTCTTTTATATTATTTGGATGATTATTTCAGGTGAAGGAAACACCAACATACGCTCCATTTTTTATTCCACAAGATAATCCTATGAAAGGAAGAAGTTATATGGAGTTTAGTACTGATTTGTTAGCGATAACGGTCAAAGATGGTGCTTCTACAAGTAGTCATTTGCTGGGTACATGGAAGGCTGGCCTAACTTCAAACTTAACCTTAACTGACCCTACGAACATGAGTAATTATTCAGCGCAGTTGGTGTATAGAATCGTCACAGTAGAGGTAGGTAAATGAACTCGGTTATTGTTTAAAATTCTGTTGGCAAGTTGATAAAATGCTATTAGTTTACTTAAACAACAGACTGTTCAAACAACACTGTTCTTGTTATTCGTCCGTCTGAAATTTTGATAACAAAACTTACCTACTTTATTTTTTGTACTTTCTATATAGCAAAAGCCGTTTATAATGAGGGATGACAAGGCACCGAAAGGTTACAAAGGTTATTGTATTGATCTGATCGAGGAAATTAGACAGATCGTTAAATTTGATTACGAAATAACTTTAGCTCCTGATGGAAAATTCGGATTAATGGACGAGAATGGAAATTGGAATGGTATTATCAAAGAACTTATCGATAAGAAAGCTGATATAGGTCTGGCTTCGATGTCTGTGATGGCTGAGAGAGAAAATGTCGTGGATTTCACGGTGCCTTACTACGATTTGGTTGGAATAAGTATATTGATGAAACTACCAAGAACCCCCACTTCTCTGTTTAAATTCCTAACGGTTTTGGAGAATGACGTCTGGTTGTCGATACTAGCAGCTTATTTTTTCACCAGGTAATGTTATTTCGCAGAAATTTGATATGAAAACCGGTTTTATACCGAGTAGTGGTCCAAAATATTTTTAATTTCCGAATTCCTTGCTGGTGACCTTCTATCCTTGTCATTATTAAATGAATACTGAGTTAGAATGATTTTTACGTTCCAAATAGTAGCAACTAACTGGTGCCCGCAACTTCGTACGCGAGGGATTATGAAAATATAAAGTAAATCAAACAAATTATAGAAAAAAAACACCCTCTTTAACTTTTTCATCTATTAAAAAACTGCATCAAAATCCGTTAAGTACTTTTGAAGATATAATGTCACATAGGGACATCATAAAAAAAAATTACGACTTTGTTTTATAAAAGCATAAAGACATGAGTATTTTTTAAAAAAAACGTTTTATCGATTTAGACGCGTATATTTGTTTTAAATTTTGGCCCGACGTTTCGGAGACTGCAGTCACCATGGTCACGGGTGAGACTGAGCTGTAATGTGTCTTCTACGATCAGTTATTACAGGGTTTACCCACATTCGATTTTAATTTTACATTGAACATAAAGATAGACTTTTACCATAAACTATATCATGTTACATTGTGCTCAGACTACATAAAATCAATAAAAAATTAAGTTTAAGTTAATTGTAAAGTGTGAAAATATTAAGTTCTACCGACTTCATGTGCCTTTGAAATTTTTCCTCGATTCCTCAGGAGATAACCATCAGACCCTGACCTGGTGCCAATGGGACCACACGGGAACTGCTAGCTTTCAAATAAAAAAAAAAAAATTAAATTCGCTTCACCCAGTTAAAAGTTATGAGGTACATCTGTGGTCATGAGAGAGAGAGAGAAACATAAAAACTTGAGAGGTGTCAAGGGACATCCGGATGGAACGAAGTTCCTTTCGATTATTTAGTGAAGGAATTGTAATAAAATTTTATTTTTTTTAAGTTATAATAATATTTTTTATTATTTATTATTTACAAAAAACCTGTATACACTCAAAACAAAAATAATCGTCGCGACACCACACTGTTCAATGCGAAATAGAAATGAAAATATCTGGCTTGCTTTCTATAAGAGAGAGAGAGACAGACAGAGAAACATGCGACGCCGCACAGCTTACAATAGCTTACTATAGCAAAAAGTGTCGTGACAACTTTTCGTAAGAATTTTTTCCGTCTAGCCGCCTTTCACAACGCGCGATAAGGAACTTCGTTCCAAAAAAAAACACAGACGAATTGAGAATCTCGTCATTTTTTGAAGTCGGTTATAAAGATTTGTATGGTGTGTCATGGACTTACGTATGTAGGTAATCTGAAAACATTTATCCATGACATTTTGATGTGTTTTATGATATACAAAGCGATCGATGGGTATAGCCCACCTGCTTTTATTATTTCTTATCTGATTTTGTGGAACGAGGTCAAATAATGGATTCAACACTAAATGTATGTCTAAGTAACAATATTTTTATATATTAACGGCCATTACAGATGCCAAGGTTCGCTTTCATTATTATTCTAATTACCTAGTCTTTATTTAATTCAGAATATGAATTCTATGAATAAGTAATGATGTTAAATATATTGGTAACAATTCTACTAGGCACGAGCACAAATAAACTTAACTAAAAATGAAAAAGGGTACCTAGTGCCAATATGTCTATTATTTGTCATTTCGTTGTAAATACACTTAAAATCGTTAGTCTTTAATACATAGTTTTTCACATTACATTTACATAGCCAAATTGTGATAATGACGCTATCATTGTTATTTTTTTAGTTAGTTTAGTTGTGCGTGTGGAATCGTCATCATTATTATGTTCTTTCTCTCTATATAAAACGAAAATTAATAAATACCAAAAATGTCACTTGTTATTTTGTATCGAAGGTCTTGATAGGTCTCAGCCTGCTCTTTGGATACCTATCGATTACCTAAAACAGGGTTGAAGATAATGAAATTCAACACATTTTTAATGACTCGCTTATTTCCGTTGAGGATTATCGGAAGCACATCTTATTCTGTAATAAAAAGGCCTCAGCTTTGATTTCTAAGCTATGCTAATTAATATACATGATATTAAATATACGAGGTGTAAAAGACCCTTTTACACTGTTGATTGGAATGATTAGCCCCAGTTTAGATATGTTATAAATAATTGCATCATATTTGGCAATAATTGTTGTCATGGGTAATAAAATCCATGAGTTTGTACCGTCTGATACAGTCTTAGGGTTATAACGTCTATTAACCCCTTTGGTTTTGTCGTTGACTACACCACGAGGCCTAAAAGACCCTGTAACGAGTATTGAATGAAATGGTTAGCCCTTGTTCTCATTTTACCTAATTCATTGCATCATATGTAGCAACTATAGTCACAGGTAATAAAATCCGTGATTACAAAAGACCTGAAATATCCTCGATATGTCATACAAACTGTCACTCGTGTGTAGAATGGCCTTGGAAAACCTGGTAATAGTCTCTAAACGCCAACGGGTCGCATAAGACCGTAGCTTATTCACTTTCATTAAAATTTTATGTGGTTTATATCTTTGTTTGAATAACCTACATAGGCTTTTGCATCTTTTAAGTTATTAGTTTGGTCTTAATTATAATGACTTATCGGACGTTTAAACGGAGATTTTATCGGAGAGATAATAAACGTTTTATCGTAAAAACACTATTATGAATGACAATTTTCGCGAACCGATTTTAGCGATCTTTTAAACCTCCGATAAGTCATTATGCTTAAGACCATAAATTTTTAATGGTACCAATTCTATCTACGTGCACAACTAAAATGAACTAAAAATAAAAACAACTATGGCGTATTTAGATTAATTGGCTATTTCGTTGTGGACATTTCTGTTAATTAAATTTGTTAGTCTATGATATTATGACAGATTCTCTATTAAAAAATTCTGTAAACATTGCCGAATTATTGTGTTATTGACACTATAAATTTTCATTTTTAGTTAAGTTTAGTATCGGCACCAATGAGTCTTCATCCTTTTATAGTTCGTTCGTCTCATAGTTCGTCCCAAAGTAGAGGAAGCAGTTGCCCAACAGTGGGACGTTAATTGGCTGAGAATGAATTAATAATATTATAGTTAATTAGTTCGATCACGGCTTCACTTGAGTCTTAAATATGATATGCCTCTATCAAATCGATTTCATTAGATGCGATCACATTTTTATTAAAAAACAAAGTCGTTATTTGAGAATGTCCCTACGTAAGCCTCAATCTCGACGAGAGGTCAATCAAGAGGTCGCGGGTTCGATTCCCGCTCGGGACAACCATTTGTGTGATTTTTCTAATTGTCATACAAATCTTTGTACTGCGTCTGGGTGTTCATATTTATTATAAGTATGTATTTACAAAAAAAAGTAGTATACCTGGTACCCATAACACAAGCATATAAGCTTAATTTGGGACCAGAGGACGTTATGTGACATGTCCATGAATATTTATTTATTTATCTTTAAAATTACGCAACGGATTATGATGGGTGTTTTTTAATATCTAAGAGGTTCAAGAGGTCTATAGTATCTATAGTTTAGGGTTTGGTTCCTAAATTTCATGCTTAAAAAGTCGCGGGAAACACCTAGTCTTATATATACACACCGGCACAATTAGCGGAACACAAAAAAAGCAGGATTTTAAAATCTTTTACTTGAGGAACTGGCCAGTTATGATATTTTTTTAATTTATTGTCAAATTTGAAAATAGAAAATTAGATCCTACACTTTTTTTCATTCATTTGTTTTATTTTCCCGAACAATACGTTTTGTCAACTTGTTTGAGTAATAACTACGTAATTGTAATTTTTTTGAAAAATTGCACCTAATGGTTTTTTATAAATTTGTTATTCTATAGGCAATTTTGTTTATTAAAAGCTCTTTATTATGCCTGACTTAACATCACTGGAAATCATTAGGGCTGATGAAATGAGAAGAAATGGCCCTACCACCTACAGATCGATTGCCTCAAGGCTTCGTCGACCAGTATCAACGATTCATCGCAGCATCCAGCGGTAAAGATCGTCTAATTCTCTTGTGAGGAGGAGGGGTCAAGGTAGAAAAAGATGTACATCGAGGCGAGATGACAGTTTTTTACAACTTGGAGTTCGTAGGAATACGCGATTAACGGTTGTACAAGCTCGAAATGAACTGGAAGACGTTCGAGGACTACGAGTAAGTGAGCGTACAATTCGCAGGAGATTTGAAGAAGTTGGTTTAGGGTCGTATATACCTGCCAAAGGCCCAAAACTTGAGAGACGTCACCGCGTAAACCGATTAACCTATGCGCGAGGACATAGTCATTGGGATTTGAACGAATGGCAGCAAGTTCTCTTTACTAATGAGTGCAGAGTTCTTTTAAAACAGATCGATGGGAGACAGCGAATATGGAGACGCAAAGGAGAACGCCACATACAGTCTAATTTTGAACACACAGTGGCTTATGGTGGCGGCTCGATTATAGTTTGGGGAGGGATATGTTTCGGAGCTCGCACGGAGTTAGTGATAGTCACAGGAGGGACCATGACAGCAGATCGATACATCAGAGACATTTTAGAAGAACATGTTGTACCATTAGCCCCATTTATTGGTGACGACTTTATTCTAATGCAAGATAATGCTCGTGCTCATAGTGCACAATCGGTACAGGCATATCTGAGCCACATAGGTATACCGGTGATGCAGTGGCCAGCAAATTCCCCCGATATGAATCCGATAGAGCATGTCTGGGACTTGCTAAAAAGAAGGGTTAAATCCAGAATGCCACCCCCCAACAATCTGAATGAACTTGGAAACGCATTACTTGAGGGGTGGGAGCGGTTGCCTCAAGAAATCATCGATAACATAATCTGTAGCATGCCCAGACGAATGGAAACCGTAATCAGAGCAAGAGGGGGAAACACTCGTTATTAATTTTTCTTTAATTTTATTGTTAATTCATTTAATGCTTACTTTTTTTATTTTTTGTGATGGTTCATAATCATCAAAAAATTTCACTTATATCAAATTTCTTTATTTTTCAATAAAAAATAACGAAGGCTTTTCAAAGTCATTGTTAAAAGATGTTAATCAATTTGT